>OU898277.1:183722178-184379400 GCA_918026665.1 Diabrotica balteata | reverse complement strand
CTTTAACAGTTAATGAAAAAACATTAATTATTTAATTGTTTTAATCATTTACAGACAAACGTTTATGTGAAAGTGTTGATGAGACCGTTGAGTTAGTTAGCAGTACACTTTGGTGTTGGGAAATCTACGATTTACAGAGTTATTAAAGAAGAGAAATGTGGTAGTTTTCAAATGCCACGAAATGCTCCAGGGAAACCAAAATTTCAAATAGAATATCATTTTAAAGAATGACTTCGACGGAAAGTGCATGAATTCGTTCTTTAGACAAGAATTTCCAACATTGGATAAGTTCTTGTCTCAGTTCGAGATGATAAGGATTACCCAGAAATGAGTCGAAGTACGTTATGGAAACTTTTAAAAGAAATAGGCTTCCGCTGGAAAAAGAATCCCAGAAAGTCTATTTTATTAGAAAGAAGCGATATTGTCATATGGAGAAGACATTTTCTAAGAACCATAAAGGAAGTGAGAAACCAAAAAAGAAAAATATTTTATCTTGATGAAACATGGATCAATGAGGGTCATACACCAAATAAATTTTGGCAGGATGAAACTGTTACAAGTCAAAGGCACGCTTTTGTAAATAAGTTATCTACTGGTTTAAACCCACCACCAGGAAAGGGACGCAAGCTGATAATAGTACACATTGCAGTTCAGACGGTTTTGTTGAAGGTGGTTTATTAACTTTTGAATCAACTCGTACCGGTGACTACCATGAAGACATGAACGCTGATGTCATTTAAGAATGGTTCGAACAAATGATAGTTCTTCTTCCTAAGAACTGTGTAATAGTAATGGATAATGCAAGTTATCACTCCAGACTTATAGAAGACTGCCCACAACCAAGTGGTTAAAAAAAGACTTGCAGAATTGCTGAGTTCAAAAAATATTACGTACCACCCGGTCTATAAGAAAAGGAACTTTATTCGTTGTGTGCCCTTCATAAAGAAAAATTTAAAAAATACGAAATTGTTGAAATTGCCAAAAAATCGTGGAATGACAGTACTTAGATCCCCACCATAATCATTGTGAAATTAAACCCGATTAAACTGGTATGGGCACAGATAAAGAGTGAAGTTTCAAGAAAAAATACCACTTTTAAAATTCATGATGTTAAATAGTTGTTTTTGGAGGCGTAAATAATGTAAAACCTGAAAACTGGGAAACGGCAGTAAATCACACTATTAAAGAAGAGGAAAAAAAGTGGAAGCTGGACAATATTACTGATAAAATGATCGAGCCAGTTATTATAAATCTTGGTTCTGAAAGTTCATCTTCTGAATCTGATTTGGGATTGTAACAAGTAGCTGTAAGTTTTATATTAATATTTTTTATTCATCTATTTAAAATACCTTAGACGGTTTTAAAAACTCTTTTTCTCTTTTGTAATTTTTAAAAATTAAAAAACATGTGAATTTTTTAAAACCCCTTTTTTAATGTAGGCCAGTCAGTTTCTAATATAGTGTGTGATAAAAGAGGTCACTTTTGTTTACATACACATAACACTTTATAACATTGAAATAATTCATTTTATTTTTTACAATTATTATTCAAAGTAATTTTTCAATTAATCTTGAGCACGCCCATGGAGTGGACGGACGTACCAGTTAAAATTATGCTAATTTACTTTCTCGTTCATAAAAATAAACTATAAGTTTGGTAATCTCCCACATTCCTAAAGTCGTATCTCGTACTTTATTATTACGTTGATTTTTAGAATAAAATCAAAAGTAATTAAAAAAGGCTTGAGAAAGAATTTAAAATTATTTAAGTTTGAAGAAGGGTTTCAAAATTTTGCATATTGTATTCACTGAACAAACATACTAAAATTGTTTTCAAGCGTGGGACAAGTTTGTTAAAGCCGTGCTGGGTTTTTCTCTTTTTGCTGTTTATTTTATGTTTGAATGTCAGGTATCTGTCAAAATCTCTATTTTTGACGTACGATTCATGATAATTTATCATAATACTACACTGTTTTAGTACAATCAGTACTGTGTACTATAGAGAACAAAATAAATGAATAATTAACGATAATAAATAAAAAAGAGTGGTGAAAAAAGAAAGAAAAAATAATAACTGCGGGTTTACTTAAAAATTACAAGCCCAAATACAGAAAATATCCAGGTATTCCCAAAAAGAGATACAGCTATTATATGGTATATATCTTTCTAAAACCTTTCAGAATAATGAGTAACGAAACTTAATGTTCCACTTTATGATCAATTTCTGATACTTCCTTTAATAAATCTAAAAGTATCTTGTCAGTTACACGATAAAAGAACTAATTACTTTCCTTGGCAATAATGACCCCTTAACCTACTTGAAACTCACATTCGGATTCAATTTTCCCACTCGAAGCGCGCTCGTATCATCAAACTTGTTGGAAAAGTCTGAAAAATCGATCCTCCTTTGCGTGAAAGATGTCCGAACAATGCTCTCTTGAGGGATTGCATAATAATAGGTACGAGAAGGGATATAACATGCGGTAAGGGTGATAGACGTGAGAGAACTTGTTATGTAGGTCACTGGGAAAAGAGGCAAGAAAATGCATCCGACTATGAATTGTATGGGCTTTGTGCCCGTCTCAAAAGCAGCGAGGCTGTAGCTGTTTATTGTTAGAGATGACTTGCTGCGGCTTGATGAAGGTATTCAATTGTAAAGTTTCGGATTTCAGATCGCAAGTACATGGCGCAGTAGAAGGATGACTAATGAATCGAATATTAATATAAAAACAAACTGTCTGGTGGAAAATATAATATTCTAAATTGGATAAAAACAAAAAAATCTTAAAGAAAATAATTTATTTTTCAACCGTCCCTTATAGTCAACAGCTTTTTTATTGAAAAAAAAAAGAACAAAGTTGCATTCACCCAAAGGGTATAAGCGACATAACTGTTACATTTAAATGAAATTTTCTGTAACGTGTTTATACATTTTAACCCTTAACTAGTCTCTACACGGTCAAGAAGACCGCACGTGTTACAAATTACTAAATTTAGCGCATTTCTAATCAGCTAACTAGTTTTTATAAATATTTTTTTTTAACTAACTAACTATACTAATATACTTTCTTTAGTAACCTTTTGAGTGTACCTCTATTTCTTTTACTGCGGTCGGTCAAAAATTTTTCATGTGACTAGTGATCAAATTTTAAACTGCTTTGCTTACTTTGCAGTTAATTACTATGACGATATTTTTGTGATTCCCTTTTTTTTCATGAAAATGAAGTAAATCCAGAACTTATTGTTTGAGGACTGAAGATGCAGAAAGCGAACAAGAACAGGATTTAGAGGAAATGTAACAAGTTTTAGCTAATGACATACAAGACGAAATTGTTTTTAGTGGAAAAGATGGTACAGTGTAAAGAAAGTATCCAAGAAAAAAACCAAAGAGTGTATGGCCTAATAGAATTACAAAAGACATTTATTGATGAGGACATGATTTACATAATTGTGGAAAATCCTAATAAATAAATATGTTGAAAGTTTGGTAAGAAATTTCTTAAGAAAGAGAGTTGCAAAGCTTACAAACCCATCTAAAATTCGCGCTCTTATGGGTCTTTTATATTTGGCAGGTACATATTAAGCCCATATTCTGAACACAGAAGTTTCTTCTAAGATGCATTAGATTTGATAATAAGGCCGATAGTGAAGAATGTAGGAGACTGGAAAGATAGCCACCATCCTAGTATTCTTTGACAAAGTCGTAGAATAGTGTAAATCGGGATATAACTCTTCGGAATTTTTAACCTGCGATGAAATGCTTCCTGATTTTTTAGGAATTGTCCTTGGATACAATGTATTACAAGGAAACCCTTGAAGTATATATATCCCATATACCCATGAATATCCCATAAATGTGCAGGTTTATGTGGACCGTCATCCAAATGGCCGACTTATTGTAGACAATTCACCAAACGAAGTTGTAAAAAGAATATCTGCGCCAATAAAGAATTCTGGGTGCAATATTACTTTAGATAATTGGTTTGTTAGCATACCTTAAGTTAATATTAAAAAAAAGATTTGGATTGACTGTTGTGTAGACCACTATGTCGACCATCTACATGCGCTTAAAATCTTAATTGAGAAAACCAATGAATACAACCTTCCGCTGTACATAGCTTTCGTAGATTATGAAAAGGCTTTCGACATCATTGTACACTGGGCGGTTGAAGAAGCTCTGGTCAATAGTAGAATAGATTCAAGATACCGACACTTGATACATGATATTTACCAAAACGCAACCATGATCGTAATTCTGGACGACAAATTGATAACGGGTAATACAAAAGTTAAACGAGGGAGTCCGACAAGGCGATATAATTTCACCTAAACTGTTTTACCTTGACCCTCGAAGATATAATAAAATCAACAGATTGGGAAAACAGAGGAATATGTATTAACGGAAAGTACCTAAATCACCTTTGGAACGACAAGAACTGGAATTAATGCTGAATAAACTTCATGAAAAATCACTGCGAAAAGGCCTAAAAATTAACTTCAATAAAACAAAAGTAATAACAAACACGGAAAACCAAGAGGCAATAAAAATACAAACAGACAAAACATAAGAGGTAAATGAGTATATTTTCTGGGACAAGCGATCAGAACTAACAGAGAAAATCAAACAGCCGAAATATCGAGACGAGTAAGAATGGGATGGGCAGCGTTCGGCAAACTTTCTTACGTTCTAAAAATCAAACAATCCCTCTATACTTACGAAGCAAGGTATATAACTCCTGTAAAATACCGGTGCTCACCTAGGGAGCACAAACATGGACATTTACACAAATGTATCACCAATATTACAAGAACTTTTAATCTAAAAACAATATTATCTAGTTTAGACGAACGTGTATACGAGATTCTAATTAAACACATACTTAATATAAAATTAAAATTGTGAACTATTAATAGCTGTGTTTATCCCATTTGTCTACCTATCTTTTCGTGGTCTAGTCTTGTGTGTGTGCATTGCTCTGAGAGACCCCTGAACAGAAGTACTCCTTGTTAATGTTCCTTATTATGTAATTAAAAAAAAACAAAAAAAAAACAAAAAAAAATAAAAAAAATAAAAACAAAATAAAAAAATAATAAAAAAGAAAATAATAAAAAACATACAATAAAGAATAATGTTGAATAATACTTGAATATATTTTATGATATAGATATATTTTATATAAATGTGTAATATTGTATGATTGTAGCTGAAGATTAAATTATCCATTTATTGTTATAGAATCTAGGTATATCTTTAAATACAAAATCTTATTTTAATAATAATATGTGACATAAATATTTGTAGAGCAAAAATAAGTTCGGCTAATGGATTAAGTCCACAGTCAGGAAATTCGATGACACACACACACAGTATTTATAGCAAAATGCAAAAGCTATACTCTTTGTCTTTAAAATCCATTTTTATTTTTGTCGATAGGACCATCTGATCAAAAGCTGTACAATTTTTACCGTCGAGTTGATACAAATTTTATTTAAAAAATTGATTTTACGCGCTTAACAGACATTCGAAATCGCCGGTCACTTTAAGCATTGTTTCTGAGAAAATAATTCATTCTAGAGGAAAAGTGCCAATATAAATTTGTGTTCAACGTTATCTTAGCTACATCTTCGTTGGAACATTTTTTCTATGGCGTTTACAGATTCTTGCCCTCCCCCAAAGAGAAACGTTTTAGATGGAAGCCTGAAAGTATTAATGACAAACTTTTTCGCATGTTTTTTCGAGTCTTAAAATTAAAATTTTCAGCAATATTCAGCTTGGTCGTACGAATTATAGAGGTTCACTGTCATTTTTCATTACATTGTTAGGTATATAAACATGGTGTAACGTATTAGTTACACCATGAACATATAAGAGAGAGTAGTCAGACATCCGATAATCAGTGGACTTTATGTAAGGCAAATCAACAATAGGTACAATTTTCATAATAAGGCGGTTGACTGAAATATTGAATTAAATAAAGAAAAAAAACGCTCATAAGGTATTTATTAATGTTGAGACAGCATATGATTTTCTATACAGATGTTGTGGTGGACACTCAATAAAAAAAAAAAAAGGATTATGCTATAATTATATGTATAATTTTTTCGTAAAACTTCTACTTATAGATCTCTTCGCCAATACCAACCATTACCTCAGATCCAGGGAAATATAATTAAAAAGACATCTCAAAGGGAAAAATTATAAAAAGTAGTGGTATAAAAATTAACTGATAGCTATACCTAAACATAAATCCAGACGTACGCCACTGTACTTCCCTAACCGAATTCCCTCTATCATGTAATTAATCACCGCCAAGGAAGAATCTGAAAAATAGGGAATGCCAAGTTTCCTTTGATGTATCTTTTGCAGTTATTACTGATAACCTTCAGTTATAACTCTCCCTACATGACATGCCGCGATGCGGTCTGGACACAATGTCACGAGAAAACGACAAACAATGCTTTGATCTTTCCTCCCATTTGCACCCTCTCTAATTTTTATCTCGAATTTCACAGAATTGCTACCACGGTTTGTGGATAACGAAATCTATTTATAGAATGAGTGTATCGTAATTGGTAGTAAACTTTTTTTTAATGAAATATATCAAGATATTTTAGCCGCCGATAAAAATACTAATTATCTTAAAAGAATAGTAATGAATCGTGTTAAGAAAAAACTAGATTTCTACCAGCCAATAGAGCAAGAGGAATTTTGTACCGGATTTGGAAAATATGATCACCTACAGAGCAATAAAACGGTCATAGAAAAGACCATTGAATACAATCAACCACTCTTTCTGGCGTTTGTAGATTTCGATAAAGCCTTTGACACGGTAAAATTTGTGGGGCGCACAAGTGTGGGTTTTGAAATAACATCTCCGAACAAAATTCAGGACAAACCTAGTACCTAAAGGAAATATCAATATTGGAGACAATGAAGCAGAGCTAGGAAAAAATACATATACCTTGAACACGAAATATAGATCACAAGACACAACCAAACATGCGAACTAGAAAGAACGTAACCTCAGAAACCTTTTTTGGATGGTATTAGAAAGGTCACCAATGGAGACACTGCGGACGGTAGCCAGATGGTTGGTGGAGAGTGAGTCGTGAGTTCGAAACTAGATAGATAAACTAGATATATAGAAGGGTAAAATTACCAAAGATAAGATAAGATAGAAAAAGGACGCCACTTAACTTTTTTGGCGTTCAAGGGAAAAAATTAAGAAACCCTAACAAGAAAAGAGATAAGGAAAGATATCAACAGTTAATTATTGGTGAACACACAACATTAACAAATATTACATATATTGAATATTATTATTATTACATACAGGGTGGTGAATCGTCAAAAGGGCCATAGGAAACTCAATGAGAAATTCTAAATTGTTGAATTCCTGCTTCCCTAATTATTTTACACCAAAAGTCATGGGAAACTATTTGTAGAGGACTCAAATATGTATCGAAACCAATTGTTAAAATTGTTCTACGATTAAACGTATTCCAGAATTTTGCTAAAATATAATACATTTTTCAGGCCACCCCTAAAAGTCAGGCCAGACACCGTGAAAAGAATGTGTATTACGTGTTGCGTTTTGTCATATTGACGTTTTAATATTTGACAATATTTAAATCTACTATATTATATTTATCTAAGATTTAAATGGCCAAAATTTTGTGATTTATTTAAAAGAAAAATTAAGTTGATTAAAAAATGTACTCAGTTAAGGAGGAAAAGAGCAATAATAAAAATGTTTTATTCATGTTTTATTATAACATTCGTTATAGTTTTATGTTTAGAAATTATATATTATTATTAGGAATAAAGATCACAGTAACAGTATATTGGAATTCATTGAATTGTTGTATAACTTACTTAACATGGAATTAAATTTTAGTGTATTAGAATATCTTACGTTAATAAAGATCCGGTAGTGACAGGAAAAGGTTCGCGTTATTGCCTGAATACAACATTATGCGATTTTTCGTCAACTGAGTACATTTCATTATATTGATCGATTTGTAAACAATATAATTTATTGTTCACAAGTAATATTGTTCAATAGTAGTAGTAATTAGTTCATTGTTTATAATTTAATCATAAAATAAAAAAAATTGACAAATCAAATTTTCAAACATCTGACATTAATATGATAAAACACAAACGTTATAATATATTCTTGTATTACGTGTGGCCCTAACTTTAAGGGGTGGTCTGAAAAATCTATTATATTTTTGCAAACTTTGAAGTACATTTGATTCGTAGAACGGTTTTAACATTTGTTTTGAATTCAGAATTTAGTCCTCTACAAATAGTTTTTTATGACTTTTGATCTAAAATAATTAGGGAAGCAGCAATTCAACAATTTAAAATTTCCCATTGAGTTTCCTATGGCCCGTTTGAAGATTCACCACCCGGTATACAAACCAATTGAATAAGTTTTTTTAAGATGTTTGGTAATCAAGGGTGTCGAATTCAGAAGGGTGATAGCTTGCATAGAAAGTAGTGTCATCAGCAAATAAAACAGTATTAACTGTTTCATTTTGAGAGTACACTAGATCATTAATATAGATAAGAGTACTCGCTTCGGCGGTACATATACTAAAATTGGAACAATACAGAGAAGAGTAGTATGGCCCATGCGCAAGGATGACACGCAAAATCGTGAAACGTTTCATATATTTATTTTTTTATTTTATAGATATTTATGATAAGATGAATCCTGGATTATCGTAGTCATTTGTATGATCAGCGGCACAAATTCATTTAAAATAAATAGAAACCCAAAAAAACAAAAGTCTAAAAATATGTCTTGGATATCTTAAGTCAACCCCAATAAATATTATGGAAACAGAAGCTGTAGAACCACCGTTACAACTAAGAAGGCAACTAATTAGTAACAAGTTTATCACAAAAGCATTTGCTAAATCCACAAGTTATATAATGCCTATCCATGAACTGTCAATTTCAGTACTAGAATCGGACTATATTAAGATATCCACCCCAACTCAGGGTTTCATCGGATCAAATCTGCCCCGGTCCACTGGGCAAGGCTTAATCGTATACGCACCGGACATGGTAAATGTGCTGATTCGCTGTTCAGGTGGGGTCGTCCAGAAAGTCCACAGTGCGATGGCGGACAATCTAGACAGACCATAAGCCATTGTGTTGCAGACTGCTTGAATCGTGCCTACCGTGGAAACCTCCAGGACTTTGCGGAATGTTCCCCAGAAGCAATTGAATGGCTATGTAAATTGGACATTAGTATTTAGTATCATTCATTCTATCTTAAGTGTTTAAATAATATATTTAATATATATGTATATATTATTGTATTTGCATATTTATCGTACTGTGAAAAGTCCATACGCTAAATAAATAGAAATTTCAGTACTCACACAGTTTTATTGGCTAAAAAGAAAAATCCGCTAATTTGTGAAAGGTATACCACTGTTTCCCAATTCAGGTCGGTACTGTTAACATCAAAACCTGAACCAATATTTTCAAAACATCCGCACATCCTTTTTTCTGAAAAAAATTAAGACGTTACAGATTGACAAAAACGACCACTTCCTCAAAACGGTTAATCAACGATGGCCTGGCTATTATCAGATTTACACCGATGGATCAAAACAAATTCGTACAGGTGCCACTTTTTACGATCACACCTCAAAATATCATACAGAGTTCAGATTACCAGATGAGGCAACGATATATACAGTAGAAATGTTTGCAATAAGTGAAGCTCTAAAATATATACTTAGGACGTATAGACTCAAAAGTATTATATTTACAGATTGCAAAAGTATCATAGAGAGACTAAAAAGTATAAGTGCGGCCAAGAATTTAAGTCATTTAGAAGTAGAAATACTACAGACCAATTACGAAATACTTAGCTCGCAACGGGTGGTGCTAATAGTTTGGATCAAAAGGCATTCGGTATTCAAGGAAACGTAATTGCTGATAAGTTTGCAAAATCCACCTCAGGCTTACACAGAGATTATATTAACCAGTGTATTCCATAAACAGATTTGAACTCCACACTTAAAGTAGAACTTAAGACTAAATGACAAGAACTATATGACAGCAAACAAATAAAATTAAATTAAAAATCATGTCAAGTCCAAATCCTAATAATAAGATGGTTCCACAACCAAAACAACAGGAACTTTATTACTACTTTAAACAGAATAAGAGCAAGTCATGCAATGTCACCAAGCTATAAATGTTAAATTGGTTTAATTGATGATTCCTCATGTTTATGTGGTGAACTTGGAGACTTAACACACATTCTACTTAGTTGTTCATTAAATAGTCAAAGCACAGATACATTTTATAATAAAGTTATTAATAACAAAATTTTGCTAAATGTTTATATAAAAAAATAACACAAAAAAGGAACAAACAAAAATAAAAACAAAACCAAAGCATAAAAAAAGTTTAAAAAAAAAAACAAAACGTACATTGCTCACACTTAACATTTACACTACTAATACTTTAAGAATTATTATTGTGAAGAAGGATGAGTTTTCTTTTAAAGCTTTTTTTTAGTTTTTTAATAAAAAAAATTGTCTGGCTAATTGTTCTTTACCAAAGCCATCTAATTAAATTAAAAAACTAGATAAGAAATACTACTGGACCCAAAACCGAGCCTTGAGGAACACCAAACAACAGAGATTGTTTTTGAGAATCACACTGGTTGAAGTGAACATATTGATCGCGACAAAAGAAGCATGAGGTAAAAAAAAAGTAAAAAAGAACCATTTACCCATTGAATGCTTACTAACTTAAATATTAAAAATCTTTAACAAAAAAACTAGATGGTTACTAGGAAAAGGAGCAAGTTTGATTTAAAATAGAATTTAGCACAACAGATCTCTATTATATTCTTATTATATTAAGTATCCATATCGGTCACAAGTTCAATGAGTCGACTATACGGTCGAATACTACGGGACCTGATAGAGGAAGATTATCAATTAAACAAGGAGGATTTAGAGCAGGTCGTTAATGTACAGATAACATCTTCTGTCTTAAACAAATTATAGAAAAGAAAGTTGTGACAAATAGAGAGTTACATATGACTTTTGTAGATCTTGAGAAGGCATATGACACAGTCCCGCTAAATAAACTATGGGAAGTCCTGGGCACATCAAACATACATCAAACATTGGTTAGTGCTCTCAAAGATCTATATTATGGTTCAAGCTCCCAAGGGAAATTCGGAAACCTCTTAGCTGAAAAATTTGCAGTAACTAAGGGTCTCAGACAAGGATGTTGTATCTCTCCGACTCTGTTTAAGATTTATATCTCTGCAGCTCTGAAACAATGGAAAATAAAAGTCAAAGAATGGGTATACAATTGAATGATCAGGTCTGCATATATACTTAACAGTTTGCAGATGATCAGGTGGTGATCTCAAATGACAACAACGACATGAAATAAATGCTTAGAAAACTAATTGAAGAATACCAGAAATGGGAATTAAATATCACTTTAGAAAAGACAAGATACCTCTCAATTGGAGCTGAAGTAGAACAACTGGATATCGATGACAATCAAAAAATAAATCCATGTGACGAACATAAATACCTGGGCGTCATCTTCGACCGTAGTGGAAAAGACGAACGAGAAATAGAACATTAAATTGTACAAGCACGAAGAGCTATAACATATTTGAACGGAGTTCGATGGAGTAAAGAAATATCAAAGAAAAGAAAATGGAACATCTATGAGACAATGGTTAAAACTAGCCTACTTTATGGAGCTGAGACATGGAGAATAACCGAGAAATATAAGAAAAAGGTCGAAGCCACGAAAATGGATGCCATCAGAAGATCGATGAGAATATCAAGAGCCGACAGAATACGGAATGAAGTGATAAAACAACAAATGGGTATAGACGGCACTATAGTTGAGGATATTGAGAGAAAACAGCTTAGATGATATGGGCATGTGAGCCGAATGGGGGACGAAAGGTTACCTAAAAAAACGATGATGTGGCAACCCCCAGAGAAGAGGAAACGAGGAAGACCACCACAGAGCTGGAACCTGGAGTTAGGAAAGCGATTAGCGCTCGAAATCTGGACGAAGACCTAACTCAAGACAGAATATAGTGGCGTTTGGGAGTCCGACAACGTCGTAAGACGTTATAAAACCAAATATATATATTATATATATATATATATATATATAATATATATATATGTATATATATATAAAAATATATATATATATATTTATATAATATATATATATATATATATATATATATATATATATATATATATATTATATATATATATATATATATATAATAAGTATAAGATAAGTATCCAAACAGGATGTTTGATAGTTGTCGACATGTTGTTTATATAACACCCCATAATTAAATTTTGATAAACGCAATCATTCGGTTTATGAAAGACCTACCAAATAAAATCAATATTTATTTGCAGAAATAAAATAAACTGTACCAAAAGGCAATAAGCCTTTTCCAAATACACTGTATTTAAATATTCGCTATTTAGTGTCGTTTCTCTAAATGCAGAGCTGAATCAAAATTCGGATTTAATTGAAATCGAAAACGGTTATAGGCATGTTTATCAGCTTAGCTTAATGGTGTTGAATGGCCCGATAACCGCGTTGCCGTTGCTGCTGGTGTTGCTGAGCGACGCATTGGAACTCATCATCAGATTTACATAATTCCCATTCGTTGAGTTTTACATTCTGCTGAAGGTTTATGTAACAAAAGTTCTCGATATTTATGGAGAACGTGCTGAATAATATGCCCGACGGCATAATGCGTCCTGTCAATGTTGTATACGTCGAGAAAACAGGAAGGGGAAGTTTGGGCGAATATTTCAATACCTCCTCGTTAATTCTGAGCTTGCAGACAAATCGAAATTTTCAGTTTATGATAAGTCAGGAAATTTGAAATAAAATTTTCTCAGATACCGACGTAAAGATGCTAATAGTCTTCATTTAAAATATAATTTAGAATGATGAACTTGAAAAATTTGCATTAAACAGGATTACTTGAAGTTATTTTTGGTTTATTCTTTATTTCCTGAATTATAACCTGACGGAAGTAGAATTATTAAAAACTATACATGAGAATCAATTAACTCTTCTATTTACTACGCACAAGCTATTTTGGAATTTATTGATTTTGCCATTGCCAAAAATGATATTACATAATATTGATCATTCTGGATTCACAAGCTTGCGTGGGTTCTAGCTTTCTTAAGAATTTCTCTCCAGTAATCCCTATCTATCATCGCCTTTCTCTGCCAAGCATGTATTCCCATATTTCTCATATGTCTTCATCGATGTTTTGTTCATCTGCATTACATACACTATCCACCTCAGACGTACATCTTAATATATGTTTTACGATATCTGTTTCATGCTATATTCTATAAAGTTCAAAACTTTATCGTCATCTTTACACTGCATTATGATTCAATACTCCATAGATTTGTCTTAGTACTTTTTTTCGAAGCATCCTCACATGCTTTTATTATTTTGTTACAGTCCAGGTCTCCGACCCATATGTTACTGACTCATTTGTGCGTATTATTGTTTTGTACAGTTTTATCTTTGTATTTCCCATTTTAGTTGTGGATTAAAGGAGGAGATTGAGCCCAAAATAGCACTTGTTGGCTGTGCAAATTCTGCAGTTTATATCTGCAGTAGTATTCTTTTCGGTGTTATGAAGCGCTACCAGATATTTCGTTCATTGCTTCGATGACGTCGTTTTCTCTAACAAGTGGAAGATATTACATATCTACCCCTAATTTCTCAATTATTTGACCTCTCATAATATCATTTATTTACCATAATAGATTTAAAGAGTCAAATTCAAAATACTCAAACTATTAACTTATTTCGAATTAAAGAACACAATGTAACATATATCAATGCAACAGAAAGAGGGGCGAAAAAATCGGACAACAGATGGATGGACGAATGATAATAAACAAAAGCCAAGATTTTAAGAAAACACGTTTGAACTAAAAGGAAATGAAATCCTATATGACAAGGTCCACCAAAAGTCAGATCAAACAAAAATTAAACTGGTAACTGCTAAAAAAGCTGTAAATAAATACAAATAAACATTAGTTGTAAAAAAGCTCCAGATACGATCTAATATCTGGCGGAATATCGCATATTACAAACACCGCATTTTGACTAAAATATGTGCCAGATACTAGAAAAATTAGTCTCTTTAACTAAGCCGATATCCATTTTGCCAACAGTTTTCGAATAAAGAAGAGCAAAAATATAATTTCTTGACTTCAGTGTCATCAGTCAACTATTGACAAAGTTCATAGAATAACTGACTTATGCTCTGCTATGCTAGTATAAATGCTCTGCTGCATTCCTAGACATTGCCGGGGCATTTTACATCATCTGAGATATAAGGCTTATTAAAAAATTTAAAAAACTAAAAAAAAAGAGGTTAGTCTTCGTAAATGGGTAAATATTCGTAAATTCGTAAATAAATATACCTGTTTACGAAGACTAACCTCTTTTTTGTGATACGTGGTATACAGCCAGCTACAGGAATTGTTTTCCTTGTGGATTTTATTTAAAAACTATAAAAAATTATCCCGATACAAATTATCGACATTTTCAGATCTTACCTAGAAGGAAAAATGTTTAGGGTTAAGTAAAAAGGGGTGTAGTATGATATAAGATAGAGAAATTAAAGCATGTGTTCTTCAAGGTAGTGTACTGAGATTTGTATACACATGATATACCTTAACAAAAAAGTATTAAAATTGCCATAATAGAGATCGTAAAAAAAACTTAGCACAATAAGACAACAGTCTTGTCACAAGAGAAATGTCAATTGAAGGGAGAGTAGAAAATAAAAATTATTGAAGGCAAATCAGCTCATTTTGATATTACCTATTCTAAAAATAAGCAGCTAAACATAGTAACAAACAATAAAGTAATCACATGGATGTTTGATTAAAATGGAAAAAACATACTAAAAAAGATTAAGAAATTGGAAGCTTTTGAGCGTTGGTGTTATCGAAGGATGCTACGAATAGCATGGGTAGACAAAATTACCAATATTGAAGTCCTTGATAGGGTTAATAAGAGGGAAGAAATTGTACAGACAATTAAGAGGCGGAAACTTGAATATTTCGGTCATATATTAAGAGGTCCTCGTTATGGGCTAATACGTTTGATTATAGAGGGCAAAATAAAAGGTAAAGAGATGTAGGAAGAAGACGAACCTCCTGGCTACGAAATCTAAGGGAATGGTTTAGTCTGAGCTCTAGCCAACTATTTAGAGCTGCTGTAAGTAAAATAAGAATTGCCATATTGATATCCAACCTTCGTTAGAAGATGGAACCTTAAGAAGAAGAATACTAAAAAAAATGAAAAAATTAACCTCAAATTTAAAAATATTTATAAGCTCCTTGGAAGAAAGTCTAAACCATCAAAATGCAATAAGTTACTACTATATAAATCCAATTTTAAAGCCCGTCTGGATGTATGCTACACAGCTCTGTAGATGTGAAGACAAAAGAAATCTAGATGTTGTTCAATTAATTCAAAAAAAGTTCCCAAGAGTGTCACTAAAACATCACCGTGGCTTACATAGTCTCATCCAAAAGTGGAATACATTCACAAAGCTAAAATAGTGTGTACTTTTCATTTAGACTAATAACCAATTATTAAAAAGCTGTACAGTTCTTTTATCAATAGTGGGATTCAAAACGCTACGCCCAATTTTTCTAAAATGTTTTTTTTACCTACTTTTTATCACGTTATTAATATACACGTAGGATTTGATTTTACACACAAGACAAGAGAGTGTGTGTATATATGAGAAAACAAAGCTTTGATGTTTCCTATACACATTTTTCTCATTTTTTCGCAGTATTTCGAGTTTTCGCGTTTTTCGCAAAACCCGGCCGAAATGAAAGGAGGTGAAATATGACCGTGGATGTTTTTGTTTTAGGTAATGTGCATGAAAGTGGACACGTAATTTTTTCTACGGGCTTTTAACTCGCTGGCGCATCTCCGAGAATATGAATTGTGGAAGATGAATATGGTCGCAGATGTAAAAAATGCGCGAAGGGTGGCCTATATTCCTGTCAGCACATTAATTTTTCGTGGCATTAAGGATTTGGAAACAAATATTTGGGGCCCCGTTTTATGTCCGTTAAAAATTATTTAATATAAACATAAATATTCGCGATTGAAAACAAAGTATGAGACCTCTGGCGGAATAAATTTAAACTACTAAAAGTGTTGATTTAAAACAAACTAGACAGCTGTGGATTTGAATATAATTATTAAATTTTATGTCAGTTCTCCTCTACGGGATGGAAACATGGACAGTAAAAAAAGATCGATACCAAAAAGATAGAAGCATTTGAGTTGTGGATGTATCGTAGAATATTAAGAATACCCTGGACAGAGAAAGTAACAATGTGGAGGTTTTGCTGAAAGTGCGGAAAGAGAAAGAGCTGATACTTACTGTTAAAAAGCGCAAACTACAATATTTGGGACATGTTATGAGGGGAGATAAATACCAGTTGCTGCAATTGATTATACAGGGGAAGATAATGGGAAAGAGATCTATAGGAAGAAGAAGGCATTCATGGTTGAAAAACTTGAGAGAATGGTACAATTGCACCAATTACCAACTGTTTAGATCTGCAGCATCAAAAATACGCATAGCTTTTGATGATAGCCAAACTTCGGAACGAAGACGGCACTTGAAGAAGAAGATTAAATTTTAACACATAGTAACTTTACTGATTCAGATGGTTTAACCCATCTAGTAGAACTAAATATTATTGTCTGGGTTTTCTGCTCGCTTAACTAAAGTTTGTTACAGTTAAACCAGGATTAGATTTTTCTAATATTTCCTAACTATATTCAGTTTTACCTCTACATAATAAGGTTATGTCATCTGCAAAAAGAACACAGCTGGTATTTTCTTAACTACCATGGCCAAAAATAGTAACATTTGTACCATGGCAGGGTAAAATTTGACCCCCCATTGTTTTTTGTACCAAAAAATATTCTTTTTTTAAATTTGTTTTATTTTAAATTATTTTGTCTACAGCTACTTTTACATTTATATAAAAGTAAACGAATTTGGTTAATTAGATATAACTTTATTTAAAAAAAACTTTTGTATTCAGTTAAATTAACATAGCTATGCACTTTCTCGAATTATAAGAAAAATAATAACAATGTGCAGTTTTTTTTATATCCAATGGTGAAATCTAGGTATCATAGCTCCTACCTAAAATAAAAAAAATCGATTTAAATTTCGTATCTCAAAAATGACAAGCATGATTTTACCTTAATTTTCAACACATCTTATGCATAACGTCTGTACGCGGGAATGATTTTTGCAAATAAAATCTCGAAATTTATCGCACGATAAGCTTTCGTTCTTTTGGCTTTTGGAATATGGACATATTTTACACCTTACCCTCTTTTTTCGTCGTTGTGGCTCTGGATTTTGCAGCAGGCATTGGTTCCTGAAGCCCGGAAACTTTAAAATGGCACTACGAATTTCTCTCGGTAAACAAGTTTGCTGAGCTCTACGAGTTAAATGGGCCTTAATAAGTTCTTGCCCTAAAGTGGTTAGAAACAATTTTCTTTCCATTATTTGATTTTGCTGAACTCCATAAAAAAATACATTAGCATTTAATCCTGTAATGTCCAAAATGCGAAACCATATTACTTGAGGCCATCTACGAGTTCTTCTGCCAGTTTTATAGCGTGCACATTTCTTATCCAATAAATCCACCCCACCTTTTGTCTTGTAAAAATTTATAATCTTTGGCTTTCCATTAACCATTGTATTGGAATAATGCATAGTTGACACTAACAACACTGCACGATTTTTGTTAGGAGCAAAAGATACAAGGCTCTCGCTTCCTGTAAAACCAAATAAGGCAGAATTAGGTGGCCTGTTTTTTTTGGGGTTAAAATTCAGCAGGAACCTCTTTTTTATTTCTTTTTAGAGTTCCAACATACGAAATTTTATGGCTTCTCAGTTCTTTTATGAGCTCAATGGACGAAAACCAATTATCTGCTGTTATGTTTCTATTTGTACCAGAAATTGGTGGAATAAGTTTTTTGGATAACTTTTTTGGATTTGCTCTGCGTGTATCTTTTCCAGTATATATAAAACATTTAGTAAATAATGTGTCTTATACTGTATTTTCAGACCGGATTTGTCTGGCTTATTTTTGAGATATATCCTGAATTGGCACCTTCCTCTAAATGCAATAAGCATTTCATCTATTGTGAGATATTCACCACAACTATAATTGGACTGGCAATTAATTAAAAACATATTAAAAATATTGGATATAGCTGCCAGTTTATCTCCTTGCGGAATACGTTTTTGTCTAGTAGCTGGGTCGTCAAAACAAAGGCTTCCAAGCAAAAAATAAAATCGGTTTAGTGACATGGTTGCTCGAAATATATCACGGCCAGTACCATTCGTAGCAAATAAAGACCTTAAATCTTCATTATTGGATTTGAATACCCCAGCTAAATAGAATAAGCCTAAGAAGGCTTTTAATTCAATTATATCAAGATGATTGGTATATTGACACGATAAATTGTCTAAATTATATTTAGAAGTCATATTAGTTATTCGTTCATTGGTTTTTTCAAGAGTTTCTTGCAATATATCGTGGCTAATAATACATTCCCAAGCATCAACTGGTTTCTCTGGCATACTAGCTCGAGCTTTTCCAATAACACCAGGTAAATGACTAAATAAATTATGCTTACTTGTACGAGAAAAGGTGGGAGAAGTTTTAGACCACTTGTACTTATTTTTGCCATAAAACACATCCCTTGAGTCAGCTATATCACTTTCTTCACCCGAATATTCACTACCAGTTTCGGAATTATTAATTTGCCAATTTTTTTCGTCATCATCGTCCCATTCCTCTTCACTGTCTGTTTCGTGATCACTGTGTTCACTAGCCTGGTCTAAAAACTCACTGTCACTATCTAGTCCATTGTCCATAATTTTTTGTCCCTCCTCTTCAAGTTCTTTCTGTGTCAGAGGACGTTTATTGCGACTACACCCCGCCATTTTAAATTACTCGTTAATTGCACTAGAAACACTTATACCATAAGCGGGTCAAAATTAGCCCTATGCGTGCCTAACTCTGCAGTAGTAACAGATAAATTAACGGAATTTTCGTAGATCGATAAATCGATAAATACCGTAGATCGATAAATCACCCACCGGTCGAAGATTAGCAGAAAGCGCGCAATGCTCAGTCTACGTTTCGGTAGCGAAACTTGGCATTAAAAACGCAGGGGGTCAATTTTGACTTCGTCATGATACTTACGGGTTAACTCATCCTTGTGGTTCTCTGTTTGAAACTGATAGAGGATTAGATTCTTGATTATTAAATGCAACAATCTGTGTTCTTCATGTAAGATATGATTTTAAAAGGTCGTGTATGGTACCCCTTATTCAATAGTACTCCAATTCTATCAATAGTGTTTGAATATATACACAATAAAAAGCTTTTGTAAGCTCACCCATTAATACATTTGTAGGTTCCCCTGCATCAAAACCGTAAACAATATGTTCTATTACTTCTAATAAAAGCATTAGTTGTTGAGTATTTTTTTCTAAAACCAAATTAAGAGCTAGATATAATTGATTTGTTATTCAAATAATTTATTATACGATCTTTAATTAGGATTTCAAAAATTTTACTTATTATTGGTACTATGGTTATAGGTTTGTAATTGTCTGGACCATTTTTATTTCCTTTTTTACGAAGTGGAACTACTTTTGATGTTTTGAATACATCAAGCCAATATATTTTTATATTAAAGCTTTGCTTCTCATATTTTTTCAAATACATAATAATAAACATTACAATGCCGAATACATGAATCAAGTTTTTTTATAAAAAAAGGCTCAACAAATGGTCCTCTGTACTTACATTCTTATAATGTAGATATAGAGAAGTAAGAGAGAAGGCAGAAAAGATTTTGTTACAGAGGTAATACATTAATGAAGTAAAAAACTCAACGTGTGTACTATACTACCCAAACAAAACAAAAAACAGCTACTTTCGATTAAACCCTTCTCATTTATACATACGTCATCACCATACACACACCACCAGGAATTTTTTGGATTGCGTGTGCCAGCATTAATTTATTGCTGCTGTGTTTCGTTGATTTTATCGCAAAGGAAGTTGTTTTGAGGGGTGAATTGTTATCGGAATACAGTAACAAATGTGTTTTTTAAATTAAACATCAAAGAGATAAGTAATCTAGTGGAAAATTTATGTTTCGCAGATTAGTTGTTATATTAATTCATTTTTAGGTTAATGGACTACTGAAATATATATATACACGGTGAACAAATGAAGAAGTTTCTGTGAGAACTTATTGATAGCAACTGATTAAAATGACATGTTAGTTTAGATTTTCGTCCATATTCAAAGGCATATTTCATTTTGGCATTATGCCTTTCTTCTTCTTCTTCAAGTGCCGTCTCCATCAATGGAGGTTAGCGGTTATGGTGGCAAACGTTTGTCTCTCTTCAGCTGCTCTTAAGAGTTCCTCAAATCCAAGTCCTGTCCAGTTTCTGATATATACGTAACCAGGACATTTTTTTTCTTTTAATTCCTCGCTTTCCTTCTATTTTGACTTTTATTATCAACTGAGGGATGTAGTATTTCTCGTTGCGCAACAAATGCCCTAAATAACTGGTTTTTCTTCTTTTGACTGTCCTCAATAGTTCTTTTTCTAAATTGAGTCTAGCTAGTACTTCTTCATTTGTTTTTCGTGCTGTCCAAGGAATTTTTAAAATTCTACGGTACACCCACATTTCAAATGCCTCGATTCTATTCAGGCTCTTTATTTTTAAAGTCCACGTTTCGACTCCGTAGAGAAGAACAGACCAGATAAAACATTTTACAAGTTTTAATCTCAATTTAATATTTATATGTGTATCGCAGAATAGAATGCGCATCTTAAAGAAACTATCCCTAGCTTGAGCAATTCTCGCTTTAATTTCTTGTTCTGGGTCCAGCTTGCAATTAATCCAACAGCCAAGGTATTTGTACTGGTTAACCTGTTCTAAAATATTCCATTTATTTTTATAGGTAAGGGGATATTCTGTTTTCTTTGGATCACCATTACTTTTGTTTTTTTTTCATTGATCTTCATTTCAAACTCTCGACAAGCATCCTTAAGGTGGTCTATAACCCTCTGTAAGTTTGTGTCTGTATCAGCCAGTAGGACAGTGTCATCTGCATATCTTATGCTAGATATTGGCTCTCCATTAATTTTTATTCCTGTGGAAAGGTTTTCCAAGGCTTGCTTGAATAGTAGTTCCGAGTAAAGATTGAACAGCATAGGGGATAGTATGCATCCTTGCCTTACTCCTTTATTTATACTAATATTTCTAGATGTATGATCGTCGATCCTAATCTTGGCACTCTGCCTCCAATATAAGTTCTTAATTAATCGGAGATCTTTTCTATCCAAGTTGATGCTCTGCAAGGAATTTAACATTTTATTATGGTTTACGCGATCAAATGCCTTTTCAAAGTTTACAAAACATAGAAAGACATCCTTTTGTTGGTCGTAACACTTCTGCAGCAGTACTTGTAATGAAAACAAGGCCTCTCTGGTCCCCATTTCGGCTCTGAATCCAAATTGATCGTATCCAACTTCTTTTTCACACCTTTTGTATACCCTATTGTGAAGTATTTTTAATAGAATTTTAAGCACTTGGCTCATAAGACTTATTAATCTAAAATCTGCGCATCGCCTGGAGTTAGCTTGTTTTGGAATGGGAATAAAAATAGATTCTAACCATTCCTCTGGTATTTCCCCAGTATCGTAGATTGTATTAAACAAAATTACTAACAAATCAATGTTATTACTTTCGATCAATTTAAGTATTTCAGGATAAACTTCATCAGGTCCAGGGCTTTTGTTGGTCTTTAATTGTTTAATGGCATATTCCACTTCGACTTTTAGAATTGGTGGGCTTTCAGTAACATTATTTATTGTAATGTCTGTTCTTTTATCTCGGAACAGCTGTTGTATAAATTTTTCCCATTCTTCTATTTTATCTTTGGTGTTATGAATTAACTCTCCGTTGTTATTTACCAGTGGGCAATGTTGTTTTTTGCGGATGAATGAAAATTCTTTCACCTTCTAGTACATACTAAAGTAATCATGTCTATGTTCTAATTCTTCTATTTCTTTACATTTTTCTTCGAGCCATTTCTCTTTTGATTCTTTTATTTTCCTTCGTATTTCTGTATTTAATCGTTTGTAATCGCTTGTGTTCTTATTTTTGTATTTCCTCCTTGCGTATTTCTATATTATTTTATGCCTTTCTATATTTCTTTATTTTTTTTTCCCTTCCTTTATTTATATTATTTTTTTCTGTAAAGATTTTATTTTGTTTGTTGCTTTTTTTGTTTCTTTATCTTCATCTCTATATATAATAATTTTTTTTTCAAATGTAACACCGACTATACTGTTATATTTTCTGAATACACGAATCACGAATAAATTTTAATATCCACATATTTTTAATTAAACTCTGAAACATTTGTTTGGTCGTTTTATCAGCATTTCCATGCATATATTATGATTTCACAGACAGAAGAAACGGTAGGGAATATAAAACATTGTACCATTATATTATTTTTTTCCGCAGTAAGCACTGTTATTAACCACATTTTTACAACCAGTATCTATGTTTTAATTAAATTTAAATTTTTTTAATTTAATTTACGTGACTGGACTAATTTTATCATTGAGTTCCGTACATATTTGTCTACAGGGGTTGTGAGAGAAAATATCAAAATTGTTTTAAAAAAATATTTTCCGAAACTTTTTATACATATTTTATTATAATCCACTAGGAAACTAAGTTCCTGTATGCCATGTGACACAAATTTTTTTAAAATCTTTTATAAGAGGTATATAATAAAATACCCAAATGGGCTATATCACAATTACAAAACGTTTTCGGAATCTATATTCCATCATCAGTGTAACCTAAGTGTAACTTAAGTTGTGAAAAGAGCAGCTTGCTTAAAGAAACAATTCAAAATCTAAACAATTTAAATCAATATAATACAATTTCAAATTGTAAAAATAAACTGCTTGATCTTATACTGTCAAACATATCCATAACCAATCTAACTAGGTCTGGGTCTCCTTTGGTACCTGAAGATTATTATCACCCGGCACTAGAAATGTTACTAGAATATAAAGATAATTCATACACTGAGAGTAATATACAACAGTCTTATAGGTATGATTATGCCAGGGGGACTTTAATCTTCTGTATCAATTAATAAGGGACACTGACTGGTCAGATATGTATAATTGTATAACTGCTACAGATTGTATTAATCAATTTTACGATAAATTGTATGACTGCATTGATCAAGCCATCCCAAAGAAAATTATTAAAAATAGACAAAAACAGAAATATCCAGCTTATTTTAGTTTAGACGTGCTAAAAGCTAGTGCTGTCGATAACAATAAAGTCAGGAGTCTTAGAAATACTATTAAAAAGCAAATCAAAAATGAATTTATGCAGCATCAAAATAATATTGAAGATAACATTTTGCATGACCCAAATAATTTTTGGACATTCATAAGAAGTAGGAGACAAACCAGCGGTTTTCCTCACGAGATGTCTTTAAATGATCATACCTATACAGGCCCTCAGGATATTGCCATGGCTTTCTCTCATCATTTTAGCTCAATTTATCAAGTATCATCTACACATCAGGGTAGTTTACAGGGATCTTTTAACTTTTCAGTTATTATTGAAGAAGATGTGAAGGTTAGTATAAAAAAATTAAAGCCAAACAAGGCCACCGGTAGTGATAATATCCCTGCCTAAATCTTTAAAGGATGTTCTGATATATTTCAAAAACCATTATCACATCTATTTAATCTATCTCTTAAAACTAACACCTTTCCAGACAAACTCAAAGAGGCTACCATTACTCCAGTTTTTAAATCAGGTAATAAACTATATAGAAGACTATCGTCCTATAAGTATCCTTAATTCCCTGGCTAAAATATTTTGAATCTATTCTCTATATGAATATACTGAAAAATTTTGAAAATGAATTTGCTCCAGAAACAACATGGTTTTTTGCCTGGGTTATCCACAACTAGTAATCTGTGCATTCTTTCTAATTTTGCTAGTGGGGTAATAAATAATAAACTCCAATTAGATTTAATAATGACTGACGGCTCAAAGGCATTTGATATGGTTGACCATGGCATTCTTTTATCGAGATTGAATGAGTTTGGTTTTTCGCATGATGCTTGTACATTTATAAAATCGTATGAGGAATCAAAGTTTCAACGAGTCAAAATTGGTAGGTGTTTATCAGATAAATTTAAGACTACATCTGGTGTCCCCCAAGGGAGCAACTTAGGGCCTTTGTTTTTCTTAAATTTTGTCAACTCACTACCATAATCTCTTAAATTTTCTTCTAGTCTAATCTATGCTGATGATTTTAAGGTTTTTAAGACTATACATACTTCAAATGATTGTCAGTTACTACAGGAGGTCCTGACCTCAGTTGTGGAATGGTTTAGGGACAACAATATGATCTTGAATATTAAGAACTGTGGAGTCATATCTT
This sequence comes from Diabrotica balteata, assembly GCA_918026665.1. Lineage (NCBI taxonomy): Eukaryota > Metazoa > Arthropoda > Insecta > Coleoptera > Chrysomelidae > Diabrotica > Diabrotica balteata. Next base: position 184,354,720 of record OU898277.1, on the reverse strand, counting down.
TTACTCGCAAAATTGATTCCATTCAAAATAATTATAGAATTGACAATTGTGTAGTATCTAGGAAAACCAAATGTAAAGATCTGGGAATATACCTACAGGCTAACATGAAATTTAATGAACACTATATAAATATTGTTAATAAGGCCTACAAAATATTGGGATTTGTAATAAGAAATTCTAAACACTTTAGTATAAACACAACCATTAGACTATATAAAGCTTTAGTCAGACCAAACTTGGAATATGCATCAGTGGTATGGACTTTTGAAGCCAAAGTTCATATTAATCATATAAAAAAGATACAAAAAAGATTTCTAAGGTATTTGTACCTTAAGAAATACAATGTGTATACTCACCTTACGCCATCAAAAGACTTGCTTCAAATATTTGGCTTGCAGTCATTAGAGCAAAGAAGAAACATGTATTGCGTTGTGTTTATTCATAATATCATTAACAATGTTAAATATAAGACATGTGGTTTGATCAACTTTATTCGGCTTCATGTACCAAAGGTCAACCTAAGGGTAAACAGCAATGACCTATTTTCTTGTAGTCCATATAATTCTTTTGCAATCATAAACTACATGCAATATCAGTGTAATGAGTTAATAAAGATCTGTGATATAGACCTCTTTACCTGTAGTGTAAGGGATAATAAAAAATGAATAAGTATGATAAGTAATGGACTCAATTTTTAAAATTTTATTAACTTGTGTCTTTTTTTTAATGTGTTTTATTTTGTGTGTTTTTATTTTGTACTTGTGTGTATATTGTATTTTTTGTGTGTATACTATTATACCAAGTAATGAGCACTCTTACATGTAATTACTACCTAGGTGGTGTTTGTAATTTTTAATAAATAAATAAATAAACCTGAAAGTATATCACCACTTTAATTAAAAAGAACATGAAATTTGAAATGTTGACTAAGGTTAATGGAAAATGTGAGACAAAGTGTCTACGAGGACTTGTTGATAGCAACTGATTAAAATGACAATATTGAGATGTTAGGACGGAAGTCGGAACAAGGCAGTCAGTGTAACTTACGGTAGTTGTCTAAATATGACAGAATCTAGCAATATTTAAAATTGAATAAAATTAAAAATTATAATAATATTATAACAGTAGCAACCATCAATTGAGAAGATTGAAAAAATTTGTTTTATAAATTAATGTAGGTGGACTGAAATGCTCAGCAGAAATCAAAATAAGAATAGAAAAAGCCAGATCCATATTCACTAAAATGAAGAGAGTGATCTGCGGAACAGATTTGAGCCTTGAAATGAAACTTCGCCTGATGAAATGTTACGTACTTTCTGTGCTGTTCTACGAAATGGAGTCACGGACGTTGAAAAATATTGATATCAAAAAATTAGAGGCATTTGAACTGTGGATGTATCGCAGAATCCTGAGAATATCATGGACCGAGAGAGTCACAAATGTTGAGGTGTTGAGAAGAATGAAAAAAGAAAAAGAAGTCATATTTACGATCAAAAAACGAAAACTGCAATACTTGGGACACATTACAAGAGGCGAAAGATATGAACTGCTTCTAATAATTATGCAAGGAAAAATAGCAGAAAAAAGGTCCATAGGAAGAAGACGAAACTCCTGGCTAAAGAATCTACGGGAATGGTATAGCTGTAGCAACAACGAATTGTTTCGGTCAGCAGTTTCGACAATACGTATAGCCCTGATGATCGCCAACCTTTGGAACGAAGATGGCACTTGAAGAAGTAGACTGAATTGCGGTGAAATTTTGTGGGTATTGATAGGCAACCTACTATACATAAGTCTAAATGAATTGGCTGTAAACTAAAGATTTTAACAAAATGGCCCTTTATGTTTTGCAGGATTTGGTAGCTAGAAAATGGAAAAATGGATATATGTAGGGATGGGATCTATCAACTTTATTGTTAAGGAATGATATAGTAAATGATGTATTTGAAAGTGCTGTTGAGATGAAATGTAAAGAGAATAAAATGGAAGGCCATGTATGTCCAAAAACAACATTTTGTACCTGGTAAATATAAAAAACATCCTCAATAAACTCATCCATAGAAGACGTCTTAAAACCGTGCAGGAGACTGCGTTTCCCAGAGACCTTACCACCAAACTCAATTACGCTTGACTTCCATACCATCACGAGAGTCTTTCTGGAGATTTTCGAAATCTCATCAAACGTTCGGTTGAAAACATCTATGTGTTTTTTAAAGTACCCAATAACTTGGGTCAGTATGTATCTAATTCCAAGGATCCCATCAATTATATGAACCGAAGTGGTATTTATAGACTAAAATGTTCAGATTGTGATGCCGTCTACGTAGGAAGAACATGTAGATAATTGTGTTCACGATCTCTAGAGGGCACAAAAAGAGAAAATACGTTCAATGTTTTCTCAACATCTTAAAGAACATAACCACACTCTCAATATCCTAAACGAAGTATCTTACTAGATCTAAACTAGACTTATACGAAGACCTAAATATTATTAAAGAGAAACAGAGAAGTCCAAATTGTGTTAATCGCCATGAATCATTCAATCGAGACTTCCTTCCGCTCCATCGTCAACTATTATCATATTATCATGCTGAAATTAAAAGAAGAACACAACATGCATAAAGCGCTTTCGGAAAACTAGCATATATCTTGAAAAACACCTCAATTCCTGTTAATTTAAAGAAAAATTTTGATTACACATGCATACTACCAGTTTGTACCTACGTTTAGAGACATAAGCCCTTACCAAAAAATTTGCTAAGAAATTAGAAACAACGCAAACAGCAATAGAACGAATCATGCTTGGAATATCACTGAGAGACAAGATTAGAAACAGCGAGATAAGACGTAGAACGAAGATTAGTGATATTGTGGAAGAAATTACAAAAATGAAATGGCGCTGGGCAGGTCACGTAGCCCGATATAAAGACAACATGTGGACACGGATAATTCTAGAACGGAGAGCAAGGACGACAACAAGAAGCATGGAAGATCAAAAAAATATGGGTAGATGACATAAAAGCAGTGGCAGGCAAACAATGGATTAGATTGGCGCAAGATAGAAAAAGATGGAAGCAATTGGGAAGCACATTCAGGAATGGAGGAAAAATGGTTGACAAAGAAGATGCTACGTAGCAGTATCAAACTTACCAATATTACACTAACTACTACGATATACACATTGCTGTTCTATACTTCAAAATAAAATAAACCACTTATACAAATCCGTTCTAAATGCGGTCTAGTGTTTTATTATCTCTGTTAAATTTTATAAAGAAAAATATTCTATATATTAATAAGGATTTCGTGTACAGATAAAAATATTCCTAACCGTTCTCAAACGGACCAGTTCGTGCGAATGCAGAAAGCATTTAAGAAGACGTAGAAAAAATTCAAAAATTTCATTACGGCTAAACGGGATCATAAAAAGGCAAAAGAGCGAAACGGCGAAATATTTAAAGCCTTCTCCCTTTTTTGTACTCTAAAAGGTCTCATTTGCAAGATAAAACATTGAAATTTAATGGACTTTCTCCGTGTATATAAGATTTTGGGGGTTTTATTTAACGTCGGTGGAGATTTTCGATATGGGCAAAGCGTGATAATGATCTTTGACTGTGCGGTTTCTGAAAAAGATGTGAGTTTTGTCTGCCCGCACGCCGAAAGTTTGAAAAGGGATGTTATACAAAAACAGATAACAGAATTGGGTACAACTGCTTATTTGTTTATGTATTTATATAGAACTCCTGTCTGAGAAGATAATTAAGTATAACTCAACGTTTTCATTTGTTGGTATGACCGAATTATAATATGTTTTATTGACATATAGATCTAGTGTCTAGTGAATTTAAACTAAAGACCCATTGGCTTACTCAATCACATACACAAGCTCTTTAGCAGAATGCTCTATACTTGCCAATAGATAAAAAGTAAAACAACATGATTTCGATCAGATTACGGATTACATGACCTTTTGCAGTACCCTTAAACTTAAATTCCAAAGTCTACCGAATATATATAACAGACCCCTGTTTTTTTTTATTAATATTGACCTCAACGAAGCATGTGACACAACAGAAACAGCTTCTTTCTTAAAAGCACCATCAAAAGGAAGAATATACCACAGGCATGTGAATATTTATCATCACCATCATCCAGCCTTCATTTATTATGTCCACTGCTGGACATAGGCCTCCCTAGGTGGACTTCTGTGCATTCTGAGTCATAGATTATTGCTACATGGCCTGCTCAGTTCCATTTTAGTTCCGTTATGCGTTCTACAATATCAGCAACACTATTCTTTCTTCGCAGATCTACGTTCTTATTCCGTCCCGCAACATCACTCCCAGCGTAGATCGTTCCATTCGTCTCTGTTCCACTCGCAATTACGAAGCAGTAGTCTTAGAGTCTTAGAGTCATTATAAGAAAATACCACATACTATAACCGATTCGTCGGGAAAAATGATAATAGACGAACATGAAATTCGAACAACCTGGTGTAATTATATAAATGAACTGCATAATGATGATAGACCCGAAGAACTGGAGACTTTAGTTGAAGGTAAAGGACCAGAAATATTAAAATCAGAAATACTGCATGCTATAAAGTTAGCAAAGAACAAGAAAGCCGTTGGGCCTGATAACATACCGACAGAAATGTTAAAGCTTATAAATAAGGAGAACATTGGAATACTGGTCAAGCTTTTCAATGATGTTTATTCGACTGGGGATATCCCTGAAGATTGGTTAAAGTCCAAAATCATAACACTACCAAAAAAACAACGTTCGAAAAACTGTAGCGATTATAGAATAATAAGCCTTATGAGCCACAGTTTTAAAAATATTTCTATGCATCTTCCACAGTAGAATCAGAGATAAATGTGAAGAAGATCAGGATGAAACATAATTTGGCTTCAGAAATGGACTGGGAACTCGGGACGCCCTCTTTGCACTAAATGTATTACTGCAGAAATGTCGAGATCAAAGGAAAGACGTCTTTGCTGTATTTATTGACTATGAAAAGGCCTTTGATCAAGTATAGCATCACAAATTAATTACAATATTAAAAGATAAAGGAGTTGATAGTCAAGACATACGATTCATAGAAAAGTTATACTGGCGTCAAACAGCGACAGCTTGCAAAAACGGAAAATAAAAGAAATATGTAAAATACGAAGAGGTGTCAGACAGGGTTGTATACTATCCCCACTGTTATTTAATTTATATTCAGATAGAATATTTAAAGAAGCGCTGCATAATTTGGAATGGGGTGTGAAAGTTAATGGAATTCTGATAAATGCAATCAGATATGCAGACGATACAGTTATTTTAAGTGATAACATGAATGGACTACAATGCCATTGATACAGTGGGAAGAGAGTTTGGCCTAAACATAAACTGTTCAAAAACAAAACACATGGTGTTTAGCCGTTTAGCACGGCAAGATGCACGATTATATGTTGAAGGTCATATAATTCAAAGAGTGTCCAGTTTTAATTATCTTGGTTGCCATATTACTAAACAACTAAATCCAGATCAAGAGATAAAATGTAGAATTGAAATAGCCCGCACGACATTTTTAAACAATGAGGTCATTCTTCTGTAATGATAACTTGCAACTTCAACTTCGAAAGCGCATGGTTAAATGCTACATTTGGCCAGTCCTCTTATACGGTGTCGAAGCATGGACATTAAAAATATCCACCATTAATTGTCTAGAGGCCTTTGAAATGTGGCTGCACAGACGTATACTAAAAATTCCATGAACCGCTATGCTGACAAATGTTGCAGTCCTTGAGAGAGTAAATGCTGCTCGCGAGCTGCTTGATAACATCAAATGTAGAAAGATGACCTATTTTGGACACGTAGTAAGGGGAGACCGATATAATATTCTTCAACTTATTATGATGGGTATAATCGAAGGACGCAGAGGAATTGGTAGAAAGCAGGCCTCTTGGTTAAAGAGTATCGGGCAGTGGACAGGAATAAGGAAAGCTGAGCACCTATTTAGACTAGCTCGAGACAGAGACAGTTTCGCCATGTTAATCGCTAACGTCAAGGGGACTTGATAGTCTTATTTATTATTTATTTAAACTATTTGAAATGGACTCACTCAAGCAACACATTCATGATTTGAATAACTATTATCAAGTCGCTAAAGAAACACTCACCATTAATTAGCAGCATATCTATGTTAGTTAAGTTAACCGAATACGACCTAACTAAGCCTTTTTGGATTGATAAAAACTCTCCTACTAGTTGTGATGGATTAAGAAACGTGACCTTAAAACCACAAAGAAAGGCACCGACTACTTTGATCACTTTGTTTTCTATGATATAAATAAACCCTTTTATTCGGGGTTAGCATCATTTAATATACACTGATGGTTAAAAAACATCGATGGTACAGGACCAATAGCAATTCTAAAAGCACTAGAATATGTTTATCAGGAAGAGGATCAGAATACTATAATCTTTTCAGATTCACTTTCCGTTCTTAAAATTTTAAAATCAAACTCAAACACAATCAATGACACTATTTTTATCATCTAAGTAATACTTAAGCATTAACAAAATAAAAAAAATTATAAAATTCCTCTGGGCCAAAGCACACGCAGGAATAACAAACAATGGAATTTTTTCAAATTGCCAAAGAAAGCATAGTAATGGAGGAACAAATAAATTACGAATTAACTAAAGATGAACACATAATCATAGCAAAACAGAAAGTGATGAAGAAATGGTCCTATTTATAGCAAGATTACAGTTTTACAAATCCAACACTTTACACCAGACTTGAAACCAAATGAAAGAAAACCTTGTTAGAATGAGTACGATTAGAGTCAAAAAAGTATAACTACTATCAGCAGAATGAAGTTTAATCACCCATATTATGTGGCACATTTATTTAAAATAAAAATACTTGAGAAAGATCTTTGTGAAGCTTGTAATAAAATCTGTGACTTGAACCACATATTTTTTGATTGTTTAAAATATAGAGCTCAATCTAATGAGCTTTTCAGAAAACTTTTAAAATAAAACATTGAATGCCCATATAATATACTGCATCTTCTTGCTTTAGATAGAAAAGAAATTTACGATTGTTTGCTGTCTTTCGTCAGAACAACGAATGTACAAATGTAACCACCTTTGTTGATACCTGATTGACTGAAAATGGTTTATGTATATAAAATTTGTTGTCTCAAAAATTCAGAAAAATACCGAATTTTAAGTAGATAGGTGCAGCTTCAAAGGTAAATATTTATATTACATTAGCCAACAATATGAATGAAAGTATACTTATTTCAGACAAGACAGGCCAAGAAATAATAAGGCCATTAATATTTATGCGCAGCAATGCATAAAAAACCGAATAAAATGGATCAATTATTAGAAAACAACAAAAAACATGTATTACATTATTTAGTTTCGTATAAAAATTGAATTTTTCTTATTATGATAAATTTTTTGGTATCCAAAATATCATAGCGTCAAAACCTGAGCCATTTTTGGGTGAAGCGAAAGTGACAAAGCAAAAATATACAGAAGCGTGGGTTCAATATATAAGGAAAGCCACATTTCAGCATCGACAATTTTAATTCTGGAAAGTAATAGGAAGGAAAAGATTCATTCCTATTCACTGGCAGCCGAATCAGGAAATTACATCACATAAAATCGGTCGCAATCCCCTTACACGCAGCTCAGAGGCGCGCCATAAAAGGGTGCGGATATTGACAAAAAAGATATTGTACGGACACTTTAGATACGAGTAGAGTACAGTGTAAACATAAGATATTCTTTGTGGAGTTATTGGCATTTTCCGGAAAGAATTAGATTTGGGGGACAGCACTCCACAGCCCCTGGCCGTATTATTATGACCACCCATCGAATTCAAGAACTTTATATTTAAGATTTTTATTTTAGCGTGAGAGGACTGTCATAAAAACGATACAACTACTAAAAAATGGTCGACCTGCAGGTCCGGATGGAATTCCAGCAGAACTAATCAAATGCGGCACTAACAAACTATTTGAACAATTAACCTGGTGTATAAACCAATATCTAAACGGTGCACTAATCCCGCATGAGTGGAAAGTATCCTTCATATCATCTATACATAAGAAGGGAAGTAAACTGGACTGCTCAAACTATCGAGGTACCTTAAGTCGCCTATATGGAAGGATACTTCGAGACATTATCGAACAAGAATATAAGTAACAAGAAGAAGAGGAACAATCTGGCTTTAGAGCGGGAAGGAGCTGCACCGATAATGTGTTTGTTTTGAAACAAATAATAGAAAAAAGATCAAGTAACAACCAAGAAACCCACCTTATGTTTATAGACCTTCAGAAGGCCTATGATACTGTACCCGCTAAAAAGCCATGGAAAGTTTTGCAGGAAACAAACATTAACCACACAGTAATTACCCTTAAACAGCTTTATGAAGGATCAACGTCGGGAATAAAAATTGGAAATAGACTTTCAAACAAATTTCCTGTAAACAAGGGACTCCGTTAGGGGTGTTGCATATCCCCCACATTGTTTAAAATCTACGTGGCGAAAGCACTGTATCAGTGGAAGAGAAAGTGCAGAGGAATGGGCATCGACCTGAGAGAAACTTGACTATATACCTACAGTTTGCAGATGATCAAGTCTTTATAGCCAACGATAAAGAAGACCTGACATATATGGCCAGAAAACTACAGGAAGAATATAAAAAGTGGGGTTTAGAACTCAATACACAAAAAAAGGCGCAGAACTATCCAACATTCAGATGGACACAACCGAAATTGCATTCTGCACTGAATATACCTACCTAGGAATTGATTTCGGCACCACAGGCACAGACAATAGGGAAATTAGAAAACGAATAACCCAGGCCCGTAGAACAATTGGATGCCTTAACGGAGTTCTTTGGAGCTCAGAAATTGGTAAAAAACAAAAATACAATATATATGAATCTCACATAAAATCCAGCTTAACCTATGGTACAGAGACATGGAGACTAACAGAAAGCAATAAAAGAAAACTCGAAGCAACAGAAATGGATGTATTTAGACGATCACTTCGAATATCTAGGGCAGACAGAATTAGAAACGATGAAATAAGGAATCGGATAGAGGTATATGGATCACTGACAACAGACATAGAAAGGAAACAACTTATATGGTATGACCATGTTTAAAGAATGCAAAGGAAACCATATAGCGTAAATATATGCCGAATTAAGTTTAATTATGGTTTAATATGATTGTTAACATTTCAAGTACCTTATTCATAATATTTTATAAGAGTGTAAACATTTCTCGAGTCAAGGTCCAAGGTTAGTGAAAGAGCGCTTTTTTTCAGTTGTGCTATCCCTTCCTCTGGACCGCAAGCAGCGTGTAAAGACGTGTTATTTTAAATTTTTTACACATTGTCATAACTTAATACTCTATTGTTTTAAATTTGAGGTTTTTGTTTTAAATTTTGTTAAAATAGTTGTTTTTAAAATGGGGTTTCAACTTTTTCCTTGTTTTAGACATAAAGAAGAAAAAATATCTGCCAACTAAAAAAATTGCTGAAATTAAAGCACTTTTAATGCACGGAAATCTTTCTCAACGCCAAATTGCTTTCAACATCCAAGATTCCAAGACATATGTGGCAAACATTGCACGAAAATTGCAGAATGATGTGACCTCAACACTGAAACGTAAAGGTAAATGTGGAAGAAAACAAGTTATTACACCTCATGGAGCGCGAAAATTAGTCAAGATTATAAAGGAGGATAGATTACAAATATTTTTCAAATTTAAAATAAATAAAACAATTATAGAAAAGTTTGTCGAAGGTGGCGTTCAAGTATCGCCGCTTACGGTGCGTCAAAAAATTAATGTAGTTAGGTTTCAAAAGTCTACGTCCAGCTAAAAAGCCTCTTCGTACAGAAAATATAAAGAAAAAGGATCAGCTTGGGCAAAGAAATACGAGAACTTTACTGTAGAACAGTGGAAGCAGGTTTGGCATTTTTATAGTTTGTAAAACATGTTAAAACTAAATATTTTCATTTTTGACAGGTTTGCTTCAGTGACAAAAGTACCTTTAAAATATAAACCAATATAGCTCAATATATTAAACGAAAAACAAAAGAAAATTATTTAACTGAATGTGTCATAAAAACTGTAAAACATCCAACAAAAATATTGGTGTGGTCTACCATTAGCGGTATGGGACTTGGTAGACTTCAAATAGTTAAGGGGATAATGCGACAAGATAAATACATATAAATATTACAAAATAGACTGATACCTCAAGTATAGGAATGGTTTCCTAATGAGGAATGCATATTTATGTAAAATAAAGCACCATGTCACACTGCAAAATTAGCGAAAAAATTCCTGGTTGGGAATAGAATTCCTCTCTTGAACTGGCCGGGAAATTCTCCTGACCTTAATCCCAGAGAAAATGTTTAGGAACTTCTTAAACGGAAAATTTCCAATGAGAAAGTCACAAACAAAATTGTTTTAATCGAAAAACTAATATATCGTTGGATCCACAAAGAAAAACTTAAGCGCCTTTAGCTGCATTGAAAGTATGCCAAGATAAAAATATTAAAAATTAGATAAATATGTAATCTTTTTAAATGTTTTATTGCTGTTTATTATTAAATATATTATAATTAAAACATTTTACATAATTAAATTGAATGTCAAAAGAAATTTCTAAACAAAAAGTTGTAAAGAAGTGAATTTTTGTAAAAAATCATAGGTGGTCATAATAATATGGCCAGGAAACAGAAAAAATAATATACCTAAAAATAAGTTGCGGAGAATCTTCCTAAGACTGTTGAAAGAGCTTCTGGCTTTTTCAATACGAGTTTTTATTTCGTAGCTGTAATCCAAGTATCCTTAATATTGCAGCCCAAATAGCATATTTTTTCCATTCTTTTTAACGGTGTCTCGTTAATTGTGGGCGTTTATGCCGGTGTTCTTACTAATGATCATTATTTTTGTCTTATTGCAATTTAGTTTTAGGGCCGTATTTGTTACATGTTTCTACAACGTTATCCATCATATTTTGGAGCACCTGCGTACTATCTGCCAGCAACACTGTATCGTCTGCATATCTAATATTGTTTATAAGTTGGCCATTTACATCAATCCCATCTTTTGATTCATCCAATGACTCTCTAAAGATGTTTTCAGAGTATATGTTAAATAATGTAGGTGACAGTATGCATATGTTTAAACAAATTATGTTTAAAAAAGTTAGAGAAGTAGCTGGTCTTTATCATAGGAAAACTCCACATAATATAACCGATTCGTCGGGAAAAATGATAATAGACGAACATGAAATTTGAACAACCTGGTGTAATTATATAAGTGAACTGTATAATGATGATAGACCCGAAGAACTGGAGACTTTAGTTGAAGATAAAGGACCAGAAATACTAAAATCAGAAATACTGCATGCTATAAAGTTAGCAAAGAACAAGAAAGCCGTTGGTCCTGATAACATACCGACAGAGTTGTTAAAGCTTATAAATGATAAGAACATAGGAATACTGGTTAAGCTTTTCAATGATGTTTATTCGACTGGTGATATTCCTGAAGATTGGTGAAAGTCCGAATTCATAACACTACCAAAAAACAACGTCTGAAAAACTGTAGTGATTATAGAATGATAAGCCTTATGAGCCACACTTTTCTACAAAAAGATTTCTACGCATCATCCACAGTAGAATCAGAGATAAATGTGAAGAAGACCAGGATGAACCACAATTTGGCTTCAGAAATGTACTGGGAACTCGGGACGCCCTCTTTGCACTAAATGTATTACTGCAGAAATTTCAAGATCATAGGAAAGACGTCTTTGCTGTATTTATTGACTATGAAAAGGCCTTTGATCGAGTACAGCATCACAAATTAATTACGATATTAAAAGATAAAGGAGTTGATAGTCAAGACATACGATTCATAGAAAAGTTATACTGGCGTCAAACAGCGACAGCTTGCATAAACGGAAAATCAACAGAAATATGTAAAATACAAAGAGGTATCAGATAGGGTTGTATACTATCCCCACTGTTATTTAATTTATAATCAGATAGAATATTTAAAGAAGCGCTGCATAATTTGGTATGGGGCGTGAAAGTTAATGGAATTTTGATAAATACAATCAGATATGCAGACGATACAGTTATTTTAAGTGATGACATGAATGGAGTACAATGCCTTTTAAATGCCATTGATACAGTGGGAAGAGAGTTTGGCCTAAACATAAACTGTTCAAAAACAAAACACATGGTGTCCAGTTTTAATTATCTTGGTTGCCATATTACTGAACAACTAGATCCAGATCAAGAGATAAAATGTAGAATCGAGATAGCCCGCACGACATTTTTAAAAATAAGGTCATTCTTCTGTAATGATAACTTGCAACTTCAACTTCGAAAGAGCATGGTTAAATGCTACATTTGGTCCATCCTCTTATACCGTGTCGAAGCATGGACATTAAAAATATCCTCCATTAATCGTCTGAAGGCCTTTGAAATGTGGCTGCACAGACGTATACTAAACATTCCATGGACGGCTATGCTGACAAATGTGGCAGTCCTTGAGAGAGCAAATGCTGCTCGCGAGCTGCTTGATAACACAAAATGTAGAAAGATGGCCTATTTTGGACACGTAGTAAGAGGAGACCGATATAATATTCTTCAACTTATTATGATGGATAAAATCGAAAGACGCAGAGGAATTGGTAGAAAGCAGGCCTCTTGGTTGAAGAATATCAGGGAGTGGACAGGAATAAGGAAAGCTGAGCAACTCTTTAGAATAGCTCGAGACAGAGCCAGTTTCGCCAACGTCAAGGGGACTTGATAGGGCACGTTAAGAAGAAGACAATATGCAACACTGTCTAACTCCTTTTTCGACTGTGAAGATCTGGGACAATTCACTTTATATATTAATCGATATCGATTAGTTTCCCATGTAAGACTTTATTGTTTATAAAAAAGTACAATTGTAGTTTATTTCGAACAAAAATATTAAATTGCATTAATATGCCACATAAAATAGCTTCAGAACAATAATAAGAGTATCTCTTCATATTCTGTATATTATAGTTGTCAAAATTTTGTTTTAAATACATATGTTGCTACCCTTTACAACCTTTAACGAAGTTGGTCGTTTTTTTCCATGCCACCCTTTCACTGTATAGTATCTTTTGAAAGAGAGATCCGTGATAAATGCCATTCTTGACACCCCACTATCCATTATACACGTTTTAACATGTCATCAATCATACTAAAATTCAAATGCGGAAAATGGCTGGTAGACATCAGATATGACACGATATTTGATGGAATATCCCTCAGTCGGTTGGTTTTTGTACAAAACGTTCTATTGTTCGAGAAATTCAATGAATATGCTGATGTAATTATATTACCATAGATTTTTAAGTAAAAAATTTGAACGTTAACGATAGTTTATACAAAAGAAAATATTTTGTAGTTAACATGTAAAGCTTTGGATTTGAAGTTAACTTCCGAGCTATCTTTAATGATATTAGTAAAATATTTTTTCCTTGACAATAATAAAAGCTCTATTTCTAACAGGCTTAATACTAATTACACAAATATAAAAATATGATCTTAAATATATATTTATATATTCATGCATTATATGAAATCAAGTTAGATTAATATGCCTAAAATCATGCCAACGTAGTCATATGAAATATTTATATAAGGGTTAATAAGGGTTTTTATTTTTGGAATATGCCTGGTAAACCATTTAATTTACAACTTGTGTTAAGTGTGTTGAGTATATCGAATTGGAAAAAATAAATAAAGGACCTTTAGAGCCATTTTCATCTGTTTAATAAGAAACATAGATAGATAAATAGGTTTATTGACAATTTTTACATAGTAAACACTACATGTCATATCACAATAAAAATAAGTCACTTTTGTTTACTAAGAATATACATACACATAATAAAACATATACAGTGAAAATTAGATATATATAATTATAAAAAAAAAGAAACAATTCAGTAAGGCGTAATATAGTTTTCATAAAAACGATCACACTAGGAGCTCAAACAAACAAATTCCTGTATACTATAGAAACAGTGTTCCAGCAGTGTTTTGCTAGTTTATAAAATGGTTTAGAACTCATTGCCTTAATATCAATATTTTTGTTTATGTTTAAAAAACATCTTGTATATTATTATGAACAGTTAACAAAGTTTCAAATATATATATTGAAGGTAAAGGAAGAATGCTATACTTTTTAAACAAGGGTTTACTTTTTAAACAAGGGTTTACAGCTGGCGCAATATTCTGCTGAGTCAATAATTGGGATTGCTGCTTTTTGAAAAGTGAAAACTTTATATGCATAGGACGAGTTTCCCCAAAGAAGTATGCAATATGTCAGGATACTATGAATCATGTCAAAATAAACTGACCTAAGAATATCTCGACTCACAGAAGTAGCCAATCTGCGCATATCAAAAATCTGTGAGGAGAGCTTCTTACAAAATCGTTCAATATGGTGCGACCAGTTCAACCTTGTATCCATAGTAACACCTAGTAACTTTACTGGTTCAGATGGTGTAACCCATCTATCAGAGCTAAATACTATTTTCCGGGCTTTCTGCTCGTTTAACTTAAGTTTGTTACAGTTAAACCAGGATTTAGATTCTTCTAATATTTTCTGACTGTAATCAGTTTTACCTCTACATAATAAGGTTGTGTCATCTGCAAAAAGAACACAGAATAACACATAATGGTGTTATTCAATGCACTTGGTAAATCATTAATATATATCAAGAAAAGAAGAGGTCCCAAAACTGATCCTTGTGGTACTCCGGTTGAAACTGGTAAAGGATCAGAAGGTATTGAAATCCATGTTCGTTTATCAAAATTCTGTAGCTGGTGCATTAAAAATATCACGACGGACAGTATGTATGAGTATAAAAAGGAAAGAAGGAAAAGAAGATCATATTCTTTCAAAGCCAGGCAAAAGTAGGCCTCGTCCGAAAACAAGGCAACCGATCTGTTTGGCCGATCAAAAATACAGTAAAATTACAAACTTCATTGTAAGTATTAATTTAATTAATCTAAATTTGGTATTAAGCCAGAAGGTACTTTTTAATCAAAACTTTATATAAATATAAGTTGTAAAAAAAAAGATCAATGGAAAGAGTGGCGAAAAAACTAACAAAAGTGGATAATAAAAAGCTTCTTGTTTACCAATACTTAACAAAGACCACTTTGCTCAAGTCAGGGGATTTATTAAGGATGTTTAAGGATATAGATGATAGAAAGGTTAGGTCCTGAGATTTTATTTAAAGTAAATCTCTCAAACCTAGAACTAATTTTGCATGAAAAAGGGAACTTTTAAGTACATAAACTTTACATACTCGAAGCGATAAAAATAATAATTTCTGAAAAAAGTTAACTAAAATACAGTATCGCCAAAAGATTCAAATATAAGTAACTCACGATAAATTAACATGAAATGCTACAAGTTTAAGAAAAGGATACCCCCCGTTAAGATAGGAAAAATATAGTACCTCCAAACATGTCAATTTTGACATATTTTTTGTAAACCTGTAGGTTGAGTGTACATAACCTAAAAATGCATTTTTTTATTAAAAGCATATAACTTTTTTTTTGGAAGTCGCTGCAGATCTATATCTATATTTTTTATTTTCTTTATTTAATTAAAAGCAATATCACTGATTTCTTTCAGATTATTCTTTATTTTTATTTTTTTAAATAAAACAAGGCCTTTTGGACATTCAAAGATTTGGTAAAATACGTTTAAACCCCCCAAAAACCATGTTTTTTACGGTTTTAAGGGGTTTGGGCGGGGTAAAACAGGTTTTTTGACATTGACACAACCTGACTCAATTTTCTCATATTTTTACATTACAGTTGATAAATAAATACGACTTACCGCATTTTGTCTATTTTTATAGACACATAGGTTAAGTGTACATAACCTAAAAATGCATTTATTTTTCGAAAAAAACGTATAACTTTTACTTAGATGTTGCTGAGGTACTTAATACACTAATTAATACTTAACTCAATTTTCTTGCGAGTTTTTAGTTTAAATAATTTATGGTTTTATAAAAACAAAGTACTTATTATATTTTATTTACATTAAATTAGTAGAACAGTGTAGTCTTTGTCATTGAAGTTTATTGCTCAAAATCTAAAGTAGTTGATTATCATGGAGAAATGGACAATGAACTTTTTGTTGTATATCACACTGTTTTATTAGAAAAGCAACTTTCAAATGTTTCAACTACAATATTACTACGGTATTACTTGGTTGACCACACACAAGATCAAATAGTATGACGTGAAACTGAGAAAACCTAAATTATTACAAATAGCCAAAATAAATAGAAAAGAGAATAAGTATATAATTGACGTAACACGGTTACGCAGTATTGAGATTTGAGCAAACTACAAGTCATATTATTACAATAAGTACATATGTTGGTAGAGATCAGTAGAAAGGGCCTCACTTTACTCCAGTTTGACCTTTGATCTCATTTTTTGGTGAAGGCGTGTATTATTTGACGTTATGTGTACGTCAGATCACGTTAGGTATGCGTTAGATGAGGTTAGTTGTAAGTCAGGTCACGTCAGGTGTACGGCAGATCACATTTTATGTCGAATTACGTTACACTTAACATCGTACGTAATCTGATGTATACCTGTAACCTTGACGTACACCTAACGCGACCTAACTTACACCTAACGTCATCTGACGCACACCTAACGTGATCGGACGTACACCTAACGTAACATAATACACGCCTCCACCAAAAAATGGGATCAAATGTTAGTGGGATGAAGTGAGGCCCTTCCCACTGAGATCGACATTCTGATAGTGCTGTTATAAATATATGGAAAGAGGCACTAAATTAATGTGAGACTTGAAAAAATGTTTTAGATATACTCATAAAATTATTGTAAAGTGGTATATCCCAGAAAAAAAACTATGGTTGACATTAACATTCAACTAATCATAATATGAGTAGCTCAAATATACCACTTGTAAACTTTTCAAATTTTATCAAAATTTGTAAAAAGAATATTAATTCACAGCGGTTTTATGTAGTTTTTAAGTAACATTTAAAATTTAGACACGTAATTAAAATAATATATAAAGAATAAAATTGCTTTTTTCCATGGCTAATGTTAAAGTGTTGCTATAACAACTGTTTTGAGTAGATAGAGAATTTAACCGCAAGAGTAGATAAAGTGACACTTTAACAGCAAGAGTAGATGAAATGTTTTAACTTTTTTTTTATTCAATAACATGTACAAATTCAAACACATAAGAATTAAAAACAACTGAAATTTTACAATTGACATTATTAGAAATATCTATTTTTGGAGCTTCACAACTTGTACTCGTTTGCTTAAATACTTGATTTGAGGCACTGAATTGATTTTCTGTAACATTTGTTTGACATTTGTTGACAGAGTAATTCATATCCCTAGTAACGGAGCAACACAATTGCGATTTTTGTGCTAAAAATTACAATTTTCTTTGAAATTCTATTTTCACCTGAACTTAAAGTCTTGCTATAGAAAAAAATGTTGTATGTCACAGGACGATAAAACCGCATTATCTTCTTTACCATAATTAGCGTCTCGACTAACGTCTCGATGCTAAACAACGCTCTCGAAGATAAAGTACAATTTTATCGTCTTGTACAATAAATAACTATTATTAATCCTTAACTTTAAGTTTTTGGCCGAGATAAAAATCAAGAATTGGACTAGATTACTTTTAATATTATTTTAGACCGCTTTTTGGCCTTTTACTAATGAACTAAATAAGCTATAAATTGGGCGGGTACCTTGCCTATTAATAAGAATAAAAATAAAACTTACTACCTATCATTTCTGAAGTTGTGGCCACTTTGTGGCTGTTTGTGGCTGTGTCTTTTTCATATCATGCCAAAGTTTAACTTCTTTATTTATATTGTGAACAAATATGTCACCCTCGATATTGTCTGTGTTCACCATGGTATTTTAACCATCCACAAGTTCTATACGCTTTTTGATCATACAAACAAACCACACAAAATTCTTGACGTAAAAAGCAGAAAATTTGAATTGAAAGATAATTAATTTCGTAATAAATAAAATTGATTTCACTCTAATGAAACCAAATATCAAACATGTTTCAGTTTTCGTAAGCAACCTAAACCAAGATATTTATATAAATAAACTTGATTTTTCTGTTTACGAATCCCCTCCAACACATTTTTGATATTTTTTTAACAGCACAATTTCTTCTCTTCTCCATTATTTAGTTTAACAGAAATGATTGCCGTTGCTCTTCATCATCATATTATTCTATCTTAAGAATAATTTATATACAGCCACGTAGTACAAAATTGTCTGAATCTCGGCTGATAGCTGCCAACTCAAACAAATCTTATCTAGTTGATGTGTTCGGGTGGTGTCCCGCGCACGAATCCGAATCCCATAATCATATAAACCGAAATGAAGCGGAACGCTAACTTAACGTGATCCAGATTCTCTCCGCTAATTCACTTTTGGGTATTTTGGACGACTGGAAAGTAGAGCGAGAAGGATAAAAAGAAACAGAATTAAGTGCGATAGGAGGTACACTGTTACAAAAACTGCCAGAGATTATTTTGGATTATTAAAAGAAACGACAGGTACATATTCCAAATAAATTTTGATTAATAGGTAAATGAACAAGAAAAGACATACTCGCAATTGGTTTTATTATAAATTGGACGATCGGTTTCTGGCTTTACAATTTTAGCTTATCTTCAGATTCCCAATTAAAAGTGTTCAATTTTTTTACATGCGAAAAATCATGTCATTTTTCGTTGTATTATTAACTATCCTTCTATCACAATTTTACAATTATTTCTTAGTCCAACCCTTGATAACCCACCTTCCTACTCACATTTTAACCTCACATCCATTACAAATACAGACAGTTTTAAGGTAGCAAGAAGAAAGACTCTCTCTTGATTTGACTACCGCTAGGGCCAGTCGTGCTCTCTTGAATGTCGATCATCTCTCTCTCTCTTCGCTTATCAAGAAGAACAGCATCTCTCTTGGCTATTTTCTATCGCCTAATTATCTCTTTCCCGCTTTAGTTACGCCGAAAATACCAGATACACTATTTTAATCTTTACAGACACAAAGATGTGCTCTATGTTGTAATCGTAGTGCGAAACACCGTGTTCACAAAACGATGCTTGTACAGATTTCGCGATGAAGAATAACCGAGAGAAGCCGAAAACCGCGAGATTGTGGAGCAGCAATCTTGGTAAGACTTTGTAATAACTTACTTTGATATTGTCTGTATACCCTTTACTACATATCTTAATTTATTTGAAGCAGCCCTATATAATACAGTCCACATACACATGAAATTATACGCATGTACATCCTTTTGTACAAAAGGTTACTCAACCAATAACGTTGGCGTCTTCAGCAGAAGACTGGGACAAATTATGAATAAATTGGATACGGTAAGTACAGAATACGGCTTGAAAATAAATATACAAAAAACTAAAACATTAATAATCCATAGCAGCAGAAACAACTAAACAAAGATAAGCTACATGTCAAACGTGGCCAGAAAATTTAATAACTTAGGCTCCGACATTACTAACAGGAGGATACGAAGACGACATTTGTCCGAACATCTCAATGGCTAGATCGGTAACAGTTAAACTCCCAAAAATAACTGACATTACAAAAACAGAAAACTACGCCTTGATTAAACATTAATATTTCCTTCAAACATTATATTAGTTATCTTTAGAAACATGAATGATCATAAAAGCCAATTCGAAGCGTAGAATGGCATTTGAAACGTGGGTCTAATGTAATATTGCGCATATCATGTCTTATAGAAGAAGAACCGGAGATTATGTTAAAAGTAAATAAAACTTACTTTTGGGACACCTTATGTATGTATAGCTAGCGTTAACAGGCCTTTTAGTACTTTGCTGTTAGGAAAATTTTCACTACTTTCTGTTCCTAGCTGTCAGTTTCCAATTCCTGCTTCCCATCTCTCTGACATCTTTCATCACTTCATCTCTCCATTCTTTCTTGGTCTTCCTCTCTTGTTTTTTGCTCTCAGGTACTCTCCAACCAATATTCCTGACTTGTCTATTACCTTGCATTCTTTCTAGATGTCCTAGCTATTCTAGTCTACGTTTTTTTCTACTTTTGTTATTTTAGGATTAGCATACAACTGGTATACTACCACATTAGTTTGTCTTCTCTATTCTCCATCTACTACATTACCATCAAACATTCTACAAAATATCTTTCCTCCTATGCCTCCAATCTGGTTCTGTATGGTTTTGTTCATCATTTATGATTCAGCAGCGCATAGCAATGTGGGTCTAATTATAGTTTTGTATATCATATTTTTGTATTACGAGTTATGTCTTGGCCTTAATTATTTGGTTCATGGCTCCAGCATATTGCTCTTGGTCAGTCTCAGATTGATTTCAGTTTATTCGTTATATATCTGATCTAAGCTATCTAAATAAATATATTTATCCACCTTCTCAAATTCTACAACTGATCTATCTTCCACCTCTAATTTAAATAAGCCGCTGGTGTTTATTCTTCTTTTGCTCGAGATTTCGATGTACTTAGATTTATTAATATTAACTTAAGTTCCATTTTGGAGCTTTTTCCGAATTATTCTTTTTGCTATACTTGCCAGGTCTTTTCCATTTATTACAAGGAGAACTACATCATCAGCGTACTCTTAGTATTGGTGCTCCTTTGTATAAAAGAGTGCCGGACCTATTTATCCCACTAACCCTAACTTTTTCTAGAACTATATTGAATAGTAATGAAGACAACGGGCCTTCTTGGCGAATAGATTTTTTCACTTCGAATTCTTCTGAGACTCTACCGTTACATTTCGCAGCCCAAATGGTTTTTTTATTTTAATTTTTACCAATCTTACTACTTTTTTTTGATATTTGGAATTATTTTAGCGGTTCTTTTACTTTGTTTCTGTCTGTTGTAGTGTAGGACGCTTTGTAATTAATGAAAAGTTATTGTGCTGAAATGTTGTATTTATAGCAATTGATTTGTTTTAGCATAAAAAATTGATTGGTTATTGATTTGCCCTTGTGAAAACCTTCCTAGTAATCTCCTAGACTCTTCTCCATATATATTTCTAATCATTTTTTTTTTATAGTATGGCGATCACCTTGCATACTTCCTTTAACAAGGATATTCCTCTATAGTTTGCGCATGTCAGTTCTACCTCCCTTTTTTTGCGGATTTGGCTTAAAGCTTCTCTTCAATATTTTAAGTTCGCTGTCACAATACCACTCCCCCCGGGAATTTTTTGATTTTTCATATCTTTTATTATTTCTTCAATTTCCTTTTATTGTCGGCTTTGGTATTTCTTTTACTAGTATTATTGGTTTACGAACATTACAATTTTCTTCAGTAGTCACTCAGTTATTTAGCAGCTCTTTGAAATATTCTGTCCATCTTTCACATCTTTGGTCTTCGTATACTATCAGGTTTCCCCGCTTATCTCTACATTCATCGTTCTTCCCTGATACCCAGTTGTAATGTATTTTTACTTCTTTGTAGAAATTTTTTACTTCGTTTTTCTTGTGACTTTCTTCAATACGCTGTACTTTTTTTTGGTGCCCTAAAGATTTTCTTTACCTGTTTTTGTTGGTCTTTGTTGTCTGAATCTGATCTTTGTTTTAACACTGTTCTACATTCGTCATCAAAACAGTGGTTTTTTCTTAATCTCTATATTTTTTGCATAGTCTTCGAAAAGTGTTTAAATTTAGGTTCCACTTTCTTTTTCCGTATATACTTTTATATTATTGCATCTCTCACGTTAATTTCAGCCAAAAAATGATCAGAGTCTACGCCAGCATCTCTGCACATTTTCAAATTTCTTATTAAATTGACAAATTTCTCGTGTATTAAGATGTTGTTTATTTAATAGTTGATAGATTTATTTGGGTTTAGAATTTATATTTTTTCCTGAAATTCGTAATCATTATTTTTATCCTGTTTTCAATTGCGAATATGATCAATCTTTGGCTACCTTATATAAGGATAAAGTATTACTTGGAAAAAGAAATCCAGGCCGTAGAAGAATTTCATGGTTACAAAATGTGAGCGAGTGATTTGGAATTTGAGCTCATATATCGGCTCTAAATGAAAGTATGATCGCCTTAATAATTATTAATCTCTTATAGCAGTGGTAAAACAAGAAGAAAAAAGTCACAACATTCAAATTTGCATTTATTCTTAAAAATTACTGATCTGTTACGCTCATTATCTGTGTTACATATAATACTCTACAAATATCTTATATTAACACTCAGAATTCTACGTATCTTATTATAAATCACTATTTTGCATAGAGGATGAATGCTTACAAGCCTTTGGTAAATTTTAGTAGTGTAGTGTGGGTGAGAAACGATACAGGACACGTGCCAGGAAGTGTGTTAATATGTCATAGGAGGAGGGACACTAACGAGATTTACTTTCGGTTTGAAGTAATTAGGTTTGCTTTTTAGGAGGTTTCTTCTTCTAGTTTCTTTCTTATTTACGATAGAAACTATAAGAAATAGACTTTATAAGACAGACAATTTAAAATTTGATTACAAAAATATTTTTTAAACACGTTCTGAAACAAAAATTAAAAACAAAACTCTTATTTTGATGCTTGTGTTTTCAAAAAGGAAGATGTTGATAAACAAATTATATAGTACCTAAAATAATCGACATAGAAGTACATACTTGGAAAAATTATGCTTATGTTAAAGTGGAAATGTAAGCATTTGTGTAAATATTTAATGTATGTCTTCATGAATTAGAATGTTCCTGTATATTCTTGTAATATAATCAAATAAAATTGTACCTGTGTCAGTCACCTACGCTGTCGAGACACGTAAAGCTAAATAAAAAAAACTCCTAAGCCTAGATTATACACATTAAGGTCACCAGCTGACAATAACAAAAAATAGTCGGAAATCAAACACGAGTTAAAAGTTTTGTAATTTCATACAAAACTAAAGACTCTAAAGAGCCCTAGCTCCAAGATGATCATAAATACAAGACAAATTCTTTTAAAATTTACCTTGACTATACAGAAATATTTGTGAAGCTATTTTTGAAGAAGCATTACTATCTCAAACTGAAGGAATAATAATTCCCGGAAGATCTATTAACAACATAAGATATACAGATGACACCGTGATTATGGCAAGATCTGCTGAACAACTCCAATTACTACAAAACAAAACAAACAGTTTCTGTGAAAAATATGGACTAAAAATGAATATAAAAAAGACCAAATACATGATAATAACAAAGAAAACAAATATACCAATAAACATATATTTGGGAAATGTACTGATAGAAAGGGTTGATAATTACAAATACCTAGGAATCTGGATTTCAGACAATAATGATCAAACAACCAAAATAAGAGCCAGCAGAGCAATACCGTTTGTAAAAATGAAAACAATTGTCTGCAACAAAGATTTTAGATTAAAACTGAGAGTAAGAGCACTGAGATGCTACGTATTTTCAAAACTGCAATATGGACTTGAAAGCTGGACATTAAAGCAAAAACACATAATTAAGTTATATATTAATAAATGTGGTGTTACAGGAGGATGCTTAGAATAGCATGGACACAGAAGAAAACTAACACGGAAATATGCGAGAAATGGGCAAAGAATGCGAAATAATAAACATAATAAAAATATGAAAGTTTTGAAAGTCCCAGAAATCTGGGACACATAATGAAGAGACAGCAATATGAACTGCTAAGGCTGGTAATACAGGGAAGATAAGAGGAGCAAGGATTATAGGAAGAAGGAGAGTGTATGGTTGAAGAATTTAACGGACTGGTTTAAATGCACTATAGAACTCTTCAGAGCAGTAGTAGATAAGGTAGAGATGGTGATGATGATATGATTGGGAGACGGTACTTAAAGAAGAATATACAAAAATATTGGATTAGAAATAAAAAGTAAAATTTACATAAACAGTTATCAGATCATTAATGGCATACGCAGCAGAAATACGACCTGACACAGAGAGCACAAAAAGGATGTTAGAAACAGCAGAGATGAAAACACTCAGAAAAATTGATGTTAAGACATCATGGGGAGAGAGCAAGAAGTACAAATATCGACGTAGATGCAAGGTAAAGAACATCAAGAACTGGTTAAGAGATAGAAGAGTATAATGGAACAATCATATTAGCCGTATGGCAACAAATAGAGTAGTAAAGACGGCAAGAGACGTCTTCCCAATAGGAAGACAATCATTAGGAACACCACGAAAATGATGAAAAATCATGTAACAGACAATAAGTAACGACAGTAAGTAAGACAATCATGTAACATAATAAGTTACATATGTAATATAATAAGTTTCTTGTTTTTAAAATGAGATTACATTTATAAAACACAACATGGTATAGTACAAACAAGGTACAAGTTATATTAAAATACTAATTATAAAATTTCCATAATTAAAAAATATATATCAATTAGCGCAACTGTCCTCAAAAAACTCCTCTATACTGTAGTAACATTTAGATAATAACAACTTCTTGATAGCTCTTCGGAATACAAAAATATTGCTTGAGGATCTTATATCGAGTGGTAGGTGATTAAATACTTTCTTACCAGTGTAAAATGATTTTTAGTTAATGTAGAAGAGGGAATTGGAAGTGGAATAACATAATTTAGACGAGTATTATAAGGGGAAACTGTCCGAATATCCTCTTTATGTTTTTAAAAAATTAAGCACGCTAATTCACGGATATATATGCAAGGAACTGTCAAGATACCATGTTTCCGGAACAGAGGCCTGCATGATGTACCAAACTTGACCTTGTATAAATATCTGAGTGCTCTCTTTTGTAGCATAAAGTTTCTACTGAAATGATGAAGAGAACAGCTACCCCTTAAGGCAATCCCGTATCTCAAATTAGGGCCACATAAACACTTTTTGCAATCTTGAAATCTAAATGGTGAGCAACTGATTTGACCGCAACCCGATGATATCTTTTTGCTTAAATATACAGTGTGTTGCTCAAATTTAAGTTTATTATCAACATAGAGACCTAAAAATTTGTTTACGGTATCAGAACAAATGCTTTCATTGCCCTGAGTACTGTTGTTTAGATCATTCTTAATTAATTTAGTTTTTGAAAAATTAAATGTCAAATGATTAGCTTTGCAACATTCTAAAATTTTTTGCATATCACGACTAATAGTCTTATTCAGTATTGTTGAGTCCTTGTTATAATACCTAGGGAATGGCTCCGTTCGACCTTTATACTACTGCCAAAAAGGCAAATACAAAGGAATGCAACGAATATCGTACGATAGCTTTGATGAGTCATGCTCTAAAACTGTTCTTAAAAATAATCCATAATAGGATCTATAGGAAATTAGACGTAGACATCAGTAACACTCAGATGGGATTCAGAAAAGGGATGGGTACAAGGGAGGCTCTGTTTGCAATGAACGTTCTCTCACAGAGATGCTTAGACACGAACCAAGAAATTTACGCCTGCTTTATTGATTTCGAAAAGGCCTTTGACAAAGTACAACATGAACTACTAAGACAAGTTCTAATAAAGAAAAATATAGACAGCCGAGATATTCGAATTATATGCAATCTATATTGGAATCAAACAGCAAATGTCAAGGTTGAGGGCAGACTAACAGAAGAAATTCAGATCCGTCGAGGAGTCCGGCAGGGATGTATCTTATCGCCACTTTTATTTAATCTGTATAGTGAAGCTATCTGTGAACAAGCACTCGAGGAAGAAGATCTTGGCCTGATAATAAATGGTGAGACGATCAACAATATAAGGTATGCTGACGATACAGTTCTCCTAACGGGAACGCTAGTAGAACTACAACATCTCGTTCAAAGTCTCAATATATACTGTAACAGTTACGGCTTGAAAATTAATTTGAAAAAAAACTAAATTTATGGTAATCACGAAATCAAAGAACATCAGAGCTAATCTTGTAATAGACAATACAACGATTGAGCGTGTGCCCTGTTATAAATATCTAGGTGCTTGGATCACAGACGATACTGATCAAACAAAAGAGATTAGATGTAGGATAGAAATCGCTAGATCAGTCTTTAATAGAATGCGCAAACTCTTTTGCAATCGTGATATCAATATAAAGTTACGAATACGAATGCTGCGGTGTTATGTCTTTTCTACCCTGTTATATGGAGTTGAGGCTTGGACACTAAAACAGTTGACCATAAAAAACATCGAAGCTTTCGAGATGTGGTGCTATAGGCGCATTCTCAGAATATCATGGATGGACCGCGTCACTAACACGCAAGTACTCCAAACTTTAGACAAAAGATGCGAAATTCTTAATGAGATAAAAACTAGAAAGATGGAATACTTGGGGCACATTGTGAGAGGTGAAAAGTACGAACTTTTAAGAAACATCATGCAGGGCAAAATTAAGGGCAAAAGAAGTGTAGGAAGAAGAAAAATATCGTGGCTTCGTAATCTACGTGAATGGTTCGGGTGTAGTTCGATTGAACTTTTCAGGCGCGCTGCTAACAAAGTCGCAGTGGCCATGATGATTTCCAATCTCCGCTAGGAGTGGCACGAGAAGAAGAGAAGTCCTTGTTTTGCCATAAAATTGTGGTGTCATCTGCAAATATAGTAAACCGGCCATTAATATCGAGGTTAGTTGTATCGTTAAAATATATCAAGAAAAAGATAGGACCCAAAACAGAGCCTTGAGGTACTCCATAATTAATAAAGATATTACTAGAATAGCGCTCATTGATTGATACAGACTGGCATCTGTGTTCCAAGTATGAACTGAACCACTTTAAAGCAGTGCCTCTAAAACCATATATATTTCCAGTTTATTAAGTAGTAGTAATATAGATAATATAGAAATGCCACAAAAAAGTAGTTTAAAAACGATATTCAACATATAAAAGTAAAACTAAGATTTCGGAAAATCGGAAAAAGCATCTGCATCTTGTTTTGATTTTTAAAAATGTTTCCTTACCAATGATCATTATTTTATGACATGATTTGTATTAATATTCACAGCCTTTCAGATCTTCCATATTTTATTTAATAAACTTTATGTTTAACCGACTATTACCTTTTCAATTTCATTGGTAATAACTAATACTCTTTGGTAAGATTTATTAGAAAACAGGGCAAATACTGCAGCAAATATTACATCCGTATCAAATACACCGCAACTTTGATATCTCACATTGCAAACAAGTAATAAAGTTACACAGTTAGTTTTGCAAGAGAAGTGCAGAGAGACGAATTTCAATTAAATCGTATTCATCAAGTCGGTGTGTACCTATTCAATTATAAGTTGCGTAATATCATTTTACGCCACCGGAAGGGGAATGGACCAGCTCCGGAGCAATTTGGCAAAACCCTAGCCTGCAATTCCGCGAAGGTTGGAAGACAATTGTCGCCCCGATAAATTTACGAGGTTCCCTTTCATTTGCCGTTATTGTAGATGGTAAAGTTACATGATAGTTAAAATATATGTCTTCTATTTGCCCCAATTTGATTAAAATAGCGGTTGGAACTCGCAGATTGGTAATTAATTCACTGCATGTAAAAGTTACTTTTACAAAAATTAGTCACATATAAGTAAAAAGTAATATTACACTCTTCAGTTTTTTTCTATTCTTCTAGAGATGAAAATCTAAATTAAAACACAAAACTAAGAATATTATGTTATAATTTATCTGGTAGAAAATCCATAGTATCTATAATAGCTAATTTCGACAGCTAATAGGGGATCAGATCAGGGATGAGAAATGTTCAAAACATCTTTTTCCCATATCTAACATACATTTATGTGGTACTCCCTGTTAGATAACTATCAAAGCTAAGGTGTTCGAGTATGAGCAGAAGAAGTATAAGAACTGGAATTATAAAAATCAAAATAGTTATTTGTGAATTTAATTCGATTAGCAACAAAGAAAGAGCAAAAAATATACGAGGAAACAATGGAAAGAGAACTAAAAAAGATACCGATAGAAAAGCAAACTGAAAACAAATGGGAAAACATAAAGAAAATAATGAACAAAACAGCAAAATAATGTAATAAACAAGAGAATAAAAAGATGAAAGACTGGTTCGACATAGAGTGCCAAAAAGAAATAGAACTAAGAAAATCATTAAGGATGGAAATGATCACGAAAGAAACAATAGAGACATAGAATATATATATAGGGAGCAAAGACAAAAAATAAAGAGGGTGCTGAGAGAAAAAAAAACATAGAAAATAAGCTAAAACAAATAAAAGAGAATTACAGAAATAAAAAAATAAAAAACCTATATAGGTGTTAAGCTATTATCTGCATACCTAAGATTCGAAATTCTTTTTCTACCAATCGTTATGCCGGATCTTCATTTTGGCAAGTTTTCTCCTAGATAATCAAAGTAACATATTATTTTCAAAAAGTTTAATTGATTTACTCAATATTTACTCAAAGTTTTGCCAATATTCTAAATAAAAGGAAAAGAAAATGTCCATGTCGTAAAAATCCAAAAACTTTCGTCAGCAAAACACAATATTAAAACATTGACTTATTTTACTCTGGAAACAAATAATCTCCGTCACTGTATTTCATTCAATTAAAAGAAAAGTCTAAAAGTGGTGCCTGTGGCTGGAGGTCGAAAAGTTGCCCTCAATCACTGCATCCCTGGTCTCAAACAAAGTACGAAAAAACCCCTTAAGCTGCCGTCGAGGAATCGAAAAAGTGTCTTGTTGAAGGAGAAGGACGGGACAAAACAGGCAAAGACTTTGATTGATCATTCCTTAATGATAGACTGAATCCTGCCACAGGACTGATTTTCTCTTTTTAGTGTTTTGTCGTATAAATTTTCCGCAGGTAATGAGTTTGCAGAAGAAGTCCTGGCGAAGAAAAAGAAGGTTTTTGTTCATTAGGTTAGTATATTTACTATAAAATTATGTCTGATTTATTAGATTACGTTACATTCTTTTATTTTATTATTAATCACTACGTTTTGATAAATTTAAAGAATTTAAAGAAAATAATCACAAAAATTATATTTATTAAAGATTTGTTATAGCAAATTCACAAAATTATAATTTAAAAATTATTGATGTCACGAAAAAACTCAAATAGTTTTATAAATGTTGTGGATTTAGCTTTTGATTAGTTGGAAAGTTTATGATTAATTAGTTTCTTCTTTTCTATTCCAGTGTTTAATTATTTCTTGTCGATTTCAACAAAACTTTTTGTTCCACCTTTGGGGATAAGACACAAATTCACTTTGAAATAAGTTTATATGATATTTTGATTTGAATTAAACAAATTTTGTTTTTGTAATATGGTAAAATACGTTCTTCCAATAATTTAGTTTTATTCTACTCATTTATATTAACCACTAAGACACATATATTATACATTTTAGATGTAGGAGAAGCTAGCGAGAAAATAGTTAAGTGCGACTCCAAGAGAAGTACAAACAAAGATTGGTTTAACGAAGAGTGTCAGGCGATAGCAAAGGGAAAGAAGAAGATCAGACAACAAATATTAACAGATAATATAGAGTGTAAAAAACAAGAATTTAGAATTGTTCGGGGAAGCTCTGTGTAGAAGGAAAAAGAGAAACCACAATGAGTTGAAATTAAAAGAGATAGAAGAGAAGTTTAAAAACACAGAGGTAAGGTCGTTCTATCAAGAAGTTAAAAAGATGGGAAAAGGTTACCAAAGCCACTATAGTTACATGAAAGGTAAAGACGGAAATTTGATTAGCGATCCGGCAGAAATATTGACGGAATGAAAAAAAACATTTTGAAGAATTATTAAATGGTGAGGAGGACCACGAAGCAGTAGACAACTGGAGAGTTGGAGAAGATGCGATAGTTGAAAGGCAGCCTATAGAGGAGAAGGTGGTGACAGCAATACTGTAACGATAATATTTTGCCTACCACAGGGGGCATTAATATAAGGGGTAGAAAATTGGGGGAAGAAACTAAGGGGGTGGAGATAAGGCAAGCAAAATAATCGCTACTTATGCGAACGGCACTCAGGGTTTCGTAGGAGAGCTGGGGTCGTGGATAAGTAAAAGATAAGGGCATTGGAATGGGGCAACTACAAAAAAATGAAATAAAGGGCTCTTGGGATAAACAAAATAAAAATAAACAAGAAACACCTCAAGGAATTTAATATAGGGCGCCACTTGAGGTGCCTAATTATACCTATCACAACCACTGTTTTAACTAGGGAAATAATTAGAAGATAAATCAAAACATAAAAAACATATCTTTATCAAATAAACTCAAAAAGGGTTAGCTCAAAAAAAATAAATAAACAAAATGTTAAGACAACAAAATTTAACATTATTTTTATGTGTCATCACAAACAGTTACATGGAGAAATACAAAATTCAAAAACTTACATGTGTCATCCATTAACAAGCTCCATTGCTACAAAACTTACAAAATTGCATGGAGGTTAACCTTTTAAAACAAAACAAAACAAATCAACATCAAAAATACTAAAACGAGCTGTCATAAATTAACATTAAATTTAAAAAAAAAAAAAACTAAACACAAATTGACAGCTTTACTCAAAACCTAAAATTTACAATTTTAAATGTCAACGAAAGCAATTATTATTTCATAAAAAAATGTCTGTCTTTAGTTTAAAATTTGAACAAAATGTTACCTTAATTCACATGATCACACTTAAGTTTCTGAAACCATAACTGGAACCTGGAACTGAGGGCTCCACTCTCTCTGCATCACGAAAACCTCCATCTCCAAACTGCCAAAAGCCTTGGATAAAAACAGGAACAAAAAAAAACAAAACAAGGATGTCCTTCAATCCTCACTCAAAACATTAATAATTGAAGCGTTTACTGCCGCAAAACCGATGACAAACTGCTACGTATTCTTCACAACAAAAGACGAAAACAGAACACATACAAATTCGACGTGAATTTGGACATAACGCTGAACCGCTCTTGAAAGCTGCTCCAACGAGAGTGACAAAATATCTGTTAAAATTGAATACATACATACAAACGCTGACATAACAAGACACAACGAAACGACGTACATATCCTTTTGCGACGCGTTGACTTGGAAAGAAATTGCCGAAGTAAAATAAACAACTCTAAAATGGTTTATTTCAACTTGGCCGACCTAAGAAAGAAATGAAAGGATATTTGGGTTTAAATACGTACGAAATATTTTTAGATCTATCAAAAATATATAAGGTGATTTTAATATTTCGTATACGAGGGGACTTCGATATACTTCAAAGAATCAATGAAATTGAAAATGCTACAATACAAGAAATGAAAAATAACGGAAGTCCTGGTAAAAATGACATATGCATAGAAATGATCAAGTTTGGTGGAGAGCAACTACAAAGAAAAATATATCAGCTACTAGTGCAAGTATAGGAAAAGGAAGTAATGCCATCGGAGTGGTATGAGGCCCGCATATGCCCTCTGCATAAAAAAGGAGACAAACTGAAGTTGGAGAACTATAGAGGTATAGCCTTATTAGACACGGTATACAAAATCTTGGCAAGAAATTGAGAAATAAACTAAATTGCTACACGGAAAGAATCCTGCATGAATATCAGGCCGGCTTTAGAAAGGACAGATCTGCTGTAGACCAAATCTTCTCATTAAAGGAGATACAAAGAAAACTTGTTATAAAGGTAAAGTTCCTCTGGATGTTTTGTGTGTGGATTTTAGACAAGCATATGATAGAGTCGATAGAGTCAAAATGTATCGAGCAATGGAACATTTGGGTATACCAAAGAAACTGACCCGGCTAGTTAAAATGATACTTAATAACTGTACGTGTGAAATTGTTTGACAGGGTCACATATCAGATCAATTTACGGTTGCAACAGGCTTGAGACAGGGTGATCCTTTATCCACTACATTATTCAACTTAGTGTTAGAAACTATAATTAAGAAAATGCAGCATGAAGGTGGAAGAAAAGATCATGAAAAATGAGCACCGGTGCTTGGCATTTGCAGATGATCTAACGATCCTAGCAAAAACCGAGAAAGAATTAAGAAGAGTTGTGAAGAAAATCATCGAAGAAGCACAGAAATTCGGATTGGAACTAAATGAAGACAAAATCAAATATATGATAATGGGAGGGACAGAAGGGAAAAAAGAAGACTTATTGTGAGTATGACATATCTAGTTGTTATCAACAGGTCCTCGAAGACACTTCGTCTCAGGACCATATAACCTAGGTAGGGTCATACGTCGCCATGTTACCAATTTCAACGGTAACTTAAACATCCTAATTTGTAACAATATATGATGTACAACAACTATACATTTGTAACATTTAACGGGTTTTGACCCATATATTTTGGTGGCTCATAGCATGTATACCCCGTTTACACTGATGATGGAATTAACATTCCGAAAACATTCTGTAATGTAAGTGTGATAGCCCGTTTGGCCATTTTATTATATACCTTTTATAAAGGATTTATAATATTTTTTTTTTGTGATATTTGGTATACAGCCAGCTACAGAACAGGAACTTAATTTCCTAGTGGATTTTTTTAATAAATATATTATATTTTTTGACTCTTTACTATATTTTTTAAATTAAAATCTAAAAGTTTTTAAAGTTTATTGCTATAGACTACCTCTAACATGAACAAAGGACCTTATATTACTACCACAAACATTGTATTCCCTTTATTCTGAACGTTTGTACACGATACACGACATATTTGTAGAGAGACGTTTCGAATTTCTCGTCTCCGTGCGTGTTCGGCGTTTGATCTTAAGTTAAATTCAGTTTCCATTTAATATCCGGCCGTTGGAATTGAATTGACAGTCGACCGAATGCGGCGTGTACGCCGAACCGCCCCCGCTGATCAATCTGTTGATTTGTTATCTCCGCCGACTGCCCGACCCCCGGTCTTCGACCGCTCCCGGGATCGGACGACCACTGCCCGCTTCTAGATAGGCCAGTCAGAGCCGGACGAGAAATTTCATCTTCAAAATCAGTATCCTACCTTGGATATCCTCTCTGTAAAACCTCTGTTTAAAAAAGGAAATAAAGAAGACGTGATTAATTACAGACCAGTATCTTTGTTGTCTGTTTTTTCCAAAATATTTGAAAAAATTTTAAAAAATAGATTAGTGAGTTTTTTGGATAGGTTTGGTATAATATCGGATTGTCAATACGATTTTAGAGAAAGAAAATCTACACAAGATGCTATTTGTAAACTAACATCACAAATATCAGAAGCTTTTGAGTCCAATAAACGTAGTTTATGCATATTTGTCGTTCTCTCTAAGGCGTTTGACACGATATCTCACGGGATCTTGTTAGAGAAACTTGAGAAGTATGGTCTGAGAGGACGCGTTTTGACATTACTAAAAAGTTACTTAACAGACAGAAAACAATTTGTAGAAATTGATGGTGTCGAAAGTGATCCTGAAGTAATTAATTATGGAGTACCGCAAGGGACCGTTTTAGGCCCTCTACTCTTTACACTCTATGTTAATGACATGCTTAAACTAAAAACTGATGAAAACATAATAAGCTTTGCTGATGACACCGCAATTTTTTATAAGGCCGAAAATTGGGAAGATCTTAAGACTATAGTTGAACAAGATTTCAAAGTTATAAAAACATGGTTGCAAATAAAATAAACTCACAATAAATTACGAAAAAACTAAATATTACCTTTTGCAATATATAAAAATTCTCTGCCAACTTTTAACTCATTAAAAATAGATAAAAAACAACAAATATTTAAAGCAGAATACATAAAATATTTAGGAGTTTTAATTGACAGGCACCTTAAATGGGACTTACAAATAAAAAATATTATAAGAAAAATAAGAGGACTGTTACCAAAATTCCGCTATTTAAAAGAGTTTTTAGATGTTGAACAGCTTAAAATTGCTTTACCTGTCTTTAGTACAATCTCATCTTGTATATGGGATTTTAGGATGGGGTGGCGTAGCTGATTGCCATCTGGTGACCCTTCAAAATACTCAGAAATGGTTTCTTAAACTAATATATGGAAAACGAAAAACATATCCTCAGACAAACTTTTTCATGAAACTCAGATTCTTGATGTTCGGCAATTGTACTGCTTAGAGCTACTTAAAAATATTCATAAAGATAAAATACCTCTTAAAGTAAAAGTGTCAAATTATGAAACAAGAAGAAAATTGAATGTTGAATGTCTTCATACTTCAAAAACAATCACGCAAAAGTCAATTAAATATTTTGCTCCAAGAATATACAATCAATTGCCCATAAATTTTAAAAATATCAAAAATTTTTATTTGTATAAAAAATTAGTTAATGCTTGGGTAAAAGAAAAAAGGGAGTTGTGTAACAATTTAATAAATTTAAATTATACTAGATAAAAAAAAACGAAACAAATTAAATTAGATTAGAAACTGTAAAAATGAAATAATAATTTGTAAAAAAAACATTAAACCTGTTAATATTAGACAGCTTAAGTCAACAAGCATGTTAATGCTTTAAAGACTTTTTTTACGTTTATGTTACTGTAAGTAAACTGAAATTGAAATTGTAAATTAATGTAGAACTTATGGATTTGAATAAACGTATATTATTATATATTGACAGTAATATAGATTCATCAGTAATTAACAGATCGCTTTCTACTGACATACTTAAGCCTTTGACGACTGTATGCTGAGATGACCACGTTTACAAACACTTCTTTTAAACTTCCCAGCGGTTTTACAGTCATACCGGTGTGTACAATTGAAGAAACTAAAAGGCAAAAACATTGAATTAAAGTTGAGCATCGTAAATTACTAATTAATTTTATTATAATCAAGAAACTGTAAGATTTTACTGACTGACTTTTCACTAGGAGATATTAAGATTGTGTCTATTGAGATTGGTGTTTGGAATTTAGTATTCAAAGAAAATGTGGTTTAAATCTGTCACTGCTCCGCATTTACATGGCGGACTGTCTATTATTTTAATTTTAAAAAGATGTTGTTAGTTAAAAAATGACATGTTCTCATTCTTATTATTGTGGTGATATGTCTTCTGTTTTTAAATGTTAGGGTTGAGAACCATGCCTTAACGGAAAAGAGGTTTGGATTCTCGTATATTGGCAGTTTTTCTATTAATTTTAAATTTATTAATAATTTTTTTCTTCATGGTATTTTAGAATATCTTGAAAATCTAATAACATAGCTAAGGAAATATTTAAGTTTGTTCCTATTTTGGCTAGTAAGTCAGTTTTATACATTACCAGGAATATCAGAATGACCTGGAATCCATGAGATTAAAATGTCAAAACCCTACATTGCTGATGAGATGAGAATTTTTTATTTTGAGTGAGATTGAGTCATCAAAGGCTGAGATTATAGCAGCAGCCTTCTTAATGCCTTTACATATTACAATTTTAATTGCTTGGTAAATTTCCCCATTTTTGGCATTTGTTACAGATATCTCACCAGGAAGCCTAGAAAAAAGCTTGAAGTTATTGTTTGGAATATTGATTCCAAATCCTATTCTCCCCTTATTTTTTATTTTTTATGTATTTTGTTTTAATAAGGGAGAAAATGTTCAAGAGCCGTAACAAGGCGGGGTACGAGGTTTGTCTTGTGAAAAATGGGTTTATTTATGATTTTTCAACGTATATTAAGAAGTGTCACTATTACTGGATGACTATTGATATTAATAATTTTAGATATAAGTTTAGCGGCTAGTATTAGGTTTCTATGTTCCAAGTCAATCTGAGCAGATTCAGCTAAGGTTGCCATGCGCGGAGTGGACTTCATGCACCCCAGGCAGATTCTGAGCCCTTGAAAAATACTTTATTTAAGCTATTGTTGTATTCCTGCGATATTGGGCAGAATAAAAAGAAACTGTAATATATATGTGACCTAATTAAAGCATTAAAGATCATGATTAGGGTTAAAGGATCTGCATCCCACTAAACTCCACATAGTGCTTTCAATATGTTGATGTTTTTCTTTGCTTTAAGTACAATTTTATCAATGTGAGGGTCCTATTTCAAGTGTTTATGAAAGGTTATGTTATAAAAGGTTATGAAAGGGAATGTTATTATTATAATTAAGAGAGATTAACGGAAGGTTTGTTTTGCGTTGTCGTTTTGTGAACTTCATTGCTTTACTTTTATCAATTGAAATAGATAGCCCATGTGCTTTTAGCCGAGTGTCAATGTTTGTTATTTCTGGGATGATCTTATTAATCATATTATGAATACGTACTTTCACATATTTTCACTTTGTTATAAAATAAGTAGAAAAGGCCGTGAATGTATATGTTAGAAAGAATGGTGCTTAAGGGAGAACCTTGAGAAAGCCTCTTGGAAGTTTGATATGGTCCAAAGAAATTGCCGTCATCAGATCTCGAATATCAGAGTCTGTTTAATAGGGTTTTAAGAATAATTTTGTTTAGAGCCATAGGTATGTTTGGATTTTTGAGTTTATTATAAAGGTTGTATATTTCTATATTGTCATAGGCTGAATTAATATCTAGAAAAATAAATTGATGTAAGGTTGAATGCTCGAATAAATGAACTTTGAAAAATTAAAGGCAGATATCTAGCACAATTTTATTAATCAACTCTTTTGCTTTCTAAAGCATCATCAGGGGCATTTTGTCAAATTTGGGCTACTCTGCGGTTGTTCGATAGCCCAAATTTCAATAGCGTTGGCAAATGCTCCGAAAACCAAAAATGTGCATCAGTAAATAAAAATCTTGAAGCAGTTATTGTAGAATTTATATATTTTGATAATTTATATATTATTTATACTCTAATAATTTAACATGACTGAATTTAAAATCTCTTCGGAAATACACTGGCCTAAAAATTTTTGGGTCAAAAATACATCGAATAATGGTCCCTATAAAAATGATTTAATTTTCTGGACAAACTGGGATTAAAATTTATTGGTTTCGATTAGGTTTTGGGGTCAGTCGTTTAACCAAACATGAGATTTTCTATCGCTTATGGCCACTTCGTGTTTTTAAAGATATTTAGGAAGATAAATACTGTATGGCTTAAAAATGTCAGATTTGAAAAATAGGATTTGTGGGTGGCACTTCAAACAATATTAAATTTAGTTATTGAGTTTATTTGTTTTGCCTATAATAAAACAAAACAGTAAATAAGATAATTTTTTTAATTTTTTTATTTAATAATACTTCAATAGGAATCTTAAGATTATTGCTATGTGATCATTCACTATGATCAATAAGCAAGTTAGTTCAATATACAAAATATTACAAAAAACTTATCTAAGGTTACTTCTTTCTTACTTCTTATCTAGTTTCAGTAACTCAGTTGGTGTATCATCTGGACCACAAGACCACATCTATGGTTACATTCATCCATATTTCTTAGGCTCTAATATATTATAATACTACTAGCTAACGTGCACACTTTAGCCGCACTTTGCTCTGCTTTTTACTTTCACTCACTTATAGCACTAACTCAAACGGCTCGTTCTCTTAAGTCTTCTTATCTGGTTGGTGTTATCTAGGAGTTTGATGACCTCGACATTCACGTGGTTGAAGATCCTTTGTTCAAGACTCTCGGCAAACTTACTTATTGTCTGGATAACTGTATCAGTTACAGGACCTATCTCCATTTCATCTTGATCAGGCAGCTTCCAGTCAATTATTTCTTGTTTTCCATTTGGTTAAAAAGTATTTTCTAGGTGGTCATCAATCCTGTTGGCCTTCTGTATATTACTTCGTTCCGAGCTACAATTAGTATTTCTAATTGGTGGATTCTGTAAGATTGGCCTTTTTAATCGTTTGGTAGCTTTCCACAATAAGTAATTAGTAGCGCTATCATTTGATAGTTAACTTCACAAATACGATAAAGAAAACGAGATATTTAAAAATATTAAAGGAAATTTTATAAAAAAATTTATAGCAGGCAGTTATAATCCCTAAAAATGTATGTATCTTCTACTTATATTATTTTTCTTTATCTTTTTGAAGTAGTAATACAAAAATTATCTTTCTTTAATAAAGAACAACGGACGAAAATATTTTTCAAAACTTTCGGATCCTTTCTAAAACCCAGACCCCTTCCATCAAGATAAGAGAATAAATCCAGATATGTCGACAATATTTGCTCAATTCTCGATATCTGAAATTGGTTTGTTTTTTGATGTTTACCGTAGGCCTGGGGTAATTTTGTCGTGCAATCACGTGCCTTGATCGGCAATCGATAGATGAACCTCGGGACTCGAAATTGTTTGTGTTTGATTCCTTGAGTATCATACGTGTACAACTGGCAAAAAATAATCACTTTTCCTTTTTCCTCTTGATCAATTTACTACTATATATAAAACACTTTTATATTATATTATTAATTAAAGTGTAACCCTTTCGTTCACGAATTAAAGTTTGTTAAGATGAAAAATCTAAAAATCTGAAATTTGCAATACATCGAGAATGATTTTCTTGCTAATTTCTGACATTAGCTTTACATTTTCAAAAATAACAGTTTGGGCCCTACAAGATATCCTCATTTAATCAGGAAAGCCAGCTAATTAAGTAAAAATATTGCTTCAATATGGACTTTCTTACAATCAATTTATTCTACCACCAACGACCAGTTTCGTATACTAAAATTTGCTATACATCTTCAGGTCAACGGTATATGGTTAACTAAATGCTAAAAATATAATAACAATATTCTGTCTGGTAAAGAATATATAGCAATTATGCCCATATTATATGTGTGTGATTATTAAATATAAATTTAAATTGACTAAATAAACAATTAAGTAAAAAATGATTTAGTACAATTGAAACTAAATAAATTTTTACGCAAATAAAAAAAAAATGAAGCGAAACTAATATCAACGAATTTTACGTGTTTTTAAGTGTTATGGTCAAGTGATGAGTTGCTTCATCCACCAATATTTTTCGAATTGTAACGAAATATTTTGCCTACCACATTGGGTATTAATACAAGGGGTAGAACATTGGGGACTGAAACTAAGGGGTGGAGATAAGGCAAGCAAAATAATCGCTGCTTGTACGAACGGCATTCAGGGTTTGTTAGGAGAGCTTCGGTCGTGGATAAGTAAATGGCAAAGAGTTTTAGAATGGGGCAACTACAAAAATGAAATAAAGGGTCATTAATCTCTTGGAACAAACAAAATAAAAATAAACAAGGAGCACGTCCAGTAATTTAATATAGGGTGCCACTTTAAGGTCACTAATTATAACTATTAAAACCACTAGTTGTAATAGGAAACTAATTATTAAAAAATCAAAACATATCTGGGCGACATTTTTGTAACGATAACTTGGGACACTATTCGAAAAGAATAAAAAAGGATTAATTTAAAAAAATAGACAAAATGTTAAGAAACAAAATTTAACATTTATTTTTGTGTCTTACCACAAACAGTTACACAAATACAGACAGCACAAAAAATGCTGTATTAGTTACAGAGATTCTAACCAAAATAATAAAGAAAACTTACATGTGTTCTATTGATTTACAAACTTAGGAGATGCTCCAAAAATTTACAAATGTTACTGACGTATAAACTGTGGCAAATATAAAAATTACAAATAAAAAAATTATCTTTTTAAACAATGAAAGCAAATATAATTTTTTTTAAATGTCTATCTTGACTTTAAATTTTAGACACAGAAAAAGTTACCTGAACCTCACTAAACTTCATTCTGCATGTCTGTGGTTGGAAACTGGAATCATGCTGGAACTATACTAGGGGCAGATCCGGGATGACGATCAGGGATAAGAAAATAAGAGCGGAAGCCAGCACCGGCTGGAACACAACCTTGAAACTCGTCTCCTTCAAAGACTGGAACAGGCACAGTACAATGGCAACATGAGGCCATCTTCAAAAACTAATGTAAAACTGCTCAATACCAAGTATCCAACTGCTACTGTCACTTCATGCTAGCTTTTTTATGACCACAAAAGAAAAACGAAAAGATTTCGAATTTGAAAATAAATTCGGACAACAAAACCAAACATGCCTTGATCAGCGGCCGACTTTACCAAATGTAACGAAACTATCCGCATAGAAATTGATCGCATAGATCGATTAGATGTGATGTTGGGCTCCACAGAATATGTAAGAAAGACCACAAAATGGTATAAAAAGCTATTTTTCCACATGATTAATCTGTCTATTCTATGTCTATCTCTGTCTATCTTAACACTCATGCACTTTATTTTACCCAATCTCCAGAAAGGCTACCTCTTACAGATTATTAACTTACCATCATTATAGGGGTACTTTTTGATACGTTAACTTGTAATGAATATTTTTTTTATTGTGCACTTATTTCTTTATCCTGTTTAAACATGAAAAAAAAACAGCAAAAGTATAAACCCTAAAAATCAAGAGACCCCAAAGGCTCACAGAGCGACATTTTCCTATTTCAGTTTCTGATAAGAAAGTGAAGTAATGTGTCAATTGTAGGCACAGAAAACCCAGAAAAAAAGCGAATAAAGATACATGTGTACAAGATGAGAAGTTGGCCTTTGCATAGTACCATGTTTTAAGGAGTACCACACGAAAGAAAACTTTAATGTTAATTTATATTACAATATTTTTAGTTAGTTACATTTTTTTTTTAAATTTTGCTCTCTGATGAGTACTTTTGAAAAAAAAAACGTTTAAGTTTGTTAAAATAAAACTCACTAAAAACATTTTTTGGTCTTTTATATGTTGTCGTGTTATTTACGGGATCATAATATAAAATTACCTAAAACTGCATATCAGAAATGCTTGGAATGAAAAAAGGCGGTTCTTAGTGGAATTACTTAAAAAAAAATTTGCTAAATAATACACAATAAATGTGAACAGACAACACATGTCTAAAGAATACAAAACTTATATAATAAAATATCTTTAAGACATTACAAATACTACTTTTGCATTTCAATATTCTTGTATATATACCACAACAAACATATATACCCGTTTATATTGTCGTTTTACTAATTATACCAATAAATCTCTTCCATACCCTTGCACCAGTTTATTACATTTCAGGACACGTAGGACCCTCTAATTAAGGAACTTTAAGGGTTGTATCTGAATTGGCGCGGTCAGTGTGGGATACATCTTGGAACGTGGTTGATTAAATTGAAATTACGACCTCTTGATCAGAACTTAAAGATAAAGTTATTGAATATATTATGTTTCGAATATAAACCATTTTTATAAACAAAAAGTTGCGTGTTATGACTGTGTTAGTGAGACGCAGCATTGGATCTTTGAATTATGTTTAAGAAAAATTTATAGTTATTGTGATAATTATCTAAAATATTAATTTTGTGGGAAGTAATCCGATAGTTTATGGATCTTAAACTTTGTTCCACATATTCTTAATTACAAGGAATATTGCAGATTATATTTGTTGTTAATTATTTAGGATGTTGATTTTATAATAATTTTTTGATGGTCACAATTGGTTTATTTAAGATTAAGATTTCTACAACTGTAAGATTCCTAAATATTTTGGTTATAGCTAAGGTGATTTCTGTAAAATATGATAATGAAGAAAATTTTGGGTGTTTTTGAAATGATTTAGTGTGATGGTTTAAGTTATTGTTTTCTTGAATCGTCACTGCAAAATAGATGTAGTGTTAAAAATAATTCAATATAAGGTTGAATGTTCGAATAATTAAACTTTGACGGTATACAAGGCAACTATCGAACACGGTGATTAATTTCATCTTGCCCAAGTACTTTCGATCAATAGATCATCTTCAGGGGCATTTCGTCAGTTGTGGCCTATCCGACATGAGTACAATGTCATAAATGTAAATTTGGACATAACAATACAAAAACAATACACAAGGACAAACAAACACTTTAAAATTTTTGAAAAGGAGAAGCTACATGTTGTATAGAAGCCGGAGACAGAATGTCTGTCTCCGGCCAATTTCTCCTCCGATTTTCGACGAAAATCGAGAAATTATTTTTACACAAATCTGGAATCTTGGGTTTTTTGATATTCAAAATTCATAGCTATTTGGATGCATTAAAATTTGTAATAAAAAACGATATTATCCGAAAAAAAGAGCGGTGGTTGGAAGAAAATGCAGTATGGAATACTATGTCACTATCAATACAGAAACCATCAAAATATGTAAATCCGAATTTATGTCTAGATGGTCTAGAGGTAGAATAAATAATATTGTATCGCAATTACCTTCAGGTACTCCTGTGCCTAAATGGATGATCGTGAAAATCATAATGATAAACCAAACAGAATAAGCCTTGAAGCTATTCAGTATGTTAAAGACCATATTAACCTTATTCCTATGTATCAAAGTCACTATAGTCGATCTGATAATCTGGGAAAGACTAATTTAAATAGTGATATGTCAGTAACTAGTTTATATGAAGAGTTTTATGTTCCATGGTGTAAACGTAAGGGTATACCAATTGTTTTTTTATCGACATATGGAAAAATCGATTGTACCGATTTTAATATAGGTTTAAGTTGGTATAAGAGGTGTCGGCCAAAATCCGATACCTGCAAGATATGTGATGGAACGCTGATTAAAATAGAAGCACCAAAAGTTGAAAGTATTGACAAATAACAGTTTCTTTGACGACAAATTTAAATATTCACAAAACACGGGCAAAATCAATGCAGAACTTGCCAAAAACGGAAACTGCTGATGGAAAAACCAATGATAAAAAATTAGTTGATACATTTAATTGACAACAGGCCCTGCCAGTACCAAAACTGACTAGAGGAGTAGCTTTTTACTGCAAAAAAGTATGGACGTTATAATGTTGGTATACATGACTATGACTTGTTTGTATGGAAGAAAAACAGCTAAAAGAGGTAGTGACGAAATTTTAAGTGCTGTTTTAAAGTTTTTATCTAAAAAGTCAGGCATTGATAAACTGGTGTTGTTCACTGCCAACTCTTCAGGACAAAATAAAAACTGGACGTTAATGGCCTTGTGGTTGCAAATGTTTAAAGAAAGAAAATTAAAAAAAAATACCCACCAATTCCTGATTAGTGGTCACACGCAATAATCATCAGATCTGAACTTTGCTCTCATAGAAAAACACCATCGGAAATATGCTCCATTAATATATTCCCCATCAAACTGGTATATTATTAAAAAATCGAGTAAAAAAATTCTTTTGAGGTCACAATAATGTAATAAAATGACTTTAAACACATCAGTATACTACAAGACAATGCCAAAGAGCGACCAAAACTGACAACGGTAAGAAAACTTGATTTTTTGTTTTCTATAATTCTTATTTTAACTTTAACACTGATTTACTTCCAATCACCATTTTGTTGCTTATCATTATATAACAATAAGCCCTTCTATTATAGTTTTGTGACATCTAAAACGGCTGAATCTTA
Organism: Diabrotica balteata; assembly: GCA_918026665.1. Lineage (NCBI taxonomy): Eukaryota > Metazoa > Arthropoda > Insecta > Coleoptera > Chrysomelidae > Diabrotica > Diabrotica balteata. The sequence goes on along the minus strand of OU898277.1, from coordinate 184,311,243 downwards.
AATATATCTAATGAAACAGTTCCCTTTTGTAAACTTGTCTAAATATTTTAACATCAAAAAGTAAATAAACCTCCACCACTGACGTAACTTAACATTTTTATTGTTTCACTTTGCTCACCTACAACGTGCGGTGTAGAAACATCAAACTATCTAATAATAAATTCAGCAGGAGCCACCATTCGCCGTGTTCCCTCGCCATCCGCCAAAATATGAATTCCGCAAAGTGTAAAGTGAACAAACTATGCACCGCCGAGCTGCAGTATGAACAAACTTTGTGAAATATTGGTAATTTGTCGAAAACGTGCCGCGCGATCATCGTTTCATTACGCCGAAATTAAACACAAAAATTGAGGTTATGGAGTCGTTGCTAACGGGGTTAACGCGAGGTATAAATTTAGGGTTCGAGTAAGTTAACGTTGTGTGAAAATTCGGTACAACTATGAAACGAGGGTGAAGGTAAACATAATTAAAAATTCAGGAATGTTAGTTTGAGACGTGAAATATTATTATTATTTCGTAATCAACATGGCAGGATATATACATCGTATAAATAACATAACCGATATTTTGGTTCACAAACAATTTGTGAACACACTAAACAAAATTATTTGGAGGAATGGATCCTTAAAGCTATATAGATTTGATTTTTCTAAACCTTGAAATAATAATAATACGTTCATTTAAATCAATATTTTTTTAACTAACTTTAAACCTAAAGGTCGTGAGTTCGAATCTCATCTGGGTGGACAAATTTTCGTTTATTATAAAAATCTAATAAATGAAAATAATTTCTATCTTTGTGCGATCGGTACTCACCGGAGGGACCGCCGACGTTCGGATACAATTAGCGTCTCTTAGCAAAGACAATGACGTCGACTTTGCTAAGTATCAAGATAATTACTCTACACACCTGCACACAGACTACACTAGGTACCTGATTGTACCATGCCAATGATCTTAGTTGTCTAGGCATTAACTCAATAATAAAAAAAATAAATATTTTTAAAATGATTTACAATTCTAGTTTACTTCAGACTATAAACGTAAAAAATGTCTTTAAAGTATAAACATGATTGACTTAAACTATCTAATGTTTATAGATTTATATTTACGGATTTTTTTTGTTTAACAATTGCTATGCTGAAACAACGTTGTAACCACCAATACTTTCATATGTGGGTTTTCCATGAAACAACGTTCTATCAGTGCAAAATAATGTACTGCTAACTATGGAGAATATTAATAGTATATTACATAACGAGAGTTGTGAGAAGCTTATTACATGCGAGTAAAAAAGTTGCGCGCGAGCCGCGTAGCAGTGAGCGCAGTAATTTTACGAGCATGTAATAAGCTTACAACTCAAGTTGTGTACTATACTTTTTCTACGATTATTTTCGTTTATAAAAATAAAAATTAAATTACCACTATATTTACACTGACAGATTAATAATTTTTATCTGCAAAATAACGTCTGTTAATTCTTTTCCATGGTAACTCGACCAACTGACTTACAAGGCTTATGCGATATTACACATTTTTATAAAACTAAAGCGTAATTTTTTTTATTACGTGCTAGTCATTACGTGTCAGTATCTGTTATGATGCATTTACTTAGCATCCAAATAGTAGGTAATATACAATTTATTAGTAAGAGAGTAGAAAAAAGACTTAACTTGCCTGTTTTGGTAATTTGAAAATTAGTCAACTTTCAAAATTTTGGTGTAACAACGTCGTATGTGTAAAAGTGGGTCGTGTTTAGCGCCTAATTTTTCTGCACGTGTTTTGTAAGTCAACGTCTTCAATTGCATAATTTGTCATTTCGAGCTAAAATAGATGCTAGTATAACCAAGTCAGTAAGGTGGCTTACCACCAACATTGATAAGGGGAAGGAGAATATTAGAAAACGTCGAAAGAAAATGTCGGTGAAATGTAATTCGGATTCCGCAATTCCGTGGGTACACGTGAAGCACTTTTCACCTTACAAGTCCTACTTCAGAGATGCCGCGATGTCAGTTGTGATGTGTATATTTGTTTTATTGACTACGCCAAGGCATTTGACCATTGTCAGCACCACCAAGATAGTCACCGCACTACAAAGAGTAGGATTGGATGAGAAGGGCATTGGTATCATCATGAATTTATACTGGAACCAGCGTGCTCAAGTCAAGGTCGAAGACCAGCTGACTGACCAAGTGAAGATCATGCAGGAGTAAGGCAAGGATGTGTGCTATCGCCGACTCTTTTCAATATATACTTGAGGAGATTTTTAATAAAGCCTTCACAAACGAGACATGAAAATCCGAGTGAACGGTGAATACATCAATAATATCTGCTACGCTGATGACACTGTGTTACTAGCAACCAGCCTAAACGATCTGCAGGCCTTACTAGACCAAGTGCGAACTGTGAGCGTAACATACGGACTGAACCTCAACATTAAGAAAACTAAATTCATGGTTGTCAGCCGTACAAATTTAGATCCCGGGCACTAATGGCAGGTAGCGAAGAGATCCAGAGAGTCGACAGATTCACTTACCTCGAAATTATCCTCAACGTACAATGGAACTACGCTCAAAGATTAGATCCAGAATTGAAATGGCACGGTCTACATTTATTAAGTTGAGATCCTTGCGGTGCTGCAGTGATCTCAGTTTGGGAACCAAGATGCGGATAGTGAGGTGCTACGTTCTTCCAGTGTTACTATATGGAGTTGAAGCCTGGACACTGACGCAAGCCACTGAAAAGCGAATCGAAGCCTTCGAGATGTGGATATACAGAAGGATACTAAAAATATCTTATGTGGACCATGTCACCAATGTTGACGTCCTACAGCGCATGACAAAAGAAAAGAAGTGCTTAATTTAATTAAACAACGTAAGCTTGAGTACCTCGGCCACGTGATGCGGAACGAAGAAAAATATCGAATTCTTCAACTCGTTATGCAGGGTAAAGTATTTGACAGAAGAGGACCGGGACGCCGTCGTATCTCGTGGTTGAAAAATCTCCGACAATGGTTTGGGATGACCTCAGCGGAGCTGTTTCGCAGAGCAGTCAACAAAACCATGATAGCCTTGATGATCGCCAACATCTGGACCGGATAAGGCACTGAAGAAGAAGAAGAAACGGGTGTCAGCACTGTGCAAAATAAATACCAAAAGGTTTTTGCACAAAAAAGTAAAAGGCAAGTTAGGTCAATGTCCAATGGAGGAACGTGGAGTCGACACGACAGTTGGTTGCTGTGCGAGTGTTCAACAGCTGTACATCGTTCAGTTAAATATGACCATATTGTAACGATACGATCGTTAGTAATCTAATCTAATCTAATTTGCCGCCGTTGGAGTATGCAACCAACAATACGATCTCTAATAGTTCATTTTTATGACTTTCGAACTATATATCAATATATATCGAACATCGATATCGATAAGATAATCGATTACCTTGTATAGGAAAAACGAATATTGGCCATCGGCCATATTCTCCTGATTCATTTTAGAACCAAACTTCAACAAGGGAAGTTGATAATTTTATTACGGCAGGCAGGATCTTCGGGAAACTAGAAGACAATTTAAGTTATTTTTTATTTTGGTTTGGGAAAGTAAGGAGTTTTGGTTCTGTTAGTTAGAAATTATTTAGTTTGGTGAAATTTTTAAGAATTCGCATTGTTTTATGGAAGAAAATCCCTAGAAAGATTCTGGTAAGTTTTTTTTCAAACACCTACATCTTCCATTTAAATTTTCCAGTTCCCCATCATTTAAATCTTCTCACTTTGCTAGACATATCCAAAAATCATTATTATTTTTTTATATATACATATATAAGTAAATTCCAGTGTGGAAATATTAAATATTTATGCCAAGGTCACTTAATGACAACTATATTCCAGTTTTTGTTACTAACACAAAAACTGTATGAAGTACAAGAACATTGAATAAAAAAAGGTTTTCATTCTCTTGTAGCCTGCCGGTCACACCTTGAAGTTTTGGACATACCTTTTTATTTTTGGATTTGGGGAAGAAATAAATTTTATTTTGGGGAAGTACTTGGTATCTGGGGAAGAATAATTGGGTTTTAAGTTGGGGAAGAAGAGGACATTTTATTTGCCATTTTCTGGTTGGTCTGCCAGGCTGCTCCCACGAACAGGCTGAGCCATTCCAGAGACCACCCTCTACCTGGACATCAGGCAGCTGAGGAAGGAAACCCCTTCGCAGCAACCATCTCATAGGGTTTATTAAGTACCATTCATGTAACATTTAATAATAATTTAATTTTTTTTATATAACCTAAACTTATATCCTTGGATACTTAGGCCGTCAGCCTAAGTGGGTTTACGAAACAGCGTTGTGCACAATCTCTGCTAGTACCCTCGCCTTGCTGAATCCTTTTACTTGTAATTTTATTCTTCATATTTCCTTTGCATTTCTTTATTAATATTTTATAGAACACTTATATTAAGGTGTCAGGATATATTATCCAATTTTATGGTAATCTGTATGTACCTGTATATACCAGATTGATGTATGTATTGCTCTAGTTTCTTAACTGACTAGTATCATTTTTTTTAAACTACCTCTTTATTAACTGACATAATTATTCTATTTTTTTTGTAATATTTAATTACTATTTACTCCAAGTGAGTTGTTCAAGCATTAACATACTCTTTTACCTCATTGTTAGAGGACTGTGTAGATCAACTTTTGTATATATTTATATTTTTGGGTCATTTTTTTTAGTAACTGTTATCTTTTGTAAATATATATTTTTGGGGATATATTTTAATAATTAGTTGGTGTATATAAATATAGGGTTGGGATAGCACAGTAGGATTGTAATATATAGTGTATAAAGCATTTCAGATTTTTATTTGTTTCCTATCATATTTTATTTTCAGTTAGTATATAACTACATATATCCCAAATTGGAGTGAAATTCTAAATTCACCCTGGCGCCCATCCCAAGATCATCTTAGGATTGATCTGCTCTAACTTTAAGTTACTACAGGCAAGCAAACGTGCCAACCTCCTCTCTGAGAACTCTCATTCGCTTGAGCTAAGCTTATTCTATTTTAGTGCTTCCAGTAAATTTTATATTTTCTTTTAATATTGGTTACATTCCCGGTTATTTAACCTTTTCATTTAAATCATTATTAATTAATTTTAAATTCTATTTAACCATACATCTTATATAATTTCTAATATTGGCTTCACCATTTCAGTCTTTCCTTTTTTTCATTAGCAACAATTCACCATTCCCTAGTTTTCCCTATTTTATTGGTAACAATATTCAAATTAAAAATATATTAATATAACAATATTGGCAACTCTTTACTATAAATAAATGATATAAATCCATAACTGAATGTAAATTCAACTGACAAAACTATATTATATAATAATCGAACATCAAATTGTTTTAAACAAGTATAAACGTCTAAATTTTAGTAATGTAAAGTCAAAAATAAAATGTTTTATGTACCACTGGTATTACCGGATGATTAAGCCCATCGAGAAATATCCAACCTCAGGGCTGGATTATATTACCCTCCGGGCGTAATCATTTTATTAACACCATAGGTGCATAAATCACTATTTGTGGGTTAATCCCATATAAATATAATAGGTACATACTAAAAAAAAAACAAATAAACAACTCTGAAATACACGTTTTTCAAAATAGAAAATTATCTTAAGTTGTAACAAAAATGTGCAAATTGATATCTCTGTTTATTCAAAAACTTAACTTACTACTAACTTAATTTATTAAGCACTGCGAACAAACCTTGTAGAATAATATGAGACGGGTAATAAACGTCGTTTGAATACAGGTATAAGTTTAAGTTAACTCAGGAAATTACACCATTCTGGAGAGTTAGTGACTCCAGAGACCAGAGCTGTGTAACCGTTGTTTATATCTTCGCAAATCACCTTAATAGAATTCTAAATTCCGTTTTATGATCTCTCTAACAAGTTCAGTGAAAGGAAAGTGGCAAAAGTTGAAATAAACAATAACAATAATAGTTGAAGGTGTTGCAATTGTTTGGTGTATTTGTTATTTGTTTTTTGTTTTAATATTTCAGATAGAAACTAACTTTATTTGTCTTTATTTTTATCTTTCAATTAAAGAAACAGTTTAAGCTAATTTTATTGATAAAGATCTTGAAGTCACATTTCTCAACGATTGGTTGAATCTAAATAAATTAACGAGTTTATTGCATTATCAATTCTTACAATGTTATAATTGATTTACTCGCTATTTTATCTTTATAAAAGGCTTTGCTACACAAAGATATGAAACAAAACTATGAGAAAAAATATCAAGGAGTGTAAACGAAGAGTACAGGAAGAAAAGATAGAAAAAACAATTGAAAAAAATAGAAACATGGAGATCTTAAAGCGGAACCTGGGAAACATATAAATTAATAGCATAAAGAACAAAGAAGAAATGAAGGCCAACAATATAAAAGAAATTTTACCGATATTGCACGAATATTATACAAATCTCTATAAAACAGAACAAAATCCAACCCAAGAAATCCGTAATCAGTTACAACTGAAAATAAAGAACCTTAACTATGACCCACAACCAGAAATCAGTAAAAATGAAATAAAAAAGGCACTCAAAGAAATGCAGAATAACAAATCTCCTGTAAAAGATGGAATAACTGTGAAAATGCTAAAAAACGATGGGGAAAACTGTTAACTAAACTACTAACAAACATATTAACAACTAAGTTAAATAATTACCAGTCAAGAAGAGCAAGCCGGTTTTAGATAAGGAAAACAAGCGACCATCTGCTTACGAGCTTACGGCTTACGAAAAGGCAACCAATATTAAATCCCAATGCACATGGCATTTGATGAGGTGGAACATTGAGCAGCAAAGAACTCTTTACAAATGGGAGAATAGACTATAGATATACGGGACTTAATTTCCAATATATATGATCAAGCAACAACATCCAATAAAATAGTTTAACAAACGGAGCCTAATAAGATACGGCAAAGAGTCAGACAGGGTGACACTCATCATCATCATTATCATCATCATCATCATCCAGCCTCAAGAGTCCACTGCTGAACATAGGCCTCTTCCTCATGTTTCCAACCCCGTCTATCTTGCGCCGCTCTTATCCACTTTTATTGAGTCTTCTTAAATCGTCCAGTCCATCTTGTAGGTGGTCGACCGACGCTTCTCTTGTCTTCTCTTGGTCTCCATTCCAATAACCTCTTTGTCCATCGCCATCTGTCATTCTGGCTATGTGTTCTGCCCATCTCTATTTTAGTTTGGCTATCCTCTCGATGATGTCAGTCACTCCGGTTGTTCTCCTGATGTCTTCATTGGCAGAGTTATTCCTAACATGGACCGCTCCATTCTTCTCTGCGTGACTCTCAGTTTGGTAGCTGCTGCTTTTGTTAAGGTAAGTGTTTCTGCTCCGTACGTCAAGACTGGGAGGACGCACTGATCAAATACCTTTCGCTTTAGGCATGTGGGTAGCTCACTTTTAAAAGTTTCTCTTAGTTTTCCAAATGCTGCCATACAAGGCCGATTTTTCTCTTTAGTTCATGAGTCTGGTTATCCCTGCCAATCATACATTTCATGTCCCAGGTATCTATCTACGAGTTCTATTTCTTTCCCACCAATACGATGTTCTGGTTGGGTACCAAATTGGTCATGATTTTTGTTGTCGAGATATTTATATTTAAACCTACATGTTCTGTAGCCACAACGAGTTCCTGTACCATCTCTCTTGCCATACCTAGATTGTCATTACCATCTTGCCATACAAGATGTTTATCATGCAACTGATGTTGAGGAGTAAATATAATGCCTTTCATGATATAAATTACAGTTCTATTCAATATTAGTTGTCCTATTAGAGAAACCAATACATTACCAAAACAAAAAAAATACATGGGTCACCCAAGAAGTAAAATCTTCTTCAGAGAGTCTAACGATTTGTATATATTGAGTAAGACTTACCTGAGCTAAAAACTCTACATAGACAAAAAAAATATCAGCACAAAGTTCTTGTTAGGCCACAAAGAGTCATTTTATTTTAACAAAATTATTTAAATCCTCTAACAAAAACAAAACACATGGGCTGTTATAAATGAACTTAATGGAAAACAAAAAAATCACAAAAATATCTGTCTAAAAATAGATACTAGGATTACAGATTCAGATATAATATCAAACAAATTTAATGATTACTTTATAGATGCACCAGTGGATATAATTAGTAAAATAATTAAACCAAATTTAAATTTTCAGCATTCCAATGATTTTGTTCAAACTAGTTTGTTCCTATCTTATGTAACAGAGGAAGATGTCTTAGATATAATAAAATATAAAATTAAAAACAAAGCATCGTGTGGTTTTGATGAAATATCAGGTATAGTAATTAAGAAAATTGCGTCTCAAATTTTGACACCACTGACTCACATTATAAATGCTTCTTTCAATACTGGTGTTTTTCCAATATGCTGAAAACTTCTATCATTTCACCGGTATTAAAACAAGGTGATCCTGAATTAATGTCAAATTTTCGACCATTGTCTGTTCCATCTGTGATATCTAAGATTATTGAATATGCAATGCTAAAACAACTTTTATTATTTTTAGATATCAACCAAATTATCACAAAGCATCAACATGGATTTCGAAATAAATTTTCTACTTCCACAGCCATTAACAGTTTTATGATGAAGTCTTACTCTCAATTGAGAACAGTGAAAATCCAACTGCCATTTTTTGTGATCTCAGTCGTGCATTTGATTGTGTGCAACACGATGTGCTCCTCGATAGATTGTACAGATATGGTGTTAGGGGTTGCCATAGTTGGTTTGTTTCCTATCTGAAAGACCGGCACCAAATAGTTAAAGTGAAAAATAACTTCAAGATTTCAATGTCTGATCCGATTATTAATAAGAATGGAGTACCACAGGGCTCAATATTGGCCCTATATTATTTATTTTGTATATTAATGAACTACCACATGTAATGCCTGATGCATTTGTATCAGTTTATGCGGATGACTCAACAATGCTATATCGCGATAAAGACATAAATTTTTTACAAGATAAAATAACAAACTCTCTGAAGACCTTCTCTGATTGGTCCAGTAATCAGTCGCTCCTGTTCAATGTTCCACAAACTAAATTTTTATCATTTACATCACGTTCAAATTCAACCAAACCTGATTTAAGTATTTCCATCAATGGTGAGGATATTTTGAGTTGTAGTGATGTGAAGTTTTTAGGAGTGACTTTCGACTCTCATTTATCTTTTAAGACTCATTGTTGGAATGTATGTAAAAAACTCAATTCTAAATGTTATCAATTGAGAAATTTGGGTAGAATACTTAGTCTGCAACACCTTCGTCTTTTTTATTTTGCTGAGGTACAATCGACAATAAGTTACGGTATAACTGTCTGGGGTGGTTCTTCTAGTGTAAAGGACGTTTTCAAGGCCCAAAAACGTATTGTCAGATGTATAGCAGGTGTTCCGTATGGTTGGTCTTGTAAAAACCTATTTAGAGATTTGAATATATTAACAGTGTATGGAATTTACATTTTGGAATTATTGATACTAATTCATAAAAATAAAAGAACTTTTTTATGTAACAGTGATATTCACTACACAACACACAGAAATAAGAGACAGTTTGTAGTACCTATCGACATTTAGAAATAAGCAGGAAGTCATCTACTATCTGTGGTTTACTACTGTATAATCAACTTCTCAAAATTTTAAAAACATTAATTCAACTACAGCTTTTAAAAACCAAGTCAAAGAGTACCTAGTGACCATGTGTCCTTATACATTAGGTGAATATTACGAGGGTGTATCTGTGAATGCCTAAGCTGCAACATAACCAAATTTATTAATATTTTAATTATATGTCTATATTGTACGTTTTTTAAGTATTTTAATGTCTTAAATATTTTTAATGTATTGTTTTCATTTTTTGTAATATTTAATATTTATAATTTTAGTTTTGACTTGCTGTAAACCTAGTTGTAACTTACAGTCAAATAAACTATCTATCTATCTATCTATCTATCTATCTATCTATATCTATCTATCTATCTATCTATCTATCTATCTATCTAACTATCTATCTATCTATCTATCTATCTATACCATCTATCTATCTATCTATCTATCTATCTATCTATCTATCTATCTATATCTAGATCAGCTATAATAAGTATATCATCGGCGAAACGTAAGTTGTTTAGATATCTCCATCTATTTTTATTCCCTTTGTCATCCAATCCAAATTCTTAAAAGCATGTTCTAGCACCGTATTAAAAAGTTTAGGTGACATTGGGTCTCCTTGTTCTAACCCTCCGTTCTATTTTTATGCGATTACTGTTAGTATGTAATCTGACAGTTTTTATTGCCTGCAGGTATATTTTGTATAATAATTAGTATATCTATAATCTAGCCTGCATTCTTTAAGCGCCTGTAATATTTTGCTTAGCTCAACTGTGTCAAAGGCTTTGTGAAAATCGATAAATATTAGAACTAAAGGTTTATTGTATTTCACTGCTTTCTCTATTAGGGTTTTTATACTTTGTAGATGGTCATTTGCTCCGTAACTTTTTCGGAATCCTGCCTGTTCCCTTAGTAGATAAGTCTTTAATTATCTTTCCATTCTCTTAACTAGTATTCGCGTACAACAACTTATATATCTGGCTGAGGAGGCTAATCGATCTGTAATTCTCTAAATGTTGCTTTGTCTCTTGCATTGTGTAATAGAATCATAGTAGCGTTGTTCCAGTCTGTTGGAATATTGGCGCTGTGAAGGCAGATATTGAAAAGTTGTTTAATTTTTCCAAGTAATACATCCCCTCCAATTTTTAGTGCGACTGATACTATTCCAATGTTTACCCGGGCTTATTTTTCATTTTCTTCAGGGCTTCTTTGATTTCTGATTTTGTTATATCGATATAACAAAATCAGGGTGACACTATATCACCCAAACTATTCAATCAAGCTTTGGAAGACGTAATGAGGAAATTGTGTACAAAAAATACGCCCGTCAGAAATTCCCTCAAATATTTTGTTAAAGCCTATAAAATTTATTTTATATAACTATGCTACAGCATTTTTTTGAGAGAAAAAACTTTGTCACATTTTTAAAGACAGTCTTTATATTTTATCAACCGCCAACCTTTCCTGTTTGTTCTCCGTCTGGATCTTTTGTAATAAATATTTCTCCGTCCCATACACCGCCCCGTTTCCTTCAGCATGAACTTCTCGACGTCGAAATTAAAGTGCAATATCAATCGAAGTGCACAACGTCACTAGTGTATAGTTTAATAGAAGATACCAGACAACACGACCATGACGAGACACGAGACTACCGAGCTGTAGAATGTTTCCTGCGACATCTCGAGGAATAATTTGGGCTTTTCATTACGAGACCGTCGACATCCACGTTGGATGTTTTGTTTGCTCAGTCGCTAAATTGCCTTCGTTTCGGTAAAGCACACTGATACGGATCTCTGTAAGAAGAAAGTCTAAAGTAAGGACTTGTACAGGTCATTTCTATGTTTCTCAATTTAATTGTATCCATAAAACATACGGAATATATTAATCCATAAATTTATCAATACAATCATAAAACAGGTCTGTAACAGAATAATAAAACTATCCTTGGTGCACGGGAAAAAGCTTTTGACTAAGTCAGTTTTTTTTAACAATTTTATTGCATAGCAATAGAATATAAAAATATTTTAAGTAGTTTAAACCGTAGTAATATTTTCCATTTGTCTTTGTGATGAATGTCTTACCACCCGGCTTTTTAACGTAAGAGATGAAAACACAGTTACCTCGTGAAATAAAAAGAGATGAAACTCGTAGAGGTGGGAATAATCGACAGAAACCTATAATTTACATTACATTACATTATCACCATTGATAGTCTCACACCTTTAGACGTTAGTTTGAGCTAACTAGTATTATAAGTGTTTAAAGTTGCTTTAAAACCGGCAAAAAAAATCGACTGAATTTTAATTATTATAGATTGCAGATTCATAGTCAAAATTTTTCATCAGTTATCAATGCTAGTACTACATATATACCTAATATTTTTATAGATACATAAATTTTGCTTTGATATATTTTTATTTTGTGTTTTTTATTCTTTTGCTTTCTTATGCTTTTTTTGTTTTTGGTTTTTTCTTAAATGTAATGGAGTTTGTTTAGATGTGTATTGGCCGCTGATCCAAATAAATGACAGTTATAGTCGAAAATTGGCCCTGATCATGTTACGGTAAACATCAAAGCAATATTTGGGTCTGCTCCCAATTCTTTTACAGAAAGCTCTTAAAATGTTTATTGAGTTTTCTGATTTTTTAAACATTGGATGAATGTGATCTTTTCATAACAATTTCCTGTCTAGATAGGTACCAAGATACTTAATACAGTTTTTTATAGAAAAATAAAATTTTCCCACATTAAGATTGCCTTGTGGAACTCTATGTTTTGTGAAAAGTAACACACCTCAGTTTTTGTTTCAGAAATTGATAATCCTATTTCTTCATAATACTGATTTACGATTTCTAATGTGACTTTCAAATTATCCTCACAGGTACTTTAAAATTTTCCTGCTGTATATAAAACAACATCATCAGCGTATTGAAATTTCTGATAGATCAGAATAAATGATTGAATAGATTAGATAAGTATATTATAATAAAAAAACATTAATTAGTAGCGATTTTAAATTATAAGTCTTTAAGTTTATTTAATAATCAAAATAACTCAACTGAAATATTTGACTAAACTAATGGTAGCTACGTTCTGTCGAAAAACAATTATTGTATGTAAACTTGGTGTAATAGTTAGAGACGTGGTCTATTGACAAGAAGTTTGGGGTTCAATTCACACTAAGGATAACGTTTTTGTTTCACTTAATCAAAAAATAATGGAAAATATGATACATATTGGGTAACAAATTTTCGAAAAACTCATTATTTACATCTGATTCTTATTCCAATGTTATAAAACGGAAATATAAAATAATTCAAAATCAAAATTCAAAAAGATATTTTTGTTTAACTTTAAAACACTTCTAATACTAGTAACGACTGATATAAATGTTTAGTGATTCAGAGCAAAACGATGTCTGCATAATTTCAAATTATTGAAAAAAAAAAAAGAAAACTACATGTGGGTTTTGAACTCTAACCGTCTGCGACGTCTGCGTCGCAGTGTCGAATTCTTACCACTAATCAAAGGAATAATATTGCAGGGGAAATAATAGGTGACTATCAAAGTGGATTCAGACCGGCAAGGTCGACCATAGACCAGATCTTTGTCCTACGCCAAGTGTTGGAAAAAAACTGGGAATTCAATCGCGACGTACTCCAAATATTCGTGGACTTTAAACAAGCCTACGATTCTGTTAGCAGATATGCATTGTGAAAGACCAATGTAGATATTGGGAGTACCTGGAAAGCTGGCACGATTAGCACAGGTGAGCACGGAGAACGCTTTCGCATGGATCAGAATTGGCAACACCACGTCGGAGGAATTCCACATTGACACCGGGCTTAGACAAGGAGATCCTCTTGCTCCCCTGCTGTTTAACTTCGCACTGGAACATGCAGTAAGGAAAGCTCAGCCACAATTGACAAACGGATTTGCCGCACAACAAGCAAAATACTATTGGCCTTTGCGGATGACGTAGACACAAGAGCAAAATCCACCAGAGCTGCAAAAGAAGTTTTTACCCTATTCGAGACCGGAGCCAAGGAAATAGGTCTTAAGGTAAACGAGGATAAGATCAAGTACATTAGTAGTGACGAAGAAACCAAGACCAAGGGTTAGGCAAAAACGTAACAATTAACGAATATAACTTCGAAGTCGTCAAATAGTTTTAAGTATCTGGGAGTGATCATAATATCTAAAAACAAATATGAAAATGACGTAGCAGCCAGGATAATAGCAGAAAACAGGACATATTACTCTTTAATGACCATTCTTAAAGCAAAAATACTCCCAAGATCAGCAAAAATAAGAGTATACAAGACAATAATTCGACCCACAATAACGTATGGAAGCGAGACATGGACGCTGAACCAGCGAGAAACAACAAAATTACTGGTTCTTGAAAGAAAGATACTGCGGACTATCTATTTGCCTTGTAGAGAAGAAACAACAAGAGAGTGGAGAAGAAGACACAATAATGAACTCCAGACAATATATGGAGATGAAAAAATAGTCCGCTACATGATAATGATGATGATGATGATGGTGAATCCACAAAGGGTCGATAATCATTATTTTGTGACAAGAGTGTATGAAACTCCTCAAATCATAGTAGAAATTATTCTTGGTTAATAATTTAAAACTTTAGATTAAATAATCACTATTAATTAAATTATTTTATTCACATTTTTGCTTTATTGTGGTCAATCAGTTTTTTATTTATTCGAAATTAAAAAATAGAAATACGACACAAATAATAATTATGACCGAGGTGATTTAGCTTGAAGCTAACGTCTAAAGGTGTGAGACTATCGATAGTGGTAATGTAATCTAATGTAAATTATAGGTTTCTATCGATTATTTCCCACATCTACGAGTTTTATCTCTTTGCATTTCACAGGATAACTGTGTTTTCTATCTCTTACGTTAAAAAGACGGGTGGTAAGACTCTCATCACTGTATATTTATTAAGGTATTTAACTCTTAATTATACACAAAAATCTTTACTGCTGAACAAGCTGAATTTTGCCGAGAATGTTAATTCCAAAAGTCATATGATTTTTAGGGGTTCAGTGGCATTTTCGTCTCTGATGATTAGAGTAGATAAGTTTATTAATAAATTTAAAATTTGCTTACCTAGAATATGCAGGGCGACATTAATAACCTGAAATTAAAAAGGACATATTAAAAGTGGTCAATATTAGATAAATTTTAATATTTAAAATATATTATACACAAATCCCTTTTCACAAAGTTGCTGTAATGTTTGTTAATACTTTAATTTTATGAAAGCATAGTATGTACTCAACCTCCTATCATTATTTGACATTTTTAACCATTCGTAGCCATCGAGCTAGAATCTATGAAGTGAGCATCACGTGACTAAAAAGGACCTCACTTCGTCCATACTGTTATGATCGTTGTGTCAGATCGTGTATGATTGTTGACGTGTTTGTTGTTTTTAGAATAAGTTTTAGTTTAACCCTTTTATTGTAATTGTAATATTATGTTGTGATAGTGCATAATAATAGTTTCTTGTTCTCAACACACTCAATACTGACCCAATACTGACCTACAGATGTGAATCTTGGACTCTGAGACAATCGGAGAAAAAAAAAGAGAGAAGCCACTGAAATGTTCTATTGGAGACGAATGTTACAAATTCCTTGGACCGACCGTAGAACAAATAATTCAATTTTAAGACAGCTAAAAGTTAGCCAACGACTCTGTAGTAAAGTCCATCTCCAACAATTAAAATATTTTGGGCATGTTATGAGAGCAAACACAGAA
Organism: Diabrotica balteata; assembly: GCA_918026665.1. Lineage (NCBI taxonomy): Eukaryota > Metazoa > Arthropoda > Insecta > Coleoptera > Chrysomelidae > Diabrotica > Diabrotica balteata. Next base: position 184,295,730 of record OU898277.1, on the reverse strand, counting down.
AACATGGAAAGACTCATAATACAAGGAAAGGTAAAAGGCCGAAGATCACGAGGAAGATCCCAACAAGATGGATAGATCAAATTATAGGAATATGCCAAAGACCTATGCATGAATTAAAAGAAATGACCAGAGACAGAGATCTTTGGAGACGGACAATACACGACATCACGTCGACCACTACACTCCCCCTGGGGGGTCAGGATTGAAGAGAGAGTTCTCAACGTTTGTTTGTTTGTTTGATTGAGGTAATCATTCAGAATTAGTAAGATTGCTCCAGGAACGTGTACGACAGGGTTGTGTGCTGTCACCCCTCTTTTTAATTTTTACTGTGAAACGATTTTCGATAGAGCCTTAAGAGACTGCTTATCTAACTGCTTGTCTAACTACCATTCTTAAAGCTTATTGTGGAAGGAAAGATAAAATTAAAACGGAGTATCAGAGTAAAGAAATATTTATGGCTTAAAACATAAGTGATTGGACAAACCTCGATGCCAATGCACTCTTTAGAGCAACACAAAATCGAGAGGAGTATGCCATAATTGTCGCCAACATCGGCTAATTGGATAGGTCACAATAAGAAGAAGTTTAAAAATTATTAGTTCTACTTAACATTTTCACGAAGCGTTATAAGTCCAAAGACATATATAAAACATTTCACATAAATATTAAAGACTAAATCTACGAAAACGTCAAGTCTATCATTCTAATCCCAACAAATTGTTGTATATATACCGGAGAACTTACGGCAATTTACCAGGCCATGAAAAACTGTGGTTCTATAAATAAAAGCAAAATTTGTTATCATCACCGATTCAATGAGCGAATTACTTGGAATAAAACAGCTATATACAACTCACGCCATACTTCTCAAGATCAAAGAAGAGTTATCTTATCTACAGACTCAACAAAAAGATATTTCCTTTATCTGGGTACCTTCCCATATGGAAATAAGTGGTAATAAGGAAGTGGATTCTCTGCGAGATATTTGTTTAAATAAAAAAAACTATATTATAGACGTATAATATTATAAAATATTATCTTTTTCATATTTTCTTTAATATGTTTCACAAAAATACAGAAATACGTACTGCAATCAAGCCACATCGGGATTATAATTTTCTGGTGACGTGAAAATCGGATCGAAAAAGCTGCTTTGCTAGATATCATCTGCTTCATCCATAATTACTTTGTGACATATACATACATGTTCATCCACTGCTCGTCTTTTATAATCACATAAAAAGTCTAGCGTAACGAGAGAAAATCTGAGAGAATCGGTAAATATTCCTTTTTAAGCGATTTGGATTTAGAAGCTGAATGTAGGAGCTGAATTTTAATTGCACTTTTGCACTCTAATTTTATAATACAGGTAAATATTTAACGTTTGCAATGAATACAATAAATACAAGTATATACTTTTTTAGATTGCTATAAAAGTTACAGCATTATATAATAAATTTAATCCAAACGTTACGAATAGATTTTTATCCATAAGTTAATACTGCGTGCCTTATTTAAAAAAAAACTACTTAGATTTTTATTTTGTACTTAGGATATACCACACCTTAGAAATAATCTAAAAGATAAGAGATCAGATAAGATAAGAGACTACCAGAAGATAATAAATAAAATTAATGAAGCAGATTATAAAGCATTCAGAACGATACAAAGGAACAAAAAGGATACTCCATTCTGGCGAACAAATGATATTGCTGATGCAGTATACAACAAGAAACAAGCATATTAAAAGTGACTGCAAACGAATGACGCAAACGAAAAACGAACATAAACAAGATCAATCAGTGAAGTAAAAAATCTGTAACTAAAGCAAAAGAAGTCAGTAAAATAGATTAAGTAGAAGAAAGATCTTGAATCGAACATTACTTACAACTTCTGACTGACCTAAGACCGAAATTCACGTACACCATTACAGCAACATATGAAGTGGAATACGATGAAGACGATCAAATAACACTACAGAAAGTCAAAGATCCAAATCTAAAAAATCGAAAAGAATGGGGCCACAAGGTGTACTGAACGAATTACTAAAACACAGCCCACAAGTATTACGGAAATACTGGCGTATAATTTCACTTTATTCTATAAAAAATATGATATATAGGAAAAAAAATTAGTCTGGAAACACAGAAAAAAAAATGGAATAAAAAAGAATACTGAGAAGCGACGAAAACTCTAGTAACGACGATATAAATAGAATGAACAAGGAAGTATCAAGAGAAATCAGAAAAGACGTAAGAAAATACAAAGATGAGAAAATCATCAAAACTATTGAGAAAAATAAGAGTATGAAAATAATGAGACGCAAACTCACAAATGGAAATAAACAAATAGTCAAGGATAAAAATGCCAACATCACATCAAACAGAGAACATTTGTTACAAATTTTGGAATTATTATATAGCAATTAATCGACTCTAGATATAGTTGAATATCAGCACAGGACGGTTCAAAATCAGGGTTCCGAAGATATCCCAGAAATCTCCTTGGACGAAATTTACAAGGCCCTAAAAAAGATGAAGAATAACAAAGCTCCGGGGGAGGACGGTGTCGTCACGGAAGCGATAAAGATAGGAGGCTCAGTACTGATAGCCAAAATTCAATAACTGTACTCTTACACAAGAAGGGAGATATAGCAGACCTGGAAAGATACAGACCAATCAGTCTCCTTAACCATCTTTATAAATTATACATCCGAATAATACCGTGAAGATTAGAGACAAAGCTGGATTTTTACCAACCTCGGGAACAAGCCGGTTTCCACCCTAATTACAGGACAAACGATCACCTGCAGTGCCTTAAAGCCCTGATAGAAAAAACTAATGAATATAACCGTCCCTTGGCATTGATATTTGTAGACTTTAAAAAGTATTTACTTTATTTTTCAATTAAGAAAAACAAACAACTAAAAATCAATAACTCTAATCTAAATATATGGTCGTGGTTCTTAGTATCTGTTAACTAAATAACAACACTAACCTTTTGTCTTCAAAACTGCTGACTTCACCTTATTCTCCTTCTATTGTGACCTGTCCATCTCTCTCGTACTTAACAGTTTTTCCAAATACGCTGCTTTTTCCTCTGCCTACAGTTTTCGATAAAACAATGCATTAATCTCTCACTTAAACTCCTAATTCCAAAAACAATTCCTTCTCTTCTTTAGACACAAGGATATATCAACTAATTGACTTGGTCAAATATAAACTATACATCTGTTTTTTACTTATAGTATGTCATCTATTCTTTCAACTTTATTTGCCTGCTACCACAGTTGGACCTCTTCGAAACTCTCCACTTGAAATTCAATCAACTAATAATCTTTTGTGTTTGTTGTAGTACAAAATTTTATCGTGTATAAAATAAGACTAAACTATCCTGAAAGAGATTTTATAAGAGAAAAAATAAAATATCTGAAAGGATCACAAAAAAATATTGGATGTTAAAAAATAAGAAAAAGTTTTATTTTTGGTAAAAGTAGTATAAATATTTAGCTGGAATATGAAAGGGGGTCCAATAAAATTTAGAGAAATATCGTTATTATTATAGGCAGATACTGCAATCAAAATAATTAAGTAGGTAAATATTTCACGAAAGAAGTTTGAGAAGAAAGTTACTTAATAGTTTAAATGGTCAAACGAAATTTAAGAAAAAATTAAAGGTGAAATTAAATAACATGAAGAATGGCGAAAAATAGGTAGAACATAAATTTTTAAAACTATAAGTTCGTCAAAAAAAGTAAAAACTTAAATACCAAAAGGTAAAGCAGAGGTCTGTAGAAACCTTCATTATAAAATAATACGATATAGAGAATAAAAAGGAGATACATTAAAAAATTAAACATAAAAAATCATAAAACAATTTAATCATATCTGATTTGCAAGAGAACATGCTAACAAACAATAAAAAAAATATTTTAGTGGCTTATTTAAGAAGCTTTTTAAGGTTTTTAAAAACAAGAAAAGCTGAAGACTGGACAGTACTGAAGAGCTATGGAGAATTATGGACTAACTGCATGAGTATATACACCATCACTTGAAATTGAACTAAGTTAAATATCAGATTTGTTGCAATAATTATAAAGTGAAAAAAATTATAGGTAAAAGGAATTCCAGTATCGTAATAGCTGTGTACGAAAATAAAGAATATATTTAACAATATACAAACTATATGCCCATAGAAATATGGAAAAGAATATCAAAGTATTTCCGAAACATCCAAAAATCGATTTTAAAACTAAAACAACAAACTACTAAAACACTTTTGTGATAAAAAAAAATTGATGGTTATCATGGACCTTAAGAAAGTATACCATGATATAGTTTCTTGATAGTTTTGGATATGGGACGATGAAACGTCGTATAGGCACATAGGCACAGAACATAGGCAATAGTAGGTAACCCTGAGAAACTCCTCGTATAAGTAGTATTGCTGTCGGTATTGGTGTATAAGTTGGGGAAATCTTTTTTGTTCTAATTTTGCTTAATATTTTATAAGCAAGAGCTTGCCTTTCGTCTATTTTTTACAAAAAAAATAGATTAATAGTCACTTTACTAAAAAAATGTATATACAGAAAAAAAACAGACCTGAATATCGTACACATACAAAAAATAATACAAAGAAAATAATAAAAAGATTTAAAATCTAAAGAAAACGTATTTCAAGATGAAACATCATTTTTCTTACGAGAAGGTGTCAATTTCCAACTGAATTACTTATAACAAATCAACTAATGGGCTCAAATGAACTAAAATATCTCGTTTCTTACTAACACGAGAAGAAAGCAGCTCGAGAGCGAGGTTTCATTATCCTAAAGAGTGGAAACTTTTGCAGCAACTTGCAAAAGCTTAGTTTCCCGTTACACAGACGTTCGTTTCGTTTAGTTTTCCTTTTTCATGAGCGTGTAGTTTAAATGGGGTGTGAGAATTTTGCGAATATAAATTTATTAGATGGTTGTGGACTGACTAGGAGAAAAAAGAAACAATTTTTATTCTTCTTTACTTGTAGCATTTTATATTGAGATCCCTTGTATATGTAAAATATTGAAATCCCCTTATATATGTTTGATAAATCTAATAATATTTCATACGTGTTAAAACCCAAATATCTTTTCAATCCTTTCTTAGGTCGGCCAAGTTAAAATAAACCATTTTAGAGTTGTTTATTGTTTTAACTTTTTCGGCAATTTATTTTAATGTTTTATTCGAAGTCGCGATATAATTTTTACACGTCGCAAAAGGATATCTACGTCATTTCGTTGTATTTTGCTATTTCAGCGTTTTGTTTATTTTCAAGTTATATCAACAAATTTTTAAATTCGTCATTCGTACTTGGGTCGCCGGTAGAGTCAGGTGTGACCTAATAGATTCTTACTTGGTTCGCTGTGTGGATCGCAAGTATGGATCCGCAAATTATCCGTCAAATTTGTGTTCTTCTGTTTTGGCCCCTTTAGGGGCAAATTTGGCCAATTTGTGTAGTATACCAGAATATGGTATAATTTTGAAGCAATATATAAGATGTCCCACCAGTTTGTTTTCGTTTTCCTATTTGATCCAATTCTATCTACGTCAGATCTTTGTTCCAGTATGGAAATGGTTTCCTTTTGTTCCAGTTGAGAGTTTTGTCCTTGCAGCTCCAATCCAGAGATAGTAGCAAGTTTTTCAAAGTTAAGTGATTATGTAAAGATTAAGGTAACTTTTAATATATTAATTTTTTTAAGTTATATGGACATTTTAATAATTGCTTTCATTATTATAAAAGAATTTGTAATAATTAAAGTTTTATATTATGTTGTCGTAGATAAAAATGTCATAATTTAATCTGTAACAAGTTGTTATTTTGACATATGACATTTTCCTTTAATCCATTGTTGTTATAAGACAATTTTAATTTCCTCAGAAGACCCAACAGCAGAAAAAAATTAAGATCAGGAACGTGAACACAGGCAAACTTCATTCTAACTAGGCTGTGCGTAAAATCTTCAGAAAAAAATGTATTCTTCATTAGAAGCACCAGATCTGACTTTAACAAGAAAAAAATGTCAAACAACTCCTGGGAAACTGCTGGATTACATTTGGCCGATATCTATCCTAGATAAAGTTACATTTGCAACAAAGGAAATACCAAAAGCAAGCAACCTATGAAACGAAAATCGAGTACTACTAATACCAAATTTGACTTATCGCTGGATATTTACTTGCAAGACGATGATGACGACGTGGATGTAAGGTGTGGTAAAATTGTTGTTGTATAGGGTGTGGTGAACTGTACAGTTACACTAAAAAGAACGTGGATTTATTCAAATGTATTAGCTGCCAACTTTAACTGCACAAAGACTGTTCATAATATGAATCCATTTGTGATATATGTGGCAGAAAGCAGGAGAAGTGAGTTCAAAATTTCACCCCTAGTGCTTTCGCCATTTTATACTTATACATGGATGAAATGGTGAATTTAATAAGAATAAATATTGTTAAGTTGTCGCCAATACCTTTTGTGAAAGAGGTGTATTTTTATTACGTTTAAATAAACAATTTATTGTCTTTATCTTGTCACAATATCACCCTGATTTACCGTAACTGAAAGAAGGGTGACAACAACGAATACAACTAAAATTGAGACGAAAAAATTGTAAATCAAGAACACCTTCTTTAGCCATGAAGATATTCATAAATAAATATAAACCAGAAAAAACTGCATTGATTAAAAAGAAACGTGTGTACCACAAGTAACTAAATTAAATTTATTTCCGCCACTGTCCTATTCCTCGTCTTCTGTAAGAGAAACGGAAAATTGGCCGACGGCACTCGAAATGCACACACATGCAATTGCACTTAAGAATCTCGCCCCATTTTTCATTTAGTGTCGCTTAGATGTTTGGTTTTTGCCTGCAGGAAAGCAGGAAAGCACGAATAGGTATAACAGGTGGAAAAGTTAGTGCCCGTCTTGTTTATTCCGTTTATAGGTGCAGACATTGTAATGGAAATGTTAGTGAGTGTGTAATTTCAACGACGACGAGTTTTAATATTTTATTACCAAGCGATATTTTTTTAAAATAGACTTAATAGTTTACAATATTGCACGATATTATTACTAGATCTTATAAGAACAAACTGTGATGGAAATTTGTATTTTACCACATATTAGGTGTTACTAATATAACGACTGTTTCTACATTCGACTTTTATCGCTGTAACTTATCAAAAATAGATCAGACAATTAATCATTTTCCCATGACACTAATAATAAGGTAATTGACTGAAGATTTTTTTTTGAATTGAATTGAATTGACAGGTCATTTTTTACTCATAAAAAATGTAAGATCGGTATTACTAATGCAGTTACAAATTAATTGTATTGCAGAATTACACACAAACATACTTACTCCATGGCGTTGAAACCGTCATGGTTTTAGACGACTCGAAAACTATGCCTTCCACTGTTTTCTGTCTTGAGCAACCTCCATCCAATTCTCTACGCCCATAGTACTTAGGTCTCCTGCTATATTATCTCGCCACTAGAGACGAGGGCGTCCGCTTGGTCTCCTTCCAGTTGGGACTTCCTCCCACACCAGTCTTACTGTTCGTTCCTAAGAATGTCTCCTAAGGTGTCCTGCCCATTGGAGTTTGTTGGACTTTATTTTTTTATGATGTTGGCGTCTAGGTAAAGTTCTTCGAGCTCTTTGTTAGTCCTTATCCTATATTGTCCTGTTGCTTCATTCAGCACAGGACCAAAGATCTTCCTTAGGATTTTTCTTTTCCAAACACATAGTGTTTCTTCGTTTGCCTTTGTTATCGTCCACGTTTCGCTTCCATACATCACAACAGGTCCTATGATTGTTTTGTAGACCTATATCTTCGTACGCCTTGTTATTTGTTTCGATTTCATAAAGTTTTGGAGGGCAAAAAGACATCTGTTGCCGGCCTAAATACTGTTGTTTATTTCTTTTGATCCTTGTCTATTGTCTTCAGTTATTGTTGTTCCAAGATACTTGAATTTTTTAACGCGCTCAAAGTAAGTCATCGATGGTGATGTTCTGACCGAATCTATCATATACATATATTTCATCTTGTTTTCGTTGATTTGAAGCCTTATCTTCTCTGCTTCCTTCTCAAAATTCACGAAAGTCTTCTTCATAATTAATCGTGTGTTTCCTATTAGATCGATATCGTCTGCAAATGCCAGTAATAAGTTTGGTCCTTCTCGATGAAATATTTCTTCTTCTTCAAGTGCCGTCTCCATCAATGGAGGTTAGCGGTTATGGTGGCAAACGTTTGTCTATCTTCAGCTGCTCTTAAGAGTTCCTCAAATCCAAGTCCTGTCCAGTTTCTGATATTACGTAACCAGGACAATTTTTTTCTTCCAATTCCTCGCTTTCCTTCTATTTTGCCTTTTATTATCAACTGAGGGATGTAGTATTTCTCGTTGCGCAACAAATGCCCTAAATAACTGGTTTTTCTTCTTTGACTGTTCTCAATAGTTCTTTTTCTAAATTGAGTCTAGCTAGTACTTCTTCATTTGTTTTTCGTGCTGTCCAAGGAATTTTTAAAATTCTACGGTACACCCACATTTCAAATGCCTCGATTCTATTCAGGCTCTTTATTTTTAAAGTCCGCGTTTCGACTCCGTAGAGAAGAACAGACCAGATAAAACATTTTACAAGTTTTAATCTCAATTTAATATTTATATGTGTATCGCAGAATAGAACGCGCATCTTAAAGAAACTATCCCTAGCTTGAGCAATTCTCGCTTTAATTTCTTGTTCTGGGTCCAGCTTGCAATTAATCCAACAGCCAAGGTATTTGTATTGGTTTACCTGTTCTAAAATATTCCCATTTATTTTTATAGGTAAGGGGATATTCTGTTTTCTTTGGATCACCATTACTTTTGTTTTTTTTTTCGTTGATCTTCATTCCAAACTCTCGACAAGCATCCTTAAGGTGGTCTATAACCCTCTGTAAGTTTGTGTCTGTATCAGCCAGTAGGACAGTGTCATCTGCATATCTTATGCTAGATATTGGTTCTCCATTAATTTTTATTCCTGTGGAAAGGTTTTCCAAGGCTTGCTTGAATAGTAGTTCCGAGTAAAGATTGAACAGCATAGGGGATAGTATGCATCCTTGCCTTACTCCTTTATTTATACTAATATTTCTAGATGTATGATCGTCGATCCTAATCTTGGCACTCTGCCTCCAATATAAGTTCTTAATTAATCGGAGATCTTTACTATCCAAGTTGATGCTCTGCAAGGAATTTAACATTTTATTATGGTTTACGCGATCAAATGCCTTTTCAAAGTCTACAAAACATAGAAAGACATCCTTTTGTTGGTCGTAACACTTCTGCAGCAGTACTTGTAATGAAAACAAGGCCTCTCTGGTCCCCATTCCGGCTCTGAATCCAAATTGATCGTATCCAACTTCTTTTTCACACCTTTTGTATACCCTATTGTGAAGTATTTTTAATAGAATTTTAAGCACTTGGCTCATAAGACTTATTAATCTAAAATCTGCGCATCGCCTGGAGTTAGCTTGTTTTGGAATGGAAATAAAAATAGGGGATAAAAAACATGGGATGAAATACTGTATTCGGTTTTTTCGATCCTTGCACTTCTGATTATATGCTCCATAGCTAGGTTGAAGAGTTGTAGTGAAAGTGCATCTTTCTGTTTTAGTTCTTTGTTTATTTCAAATGTCTCCGAGTATTGTTGTCCAACTCTCACCTTACATCATAACCGTTCCATACACATCCGTATCAACCTGACTAGTTTTTTTTGAAAGCCAAGTTTCCTGCATCGCTGTCCACATCTGTCCCTGCATACTCTATAAATGTTTGTTTAAAATCTATGAAGCATCTGATGAAGCTCACGATCAAACTCCCAGCATTTTTCCATTATCTGTTTTATTGTGAATATCTAGTCAATATGTCAATAATAGACATCTACCTACTTACATATGAAAGATGGCAAATAATTAATTGAACAACAAAAACATGCCCCGTTAGTTGCAAAAGATATTCTACAGAAGCTATATCCACTTTTTGTTTACACACATATACCTCACTCAGCTACACCTTTAAAAGAACATTATTTACTGAAATAAATAACATTATCCAAACTAAAGCCTTTTGCCCCTTATAGAGAAGAACACCAAGATAATGATGATGAGTATTTCATACCCAAATTACACTACAAACAAGCTGATATACCACAAGTAAATATCTCCAAAACAATAATAAAAATATTAAGTATTCAGAAGATTCGCATTACACATTTATAAAATTTTTAATTCAAACTAAACAATAGATAGAACGGAACTGGAATAAAATATAAATCAATTTAAAATTAATAAAACTTTCAAATTAGATTTAGGCGTCTATATGGTTTAAAATGAATATTTTATTGCAAATGCAAATGCGCTGAAATATAATAGCAGTAGAATGCGTTGGAAAAATGAAGCAGTTTTCTAAAATTTAATTTATATTGCAATCACTAATAACGTTTGTCGTTTGTATAAAATATCAGTGTTGTTATAGATAAATGGAAATAGCAAAAATTATAAATAATTGTATTTATACTTGATAGAAAAGAAAATTGTAAATAAAAATTGCAAAATAAATACATTCAACAGTAAATTTAGATACATAGAGAGAAAGTAAAACAAGTCTTTTTTTTAATTATCTAGGCTGCTGGTTAAACACAAATGCAGACTCGGATGAGAAGACATTATTCGGATTAAAATATCATGTAAGACATTTATGACATAGATTAGATCTGTGTAACAGAAATCTGTAATTAAATCTTCGTACTTCGTTTGGTCAATCCCATTATATTGAGGAAGCCCATTTCTTCTTCAATAATCTATCTATCTATCTATACAGCCCTTGCTGTCCAATTTTGGACATAGGCCTTCTCTTTCTTCTTCCACGTCTCTCTATTGTAGTCAGTTTGTATTCACTTTGGGCCTGCGTGTTTCTTCAAGTCATATGACCATCTCATTTGTGGCCTTCCTCTATTTCTTTTAGAAACTATATGGTCTCCAGTGTATAATCATCTTATTCCATCTGTCGTCTTTCACTTACGTTTTGCTATCTGCGTTGATACATCGGTCACTTCTGTTTTGTTGCGAATACAAGTATTTCTTTTCTTGTCCGATAGTCTGATGTTCAGGATTTGCCTTTCCATAGCTCTTTGGGTCTTTGCTATTTTTTCTATGTTATCCTATGTAAACTTCCATACATTTGTTGAAGACTCTTGTTTTTAAATATTGGGGTATTTTCTATTTTTTAGATAGGAAAAATTTTCCGAAGGATACTCAAGCCAACCGTATCCTTCTCTTTATTTCTCCTGTCTGATTTTCTTTATTAAATTTTAACTAGTTGTTCCAAATATACATATTCGTTTTTTTGATATCTAATCAGATCTATCAGATATCTAATTTTTGCTTCCTGATTTATAATTTTCCCATCAATTTCAATTTTACATTGTAGTGGGTATTTAAATGTTGTCATAGATTTGGTTTCTTCTGCTGATATTATCATATAAAATTACTTGGCTTTTGTATTAAAGATGGGTGTTAATCTTTGATACTCGTCTTCTGTCTCGACGATTAATGCTGCGTCGTCTGCATAACATAATAAGTGGATTTCTTTGTTCCCCATTCTGTAACCAACAATTTAGGTACCCTTTTTAATAATAAAGATAATCACAAGCAGAAAATATTATTGAAGAGTATCAGACGGGAAGATCGACACTAGATCAAATATTTACAGTCAAACAGATCTTGAATGAATCATAAGAACATGACATTGATGTTCACAACGTGTTTGTAGACTTCAAACAGGCATACGATTCAGTCAAAAGGAATAAACTGTATAATATACTAGCTAAACTGGCAATACCATACAACCTAATTAGATTCATTAAAGCCACAATGTATAAAACTTAGGACATGTGTACGCATACAAAACCACTGGATATACTTTTTCAGAATTATGCAGGAATTAAAGCAGGGAGATTGGCTGGCCATAATCTTTATTTAACTTGGCACTAGAGTACGCGGTCAGCCAAATGCAAACTAGACGAGGAAACCTACTTACCAACCAGTTTAACTGGCCACTTGTGCCGATTATATTAATATTATGAGAAAAACATCAACATGAACTTAAGTTCTCCATTCAACAATACATGATAGTTTCAATCATGTTCTACATCCATCAATTAATAGAGTACCGGCATGTAAGTAATGTTTTATTTATTTGCTCATTTATTATTTTATTACAATCTAATAGACTATTTTATAACAATTTGTGGGGTCTTACCTTGTCTGTTAAAACTTTTTATACCTTTTATTCCTTTTCATTCAATTTAAAAAACCACAGGCCATGTAATATTAGCATAATTATTGTAATTTATAACATCTACTTTGTTTCTACCTTTATTAGACAACACCCTAATATTGGGTTTATTATTATTTCAGCATTTATTTAACTTTGTATCGAGACCTGAAGATGCTTTGCATATTGTTGAAAAGCGAAAACGGTCGTCTGAATAGTTAAATTAAATTGATTGTGGTAAGTCTTATTTATTATTTCTGTACCTAGTCCCATAAAACTTTATACATGAAGATGGCATTGAAACGGTTGGAAAGTTTACATACCTGGGAGAAGAAATTAATGCCAACAAATCAGGAGATGAAGAAATGCGAAAGAGAATAACGTAGAACAATAGAGCTTATTTTCCCCTTTCCCATATATTTCGTCCAAAAATCCTCCGAAATACAAGAGAGAGATAAAACCTTAATTCGATCAATAGCATGCTGTGACATCATAATGGGTCCTGAAAGAAACGTTCAAAAGCAAACACATTCGAAAGGAAACCACTAAGGAGAATACTTCAAAAGTTGATACAACAAAGACCTTTATAACTTGATAAAGAAGCACCACTGTCAGACTTAATTAGAATACAAAGATTACAATAGGCCAGACATGTGATAAGAACGGGAGATGAGAGAATGCTCGAATGCAGGAAAAGGGACCGGTTGGAAAGCAAAGAAAGCGCTGGGATAATACAGTAAACAGCGACGCACAAGCCCTTTTAGAAGTCCGTGTATGGAGAAGATCAGCCACAGACAAACAAAGATGGAGGCAAAAAAAAATAAAGGAAAGTAAGGCTTAACTTTGAGCTGTAGTTCTGTAGAAGAAGAAGAAGATCCAACCGATTATAGTTTTTTTCGGAAAATATGAACGCTAATGCTAATGATAATAATGGAGATGATGATAGTGATGATATTAATGATGATGTTGGTGATATCTTATCCAAAGAAAAGGAAATTTTTATTGAAATATTTATTCTTCGTTTTCTTCTCCATGTCGATCAAACATAGTAATGCGGTCTATTGTATGCTTTCTGTGATAACTTATTTTACTGCAAATATTGCATCTGTATACGACGTTTACGTGCGTAAACTTTGTTGTACATTTGCTAAGTGTATAAGCTAATTTCATGTATCTATTTCAATTTGTTTCGTTGCTATTAATTCGTTCACCTTAGATATTTGACATTATTATGTCAATATCTGATAAAAGTACGCAAGACTGCTTACCTTGACACATACTAAGAAATAATAAATATAGTCTTCTGCAGTTCATCATGCAGGGTAAGAGTCGATGGCAAAAAGGGATTAGGTATAAAGAGGAAGTCATGGCTGAGAAATATTCGAGACTGGACAAACATGACTGTAACGAATATTCCACGTTGCAAAAGACAAGAATATTTTAAAAATGTGGTCGCCAACCTCCGTTAATGGGGACGGCATAGAAGAAGAAAAAGATATTTGACCTCTTATAAAGTGCCATATTTCTTCCTGTAAAACAAAAAATTTTCCAGTTCTTTTAAGAAGCGTTGCCAACTTTCGTTTTTAATTCTTCTTACAAATTTTATTTTTGATACTCTTGTAATCTTCGTACGCTTTTTTGACATGGCATATTGTAAAATACATATCTTAGAAAATTAAGACAAGGTATCGATATTGATACATTTTCTGTTTTTAAAAGTCCTGTATAAAGACTGTAATCTTCTATCATAAAAAATATGCGTTTCCAAATTGAGTATAAGTAATATAAAAAAGCACATTTAGTACTATTGTTTGCAAATTACCAATTATGTGTGTCAATAAGATTGAATGAAATATTAAAAATGTTTTGTATGTCCTAAAAAATACATCGTGTTTATTACATAAACTAAAATATGTTAATGTAACCAGCACAAAAACACGAAGTACGTGGGTCCATTTATATAGGAGCTCCAATCATATTATCGGTGTAGGTAAATACGATATAAAAAACACAACAATGCTTTTATTTTAGATTAGTTTTTGGTTAGATGTACGTGAGTTTATACTGAATACAGAAATTCGCAACAAAACAACTCTGGGGAAGGGGATGTAATGTGAAAATTGTGTATATGTTGATTTTATTTGGTTTTTCACAATAAAAACTATTCTAATAAAAATATTAGAAAATGTATGGTTTTATTATTAGTAGACTAGGTATGACTTTATCTCAGTGGTATACTGTCGTTTATTTGATATTTCAAGTTCTCACGATGTATCTCATGTAGGGCACTTTTTTACATTTAAAAATTAGTATAACTTTCTTTTATTTCTTTGTTCGTCTTAACACGTCGGCTCATGGTACGCTGACGTTTTTTTTTTATTTCTAATCTGTTCAGGAGAACTGTTAACTTCATTATTAAAAAGGATACCTAAACGATTTTTCTTTCTCACTCTTGCAATTGGTTATTTAAGTATATTTTAAAGGTTTCAATTTAAGCATAAATTTGATTTTGTTTATTTTTGGTAACAGTCGATGCTCCTAACTTACTTCCACTGCGCTAGTATTATTATTCCCACACTCAGGTACGTCGGTAGATCTTCGGTTGGTGAGTGGTTCAAAAGTCCTATTCACTTTCGCTCACCCTTACTTAATTTTACTCACGACGGTTCACACACGTGAGTTTTGCTTACAAACGCGACTTTGATAAGGAGAATTAAATGGTCGTTAGGTCTTCCAATTATGTTTTCAAAATATTCCATGTTTCCTTTCTTTATGGTGTTAAGCAGCTGTTCAGTGTTCATCATTCTGAGAAAACTCACGTTAAAAGTGTGTGTGACCCACGATGCTCTAAGTATATCCAGTGATAATACTACATTGTACTTTGTCTCACAACCATAAAATGGGATTGACCAAACATAACAACTTAAAACCATTTTACGAAGATTTAATTACAGATTTCTATTACAAAGAACTAGTCTATGTCATAAATACCTTACGTGATATTTCAACCCGTATTAATGTCTTCTAATCAGAGTCTGATAATTGAGAATGTTAATAACTATAAATATTTAGGAACATGGATAACATCAGATGTAGACCAAACCAAAGAAATTAAACACGTATTGAAATAGCACGTACATCATTTATTAAACTTAAAAAGTTTCTTTGTTGTCGGGATATAAGCTTAGAACTACGCCTGAGAATGCTTCGATGTTACGTGTTCTCTACTCTTCTTTATGGTCTGGAAGCTTGGACACTAAACAAGTTCATCTGAATAAGCTGGCCGCCTTTGAATTTTGGTGTTACAGAAGAATCCTACGAATATCATGGATTCAAAGAATGTCAAACATGGAAGTAACTAGAAGGATAGGAAATGAGGCGGAAATAATATTAACTATTAAAAGACGAAAACTTGAGTACTTGGGACATGTGATGAGAGGGCAAAAATACGCATTATTACAACTTATTATGCAGGGCAAAATCCGAGGAAAGCGAAATGTGGGAAGACGAAGAATATCCTGGCTTAAGAACTTAAGGGAATGGTTTGAATGCAGTAGTGCAGAACTTTTTAGAGCGGCAGTCAACAGAGTCCGCATAGCCATGATGATTTCCAACCTTCGATAGAAGATGGAACTTAAAGAAGAAGAATCAGAGGCTAAATTTGTGGTTAACCAACAGCCTAGATATTTAAAATAATTAACTTGTTTTACTTTCTCTCCACTTTTTAAAATTTGTTGTTGAGCTTTATTTATTTTGCTAACTACCATCCACTTTGTTTTTTTTTTAATATTAAAGAAAACTAATTGTCTATGAGAATAGCTGTATCATCAGCAAATCTGATATTATTAATTGTTTCTCCGCCAATTTTAATTTCTTTTAACCCATTAAGCGCCGTTGATGCGAAACGCAACATTTTAAAAGGAATTTTTTTATACAACTAAATATGTTGTTTTTACAAAATTCTTTATATGTTTTAATTCCTAAAGGCTTGATGATATTGAAATATATTTTATAGAACAAATATAATTAATTGTTTATCTATTTTAAATTAATTTCTTCAGCAGTTTTTTACATGATTCGTCATGACTATATTATCTTCTTGTAGAATTTTCACTTTGCTTATAATATAATGGTTTATATGATTTTTATAAAGCATAAACTACAGATGTAGCAATAACGATACAAAAAAATTAAATAATTTTATCAAGAAAAAGTTACATGCATTCAAACTTATTGTTGCGTTTTCGCATCAACGGCGGAATGTGCTGTCTCTAGGTAATACCGCCTACGCTAAGTGACAAATCGAGTGTAACCGTATTTGACTATAGTTCAGTCTTGTCTAGAGCGTTTTAGTATAAACATATACAGCAAATAATTGTGTTTCTCTGTATTGTTGCGGATAAAACATGTATAATGAGTTCTGGCAAAAATAAGCGGAAAGATAATTATGATCGGAATAGACCTCTTACTATTCAAGAATTGGAAGCTGCTATTGAAGAAATTCAAAATGAGACCGAAATTGATGCTGTTATAATACCACCAGATGTCGATGAGCTT
This sequence comes from Diabrotica balteata, assembly GCA_918026665.1. NCBI lineage: Eukaryota > Metazoa > Arthropoda > Insecta > Coleoptera > Chrysomelidae > Diabrotica > Diabrotica balteata. The sequence goes on along the minus strand of OU898277.1, from coordinate 184,278,825 downwards.
ACTGATAAAGAGGAAATAGATGACGATTTATTGGAAGGTATTATACGGTATAATTATATAAGCTGCTGTTATGTAACTTTTATTTTTTTCATTACTTATACGCCATGATAAACCTTCAAGGCACTGCTGGGACATTCGAATTGATCGCTGAGGTCAACACAAATGAATTTGAAGATAATTATAATGAACCTTCTACAAGCCAGGCTACTTCAAAGAGGGCAAAATCTGTTCAGTATAATCCAAACTGGAGCAAAAGGGACCCCGTATACAGTAATTTTCCGGAATCTCAGGAGCACATTCAAAAACTACGTATAAAGGACATGCTTTACGTAAATCACCAGTTAGTATTTATAATTTTTTGCGAGAATTTTAGACATGATTAAAATACACTTAAATATGCCAAGGAACAATCGACTTTATCAATGACGTATCTGATTTAAGAAATTCATTGCTATTTTTATCTTGTCAGGATATCACACGTTGCCACAAATGGAGATGTATTGGAGCAGAGATGAGGACAAGGAGTACCATTAATTAAAAATTGCATGAGTCGAAATAAGTTTCGCAATATAAAAAAAAAATATATACATGTATGTGATAATGCTCAACTTCATAAGCAAGATAAGTTTGCTAAATTGCGCCCATTATTTGACAAAATAAACAAAAGAAATCTGCAGTTTGGTGTATTTTCACAAAATTTATCAGTCGATGAGAAAATGGTTCCTTATTTTGGTAGACACTCCGCTAGAATGTTCATCAAAGGGAAGCCTGTTCGCTTCGGTTTTAAAATTTGGTGTCTTTGTTCTCAAGATGGATATTTGTGTTTCAGTTTAGTCCATACGCTTGAGCACAAGAACATAAAAGTAATATGGGACTGGGAGCAGATGTTATACATCTATTAAAAGTTCTTGAACTTCCTTCTCAACACAGAATATTTTTTGGCAAATTTTTTCGTCTTTTAAACTATTTCAATATCTTACTGAAAATAATATATACGCCACAGGAACTGTGCGGGAAAACAGAATCCAAAAGTGTCCTTTAGATAGCTCAAATGATTTAAAAAAAGGGGGCAGAGGTGCTTTCGATTTTAGATATGATTTAAAATCCAAAATTTGTGTAGTTAAATGGAATGATAATTCAATCGTTATTATGATGTCAAATAATATACCAATAAATCCAATTCAGCAAGTAAAACGGTATGATAGAAAACAACGAAAAGAAGTAAGTGTAGACTAGCCATTTCTAATAAAAGAATACAACAAAAATATGGGGTGTGTTGATTTACACGATAACGTCATAGCCAATTATCGTATAAGAGTTAGAGGAAAGAAATGGTGGTGGCCTCTTTTTATAAATACTATAGACAGTACAATCGTCAATGCATGGAAAATTTATAAATTGGCAAATGACTCTACAATATCGCAATTAGAGTTTCGCTCTTATATTGTTATGGCGCTAATAAAATCAGAAGAAAGTAATTCTTTATCAGCCAGGGACGATGAGGGTACATCAGCTCCTAAATACAAAGGACGAGGAAGGCCAACAAAGTCAGAAATACCGAAAGAAATGAGAACTGACAAAGTGAACCACATCGTAATACGCCACCCTGAAAAGTCAAGAAAAAGATGCAGACAATGTAAAAGCCAAACTATATATATGTGTCAGAAGTGCAATGTACATTTACACTCTACATGTTTTGACAGCTTCCATAAATTGTAATATTAGGTTTTATAGTTTTTTTTACACATATTTTATTTAGTTTTACTACTTTTGTATCTTTAATTTTAAAATAAATCTCATAATCCATAAAAGTATATTTCATTAATTTCTTAACAGATTCCGCCATTGATGCGAAAAACGCAACATTATTTTTTTTAGAACACCCTGTAACCTAAAAAAAAATTATATCCAATTTTTGTCTTTAAAACACCATAAATAACTAACCCTTATATTATTTTTATAAAAAAATTTACATATTTCATACCTTGGCGGTTAATGGGTTGTAACAGTTGGTACTTACATAGATAATGTAACAATGTAAATATTTGAGTAGTATTAAATTATGGTTATCCAGTCCTATCGGTCCCATGCATTTAACAAGTGTGTCATGTTGAACTTTATCAAACGCCTATTCATAGTCAATAAACGTTGTATAAACAAGATTATTAATAGTCTACAAGCCCATGAGAAATTTTTAATGGGTCATTTTATCCAGCATTAATCACATATAAAATAATAATACCATATGTAACAATAACTTAAGGAACTATGCCATCAATTTTTCTATTTTGGTCAATTTTTTTGGCCAAACATATTTGTACGGCAGTTATAACTTGGTAAACTGAAATAAAATAAAAAAAAACGTTAAAAAAAATTTGTTAAAATTTTGCGTAGCTAAACAATCAATACAGCACATAACTTTTACTGATAACTCTTTTTGTCTTTATTTTGTGTAACAGGAATTTACTTATACGTACTCTATACAATGTGAAATGAATTACCTTAAAATGTAAGACAATAATGTACAGCCTTTACTAATAAACGTTTATCGCAGCCATAAACACACATATTTTCTCTATTTTCCTCCCGTTTTAGTAAATATCCCAGTAATTATCGCCAGCACGTTCTACACCCGAAAGAAACTTTTTAGCTGAAAATACAAAGCAAACAAAAAACTTCCTCATACATATTTTGTAGCCTAATAATCCCTAATATACAGTCTAATTGCGTTTTCCATGAAGAAACGACTTGCTGAAAGTTAAATAAAAAGAGCAACCGAACCGAGCTGCGAAGTTGGCTGGAAAGTACTTGGGCGCAAACTTCACGCTGCATTATGGAAAAATTAATCAGAGTGGGTCATTGTGTGCGTTTTGGGAGCAGGTAGTAACTTGATTTTTTGGAACAGCGTCGTTTACAGAACTTTTATTGTCTCAAGAAGACGACGAAGAGGGATAAACTTTTTCTTTAGGGCATTGTACCTGAATAAAATATAGGTATTTTTTAGTCGTTATCTTGAAATTATATACAAATTGGTAAGTGATTTTCTAGACACGTTAAAAACACTATAAGTGTATTCATAAAAACATTAATAATGAAAAGACACTACAAAAAATAATAGCAGAAGTTGTGTGAAAATCACAACGACTACAGCAGTTCAAAAATACAGAACTTTTTGGAACTTTTCAAAACCAATTTCTTTAGAAATGTTGAGAAGGTGATAAAACTTATCTTAAAAGTGTAAAATTCACAATACGTAAGTTTAATTGTAAAAAGTGTAAAATTCTATGTTTCATATCTATGTTTCATTTGTGTAACGATATAATTTCTAAAGTATACTCGAAGAACTGCTTGGTTATTTTGACTTTACTGATAAGTTGTATCTAAAAGTTTCAAAAAGTTTTACTTTTTTGAAAGTGTTATCAAACAGAGTCTTGCTAAAAAAAATCACCAGATTGGCTTCCGAATGATATTACCAACTTCATAGCCTACTGTTTCTAGAGATAACCTTAGCTTAGATCGTCCGCTCTATCTATGGGAACTGAGAAGGGTCCTCAAACAAAATAATAATACTGTTCCTCGTAAAGACAATATATCTTATTCCATGATCTCTGAACCTGACAAATAAACATAAAATCTATCTACTTAATGTTTTACATAATATTTGGCAGAAACAAGCACCAATTCCAGAAAGCTGGAAGGAGTATATTATAATACCTATAATGAACATGGCAAACGTGACGATCACAATTCATATCGCCCAATATCTCTAGCTTTTTGTCCCCTTAAAACCCTGGAAAGACTAATTAAAAATAGATTAGAATTTGGTTGGAATTTAATGACATTCTTTCAAACTCCCAATTTGGTTTTCGCAAATTTAAATCCACTCAAGTTGTTATAACTGCTCTCTTTACAACAGTTCAAGTCAGTTTCACGGAAAACTTATTCACTGCAGCTGCATTTCTTGATGTATCATCTGCTTTTGATAATATAAATTTGGATATTATTGAACAAAAGATATTGTCAGTCGGGATACTTATAGATATAACATTCTTTTGAAAACTTTGTACTGAGAGATTGATTATACTTAAAAATCAATGAGAAAATGTTTTCGTCTCGACTGTCCAATATAGGCCTGCTGCAGGGAAGTCATTGTTCCTATTAACACAAAAATACTACAATTTGCAGATAATGTGGTACCCCTATTCATCAGACAAATCAATTAATGTTTCTAAAAATAATTTAACAACACTATTATATCAATACATGCAGTATGAATTAAATGAATTACATTATAGCATCCAACAGAAATCTGCTTCTTTTCTAGAAAACAGAATTCCAGAAGGGTATATAAATTGTGGTCAATTCAAGTTTCCAACTAAAAACTGTGTTAGATACCTGGGATCTTATTTAGATAGAAAACTTTTGTGTAAACATCATATTCAACATATCATTAAAAAAACCGAAAAAGCTATGAATATCCTAAGAGCTTTCTGTAAAACAAACTGGGGTGCAGAACCCAACATTAGTTTAATGTTTTATCGATCTATGATACGATCAGTTTTCGATTATAGCTGTCACTTGTATGGAAACGCATCGAACACAAAAATTAAGATACAGAAAACTAAGTGCCTACCCTTGTACCTTAGGTATCTGAAATCTACACCAATTTATGTAATGGAAATTAAAGCTGTTAAACCGCCATTGTATTTAGGGAGGCAGTATCTTACCGACAAATATATAGCTCGTACCATTAGCAGAGATCAAATATTTCTCAAAGATATACACAATATGGCTGTTTTAGATTTGACTAAAAGTTATTGTAAGAAAAAATTTCCACTCGTGGCAAAAAGCTACAAAAATCTATCTTAATTCAAAGAGTTACTTTATAAGGGTCATCTTCCACCAGTTTATACCGAAAAGCCTTATGTGCTGTTCTCAATAAAAATCAAGACAGAATTTCTCAATGATGTCCAAGGCCCCATGTTTAACGCAGAAATTCAAAAGAGTATGGCTAATTATTATTATATGTTTGCTGACGGTTTCAAAAAAAGGAAATAATACTCCTTGCGTAGTATACCAACAGTATTTTGGACAACAGCATAAATATTAGTTACCTGATGAAGCACCTTCTACACATCACAATTCCTTTGACAGAGGAATGAAGAGCTCTGTAATATTTACAGACAGTAAAAGTGCAGTAGAAAGATCATGTGTAACAAATAAATTCTAAGCAATTGACTATTCTCGATATAGAGATATCAAAATTGTACTACGAGGTTTCAAAGCTCGAGGAGAACTTATTATCAGCAAAGGCCATTCTGGGATAAAAGGTAATATAATAGCAGATGCTTGGCAAAAGAAGTATTATCAAACGGAAAAAAACATAGACAACAATATTCTACCGTTGTCAGATATAGATATATGTAGTAAACATCGGCTCAAATTAAAGTGGCAAGCCAATTATACAAAATCCGATAGGCACTTACCCTTAAATATTAGCAACCCACGCTTCTTAAAAAAAGGTGGTTTTACTCAGAGTCCAACAGAAGTTTCAATAAAACTATTAATAGGCTAAGGTCAAATCATGCTCCAACACCGTCCAGAATGTACAAAATGGAATCTAGCAGACACCCAAAACTGTACTTGTGGTAAATATGGAGATTTAACATATATCCTATTAGAATGTGTAAACCAACAAGGAAATTCTACATGTTTTTATGAAAACTTACGAAAACTAAATGTCTGTTCCCCATTTCACATAAATGATTAATTATCTCTGGAAACGTAGAAATCTTTAATTGTATTTACCAGTTAATAAGAAATTGTAAATATAAATTTTAAACAATATAATGCACTAATCTTTGAATTAAGATCATGTAATAGACGAATTATGTAATAAACACACCTTTGATTTGACACACCAATCATGTAATAAACCTTTTAATACGAAAATTTTTTTCTTTACATTGGTTTAAAGAATTTGATTGTATTCAAACTTGCAATGTACATATTTCTTGTGTAATGTATACTTTTTAAAATAAACAGGTATTTCAGGTTTATCTCAAATGTATGATTTTGGAGTTATATAGTTTTTCCACTCACTGATTTAATTGTACATATAATATCGTTAACAAATAAATAAAGATTATGAACTTGTTAAACTGTTTGCTTGGGCTATTAGGCCGTTGTCTTCTGAGATTAGTTCTCGACGTTTCGCCAACACTAGGGATTTTCATCTTCTGGAGATGTTACTGCTTCGCTTGTAAGAAGAAACTGACTCTGCGATGTACCACTGGCCCTCATTTCCCACTCGCCAACATTTTATTTTATTTTTCTGATATTCTCGTTAGCTTTGATGTGGTTTCCCTATTTACAAGAGTCCCCCTAGAAGACGTTCTGAGTTTAATTGCGGGACTAGCTCCAAGGATATGGTGGAATTATACCGTATTTGCCTCACTACCACCTACTTGTCATGGAAAGACCAGACTTATGAACAGATGGGTGGAGTTATATTTACTAAAACTTCGATATGTACGATCCGTGTAACTAGCGCCCTCTATAAAAATTAGATATAAAAACAAATTCATGGGATGTACCAGCTTCCAAAACATATTCGTATAAAATTTTATTACAATGTTGCCAGTAGTTTCGGCAATATCGTAAAAAATGCGTAAATATTTTTTTCTTCAACGCTCTGCATCTTGAAAATGGATACGTTACAAAACATTTTTTACTAAGCAAACCCCGATTATTTTTCAGTTTAATTACCTACCCGAGAGACAGGGTCACCTTTTTTTGAAACACCCTGTATACGATAAAAACATTTTCCTTTTAAATGATTTTTACTGTAGAAAATGAAAAAAGTACATATTTCATTTATTCCATTTGTAATTTTTATGCAAGTGCTGCAAAATAAATAGTTCCTGCACAGTATCAACATCCCGCAGGCTATTCCCCCGCTGCGCTCTTGGCTCGTGCATGAAGAAAACTTTTAAAAAACTTATTAATTTGGCAAATATTGAGCCTTGACGACCGTTGTTCGAGATTTCCAGAAGCCGTGGTGGAAGTAACATTGTTTGTAAAGTTTAATGAGGCTCGTATATACAAAGTGTTTTAAATAAGTCTCTCAGGATACGAAGTTTCAGGTTTGTTTGTTTAAGGGCCGGTTCGTTTAAATACTTTTAACTTTTGAGGGTTGTTATGACATGCAAAACTGCTGCGGGTGTATGCTGTGTGCTGCAATGCAGAATTTTTAAACGAGCATAGTATTTTCTTTTGTAGTTTTAACGTGAGTTCAGACATAAATAAAATTAAATCTTATTAAAGTATCGAAGTATTGTATACGCGAAAGACTAAAAACAGAAGCTAAAGCTTTGTAACGGTAAGCGTAACTCAGTGATTCTCAACCTCTGGGGGGGGGACCTTTAGTAGTAGGAGGAATGAGAATCTAAAAAACAACATTTTGATACCGTGACATGGGTCAGATTGATCAATTTTAACTTTGTTTGTTATATTTATATTAATATTTAAAGAGTATGATTTAACACTAGTTTTGTTTAATTATTTTTTTTTATAAATTGCAAATATACAATCCGCTATTACAAGCGGTAGTAAATGTGAACATGCAAATACACGAGAGAGAAATTCCCAATATTAACACTAACAAACTAAGTTAATTTATGATTATAATTTAAAACTAAAATTGAAATGAAAACTAAAATTAAAATTGAAATTAGCGATAAAATCTGTTGTCACTGTCTCTTCAATCTTCGTCTGACTTAGAATAAATAGAAATATGCTTTATTGTCACTGAAAATTATTGAAACAATTTTATGGACAAAGCTAAAAAATAAATCAGTCAAATAGTACAAAAAGTATAAAACAAAAACAAATATAGTAAAAAACAGAATAACACAATTTTAAAATAGTAAAATTATTGTATAACCTACATAATTTGTACAGACAACAACAAATGAGACAAATTGTAGCCACTGCTTGAGACACCCAAATTAATTATAAACAATACTAATTTTGTTTCTTTGTTATACATTAAGAAACTCGTCAACTGAATAATATGGTCTTTCTGGAGATAAATTTTTGTCACCTTACGAACTAAATGAAGGATGTTGCGAATTTAATTTCTCTTGAAGTTGATTATAAAGTTTCTTTGCACGATATAGAATAGAATTCTTTACTAGCTGAGTGGACGGGATCGGCAAATAAACGTTACAATCCGAATTTCTAATGGAGTAGCCATGGTCAGGTCTATCGGGAAAAATGTTTAGATGCTTTCGAATCAAACAAACCGTTTCCAAAATAAATAAAGAGGGAAGCGTCAAAATTCCGTGATTTTTGAAGTAGGTCTTGCAATGAGTTGTTTGTTTGAGACCAAATAGATAACGGATTGCTCTTTTTTTGCAACTTAAAAATAGTATCAAATTGGGCCGCTGTACTGGAACCCCAAAATGGAAGCCCATATCGAAGATGGGACTCGAACAATGAGAAATATGCCATTTTGACAGAAGATAAATTGAGTTCCTTCGAAACAGATCTTATTGCAAAGCAAGCTGAGCTGGTTTCTTCCTTAAGGAGTCAGTGTGCAAGGACCATTTGAGATCACTGTCAATGTAAAGCTAAGTGAGTTGGAGTCTGACCAAGCCTTGATTATAAGTAAATCAGCGGTTATAATTGAATGAAGCGTTGAAATATCAGAGCTGCTCTAAGTAATTACTGGTATCATCAGCAAATAGAAAATTTTCCCTTTAATTTTTAAGTAAGTGATGTCATTAATGAAAAGCAAAAAAAGAATGGGACCTAATACTGAACCTTGCGGTACTCCACACTCAATATCTTTACAACTAGAGTCGGTGTCATTTATTCTAACCAATTGTTCCTACCTACCAAGTAAGTTTTGAACCAGTTCAAAGACACACCCCGAATTCCATAGAAAGTTAATTTTTTTAATAAAATGTCGTGATTTACGCAGTCAAAGGCTTTGGAATAGTCACAGAAAACGGTGGCGGAGGAGAGGTTACTGTTTAGTGATAGATATACATCATGTAACTCAGATAATATGCATCACTAGTGCATTTATTAGACAAAAAGCCGAACTGATTTTACGATAAAATATTATATTTAAGGAGAAAGGACATAAGTCGAACTTTTATAAGTCTTTCAATAATTTTTGATAGTGCTGTAACAAAGCAATAGGTCTATAGTTGCAGGCATCAGATTTTTCTTCACCTTTATGAATAGGAATGACGATGGCAGTCTTTAGGCAATTAGGGAATGTACCTTTTTCAGGAATCATTTACTACGAGACCATGACCTCCAAACATTATGCCGTAGATTTAGAAAATTTTAATAGATAATCCATCTGTACTACAGGACGATGTGCTTTTTATATACTACGAATTGTTGAAATGAGTTCCGTCTTACCAACTGGTCTTAAAAAGAAGGTATCAGCAAACTTCTGGTTCTACGTGTAGTTGTCTTGTTTCCTCATTGGGGTGGGTTGGCAGATGTTCTAAATAATTTCTTGTTTAGTCTGCTGATTTTCATCTTCAACGATACGATATACCAGAGTCATTATGCAGTGTTTTGTTACTAACGTACCACGGCGCGTTGAAAATCATTCTGAGCATTTTGGATTGGATTCTCTGAATGATTTTGGTATTAGAAGTCTTTGCACACCCCCATAGTTGCACTCCATATGTCCATATAGGCTTTATTATGCACTTATACAATAGAAGTATATTATCTGTTGATAACTGTGATTTGCGGCCTATTAGCCAAATCATTTGACATTGATGATTTAGATTTTTTTTGCCAAGATGTGTGCTTTCCAAGTGAGCTTTTGATCAACTGTCATTCCCAGTATTTGACTTCTGTTTTTACTGGTAGTAGTATATTGTTCAGTCTGATTCTCGAACATATGATGTTCCTATTGGTGAATGTAATTTGATTAGACTTATTATGGTTAACTTTGATTTTCCATCTCTTCATCCAGTCTTGTACTAGGTTCAGGTGTATTTGAAGGTTTTCTGATGCTCCTTGGGAGTCATATCGATGGATATTATGGCGGTGTCATTTGCGAACATGGCTACTGTGCTCCTATTTGTTGTTGGGATATCAGCAGAGTATATGAGGTACAGGAGGGACCAGTACACTTCCTTGTGGGACACCAGATTTTATGGGATAGTAATGAGAGGTTTCTGTAAGGAATCTGACTTGAAAGTATCGTTCTGTGAGGTATGATTTTAAAAGTAAATAGTGAGGGTGGGAAAGGATGACTTAAGTTTATATAGGAGGCCGTCATGCCAAACACGGTCGAAGGCTTGTTGTATATCCAGAAGACAGTACAAATTTTTGTTCTCTTATAGCATACATTAATGTTTTTTACAATCCTATGACACTGTTGTAGAGTTGAATGGGCTTCGCGGAAACCAAACTGGTGGTTTGGATCACTGAATTAATTTCGATGTCTTCTGAGATTCTTTGGAGCAGAAGTCTTTTTAAGATTTTTGACATTATTGGAAGTAAGCTGACTAGTCTATATGAAGTAATAGTAGTTGGTGGTTTATTTGGTTTACTTATCATAATTATTTGTGCAAACTTTCAATTAATCGAGTAGTAGGCTAATCTTATGATACTATTATATATCATTGTTAGTAGGACAATTGCTTTTCTCGAAATTTTGTTTAATATTAGCCTAGTGATCATGTCGAAGCCTGGTGCTTTTTAGTTATTGCATCTAGAAATTTGTTCTTTTACATTATTAGGAGTTAAGCCTTTGATTGGTAACATCATTGGATATGGAGTGTCTAAAAAGTTTTTAACTTGTTCTTCGTTATTATGGGTATTAAGTTAGGTGCACCAAAAATGTGTGGAGATGTGCAGCAAAGATTGATGCCTTTTCTTGTTCAGTTTTTCCCCAGCTTCCATCGTCTTTCCTTAGAGGTGGTATGTGCTGTGTAGATCTCTTAAATGATTTCGTTGCTTTCCAGATACTGTGGTCTTCTTTTGACAGGCATTGATGATCTAGCCTCTTGTAGAGCAGTTTTAAGTTGCCATGTTAATCTATTGTATTCATTTTTGTCTATAGGATTGCGACTTCTTTAGAATATGCGCCTGGCTCTTCTTTTTTGTGCAACCAGACGTTTTATATATACGGTATATTGGTGTTACTTGGTTTTTTGTCATTCTGAGGGGGAGTAGCTATTTTCTGCGACTGCATGTATAGTTTGGGTAAGAAGACGCACAGCATATCGATATCGTCTGTGTTGCTTTAATCTTATATTTAAATTTAAATTTTCATTTTGTAAGAAATACATTCCAGTTGGTCTTTGACGTTGTCAACTTTGTGTTACAATTATGGAGTATGTCGTGATATCCCAATGGTTGTATGTCAAATATTTTAAGGCCATGCTATGGAGGATAAAGAAGTCGAGTAGATCTGGGATTTTGTTTGGATCTGATGGCCAGTAGGTGGATTGCCCTGTAGATAAGTAAGAGCTGTTTGTGTTAGCTATGGCTTGTCTCAGATTTTTTCCCTTTGTCGTACATAGTCTCGACCCCCAGTCTGTATGCTTGGCATTCCAGTCACCTCCAATTAAGAATTTGTTTGATAGATGTTTAAAGAAGTCTTCATATTCTACTGTGGTGATATTATGCCTTGGAGGGCTGTACATTGCCGCGATCTTAAAATACTGTGGTTGAGAACTGATACAGATTACTGCAGCTTGTACTTTTTCCGTCTGATACATTGTTTCCTCATAGTGTGGTAAGGTGTTACGTAGAATAATAGCAGCGCCACCGTGTGCTGTTCCATCAGGATGGTTGGTGTTGTAAATAGAGTAATGAGGGATCTTGAACATCGGTATGTCAGTGAAATGGGTTTCTGATATGAGTAGAACATTAATTTATAGGTTCTAGAAAGTTAGTAATTTCTGTGTTATGGTTGCCTAGGCCGTTATATTCCATTGTACAATTCGTAGTGACTTAAGTTCCATCACTGAGTTTATTTATTACTGCGGAAAGCTTGTTTAAGATCACGCTATTTTGATTTATTAGTTGTGAAAACATAGCTTTGAGATTCGTTAAAGAAACTCTTTATCATCTCTCCAATGCCACTGTTTGTATTGCTTTCATGTATTCCACTTGTTACTTAAGCGTAAGTTGCATGATTTTGGTTGTATGAGTTCGTATTATTATGGACATTATTTACATTTGTTTCACTTGTTGCCTGTGTGTAAGTCGCGTGATTTTTATTCCTTAATTTCGGATTATTCTGTACTGTATTTCTGTTATATGGCAGTTGATTGTTCGCTGGAGTGTGCGATGATAATCCTCTTACTCTGTTTCTACTGCTAATTAATCCTTTTTATATACTATGTATCCTTTGTAATTTGCAGTGTGTGCTCCATTGCAGAGAGCGCATATGGCAGGTGTGTCCCTAGGTTTTGTACAATCAGCTGACATAAACTAAATAACTAAACTAAATGCACCACCAACTACTTACCATGTCGGGATAGTATTATGAGATTTTTCCTGGTTTTTTTCTTCATAATTTACTATGGAATCACCAACAAGGGAATTTTACTGTCATTATGGCATTTGTTTGTCTTTTTAAAGACGAATTACATGCTATGATTTTTTCTGGTGGATATTCTCAATTAAAGTTGATTTCATGTAATCGAATAAACTATCTTACAAGTAAAGTCGTCCCAGTTAGAATATATAATGTATGTCTTTATTGTCAATATAAATGTGTCAGATAAAATTAAATTAGAAGAATTTTTCACCAAGTAACAAAAAAACAAAATTTGTTTAATTTACTAATGTGTGTATTTTGAGAACGATTTCAGAAATGGAATTTGAAACGTCAATAAACTAACTTTAACATTTAATTGTACCTTATTCCCATTTAAATAGTAATTACCTTAAAGACTCCTTTACATTAACACAAATTTGTTTTCTAATAATCGTAATATCTGTATTGACTGCACAGGATTTCCATCAAATTCCCTTTTAACATCGACCAAAAACCCACACACACTTTTCGCTTTCCTACACACCGCCAATAGCCGGCGTCCGGCGAGACGGTGGCCGACAAAGTGCTGCCGCCAGTCCTTTTCAATGTCACATTAGACCGGTAAGTTGTACCTCGGATTTATGGAGCCATTTATACAAAAAGGAGTTGTATTTACTCCGGCGGAGCTGCCGGCAAAGAGAAGTTAAATAAATCGCTAACGCTGTAGATGTTTCACTTAAGGTTGGCTGGAAATGGATGTGGTGTACGAAAGGAAAGTGAGTTGGAAATATGTTTCATTGTTATTACAAGACAGAAAAATTACTTACGTGAAGTATTATATGTTTGAAAAAAGTGTGTGCTGTCGGTTTTATTGACTGTGGACTTAATCCATTAGCCGACTTCAAATTGCACCAAGATATCTCTTAAATTTATTGTATTTTAGAATAAAAAGGAATTTAACGATCGGTTTATTATTTGCTAATAAATATTTCCATATTTTTAATTTATTACCATTATTTATGTATTAGTAACCAATGGCGGCCGGTCAGGGTCGGCAGTGCCGACCCACACCTTTATAGATATTATAGATTTTTTTAATATTTAATTTAATCAGTATTTCAATAAATAATTGTGGCAGGTAATCAGTTGATGTTATTTGTTTTTGTGAAATAAAAAAAATGTTGAGATAATAAAGACTAAATTTTATTAATGGCTTTTAAAAGAATTCGACCAGACTAAAGTTTATTCATGGTTTTTAAAAGAATTTGTCCAATCTGAGCGTTAAGTGATCCCTGCGTAGACACTTTTCAAATTGATGATCCGATATCGGAGACATCCATCCGCCTGTGAATTAAAAAGGCACGTTTTTTTTTTTCGGCAAGCCGATCCCAACCTGACGATTTACTTGTAAAAATCAACGAAATATTAGTTAATTAGCAACCAAATATACATTTCTTTTCATATGAACTTAATTACCAAGTACGGCAAATTTTAATTTGCCGATGTTTCATTTGGATAGATGATTGGTCGCGAACTGTACATTGCTAGCGCGGGATGAAACGTTATTTCATATAAGAACGTAAGTGGTAAAGTGAAGTGTTATTCAGTGCACGAACTAGCCTTTCTTTTTGTGATTTATTTTTATTTTCTAAAGTAATACTGTGATACGTTACATCTGCCGTAAATAGATAAAGGTTTAAAGGGTTTTTTGACATCATTTTATCTTTTAGGGGACACGATGAATCGGAGAACTCGTTAAATAAAGGTAATTATAGAGAACTAATAAAAATGTTTTAAAAATACGATTTGGAATTTTCTAATTTACTTTCTGATTCGAAGATATTTAGCGGTGTATCTAAAACAATCCAGAATGAATTAATAGAATCAATTAGTTACATTTTGAGTAACGTTTTTGAATCTGAGATTTAGGAAACCATTTGCTTTTCACTAGAAATAGATGAAACTACCGACATATCATGTCATTCACAATTATCAATTGTTGTTCGATACGCGTTACGTGGTAATATCTATGATAGGTTTTTAGGTTTTACAGACGTGAGTAAAAGCCATAAGGCAGAATATATTTTTGATGTTTTAAAGGACAGATTAAAATTTTTTGATATCAAAAATAAATTGGAATTAAATGGTCTCCAGGCAAAAGTTAAAACTATTGCACCGCAAGCTTTATTTACTCACTGTCATGCGCATAGAATGAATTTAGTTTTGCAGGATACATGTAAAAAAATTAAATGTCATCTTTTTTTGCCAGTTTAAGCGGATTTGCTTCATTTTTCTCAAGCTCGCCTAAACGGACTCATGTTTTAGAACGGTTTGTTTCGAAAAAAATGCCAACAGTTTGTCAGACGTGATGGAATTTTTAAATCTCGGTTAGTTTACACTGTAGCAGATTTTCGTGAACAGCTTTTGGAAGTTTTTGATTTTATTATTGATTTTGATGTATTCGACGTAGCATCGTTACTTTATTTATTACTCTTATAACGTACTTTTAAAAAATTTCAAATTTTAAAGATTTGCAAATTTTTGACCTCTTTGACGATTCAAAATTTATAAGTTACAACAAAGAATTTCCAAGATATTTATTAGACAGATTAATTAAAAATTATCCATCATTCTTTTAATAAAATAAAATTAAAAATAAATTAAAAGTTTTATTATGCTGATCCAAATATTTTCGAAAGATGGAATAAGTTACAAGATATGTATAAATTTTATATACTGCAATTCATTACAACAAACTGTTACCGAAATTAATAAATTATTGTCATTAATTCTCTCCAGATGGGAGACAAGTACAAGATAGATACAAGTACAAGACTTGTCTCCCATCTGGAATCTCAGTCTAGAGCCGCCGTCCGGTCCCGCTACCACATTGCAGCCATATGATTGGCCAGCGCGCGCTTCTTGACGTTCGCGCCACGGAGTGTGCCGATACGTCCCGACACGACAGGTCATCGCGACTATGAATAGAGCGGTAGCGGAGTAATCGTCGGATTCACTCCCCGCCTCTCGACGCGTCAGTGTTCTGAGCTGTTGGACGTGAATCCCTGTCCTGGCATTTGGTTTTCACTTCTGGCTGCGTTAAGTAGTTGAGTTACTGTGACCAAATGCCCACCTTGGTAGTTAGTATTCGCCTCTGGTTGCGTTGAGTAACTGAGTTACCGTTGCTAACTACCCACCTTCTTGTCTTTTGATTTCTTTTTCTTTGTTCTCCTGAAGAAGCTACATACAGTTGTAGCGAAACGTCGAGATGAACCCACTTTTGGGTCACTCACAAATGACACGGTCCAAACCCTGAAGACGAATAAACTATAATTCTCTTATTACCCCCTCTGTGGCTCAGTGGTAAGAGCGCCTACCTTTAAACCTAAAGGTCGTGAGTTCGAATCTCATCTGGGTGGAGAAATTTTCGTTTATTAAAAATTAATCAATGATAATAATTTCTATCCTTGTGCGATCTGTACTCACCGGAGGGACCGCAGAAGTTCGGATACAATTAGCCTCTCTTAGCAAAGACAATGAAGTCGACTTTGCTAGGTATCAAGACAATTACTCTACACATACACACACACTATCTGACTGTACCATGCCAATGATCTTAGTTGTCGAGGCATTAACTTAATAATAAAAAAAAATCTCTCATTACCACCAACGTCTGCCTCAAATGAACGAGATTTCTCTTGCCTCAAAAGAATCAAAACGTATCGCTGAAATACCATCAAACAAGAGAGAATGTCAAGGTTGTCTCAAATGTCAATAGAAAAAAAACTTTTAAAATCTCTTCAAAACTCTAATAAATTTTACGATGACGGTATTACCCATTTTGCTACTTCCAAACAACGTAGACTAGAGTTAATTTATAAACATGTTTAGGCTCTAAATTTATAGGAAAAAAACAAAAAACAAGAAAACAAAAAATCTCCTATGATGATTGAAGTCTTTATTAGACGGTATACCTATCCGAGGAGACAAAAAATACCTTGCCGACCTTGTCTATCAAGCCACGAGCCGCCAGTGTTAGTAACCAAGGAATATTAACTGGAACACATAAATGTTAAAGAGTTTTTCAAAGTAAAAATAAAGTGAATAGACCACGAAAAAGGCGGCTTAACAAATATGGACTGAGGATTCAGACAATAAAAAGTCTAAATCATCATTATTGGCTCGAAAACAGTTTTGGGGTTTTGACTTAATTATTGGCCAGGATTATTTTCGATTGTTTTCTATTTATTCGATGTATCTCAGCTTCGGTCTTCTTGTCTTTCCTATTGCTGCTTGTTACCTTTAATAATAGAATATTAGCTTTGTTATAAATTTAATATTGTTGACTGGCTTAACACTCAGAAATAAAATCCAATACATATTTAATTTTACGAATAGAATATCTATAAAATACCTAGCAAATCTTTTTTTTGTACTGATTTTTTACTACCAAATGTACAAGATGATGCGACGATATTTTTCCAACACTACGTTCCAAAAAACTATGTGTTGACTTCGGAGAAAAATACACGTAAATAAAGTCGGAACCTTGGGCGACATTTCGCATTACATTCGATCCAGATTTGATTCCGCCGTTACCGTTTTCTCGATCAGCAACGACTTCATCACATATCCCGACATTCAGAGAGCATATCCCTAGGGATACGCGGGACAAGCTGACTTGACAAAAGAAAATATCTAGGCCGAGAGTGCTGATTCGTGATAGTTACTAAGAATTCTCTAAAATATACACTGTAAAAGTATCTGTAATAAAAAAAATTGGAAAAAAGGCAAAAAGTCAACTACGAATTTTTTTTTTTATTTAGAATTGCCGCAGCAACCATTAAACGTTATTAGCGAGCTTTACAGATTTTACAAAAACAAAATATACTATTTTTAAATTAAATTACAAATAATGAAATATAAATTAAAAATAATATATAACTATTAAATTTTATGTAATAAACATATGTCCTTAAGGAATTTGATTGTATCTGATACATTGTATTTTCCATGGACGTATAAACACAGATGGACTCAGTTATTTACATAAGATTGTGAAGTCAAAATTATTTGAATAGGTCACATTCTCAGCACCTTCAACTGTTGTCACGTTTTGTTTTAAAATTTCTTATTCGCGAGTCGCTGAAAATATTACTCCGTATTTTATACTCTACAGGTGCTATCAAACCAAAATAATAATTTATTGGTTAGATTAATATATTTAATTGTAATCAAAATATAAAGTGTGCACATAATGTGAATTATCATTTAATAATAGCGGATTATAGATATCAATCAATTATTTTATATGTAGAAGCAATGAAAACTATTTATAAATGGCAACGGTTGTTTACATTTCTCTGTCTTATGGATTTACGTCAAACTTCAAATGCTGTTCCATGTTTGTTTACTTTTTAGTAAAAGTTGTTTTTCGATATTTTGGCTGTATTTTGAGTGATATTTGTGAAAAGTGAAATAAAATAAACGAAATATTTACATCCCGATCTCTCATTTCATTTGTAGGTACATACAATTTACATTATTTAAGATGAGGAAATGAGGAAGCGTGTTTTGTTTACATTTTATTAGGCGTACCATTGGGTTTATTCGTGTTATTAATGTGATTAAATAAGATATAAGTTCATGAAATTAGTAGACATTTTTAATTTGCAAGCAGACATCATCTGATTAAAAAATATCTATTTAGTACCTTTTTAATTTAATATTTCTCATGGATGCAAATAAATTAGTGAAATGAATAAAACTCATTTATTTTTCTATGTAGGTTTTCAAATAATATTAACGATCGAACTATTTTGTTAGCAAATTTAGGAGAAAACATAAAGATTTTTTTTTGTAGCATTATTTTGATACCTATTAAAAATTAACTTGAATTCAACTATATTTTATTGTATTATTTTTAAAGCAAATAAAATTATATTTTAATTTTTCTATAAAGACGTGATTTGTTAATAGTTAAACTCTCGTTTTTTTTAATTCTTTGAACGTGTGTTTATACATTATTACTACTTCCAATTTTTAAAATCTGAATAATTACCCGCAAGTAAAAATTCAAGCACGCTTATGCTCATTGCGGAAGCATCACATTCTATCGAAGCTTCAAAACATTGTGTGTTAAAGTATCTTATTGCCATCTATGTTTATACGTCCATGGTATTTTTTTAACGCCGTATTGATAGATTCCAGTAAGGACCTAAGAAGGTATCCATTGAATTCTGATAGGCAACGGTGGGAGAAATCTTTTTTGGAGGTCTACGTCATGAACAAGACACTCTGGCGTCTTTCGGCCGAGTAGGATACTAGCCAGACAACCCCAGGGTAGTGCCCGATTAACCGTGTTCCGGCTAAAACCTTAACCACCATTCCAGAGAGGTGGTCTTGCCACTCAATAAACAAATAAAATAAAAAACTAAAAATTTATAAATAACCATGCCTATTACCGTAAATTAGAAAAAGTTTCAGACGTTAGGCCATAAACTAAATAATATTAACCATACATTTCAGATCTCTGGCTCAATTTTCTCCTCTTTCCTCCTGCTCCTTTTTCTTCATCACCCCAGGAATCAGACAGTGTACTTCTCTTCATTCCTTCTCTCCTCTTAATATTATGTTTCTTTTATCTAGCCCAATACCCATTCGCCTCTTGAAATCTCCTTTCTATTTGTCCATCTCTGGCAGTTAAAAATGTGGGCGGGAACGTCCGGTACCCCACAAACAGTACAGTCTGCCGAGACAAATTTGCCTCTTCTATATGTGAAGGGGCCATAACTACCATGTCCGGTCAGAAACTGCTTCAGGAAGTAGTGTAGTTTCCTGAACTTACATTCCCACCATAGCCTCAGATCGGACATAAGCTCCTTCGTCCACCTTGCTTTCCCGCTTCTTCTTCTTCTTCACGTGCCATCTCCCCTACGAAGGTGGGCTATCATCATGGCAATTTTAACCCTGGAGGCTGCCGCTCGGAACAATTGTACGGAAGTGCAAGCAAAGCACTCCCTGAGGTTTCTCAACCATGACATTCTTCTCCTACCTATGCTGCGCCTACCTTCAATCTTTCCTTGCATAATTAGTTGTAACAGTTGATATTTATTCCCACGTGTAATATGTCCCAGGTATTATAGTTTCCTCATTTTAACACTCAATACGACCTCCTTTTGTTTGTTCATCCTGTCTAATACAACTTGGTTAGTTATCTTATCCTTCCAGGAAATTTTTAACATTCTTTGGTACGCCCACATCTCAAATGCCTCCAGCTTACCCATACATTGCTTATTTAGTGTCCACGCCTCCACCCATATAACAGGACCGAGAAAACATAACATTTAAGCATTCGTATTTTCAGCTTTGGTCTTAGGTTTCGGCTACACAACATTTGTTTCATATTGTTAAAGGCACTGCGGACTTTCTCTATTCTTATTCTTATTTCTCTTGTGTATTTGTTTGACTCGTTAATATTTGTTCGAGGAAATTGTAATTTTGTACTCGTTCAATGAGATTCTGTCCTACATGTAAGTTGATATTATTGATACGTTTCTTTGTAATTATCATGAATTTGGTCTTCTTTGTATTCAGTGACAGACCAAATTCTTCACTTGCTTCTACCACTTTATTTAGTAATCTCTGTAGGTCGTCAACATTTCTTGCTATGAGCGCGGTATCATCAGCATATCGGATATTGCAAATGGGGTGACCGTTGATCTTTACTCCGGCTTTTTCGTTCATATTCTTCCGCGTAGACATTGAACAAGGTTGGAGACAACACACAGCCCGCCGACCACCTCTTTTGATCTGTATTCTATCTGACATCGAGCTGTTAATTAGTACTGTAGCTTCTTGTTTGTAGTATAGATTCCTTATCACTCGCATGTCCCTTGTATCAATATTTTTATTTTCCAGTATTTGCATCAGTGGCTTATGTTTTACTGTATCAAATGCTTTGTTATAGTCTAGGAAACACACAAATATGTCCTGATTTACGTCTAAGCATCGTTGTGTTAGAACATTAAAAGCAAACAGTGCCTCTCTAGTTCCTAGTCCGTCTCTAAAGCCAAATTGAGAGGGTCCGATGTCAACTTCCAATTTTTTATATATTCTCCGATCAATGATTTTTAAGAAGACCTTTAATATATGGCACATGAGACTGATGGTGCGATGTTCCGAGCATTGTCTCGCATTAGACTTTTTTGTATGGCTATTATTGTTGTTACTAGCCATTCATTAGGTATGATACCAGATTTGTAAATGCTGTTAAAGAGTTCCACGATCTTTATTAAGTTGTTGCCTTTGATGAGTTTAATTATGTCTATTGGTAGTTCGTCTGGGCCTGTAGCCTTCCCCGACCGCATTTCTTTAATCGTGTATTCCACTTCATCTCTTGTTATTTCTGGTCCTGTGTCACTGTTTATGTATTCGTTATCTGTATTGTCTCTTTGATCTTTAAACAGTTGTTCTATGTACTGTTTCCAGACTCTTAATTTTTCTTCCGTGTCCACAATAATGTTTCCACTCTCGTCTACTAATATGTTGTGTCTGTTACTTTGTCTCCTCGTCAACTCTTTGATCTTCCGATGTGCATTAGAGCTGTCGTGTCTATTTTGTAGTTGTTCGATTTCTTCGCATTTTTTCCCGTACCAGTTTTCTTTAGCTGTGCGTATTTTTAGACGAATTTCTTTTTGTATCTCTTTATACTTCTGGTTCTTTTTGTTTTTCTGTTTTCTTCTTTCATCCATTAAGTTCAGTATCTCATCTGTCATCCATTCTTTTTTATATTCTTTACTTTTATCTTCTTCTTCTCGTGCCACTCCTAGCGGAGATTGGAAATCATCATGGCCACTGCGACTTTGTTAGCAGCGCGCCTGAAAAGTTCAATCGAACTACACCCGAACCATTCACGTAGATTACGAAGCCACGATATTTTTCTTTTATGGAGGTGACTTATGCTTGGTTTCATTAACGCTGTTTTAATGTCTGTCCAATTCTCATTGATGTTAACTTTTGTGTTGTCTTTTATGGGTTGTATCTTTGTTACTGCTTCATCAATTTCTTGTATCATCTGTTTTCTTACTTCTGGTTTTCGTAATTTGTTGATATCAACTGCTTTTTTGGGTGTTGTGCTATTAATTTTCTTTAGTTTTCCCGCTATTACTTGCCTATTCTCTCTGCTACTCTACTATCGTTCTTTATCTTTTATTTTCATCTATATTTACATCCACCCTCCTCGCATATACCCTCGCTCGCTCTTTACACAACAAAACAATCGGTATTAATGCTCCAATGACATATAGAGCCTCATTTAAACCTGTCCTGTATGCGCTAGATACCCTGAGAAGCATTCGCCTTTACGTAGTCTCCATCAGCTTAGCGTATTTTGCAGTGTTTAGTACACTACACCACACGGGGGCAGCGTAGGTTAGCACCGACTGGAAAACTCCAATTAGCACCTTTCTTTTGGTGCTGCCTGGGCCTTCAATGTTTGGCATCAGCCGTACCAACGCCTCCAGATTTCGTTTAGTCTTCTATACCGTCTATTAAACTTCTATTCTATACGTCTTTTGGATGCATTCTCCAAACCTTAGTCCCTCTGACAGCCCGAGTACCAGATACTTAATTGATTTAACCTCCACACCTTCCACCGTAAAGCGAAGAGAGGATTTTTTCCGGCTTCCTTTGAGAACTAACAACTGTTTTCTGAGGCGTTAGTTAGTTAGTTAGATCGTTTTCTCTAATCTACCTACTAATGCAACGCAGGGCTGAAATATTTGATAAATCTTCTTCTTAGAGTGCCATATCCCTACGGAACGTCGGCGACTACCATGCTTATAATATTATTATACTGATCTCGGTCTTGGGCTACGTGTAGCAATTGGTCCGCTATCAAACCTGTCCACTGCCGCAAATTCCTCAACCAAGAGAGTTTCTTCCGTCCTATCCATTTCTTTCCTTCGATTTTACCGTTGAAAATTAGCCGAAGGAACTCATATCTTGGTCCTCTGATTATATGTCCAAGATATTCTAGTTTACGCCTCTTATTATTATTTAATAGAGTTCGTTGATGTCCCATTCTTCGAAGAACTTCTTCGTTTCTGGTTCTGCTAGTCCATGGAATAGATTTGATACATAATAATTCAAAATATCTTTAAGTTCATTTGCCTGTTCTGGAATGTTGTTGATGGCTCTTTCGTAAGAATAAAGAGGGCATTTAATCAATATGGTGGAGAGTTATTGGACATTCACAGTAGAAGCATTGAGGTGGTAGCTCTTTTGTTATGAAATGTTAATGAGTTAACGCTGTATATCCAATTCTTAATCGGTTTATAATCACCTGTTGCCTTTTTTTATGGAAATTGCAGTTTGGTGCCAATCCTAGTTTTAACATTTTTAAGTTTGGCCGTACTAGAATTTCACATTTGTTGCCATTTTTTTACACAATGCTGTTTAATATTGAGCTGGGTATCACTGAAAAAAAGTGTTTTCAATATTTCAGTTTGCTCGTCAGTAACAGCTTTCTTTGCAAATTTATCCACTTTTTCATTTCTTGCGATACTTGTGTGCGACGGTATCCAATGCAATTTAACTTTTGCATGACTGTTTTGTAGGAGGTAAAGTGTCAATAATTGTATTTGTTGTAGGATAGCATATGCTATTTGCCTTAAGTTCTAAAGAACAGATAAAGAGTCAGTAAAGAGAAGAAAGTTTGAGCTTGCATGACTCTTACGTACTTCTAGTGCCTTTGAAATGGCGATTGATTTTCCTGTAAAAATCTATGGTCTGTTTTTTAACCAGCAGGAGTAATTCAAATTTTCCGCGCCGTAATGCTTGTTTGCAATTGGTCCAACCGCAGGCAAATTTACTCCTCTAAATTATGACATATTGACACTAATGACATTTGTGAAATTTATTTATTATTATAATTTTCCTCTTATACATAAAACGATTTCTGACTCTTTAAGTTCAAGTTGTTTGTAATAACTTGGACTTGCTGATATGCGAATAGTATTTAATGTGATATTTTTCTAGATGATATTTATACTAAATATATTTTAAAGTGTTTATAAATTTATAAATCTGTTATTTATATCTAATTATCATTAGAAAAACGGCAACTATCTTTTAAATTTAGTGTATACTTGTTAAAAGCATTTCCATTTTGATTTCATCACAATAAAAGAACATTAGGAAAGTAATGTTGTGTTTTAGTTTGATTGTATTGATACAGTTGATTTGTTCTTCCTGGTTGCAGATCATCACAAGAGAACGGCAAAATTATGCAAGAATGTAACATAATAGATTGGATTTGTTAATTATCTCACAGAAATCCAGCATTTTTTACTAAATTTTATTTGTTGATAACAAATGGACAAACTCACTGTCAAAATTAAACAAGAATCCAGCATTAAAGAAATTGTAAGAACACACTTATTTATACAAAGTATCTGGTAAGAAAAAAAACTGGATTCAAGAAATTGATCATATCAGAATAAGAATATGGTCTACTATTAAAAGACAAATTTCTGAGAAAAAACCACACTTAGATCTGTAAACATTATGGACTCTCCCAATCAAAATCTTCTCTAAATTATAATTAAATACCATAGACTCAAGAGATCTATAAAACTGGATCACCCGATATTTAAATATATATACATGGGACCAAATGTGAAAAAAGTCCTTTTTTTTATTGTAATAATTGTAATATACTGGAAGTGAATTAAAAAAAATATTTTTCCGCAAATCGCCAGGAAATTTTGACATTCATGTCAAAATTTCTTGAAGAAAAAGTCAGGACTTCCTTACTGTAAGGAAATGTCATTTCCTTACTGTAAGGAAATGTCATTTCCTTACTGTAAGGAAATGATAATTCCGTGCAGTTGTTAGTGTTCTACATAAATTAAATTTATAAGCGTCAAGTTTGACAATTCAACCTCAATACGTTTCCATAGTAACCCAAGTAATTTTATTAGGAATTTCAAAGCACCATTTATTTGGGAATAAAATTATCGCGTTTTTTTTTAAATCAATCAATATCTGTCGAATTTTAAACGATTTGCGGAAAAATAGTATGTTTACCTCGTAGGAAAAGCCACATTTCTGGACACTGTTTGCTAAGTCTCGGCTTGCGCCTCGACTTAGCAATCTTCACAGTCGTCCAGGAATGTTAAGCTTTTCCTACCCGGTAAACAATGTACTATTATTACTCAAACATAAATAAACAAAGTTAGGTTCAAATTGACGTGTGAGGTTGTCCGATATCGATTACTCGATTACCGCAAGGCCGAGATAATTAACAAAAAAAGAAGATGTATTTGGTGACTTTTCTAGTAACTTTCTTGGATGTGAATCTGTCTTTTTGGTTTACTCCTCCTGGTTAAATACAGAGTATAGTATAAATAAGGGCCTACAGCCAGTGTATTCTGATATCCGGTAAACTACGAAAAATATTTAATGAAATTTACTGTATATCAATTGTAGTTTGTGGAAAACAATTTGGATTTAATGTTGTAAACAGGTTGTTGGTATTTGTTTCGATTTGTATGACTTCTTCTTCTTTAAGTGCCCTGTCCGTTGCGAACGTTGGCTATTTACATGTCAATTATGATCTTGTTTGCGACGCTTCTGACTACAGACCCTAATTCCATTCGTCAATTTTACAATTTTTACTTATAAATTATTGTTTCCTATTTAATCTAATCCTAAGTAAACAACCTACTAAAACCTTATCAAAGGTACATAGAAGGCAGATCACCAATTTCAAATTATTATATTCTGGAAATATTTTGTACAATTTTACATCGTAGCAAAATAAACATACCACTAAAGTTTCAATATTTTCTTAATTGTAACTTCAATACACTAGTGTTTTTCTATTTCGCAAAAATCCATTATTTTCGGAATAAATGTTTTTGGAAATTGTAAACCAATATCCTCTATCATAAAATCGATTTAAACTCACTCTCTAAAACGTTTTAATTTACTCGAAAGTCACTTGCATTTGCTTCCGTCTCGTCGACAAAAAGTTCAGAATAAATCCCGAATAGAATATTTCCGGTCTGTCAAACATTTACAAAAAGCGCCTACTAGAAGCTACTCTACCTCTTCGTGTATTCATCGATGAAGCTAATGGAGCAAACTCTAACGCTGTCATCCTCAGACACTTTTGAGTGGAGCATATCTAACGTTAACGGTTCGTATTAAGGCCCTTTGGTGGAGGAGTTTATCGTTTTACGAACTGTAAAAATGGCTTTTTACATACGTTTTGTAAGTTTTTGGTTTTATTATATTGACACTAGTAAAGACGATAGAAAACAGATACTATAGTGAGATAAGGAATTGTTAGTTATTTGCATACAATTTTGCCATGTTGTTGTGTCCAATGTATCTTTTGTTAGAAGTTATGCATAAAATATAAATTTTGTTAATTTACCATCAACAAAATATATCAGAAGCAATATCAATAAAAGTTTTATTGTGAATTTAAATAAAAAGAAAAAACAATAAAATATGCGTCTGCTAAAACTATTCTGATGGAATTCTGATTCTTACAAATGATGGAAGTGCTGAAGAGGACAGGGATTGATGGAAGAGAGTTAAAAATTATAGCCCAAAGAGCTAGATGGCTTGGTCATATTATACGAATGATAGAGAATCGAAATATTAAAACAACACTGAAGGAGAAAGAAATGGGGAAAAAAGAAGGAAATGTCCAAAGAAGAAGTGGTTGGAAGCAGTAAAGCAATACTTGTCACAAATAGGCGTGAGAAACTGGAGAAAGAATGCAAGTGACCGAAAAAAATATATTATGAAACAATATATAAAATGGAGGGAAATAACTAAGTTTTTAGAAGCTAAGGGCCTACAAGGCCTTTAGCGCTGTTATATATGTATTTATAAATTGCCCGTTTCTTTTCAATTAGTGCAATTTTACTGTTTGATTCCAATGTTTATTCCTTTAGCTCATTTATGATTGTGTTTAAAAAATACGATTTTTAATTATTTTCCGCAAATCGCTAGGAAATTTTGACATTCCTGTCAAAATTTCTTGAAGAAAAAGTCAGGACTTCCTTACTGTAAGGAAATGTCATTTCCTTACTGTAAGGAAATGATATTTCCGTACAGTTGTTAGTGTTCTACATAAATGATAGAAAACACATTGCTTATAAGGAATTAATTTATATTTTGAAAACATCAAGTCATTGCTGAATACATTTTTAAGATCAATTTGTTATATTTACAGTAATTTGACAGTTAGTACAATTATTGAATATTGGAGGAACACTCTTAGAACTATGAGACACATTTTGGACAACATGCAGGGTGGAAGTGTCATTTTGTTGAATATTTTGTACTGTGAAAATTTTATTTGCCACCTCAACCTTATTGTTAAGCGATTCTTCGATATATCCTTCAGCAACGTTTGATGACTTCCATCCGCCATGCCTCTTTAAACTAGTTATGTCGGCACCAGAGTCAACCAATATTGTTGCAGAAGACCGACCAAAGCAGTGACCAGTATATTCTGTCGGATTTACTAAGTTCAAATAAGTAGCAATTATTTTGGGCATTTTTCTAAATTGATGAATTCCTACTACTTGTCTACAACCCTTTCCGCTTTGATATTTAAAGAAAAATCGAACACTGTTCATATTTTCTGGTCTTAACGAAACATACTTTCGATAAACATTCAAGTAGATCTGATTAATTACAAATGATCTTGGTTTGTTGGTTTTCGAATCAGGTATGCTGATTAAAAGCTTAGATTCTAAGTCTTCTATATCGTGTACAGTCATTCGGACTAACTCATCCATTCTACAGGCCCCAGAAATACCAAATATTACAGCCACCTAAAAAATAAATAAAGCTATAATCTAAATAGAAATTAAAACCTTGTAAATTACCTTAATCATTAAATTTTCTTTATCTGGAGCTTCCTGGATAAATTTTTCAATTTCTTCCTTCGTTAAAATCTTAGATTTCTTTGCCCTATAACATTGAGCTTGCCGTTTCAATAAAGAACGAAGTTTTGAGTATGTAGATATATCTACATTGTGTTTAAGTGCAAGGGTTGACTTCAGCATTGAATAATTGGCCCATAATGTTGAAGATTTCATCTTTAAACAAAGGTCTAGGAAGTATGCCATTACAACATTTTCTGAGAAAGAACTCGTATTTTTACTCATGCGATAATCCATAAAACGTCTGTATGCATTTTCGTACTTTTCTCTTGATTTCTTTGGCAATAATTCTAATGAAGCAGTATTCACTGCCTCAACCAGCTCTGGAGGAGCCCAGGAATGGAAATTTCATCATCACTTATCATTTTACTTTCGAGAACACCAGCAATTAAATTTATAAGCGTCAAGTTTGACAATTCAACCTCAATACGTTTCCATAGTAACCCAAGTATTTTTATTAGGAATTTCAAAGCACCATTTATTTGGGAATAAAATTATCGCGTTTTTTTTAAATCAATCAATATCTGTCGAATTTTAAACGATTTGCGGAAAAATAGTATGTTTACCTCGTAGGAAAAGCCACATTCCTGGACTCTGTGTTGCTAAGTCTCGGCTTGCGCCTCGACTTAGCAATCTTCACAGTCGTCCAGGAATGTTAAGCTTTTCCTACCCGGTAAACAATGTACTATTACTATAATAGACAATCCCTTTTTTAATAGGATATCTTTTTTCTCCTATTTATTTCCATCTGTGAACAAACCCTGTCATAACGAAAATATAAAATTTCTCTGCAAAATTAAAGCAGTAATACGCACTTTGTTAAAAATCTGTCATTCGTTTATTTACTCAAATTTACTATTTTGTTGGAAAATTTGAATTAAAAAAACTCGAACAAAAACTCTCATGAAACATAATACCGAAAAACGTGCCAAATAAGCTTTATTAATTCTTTTGTATGATGGAAAAAAAGCAAACACTGGCTAGAATTTTTCGAATTTTTATTTGTTCAATTGGGTCCAATAGACTTTTAATACACAATTGGAATTGATTCAATAAAAACCAGTAAAACAAAGTGAAACAATTAAAGTCCACTCTGTGCATTATTACGGGCCGTTTGTTTTACTGGAAACCTTTCATTCATGTAACAAAAATTTCAATAATGACGCGATTGTAGGACCATATTGAAACAATTTCGAATCCTCCATTGAATTCCAGTCGGGCTGTGGGCCATATCCTCTTTGTTGGAAAAATTAATAGCAAAAAATATTTTCAGGAGTTTTTAAAACTATTTAAAACCTTTTATTTTTATTAAGAATGAGCCACAATTTTAGGTATGTATAAAATCTTACCCTTCATCTTATATGTATGTAAGTTAAACAATTACACATTTCAAAACACGTTGTAAAATATTGTTCTGAAGCTATTGTCTTCTGGCATCTAATTCAAGTTACCCTTTTTGTTCCAAATAAGCCACAATTTTACTTTAAAATAAGTTTATTTTAACGTTTCGATTTTTACTTTAAAAATCACTTTTAAACCCTATAATAGTACCACTACCTGACACGTGTTTCTGGTCTACCCGTCATCAGAAGGAGTTTGTAAGAAGACTCAAACCAAATCAAAACGCACCGACTATTCTGGCAATTATAGGAAAATAATTACCAGAGTATGCTACTAAGAGACTGACATTAAATCGAAACGCAACCTTCTTCGTATATTTATCGTGCTTACTCGACGCAATGAATACAAGTCATATGGGTTATTGTGTGTTTGTGAAATTGCTTTTTGCAAATATACCAGAATGTTTTAATTATCAGCTTCTACCAATTTAAAATATTTTTCTTCTTAATAGCATTTATAAATGAAAAAAAAAGGTTAGTCTTCGTAAGTGGGTATATTTATTTAAAAACCATTAAAAGGGCTACATAAAAAAAACAAACGTTTTTCGGACTAAACAGTCCATCATCAGGTTTAAAATCGCTAGGTTAAAATGCCTGAGCCACCAAAAATACATGGGTAAAAACCCTTTAAATTACATATAGTTATAAAAGATTATACATCTTGTTGTTAAAAAACTGTGATGTTCAGTAAAGTTCAGTAATCTTTACTGAACATCACAGTTAAAAAACTGTGATGTTCAGTAAAGTTCAGTTTTTTAACACAAGATGTATAATCGAATCTTTTAGCGAAAGCCGCTATCGCTGTATGTATTAAATGGCCAACTATATGGCCTAGGAGACAAATTCGTTTAAACTTCCCGTGCTCGAATTGGTATCACTAAAGTGTTATGATCATTTCGGCCTATCCCAGCCATCGTCAGACACTTGGGCTGATACAAATTCAAACTCGGAAAGTAAAACGAATGTCTCCCAATCTTCACTACCGTGTAGTTAGCTTATAAAGGCGCCCTCTATTTTGAAGGCCGTGAACGAAACGATATGAATAATCGTTTTCTGTATCCTTTATGCTATGCGAAATGTGTAAAGAATTGATCTTTTAAAAAGATTCTAAAAGATTCAATTCTTTACACATTTCGCATAGCATAAAGGATACAGAAAACGATTATTCATATCGTTTCGTTCACGGCCTTCAAAATAGAGGGCGCCTTTATAAGCTAACTACACGGTAGTGAAGATTGGGAGACATTCGTTTTACTAAAAGATTCAATTCTTTACACATTTCGCATAGCATAAAGGATACAGAAAACGATTATTCATATCGTTTCGTTCACGGCCTTCAAATAGAGGGCGCCTTTATAAGCTAACTACACGGTAGTGAAGATTGGGAGACATTCGTTTTACTTTCCGAGTTTGAATTTGTATCAGCCCAAGTGTCTGACGATGGCTGGGATAGGCCGAAATGATCATAACACTTTAGTGATACCAATTCGAGCACGGGAAGTTTAACGAATTTGTCTCCTAGGCCATATAGTTGGCCATTTAATACATACAAGATGTATAATCTTTTATAACTATGTATAATCTTTTGTAACTATGTAACTATGTATTTTAAACCTGATGATGGACTGTTTAGTCCGAAAACGTTTATTTTTTTTATGTAGCCCTTTTAAGGGTTTTTAAATAAATATACCCACTTACGAAGACTAACCTCTTTTTTTTTGTGATACGTGGTATACAGCCAGCTACAGGAATTGTTTTCCTTGTGGACTTCATCTATAAATGGGTAAAATATTCTTCTTTATTTATTGTTTCTCCTTTGCTTCTTACTTATAATCTTATTTTTTCTTCTTAATAATCACTGTATACTATCTGCTTGTACTATTGACTGATTAATTAACTTCTTAATAAATTCATTAACTAACTGTCGAACTGTCTCCTGTTTAACTTCTTAATTAACTAACTCCATATTATCTTACTGTAACTGTTAATGTCTAATTGTAACTGTCTTAATGAAAAACTGTTTAACTGTTCTAATTTACTCTCTAACTTAATACTGTATTAATGAATGAATGAATTACTATGTTAATGTCTTACTGTCTAATCCCAACTCTCATAATATTATATTACCTCTCTAATGAATGAATGAATTACTGTGTTAATGTCTGAATGAATTCCTTGGTCCAAATTACATCGTATTTTTATCTTTTCATCATTCCTGAATATTCTAGCTACAAACCATGTTCGAAACTCATCATCTCATCAATTCTCGAATATTCTACTATGCGCAAATAGGGTTAACTTCTTATATTGACGTTTTCTAGTAAATTCTTTACCCTTCTATCGAGAATTTTATGGACATTTAGACTTTTCAGATCAGAATATACACTTATATATAAACTAAACATCTTAAATTAATGCACAATACTATTTTACATCGGTAATTATTATTCAAATGTCACTTATTGAGTTCAAATTCAATCTTCTATAATTATAATTCAGTGTATATTTTGTTGCCTATACACATGGCTCACTTAAATATATCTATAGTATAATTATTAAAAATAAAACTTTTTACACTAAAAATACCCTAATATACATATCTTTTTATAATATTCTCTAGTCTATAACTTATAAATTATTTTCTTTAAGCATTATTGTTAAAATATATTTGAGTGACCCGCATAAGCTTAAGTGAAATTCTAGACAATGGAAGCGGTTTTTTCCAAATAAATGTTGTGCAGTAATTAGGACAATAGAATAGATTTTAGAAAGATATGTTTTTGTTAGTCTTAAGATTAGTAGAAAAAGATTATTTGTAAATAAGTTTTAGGAAATTTTATAATTGTAGGTAAAAATTTGTGTGTTATCGAAATGAAGAAATGGGAGATGTATGACGCGTTTTGATTGGATGAGATTGAAAAAGGTGGGAGGTTTGGTTTGAGAATGAGACGTTAGTTAGTTTTGGAAGAAAAAAAGATAGTCAGTTGGTTTCCAAGGGTGCAAGGCGAACGGCCGTTGTTCTCGGGTAGTTTGCCAGAGGTAGGAAGCAGTAGCAGTGAAAGTTTGTGAGTTTTCGTGTAGTTAGTGTATCTGACAGAAGCTGATCCAGTAAAAGATTGTAAGTTATATTTTCTACTTATAGTCCAAGAGTCACTGTTCAGGCCAACGAGAGATTCAGTTTATCGTAAAGAGAAGATATTCCAAGAGTCACTTTACTCAGGCCAACGAAAGATTCAGTTTATTGAGAGAAGAAGAAGCTAGCATTATTTGAACGATTCGTGCATTTGAAGGAGATCATTAAGGACGATAAACTTGCAATAATTTGTTGTGAGATTGCTGATTACCTAGGGAGCGGCTGGGAATAGATAATATAGTCTACAAGGAACAAGGATTTGGACCACTCATCATCAGAGAGAGATAGTTTTGTTTTCTGCAGTTTTTTCTTATATTGATAACACATTTTTTACATTTAATTTAGAAAGAATATAAATATTTTGATTAGGAGATTTAGAATAATATTTGGGATTTTGAGATTTCAACTAATATTGTTTGTACCATTAATTTTGAAGGTTCACGTACGTAGAACAAAATTTTAAGAATCATTATATGAGATATTGTTTATTGAAAACATTTGAGTGTGAATTTTATTTCATTATTTATATTTCAATATATAGTGATATATCATATGTGTTTAGTATTATTCCGGTATTCTTTGGACCTTACCTTTCACATGTGAAGCATAGATATTGAAGCACGAATTTAACCCTGAGATAAGAGAATTAAAAAGTGTGATAGAGTCATAATCATATCATTTAAATAATTTTAATTAATTAATTAGCTAATTAATTGCTTGGCGCACTAAGACTTTGAATATCACAAATATATATATATATATATATATATATATATATAATATATATATATATATATATATATATATATATATATACATTAAATACAATACATACAAAATATTTTACTCCTTCCACCAGAAAAACCATGAAAAATTCCCAACGTATTTACTCAGCGAAAATAAATACTCTCATTGCGTAAAGGCCCATTTTTCTTTCGCTATCCCCGTTATTTTATTTTCTCCTAAAATTCATAACTGCCTGTGGTAAAATCAAAATTAATAGCCCCAGAAGAAAAAACATAAACCGTTGTTGCTTCTGTAAATATACATTTCAAATTTTCGGAGAACTCAGTGAATTAATTCTAAATGAATTGACAAATTGGTGGAGATCTTTATTAATTATAGAATGGATGGAAAAAGCTCTTTTTTATTGTAAGCTTCTTCTTCTTCAAGTGCCGTCTTCGTTCCGAAGTTTGGCTATCATCAAAGCTATGCGTATTTTTGATGCTGCAGATCTAAAAGATCTTAGCTTAGATCTGCAGATTGTAAGCTAGGAAAATAGAAATTCAAAAATTTTTTTTAAATCTTTTGGTTTTTTAAAATACTTTTTTCATGGAAAATTTTGTATTTTTGCATAGGACAATAATATAACCAATAGGATTGGAGATTTGTGTAGTAAATATCGTCCAATTAGAGTACTAAATTATGGAAGAAGTGGATATAAAAGTAAAACGAACAAAGAAGATAAGATAGGATACAAAATAAACTAAAAATATAGAAAAAAATGAAAACTTTGTTTAACATAATTAATCAATAAATTTTCTAGATTTAAAAATTATTCGTCTTAAAAACAAACATTGGTTCTCCGTATTTTATAAACCTACCCATACTGACAAGACTATACACAATCCATGATCCTACCCTTCTTCTTCTTATAGTGCCCTATTTAATTAGTGGATATTGGCGACAATTCTGGCATACTCCTCTTGAACTTGTGTGGCTCTAAAGAGTGCATGGGCATTAAGATTAGTTCAATCCGTTATGTTTTTAAGCCATGAGTATTTCTTTGTTCCAATGGCCCATTTTCCTTCCATCTTCCCTCCATAGTAAGGATAAAAACGAGAAAACGGTACAGTGTAATCTAAAGATTAACCTGATATATGATTCTGGTTATCACACCCAATATTACAATTATTATAAACTTACCTCTACCACCTGAAATAAACCGTTGAAATTATAATATAAATCATAATCAAAAAAATATTTTGCCTTGTATAGTAATTGCTTCATCCCCTTAATCTTTTTATTACTCAAACTCTTATGGCGCGTTAAATCCCGCATAACTTAAAATATAAAACTTTCCCGTACTAAATAAATTCCGAACTTTCTCCTGAAAATTGTCCCACTTTCACCACAACTCAACTATCAAGATAGCATAACTAATTCCGGCGACAGGATCACTTCTGCTCTGCCTCAAATACTCCAGAAGAAAAAAGTGGAACTTCCCAGTAAAACTCCTTATCCCGTCTCGAAGTTCGACCATAATTTTTATCAGACAACTAAAAAAACCGTTGTCTAGAACTCTCACTGCTTTAATGAGCCTCTTTCGAAGGGCGGAGGGGCTCCCCGGGGTGAAACATTGCCTCAGCACCACGCCTATCGTGGATAAATGACGCGTGGAAGGTTTTAGCTGGAAATGTTTCTTGGAAGTTTTCACCTGATGTCTTCTTGGCGGCGTAAAGTACGGGGATGAGAATTGTTTCGGCAATACTTTCCAACCCAGCTCTGAGGGGGGTGAGGCGTGAGTAAAGGGGGATAATTAGAACAACGTTTGTCAGTTGGTGAAGTTATAAAGCGCTGAAAATTAAATTTGTGTGCAAGGTACAAGGTTTAGAAAATATAAAAGCTCAAATTTTCAAAGAAGGGACTTTCCAAAACACAAATATGAAACAAACTGTTAAACGTTTTGTAATACATATTTTTACTTATAACCTGTTTACAGGGGAGACAAAAAATAATATTAGATAAAACTCTACTGACTAGAACATACAAAATTGTATTGTTACCTCAATAGACAGCTTTTAAAACTAGAAAAGTTTTAGCAGTGTTTTTTTTAAAACAACAACAAATAGCACTTGTTTACTTAAAGTGAATACTTGTGTGCCTTTTAGTGAAGGATTGTCGATTTTAATATCTTTTGTTTATAAAATATTTCCATTTGTGTGATTTCCACTTATTGCTTATTGTTATTTTTAATATATTTGCCTAAGATGTTCTAGTCCATTTAAGAATCTTCTCCCAGAGACGTGACATGTATGAAAGACTGAGGGCTAAGTACGACGAATCAGTAGCTAAGCTAATTAATTTAGTCAGTCTTCTTCGCATGATAACCAGGACGTGCATAGCCATGGTCATGACGCCCAGGCCACCCTCTTTTGTGGGAGCGTGGATGTAGGCATCTGCGCACGTACGATTGAGGTAGAAAAACTTCCAACCGACTATACGCACGGACCTGTCATAGCTTTTTAACTTCTTCATAGTGATAGTTGGACTCTGCAACTTGTCGATATACTTCGGAAGCAAGTATGTTTTTAGAATCAGCAGTTTTTGTGCTGGTTTTAACCCCGCTTGATGAATACGATCGAGCTGTGTCTACAGCTCGTTAAAGGCAAGCCTGGTCTGTCCTAAAGCATTATACCTTCGGCCTAGGTATTCAACCAGCTCTCTCGGTTGCAGCTACCGAATTCTGTCATTTTTGACAGAGAAGAGAGAGCACATTACGCAGTAAGAGTGCTTATTACCACGGTTAACATTAACCGTAATACCTGCACTCTTACTAGCGTTTAAGTGGTTTTAGAGTGTGTGGTCTTTGTCCTTGGAACGCGGATAGTATTGACTTTAGCTAAAACTTGACTAAACTGACTCTAGGTAAAAATTATACCGTAGACAAATTTGGCGAAACCACAACAAAAACAAGCAATTTGACCGATTATTACAACATATGCGATGAACATACTTTACAGCTCTTAAAAGAAGCCAGAAAAACACTAGCAAAAGTCTTGGGGACTACTTAATCTGTTTAACATTTTGCATTCAAATAATCCAAATAATAAAGAAGGCGATACTTCACAAATTGAAATAGATGAAATGATTTTGGAAGATATGTCTCTAGTAGAAGAGAGAACAACGATGGCTTTAACTTACGATATAGAATCTGTACCTGTTGTTCTTTCGGAAGAAGTTTCTGAACAAAATACAAAAATGGCACAAAGTTTAGCACTTTATTCAGAAAATACTCAAGAATCAATCACAGCATCCGCTGCCATTTCAACTTTTGATTCAGTTCCCTCCACTAGTCAAAACTATATAAATCAAAGCAGTAACATGGAAGATTGTTTGCCTTGGGCCAAAACTCCCGAACGTAAGAGTTATACGTAATACCCAAAGATCTAGTTTTATAATTTTTTCTTCGGTTTATAAAAGAAAACTAGATGAAAAGGAAGGCGAAAATATGAAAAAGAGTGAACAAAGTTAGAAAATAAAGCAAAACGATTTCTGAAAAGTAAAGAAAATTCCTTAAAAGGAAAAAGTTTTAAACGAAATACTACTATTAAAGTAATCAAAGAAATATCTTCATTTTAGCAGAAACTATTATATTTAAAGCCGTGCTTTATACTTCGAAACATCCTTCCATTACATAATTCATCTCCATTCACCTAGAATACTAGAATAAACCCTGTTCACTGTGCCAATATAGTAATTATTTCACATTACATGTAAGTAAATATTGACAGATATACTCCCCTCACTATAAAGGCAACTTTGGTACGCTAATATTAAATATTATTTGAGGTATTTACTAGAGATGGGTCAAATATCCATGCACAATAATAATATTGCAATGGAAATCAAAGTAATTAGATCAAATTTGATTAAATTTACTTAAAAAAATTAAACATAATTTGTGTTCATGATTATAACAGAAAATTGAACACTATATATAGAGAATTCGAATTTATAACAACGATTAAGAAAAACAAGACCATATAATGAGAAATGAACAATATAACCTACTACGAATAATAATCGAAGGAAAGGTAGAATGCCGAAGCGAAACAATTACTAAGATAGATAAGAATAGATAAGATTTTGATGTAGTGATTGTAAACCTTGAGTAATGAAGTACGCCAGAAGTAGTTTTATAAGAAAGTAAGAAGAGAATTACCACAAAACAAACAAATATTTTCAAAACTGATATTGCGAAAATCTTTTACTGTATCACACTTATTTGATTTTAGAATTTGAATTTAAATATTCTAAATGAATCAGTAATTCTACTTTGCAAATTATGAATTGCTTAGCTA
This sequence comes from Diabrotica balteata, assembly GCA_918026665.1. NCBI lineage: Eukaryota > Metazoa > Arthropoda > Insecta > Coleoptera > Chrysomelidae > Diabrotica > Diabrotica balteata. The sequence goes on along the minus strand of OU898277.1, from coordinate 184,241,704 downwards.
TACTTAAGAATCCTGCTTTAGATTTGACTGGTATGTTCTTGTTAAAAAAAGTGCCCCACGTTGGAGCAAATGTAACATTTTTTTATTAAAGTTGCAAAAAGGGACTTAATGCGTGAGCATAACCACTGAAATAGTCAAGGATTTAAGTGGCCAATTTGCATGACTGTAAAAGACACTAGAATATTGAACAAGACAACAACGCATTTAAAAAAAAGTAATACACAAGGTGTGAAGAATTCTTACTGAAAGTAAAGATTTGGGCACCAGGAAAGTATATAGAACACTTCCTTGAGTTGTAAACTATATTAGGAAATGACATTTTTAGAGTACCTGTAAAAGAATGAACAGAGTAATAAATATAATAAATAAAATAAAATTATGCTTTAAGTGTAATCCTATTACTTTATTTTTTAAAATTGGTTAATAATTCTCGTCTAGTAACTCTAATAAACTATATACAAGTAAAAATAGGGAATTATCTTAAAAAAAGACTTCCTAGACTTACTTATAAATTTTTAATTAAAATAGGGCAGTATCTTGAGGAGATACCCACGATACTTATTCAATAGTAAATAAACCAATAAAATGTGAATTGCAAAGTAAAAAAAAACAAAAACCTTCAAAGGTTTTAAAATATTACATGCAAAGTAGGTAAATAAGTTAATGAGAAAATAATTATGCGTAAACCGAATTATGTGCACACAATTGTTTAGCATTTATAATAGAAGCCACAGTTAGAAGGGTTAGTTTTTAGGTAATCTATTTCGAAGAAACACATTTTTTGGGAGATCAAATTTGGTGGTATGGCGCGTTATCCAAAACAACATTGTTTTCTTTGTCTTGGGTAAGTTTGGAATAAACGTCTCCTCAAACTCAAACCATTCTTCATATAGATCCCCGTCTATTTCGTCGTGGTACCAGCTATAAGGGGGTTTCTTTCAGGTTTTACAATGTTAACTATATTATAACATTTCCAATCTTCAGGAGGGGACCATCCTGTAAGCAGTCATTTTAATATTTAATGAGGAGTTATTTGGCTTTAATGGACAAGTTAATAACTTTCATCTATGTCCGAAATTGAGAATTTTTTGTTAATTAGGGCATTAGTCAATTTATTAACTGTAATTGGCGCCACTTTGTGGTGTTACATTTCGAGTTCAAAATCAGGATCAATGGAAACAACAGCCATGTTTTGTGATATTTCCAATTTGACGTTATGTATTAAGTATGGAATGATTGGCCATTGTATCCGTGATTCGACAATTTTTTGATTTTGTGGTGTTGGATTCTTTGTTTAGCGACTCACAGAAAGAGATAAACGATTTTTAATTTGGGCCATTATATGTTTGATTTTTATATAATTTTCTATCGTTAGATATTGTTAAACATTTTTATTGCCTCTTTGCGATTCTTGACTTTGAACTAGAACATTCCTCGTCTCACCAGGGATTGTAAGGTTTAGTCTGATTTCTTAATGTTTTGAAAGGTATTGTGCTATCAGCTACTTAGTTGATCAAGTTTAAGAACTCATCATAGTTACGATTCTCTGCTGTCTTGAGTTCTGCTTCCATATTTGTCTGGAATGAGTACCAGTCTGCTTTTGGTGTATTTCTCGTTTTGTATGTTTAGATGTTAATTTTTGTTGTTTACTGGTGAGTTTATATTTATTAGAATTGGGAAGTGGTAGGGAAGAGGCTAGTGTTCTCAGATGAAGAAGTGTAGCTTCAAGCTCAGAATTATGAGTTATTTATTAAATGAGAAGTTATAAATGTTCTTTCCACATTTATTTGGAGGCTTTTATCCGATAGGGGATAGTATGACTTCATATCACCTATTTTAATTAAGAGTTCTGCTTGTGTTGATTCTACCATAGAAACTAGCAGAGATTCGGTAATGGCATTATTTGTGTTTGAGTAAATATTTATTAGTTGCAAATTAGATTTGTCGAAATGTATAGGATTTGATCTGAGTTATACTTTTTGGAAACAGACAATATAATGCATTTTTTTGTACAGGTAGCTACTTCTCTATATCCATCTTATCTATCTTGCCTCACTGTATGAAAGCTTCTTATTGTAAATTTGGAGCTTTGGTAAATGAAACTTCATTAAATATAATGATGTCGGGATCTTCTTTCTGGATTGAGTTGGTTAGGTTTTCCCTATTTGTTTTATTGCTCCTAATATTCCACTGTATGATTTTTAGTTTTGTTTTTGGGTCTATGTAGATTGAGATTTCCTCATATTCAGTATGAGGATTTACGTGAATTTTACTAACAACTGTTTTTCTTCCTTTTTATGTACCGGTTTCAGTTCGCCTTCATTCACTCTTCGTTGATGTCCTAAATTTAACACTCACGTACCAATATGGAGCCAATATATCTGGTAACAATAGAACCAATGTAAATAATAAATCTAAATACAATATATTTAATATTATAGCAAACCAGTGATGTGTTGCTGGAGGACTCCCGAATTCGGGATAGAATAGTAAGGAGCTCCATTCTAGTCCAGTTCAATCTCAATAAAAATCTAAGATACATTACCAAAAAATTAAAAAATGACATGGGCATTATCAATAATAACCTACCCATATATTTAGTATAATAAAATAAAGAAAGATAATCACACGAAAGAAGACAGAATTAATGTTGATAATCTGCGCATTGACACCGTTGCGAGAGAGTATAGGAGACAAATGGACGAGGAAATAGAGAGCCTGGAGGTGGGTAAAAATTTAGAGGAACTGTGAACAAAATGTAAAAACATAATAACTGAGAAAGCAACAAAAATATGGGAAAAAACCAAACCAGTTAAAGAAAACGAATGGTTTGACAAGGAGTGCCAAGAAGCAACAGATAACAAAAACAGGCATACGTAAAGACAAATCAAGCTGGATGCAAAAGAAGAGAAAAGGAAGAATACCGGACCCCAAGAAGAGAAGAAAAACGATTACATAAAAGAAAAAAATACAATTTGAGCAAAAGCAGTTGGAAAGCACAGAATGGCTAAGAAATCAAAATTAAACTCGAAAGTTCTACAGAAATCTAAACAAAATGCGCAAAGAGTTTAAGCCAAGAACAGGGAGCTGTAAGGATGTAGAAGGAAACATCCTAAATGATACGGCCTTAATCCTCAGATGTGTTGAATTTTTCGATGCAGAATTTAATGGCCATCATATTAACGAAGCAGATAACACCCTAGCAAATCGAAATGATTGGAATCCTTTCAACCCAAACGAAAGACCACCAACCATCGAAAACGTTGCCCAAGCCATTAAAAAGCTTAAAATAATAAATGACCAGGAGTTGATCAAATTTGCAGTGAGCTCTACAAGAATGGTGGCGATGCCCTACTACAGACACTGCATAATGAGACCATGCCTTGAGAATGGTCTCAAGGCGTGATATGCCCGCTACATAAAAAAGGTGACCAGCTCCAGTGTGATAACTATAGAGGTATAACCCTGTTAACAACTGCTTACAAAATACTAGCAAATATTCTCTACGAAAGGCTGCAAGTTTACACAGTGGGCATGGTTGGTAAATATCAAGCTGGATTCACTATAGAAAAATCAACAATTGACCAGATTCATTCAATAAAACAGATTCTCGAGAAAACATTAGAATTCAATATTGAAACCCATCATCTATTCGTCGACTTCAAGGCCGCATACAACAGTGTCAAGAGAACAGTGCTATACCAATCAATGTATGAGTTTGATATACCAGAGAAACTTATCCGACTAACGAGAATGACAACGTCTAACTTAGAAGCCACTGTTAGAATACAGGAAGAGAGTTCTAGATTCTTTGAGATAAAGGATGGACTCAGACAAGGGGATGCTCTGGCTTGCCTCCTATTTAATATTGCCTTAGAAAAGGCAGTCCGAGATACACGAATTATGATGGCAGTACTATTTACAATAGATCGATACAAGTCTTAGCATATGCTGATGACATTGACATAGTAGGGCGTAGCAAGCGAGATGTTGAGCAATATCTCCTAGAATTGGAAACAGCGGCGAAACAGGTCGGTCTAGTCATCAACGAAGACAAAACCAAGTACATGTTCGTTACAAGGGATCCGATAGCAAATGAGGAACGAGAAACAGTCTTTGGAAGTCATACCTTTGGACGTGTTGACAACTTCACATACCTTGGGTCGCTATTGACTGCTACCAATAAAACAAGCGAAGAAATCAAAAGACGAATAAATCTTACAAATAGGGCATACTATGGACTCCAAAAGCATTTCCACTCAAGAAACATTCAAAGAAGAACTAAAATTATTATATTATACAAAACATTGCTGAGGCCGGTCCTCACATATGGAGCAGAAACATGGACTCTAACGCAGAAAGATGAAAGACTTTTGGGAATATTTGAGCGTACAACACTCTGCAAAATATTTGGAGCTGTAAACGACCAAGGGAAGTGGCGCAGAAGATATAATTTTGAATTGTATCAGCTCTTTGATGAGCCAGATGTCATAACGTTCATTAAAACACAGCGACTTGGATGGGCTAGACACATAATACGAATGCCAGAAAATACGATTGCTAAAAAGTTAACCACAGGAACACCTGTAGGAAAAAGAAGCAAAGGCTGACCGCGAATTAGGTGGTTAGATGGAGTTGAAACCGACTTACGAATATTAAAAATCAGAAGGATTGTCGAGCCAAAGATGATGATGATGATGATATTTAGTATAATACAATACTACTCAGTCGGTAAATAGCCAAGACATTTGTATAACCAAATAATAATCTTACGAATAACTACCAAAATAATTGAGTGTTGGTAAAAATAAATATAAAAAGTCGAAAAGTGCAAACAACGAAAAAAAAAATAGAAAATATGTTTAAATAATACTATTTTTACATATTTTGCTTACTTTATCATATTTACTATTACGGTGCCAAGTAACGAATTTAAAGAGTCAAGTCAATAGTAAGCTAAATACGAAAGTACGAACTCAATGGAAGGAACGATTCACTCCAACTCTATTCTCTACCTCAACTGCTAAATATACATCCCATCGCACACGGCGAAACGTTGACATTATCTCTCGCCTTTCTGCAAGTATGAGCATATATGTTATCGAAAGCTTTGTAGGAAGTACGAATCACTATCTCATTCACACCAAAAATATTCTGCTCATGCCGTTTCCTCTCTGTGCATGCGATTTTCCGTCTCTATTTCTATAACTGTAGCTTTGTTGATGTGTGGATGTGGATGTCTATTATGCGTTGCAGCGATAAATGTAGTTGTAGCTGAGGTTATTGTTTGGGCATGAACTGCGATGATTTATTATTGTCTGTTTTATTATAAAAAAAAAACTTTTTTCTTCTCATTTCAGGGATTAGAATATTGCCTATTTTGATATCAAAATCGCTCAATTTTTTATAAGGCTTTCTATATTTTTTTTCTCATTGATCGCGTGTAACAGCTGTCACTATTATATAGTTATCTATAAGGTTATGTTACTATGCAGCTGGTATTTATTGATAAAGCTCAACAGGTCTTAAAGGTGTAGGCCAAAAAGTTTACATTTGCCATTAGAATTACTATGTACATTTTGTTTTGATTATATAAAATACATTTAACATTTCTTATAATCTGTAGATACATTTCTTAATCACTTCCTTCCATTTACTTCTGTGCAACGCTTTCTTTTCCAATTCTCAATATCCCTTTTTGTAAGTCTTTACATGCGCTGTTATTCCATAGCTTTCCTTTCAAACTGTGAAAGGCTAAAGCCCAATTAGTCATAAAAAATTTAAAAATTGTCAATGGTCAAAATACGTCTTAGAAATAAACAGTTCTACTCCAATGAGCGAAGTTTGGAAAAGGGTAAAGAAAATTTACGATTTAAAGTATTCTTCATCAATTCACACTCTTATAATAAACAATACCACAGTCTCTTCTTCACAAGACATTGCTAAAACTCTTGCTTCCACCTTTGAATAACATTCCTCTAGCGAAAACTACGACATTAATTTAAGGGACTACAAGCTAAAGAAAGAACGCACCATCTTGTCTATAGAAGAATTACACGAAAATTTCCTAACTTAACCTTTTATTATTATAGAACTAAATAACTCCTTACAAGATATAAAAAACTCAAGTCCAGGACCCAAAAAAACCACAATTTTGCCGGTTTCAAAATCCAGAAAGCCTCGACTTGATCCAGAATCATACATACCCATCTCTCTAACATGTGCCATGGCTAAATTAATGGAGAAAATAGTCAATGCCCGGCTTATGTGAATACGGGAAAAATCTCATTACTTCTTAACAGAGCAAAACGGCTTCAGACGTAACCGGTCAGCAATTGACAATATTCTAGACTTATAAAGTGATGTTCAAGAAGCATTAGCAATGAATCAAATGTGCATAGCTATTTTCTTCGATCTAAAAAAAGCCTTCAATATGGGTTGGAGATTCAACATTAATAAAAAATTACACGCATTCAATATTAGAGGACACTGCTTAGCCTATATTGAAAATTTTTAAAAGAGTTTTCTTTCCAAGTAAGAGTAAATAACGTTTACTTTGATTTTTATACTGAGGAAAATGGTACTCCATAAGGCTCAGTACTGAGTCCTACCCTATTCCTAGTTGCCATGACAACATACTAAACAAATTACATAAACCTCTCAAAGCTCGCCTCTATGCCGCCGATTTAGTGGTGTACATTAAAGAACCACAAAAAGAGTTTATGTGCAGAATAGACACTTTTAATCCAACTAGATAAATGGACAGCTACTACAGGCCTTGAATTCTCCGTTACAAATATAACTGGTATGGTGTTTACAAAAAAATCATCTTTATCTTCACAACAGCATCATTCCCTTTCAAAACTCCTTGAAATTCCTTGGTATGTGGCTAAATCAAAAACTTTCCTGGAAAAACCACATACAACACTTGACGCTAACATGCAACAAGAGACTCAATTTGCTTAAAACCGTATCAAATCGTTTCTGGGGTTCTGACTTCTCTACAATACTCCTTCTGTATAAAACACTAATTAGAACTAAACTCAATTATGGTTTTTGCCTCCGCAACCAAGAATACCCTAAAACCGTTAGATACAATCCATAATGCCACACTTCGCATCGTTCTTGGAGCTTTTCACACTTCACCCATAGAAAGCTTATATTCCGAAACTAGAGAACCAATATTGCAGTATAGGCGGGCACTTTTAACACTTTCACATGCTTCTTCGGTAGCTGCTAATAAGGATCATCCACTCTTTGAAAACACTTTTTCCTAAAAATAATCCTGACTTTCTCTTGAATAAACCTCGTAATGGAAAACCTTATTGCACACTATGTAAGATCAATTCTGCATAATTTTGACACTACAATCATAGATCTAAATATTTCACTGTAACATCCAACATCCGACTCCATGATTAATAAGCATCCCGAATTGCAACACCTCTCTAATAGAGTTCTCAAAAAAATGCAATAACAACATACTAATCAAAAACAAACCAAACGAGATTCTTGAACGAGACTATCTCAACTGCATAAACATCTTTACCGATGCCTCTAAATCTAATAATTGCATTGGTTGTGCATTTGTTACTCCAACGTCTACTTTTAAATTTAAAGTGTTTTCACCGCTGAACTGTTTTCTTTGTACCGTGCCCTAGAACCTGCAAACCTCTCAAGAATTTTAAAACCTCTGCTTCTCACCGACTCGCTCAGCTCTATTCTTGCAATACAGCATCTGTATCCTAAACAGCCCTTCAAGAAACGAACACAAACTGAACTACAAATCGCCCAAGAGAACCACATAACTCCTAAATTTATATGGATTCCATCGCATATAGGAATTTTTGACAACGAAGAGGCAGACAGTAGTGCTCGTGATGAAATAACGAGTGCGGAATTTAAATTAGTGCGTGAGAGTGTATGCAAAGATCTCAAAACGTTTTTTAAATAAAAAGTAATTGGTCAGTGGCAGCACGAATGGTTTCTATCACAATCTAACTTAGGATAGAAGGTACAGCTGTGGAAAACTAGTGCTAGTACATTTTATGTTTATGCACAGTTTATTCAAACGGTTCTAACGAACCTACGTATGACATACTAAGATCACACACTCTTATTTACTTTCGGCTAGTAAACGCCCCCTGTGCGACCTATGTGCTATGTTTCTTACTGTTGTCCATTTGTTAATAAGTGTCCAAAATACCATAGACAACGTTCAATAAACAATATACCAAATACTCTACCAGTTTTATTAGGAGAAATCTGTCACGTAAAAAACTTACTAAATTACCTAAGGTCAATCAATATTGTGTATCAGATTTAAACTTTGGTTTACTGAGTAACGCCGTTAATAACCTCTTGGTGGATACGGCAATGTTTCTTTTTAATAAAAAAAGATCTGATTGAGAAAATTAACAAAACGACTGCATCCTCAAATCTGCATATCTGCTCTTTAGAATACATTAATTTTTTTTTTGTAATTTTAACAACGAAAATTTCTTTTACTAGACTTTTAGTAGAATATCTGTTTAATTACTATTTAACTGGGAATAAGCTTTTAAACAGTAAATTCATTGTTTGTATTTTGAGAACGATTTCCGAAGTGGAAATTGAAACGTCATTAAGCGTATTTTTATCTTTAATTGTGGCTTATTCCCAGTTAAATAGTAATTAATTTAAAATGGCACAAGAAAATAGCTTCAGAACAATATCTGTTTATTCACAATTCATAATCTTTTTATATTTTGATTGATTTTTTCAGATAAACACAAAAACATTATCTCAACAAAACAAATATTGACAAACTCTCACCATTTATAATAATTAGTGCTAATAAATTAATTGATGCTGGTCATGTAATAGGGGCAATAGCACCCTTTCTTGAAACCCCTTGTCGCCGGGACGATTACGAATGATGGATTATTGTATAATCCGCTTTGAATTACGACCGTAATGTCATTACACCTGTTACTTGTTCTAAAATCAATAACATAAATACAAAATAACTTTTGTGTAATATCCGTAACTCGATCGTTTAATCTATGACATAAGATATTTTTTAAATATTTTTTTGGAGAATCGGTATGTTGATAGTGTACCGTTTATTTCAACAGGTGTTTATTTAGCAACAAATCTATGATATTTTGCAGCTTTTACGTGCATCATCATCAACATTATCATGCAACCTCTTCTGTCCACTGCTGGACATAGGTCTCTCCCATTTTTCGCTACTTTTTACGGTTCTGTGCGTCTTGTTGCCATTTCATTAATATTCGCTTAATGTCGTCCATCTAGCGTGTTGGTGGTCGTCCACTGCTACGTTTGTGTTCTCTCGGGCGACAGTCAATTAGTTTTTTGGTACATCTGGAGTCTTTTAGTCTCGCTATGTGACCTGCCCAATTCCATTTCAGTTTGATACGTTCAACGACATCAATGATACCTGTTATTTTTCTTAGGTCTTGTTTCCTCTCATTTGAATACATATTAAGAAGTAAAGGGGAAAGCACACATCCTTGTCAAACTCCACGGGTTATGGGTATTTCTTTCGATTTTTGTTGGTCTCTTCGTATTATGGCTTTTTGATATCGGTATATATTGGCAATGATTCTCACGTCTTCGTCATCTAATTTTGTGTTTTGCGTAAATAATGCTTCCCTGGTGTCAAAACCTTTTCTAAATCCCAATTGGTATTCAGCTATTCTATCATCTAGCTTTTTGCTATCATCTGCCCTGGGCCTGCCCAATTCATCAAGATATAGATGCTGCCAACGGTAACCGTTTGCGCTCCAGGCGACCGCCAATAAAAACAGCATAGATTGCAGTGGAAAATGAGTTCAACTTAACCACTTGGACTCGAGAATGGATGGAACAACAAAATAGTAGCTTACCCTGCATCACAAAAAAACCACCAGGTTTTGACTTACCACGCAACACATGGACTATGTTAAACCGAATCAGAACCAAACATGGCAGATGCGGTTATATGATGCACAAATCGGTAATGGGTAAACGACCATCCCACTCTGTGACTGCGGACAACCACAAACTATCTGTCACATCATAGAACAGTGTCCCACAAGATCCTATCAAGGCAGGTCAGAGGATTTCCTAATGGCGACTCCAGAGTCGATAGAATATATAAATAAGTTAGATGTTCGTTTAAGTACATATAATGTATTATGTTTTATACAAATTCTATGTAAATTTAAATGCGTGTGTAAATGTGTCAAGTGCCATACGATAAATAAAACAAATAAATAAAACAAATAAATAAAATAAATAATACTGCGGACGACTGGATCATTCCACCAGCTACGGGCCAAATTTCTTATATCTTGAACGAAACTATACATCCACGATAAGTAATATTGGTAATAATAATATTATTTTATTCTTGTTACTTAAAAAACAATTTTGTTGAATTTTATATGACCTTCATGAGCTTTGGATGGTTTTCGCCTTAATATTAAAGACAATGATGTGTTTTCTATTGTTATTATGTAAGTACTTTTTCTTTTGTCCTTTAACGGTAAATAATATAAAACATGATTAAAATGTTAACGCTACAAAAAGCAAATTTTCAAACTCAATCGAACCTCCAAAGATTAAATTTAATTTCAACCTCATCAACGCTATTTCCGATTAACCCGGCCTTCTAGGTCCTCTTCGCAATCAAGCTCTAAAAATTCAAGGGACGCGTATAACAAAAAAGCAATTGACGCATCTGTTTGCCGTGTTACCAACTTAGTTTTCTGATAACTTCGTTAGATGTCAGTGAAATAGATTCCAATTTCGACACGTTGGGCCCCTATTCTCGAGGTGCTTTCGACATCGAGAGAAATAATAAAATAATTGGATAAACGACAGCAAGCGACAATGGTAAACTAAATTTAGGGGACGGGAGGTCTTTCGCTGTCGAGGAATCAGACAACGGCACAATATTTAAATGAATTATTCTGGATAGCTAATACTGCGCAAGTTGTAATGTTGTTGGCAATATAGGTCTATATCGGCGTAATTATTTTTTATTTTTTGCTATCCATTTCTGTCCGTTGCCTGACTATTTTGTTTATTCATCTTTAAATACCTTCTTGATGAAATTATCAATGTATATTATTCTCAGTACTTCACCCACATTTGTTATTTAATATTGACTGAAGAATATTACTAAGACTGCTTTAACTTTTTTTAAAAAGCAAACCATAAAGAGATCTTCCTCACTGAAATTGTGATTTTACGTTACATAAAGGATATTATTAGAAAATGTTTCAGATTTTTTTTTATTAATTTTGCTTCAACCACTCTTAGGGTTATTAGCCTAACACAATACTGTATCCAATATATATTTTGATTGTTGATGTATTGTATTAAATTTTATTTAAAAAGTTTATAGATTTCAAGAATTCTATCAAGTCAGCTACGTATTTAGATTCTCCTAGAAGTTCTTTTAATGTTTTGGAATGTGGTGATATAATCTTTCAACTGAGTATATTGGACAGTCAATCAAAATGTGCTTCACTGTCACTTTATATTAACAAACAAAACACACTCATTCCTCTTCTCTCTTTAACAAGTATTCATGTGTTGTAGACGTGTGTCCTAATCTGAGACATGTTGAGACATCTGAGACAACTGATGTTATTCATTGGTTTTACCAAACATCATGCAATTTTTCTTTTAAGTAAGGTTTTAAATCTAAATGTACCGTTAGATTTTAAAATATCATAGTGTCATACATTAAGCTATTTAATGTTGATCTATTTTTCCTAAATCCACTTTGTTCGGGTATAATAAGATGTTTATGCTCAATATACCGCATTAGTCGATTGACAATGATCTTTTCTAGCAACTTGCACATTGCATTCCTGAGAGAGATTGCTCTATAGGATTCTGCTTTAAGTTTAAGTTTACCTGTTAGACTTAGCTGTTAGGTTAGGTTAGGTTAACGCTAATTTTCAGAGCTAGGAAGGAAAGCTCTTAAAATATTAGTGCAATTCGCCACTTTATACTTGTGTAAACTGACATTTTCTTCAATGGTAGATATTAAAACTAAAAAGAGAAATAGACCACAATTAGAAAATGATTTGTTTATTAATGTTTTAAAAATATCACCACAATTTGATAAACTTTTGAAAAATAAACAAGAACCTACATTTTTCTTACTAAAATTGTGTTTTTTTTGTGTGAAAGAATCTCAACTTTTTCTTTTAATTGGCGATCCCCCAAGTCAAATTAAAAAACACTGCTCTAATGCTATAAACATCAGACAATTTAGAAGAAAATTAATTAAAGGAGCAGAAGGTTATGCAAGACAGAGACCACGAAAGATTACACTGCCTAGAAAATAATAGTTGTCTGTAGTTTATTATATTTGTGCTCTAGACGATCATCAGAATAATAAGAAACCAACTAAGTAAATAGAAAAGATAATTATTCTATCTGTAAAGAGCTTAAGGTTATTAAGAAAATACATGCAAACAAAATCTTGCAACTTTCAGATTTTAACTTATATAAGTTGTAATTGAGATTAAACGAAATGATCTTTTAAAATGAAGCTATGAATTTATTATCGTTTATATGAAGTCCCGCTACTGATTTTCACATTTCATCCAGAAAAGTGGCGCGGTCGAGGCGGATTTACAGTCGCGTAGGGCTTTAGTAAATGGCCCACTCGCAAATGTACTAAAACTCCCCGATTCCCCCATGCGAGCACTTTATGATCATTCCATGCAGAAAGGCTCCTCCACCATATATCCATTCGGTGCATGTGCTACTTCCGTCTTTCTCGCGCACGTCGTGAATTACGTACTGGAGCCTTTCTCTTTCGCTGATACTAAATCACGCAGGATTTGTAGCGATTATACACTAGACTTTTTTTGATTTTATGAAAGGCGTAAAAACTGAGATTAGTGCGAATGGAATTTATGTATTCGCTTCTAAAAATTTAAGTGGAGTGTAATTTAACTTTTCAGTATGCGCGCGTTGACTTTAAGTCCACACAAATTAATATATTTTTGAATTTTTGGTAACTTCTACAAATACATCGTGTGATGTTGTTCTCTTATATAAAGGATGCGTCATGAGAAACTGTACACAATTCTTTCTACTGAAGAATTTCTATAACTGAAAAACGACCTACATCATGTACTTGTGCAACTCTGCGTGAGGGTGTATGTGAATCTTCAACGACATTCATAATTTTTTTCGGTCTACCTGATGGGTATTTATCTTTTACTTCTCCAGATTTCTCAAATCGCTTTACACCGTTTTGTGCACCGTCAGTCGCTTAGGAATAGGAGAACGGTTTGGGAAAGTATCATTGAACAAGTTGGCTATTTCACAATAAGATTTTTTTCTGTCACTGTACCCTCTCATCAATAGAATAGTAATTCGTTATTTTTTGTTAAGAGCCATTTTTAGAGAAGCAATTCATCTTTCAGAAATTTTTGAATCACAAATACTGTCACTTTTAGTTAATAATGTAAATGGTAAACAAATATCAAAATCTCAGCATTCTACATTTAAATATTTCAATTTATTAAAATCTACATTTTTTGCAGTGTTTTATGTATTTAAGACCTTCCAGACCATATCAAATCATAAGTGTTACATATGGTTGAAATCGCATTACAAAGAAGATTCCAATATTGACTGAATATACAGAGTGATGAATTTAAAAAATCAAACTTACTAATAGTATAAGAGAAACGGCAAATCTGGCAACATTGCAAATATCAAATATGGATTCTCCGTGTCTCAAAATAGGTGTACCTCAAATTTAGTACAATTATTACAGGTTTTTCAACGTTTAAATCTAAAAATAAGACCAAGTTTTATGATTTTTCTTGCCTTGTTTATCCATTCACCGCCAAATCCAATCTCCTCGACCGCTCATTTCAAATATTCCACAACGATCTAACTGACGGCTCTTAGTCTACTAGTGTCTACCATGTACCCTCGTCAAGTTGGCTCATACACTAGTCATAGTGGCCAGGAGAAGCCCTACCGCGTCATTGTTGTCTGACGAAGAGTGACACTGGTATATTTTCCATTTGTTCACGATTTGGTAAATTAATTACAGCTCATGAATTCGTCCGGAAAACCACCTTACGGAAGCCGTCGTCTTTCCACTTCCAAATTTGATGGATGGGAGGATTGAATTTCGATGTTTCGGGGTGGATGTTTATGCATCATTCAGGGAATGTTGGGGTTGTGGACCGCAGAGGTTAATTAGGGATAATATTTGCGGCTACGTTACTATTATTGCTAGACGTTTACAAGAGTTAATGACATACGAATAATTTGATTATATATATATATATATATATATATATATATATATATATATATATTTATATATATATATATATATATATATATATATATATATATATATATATATATTGATGTGATTTGCTTATAATTGTAAATCTACTTATATAGTCTGAAATGTAATAAATTTATCTTTATCAAACAAATCAAAAGCAAAGAATATCTCAGGGCTAAAAATAATTTTAATTTTTTTTAACTTAAACGTGAGCTTCAAAGTATCTTCTGCTAGTTCCATTTAAAAAAGATCAACAAAAGGAAAAAGAAATAATAGACAATCAATTTGATATTAAAACAATTGTCCTTTATTTTAAAATATTTCCAATTAATTTAAAATTCCGTTGAGAATGAATCTTACACCATACACTATAAATAGAATAAAAAATATTCAATCATCCATCAAATCACACATCTCTTAATGATCAATAAAAATTAAATAAACATATTTTCAAATCAAATATCTCTTAATATAAAAATTTTAAAAAGAATTATTGGTTCCTTGACTTCTTGCCTTAACTATAAAAATATTGCAAATTACAAACAATTGACATGAATGTTGATACATGGTCGTGATAGAATGTCTTTATAGAATTTATTTAAAAACTCATAACTTTGGTTTTCAAACAGACTATCTTCCCTTAATTCTGCTTCGATTGTGCCTGGCCAAATCGCAATGTACTTCCCGGATCCTACCAATTTCCCTGCTCACTATTCCGCCTACTGTTTCTTTTGATAATAAAAGAAAAAGACAAACAGTATGTGAAAATGTCGTGATGTCTTTACCACAAGCTCCAAACTCCAAGACAAACAAACTGCTTCCTCTCAGACACAACGAAAATATATCTGTTTGTACTTACAGTAATGCCTCTATTTCTACTGGAAATCGTCTCTGCTTACCACAAAGGCTGCTTAATTTTCCACACAAACACTAAGCGCTACTTCTTATAAATTCTCAAAAAAATTGTTTTCACCGGAACCGGTCTCTCTCGATGTTCAAATCACAATGTGTTTCTTTTCCCTCATTTTATTCCCGGCAAGCTTTTCACCCCCTTCTTCTTTATCCATCTCAAACCAATCCAAACAACTCCCCTCTCATCATCGGTTTCTTAGTCCATTAAATTTTTGGTTTTTCCAAAAATTACCTGACGTTAAAGTACTTTCCAGCAAACGACCTTAAATTCTTTTTTTAACTTTTGTAAAGGAGAAAACCCATTAACCAATAGTCCTTACTTATTACTTTCTAATCAATTATAACCGCAAATTTTAAATAGTTGTGTACTAAAACTGCCTGGTTATGTCCAAACCGTATTGTCTTTTTATCGGAGAAAACTTTCTAGATCACTTATCCACATATTCGGAAACCACTCACGTTGTTCCCGGTAAATGATTTATGATTTTACAACTAAACTATTTTATATACAGGGTGTTATCGATTTTTTTTAATGGTCTTTTGATTTTCATTTTATTTAAAAATTGGGGATCTTATTAATATATATTGGATTTGAAATTTCCGCGGGTGCTATATGTGGTTTCTGTGGCCTGACTCCGCGTTTTTGGTTTCTTTAAAGTTTTTTGAAATCCCAACACCCAGATTGCTGTTATTATTTTTAAAATCATCAAAATAATTTTTTGAATCTTTTGGCTGTAGTAATACTAGGTATAACTAATATAGTTTCATGTTACATTGACATTTTGTTTTCGATACCGTTCATAGGTATATTGTCAATCAGTTACCAGCTGTTCTCCGTTTTAAGAGGTTTACTCTCCGGCGCTGGAACGGCTGAACTCACTTCAGCCATGTATGATACCTGAAGTCAAATTTAATTTAATACTGAACATCACAGTTTCTTTACAACATGATGTATAATCTTTTACAACTATATGTAATTTAAAGGGTTTTTACCCAGGTATTTTGGTGGCTCAGGCATTATAACCTTGTAACTATAACCATTTTTGCTTTTTAACCATAGTCAAAATTTCATAAACACGTTTGTTTTAACTAAATGGTTTATACTTATATGGTTTATAGATAATTTTAAAATTTTAAACCTGATGATGGACTGTTTAGTCCGAAAACGTTTGTTTTTTTGATTTAGCCCTTTTAAGGGTTTTTAAATAAATATACCCATTTACGAAGACTAACCTCTGTTTTTTTTATATAGAAAAATGTATTCTACCCACTAGAATAAAACGAGGTAGACTAAGAGAGTCATTATATTATATATAGAAAAAGGACAGTAATTAAGTTATAAGACGGGTTATCAGTTGTGTAACTTCACTTCCTTAACTGGTGTTACACTTGTTCTTCTTCTACTACAGCCTATTCTTTACCCTAATCAACATTTATATTAACAATGACCTCATAAACTGGAAATCAGTAAAGTAGAAATAATCTCGAATTCAATCGACATATTTACCTAATTACCATAATATTTGGGGATAACAAAACAAGAGTACAAAAGAGAAAATTAGGGAATGACAAGGTCGTATAAATCCCGAATAGTGTAATCATCAACAATGGTCCAATAGAGCTACAACAACATAATTTTAAGTACTTTGATGTCATGCCATTTATGAACAAGATAATGACATATGCAATAATGTAAATATATGAGTTTCAAGTAATTTGCAGTACAATAAATAGAACATTTTATAATAAACGCAGAAAAATGCAATCGCACGTTAAAATAAAAACTCAATTAATTGACTTAATTAATCTGCTTATGTAGTTATTGTGTTACTATTACTATTATCTACCGTGTGCGTTTTCACCCCAAACTCTTCTTTTTTAATAAACTGTGGAATTGTGTAAACTGTCGTCTTTCCCATTGTTAATGTAATAGCCCAAAATACCTTACCCAGGGTTTTCGTGCTGGTAATTGCCATAGAACACGAAAGTCGAACAAAATATGACATCAAGTTAATATCACTTTGGGTGGAGAGTGAAATTAAGTGATGTTTGAAAATTATAAAATTAGTATTAATTGATAATAGCTGCAACAAATGTTTTGTATTCCCCAGGCGAATTCTCCAGACGTTTTGAACACCGTGGATAGTCAAGTAACAACGGGATGGTTAATTATTGTATGTTTAGATTTTGTACAGATATAATAGGAATTCTTTTGTAGTAGGGGAAATCAGGGTGATATGGTAACCAAAAATGATAAACTGTGTAGACGACAACAAATGAATTATTTAGACGAAAAAAAAATACGTTTCTTTCACCAGAGTTATTGGCAACAACTTAACAGTGTCACAGTTTCTTTAAGATATTACAACTGTTTGAAAAAATGCAATCTTTATTTTTATTAATTCACCATTTTATTCATTATAAATAGTGAAGGCACTTGGGGTGAAATTGTTAACCTGAATCACACATGGGTTCATATTTTGAAAAGTCAGCTAAACATTTGATTTAATGTATTCTATAACATATATTCTACATATACATATATTCTATAATATATGGCATAAAACGGATCGACAAAAATTGGATGCAAACAGCACAAAACAGAAATACATGGAAAAGACTGAGTAAGATCCAGCAGTGGATAGATCCGGGTTAAATGATGCTGATGATTCTATAAAATTCAAAATATCAGCTAAAATTCTTCCTTGCATGTAACTCTATAAAAATATATGATTTTCTGTGGATTTTCTGTACGACCAAGTTGTAATGATGTTTGGCTGCGTTCATGTTTCGGACATGTATCTACTTCTGCTGTTGTTTTTTTTTTGAGGAATTCGTAATTTCCTCTTCTTCTTCTTTACGTGCCATCTCCGCGACGGAGGTTGGCAATCATCATGGCTCTTCTGATCTTAGATGCTGATACTGCCGTGGTTTCTTGCCAGTACGAATAATCTGGTTAAGGTTAAACAGGTCTATTTTCACGTCGCTGGTTGTTTTTTGTTGTTGATCTGAGTATGATGTTAAAAAAGGCATATTCGGGGATATTATCAGAATTAAATGGGATGATTTCTGTACTTTTGAATCCCGATATTGCAAATACATTATTTAGTTAAAATCCGGATTCATCTACATTAAATATATTACCCGGTTTATCAAGGAGGTACCTCTATTAAAATGTTCTGCAGCAACGAATAGTAGTTTGCAACATTTTCTTGTTTAAACCACGTGATCGTGCCTGTGAATTTCCTTCTGATTTGCGGATTGAGAGTTCTTAATTCGTTTTAAGAATAAATGTAGCCAATTCATTCCGGCAAGTTCCAAATTACATTTTTTAGCCATTTTATATACCATGGTACGTAGTTCTATTATAGTCGGTGCAAATTCAAATTTTTGTAATTTTATGATCTGTTTTGATATGTTTTGATACCTTTTTCTAACATTTCTGTATTAAGACGGACGGCCCACCTAAAGGCTCTTTTTGTAAAGCACCCTTTTGCTATTCTTCTCTTCTAAAGAGAAGATTATTCTCTCTTCTCTAAATCAGACCAGACCAATCAAATAAAAATCAGACTTTGCCGAAATTAAAATAGCGCACGGCGCTAGAAATAGGCATACGCGTTGGAAAAGGCCTAGACCTAGAAAGTCAAGTTTGTTCTTTATGTCACCAATAGTAGCATCTGATGTAAAAGAATGCATATACAAATTTAAAAATTCCTCATGTGTTAACTACTATAATTGTTGAAATACTCACAATAATATTTAACAAATGTATTAACGAGGGTTACTGGCTTGATGTATACAAAATATTAAAAGTTATTCCACTTCATAAAAAAGAAAATAAAAATTCTCCAGACAATTACAGACCTATTACCACAGTACCAACAATAAGTAAAATTTTTGAAATCTTAGTTAAAGATTGTATAGCAAATTATTTGGAAAAACAAATCAATTATATCTAGCTCTTAATTTGGCTTTAGAAAAAAATACTCAACAACTAGAGCTTTATTAGAAGTAATAGAACATATTGTTAACAGTTTTGATGCAGGTGAACCTACTAATGGCTTAATGTGTGACCTTACAAAAGCTTTGGATTGTGTAGATATTTAAACACAATTGATAAAATTGGAGTACTATGGAATAAGGAGTACCATACATGACCTTTTAAAATCCTATCTTACAGGAAGAACACATATTGTTGCATTTAATAATCAAGAATCTGATCCTTTACCAGTTTCAATCGGAGTACCATAAGGATCAGTTTTGGGACCTCTGCTATTCTTGATATATATATATATATATAATATATATATAAATGATTTACCAAGTACATTGGATAACACCACCTGTGTTCTTTTTGCAGATGACACAACCTTATTATGTAGAGGTAAAACTGATTACAGTCAGGAAATATTAGAAAAATCTAAATCCTGGTTTAACTGTAACAGACTTAAGTTAAACGAGCAGAAAACCCAGACAACAGTAGTTAGTTCTGATAGATGGGTTACACTATCTGAACCAGTAAAGTTACTAGGTGTTACTATGGATATGATACTAGAGATTGTGTACGAAACTCGCCTCACAGATTTTTGCTATGCGCAGATTGGCTACTTCTGTGAGTCGAGATATTCTTAGGTCAGTTTATTTTGGAATGGTTCATAGTATCCTAACATATTGCATACTTCTTTGGGGAAACTCGTTCTATGCATATAAAGTTTTCACTTTTCAAGAAGTAGCAATCCAAATTATTGACTCAGCAGAATATCGCGCCAGCTGTACACCCTTGTTTAAAAAGTATGGTAGTCTTCCGTTACCTTTAATATATATATATATATATATATATATATATATATATATATATATATATATATAACTAGAAGTATTTGATGACAACAAGGAAGTAAATTTTCAATATTGGGTTTGCAGCAATAAAAATGATACGTGTACTCTTTTAAATTTTTATTTCGAGCTTTCGGACATGGTTATGTCCTTCATCAGGGAGAAACTTAATGAGGCTGGATCATCAATGATTTTCTACAATGTCGATAAAACTTATCACAGTTTGTCATACTTTTACATAAAACTTATTCCTATATTTAAAATTTTTTAAAAATTGCTTTACAATCACAAACACTTACGTATTATACACACATTTCTGACATTTTTATCTGAATCTGAATAAAAGTCATATCATTATACCATATTCCAGATTGTGTGTTACCCAACTTAATACAATAAATTATAATCTGTATAATTGTTTTTTAAACCTAAACAAAAATATTGATATTAAGGCAATGAATTCTAAACAATTTTATAAACTAGAAAAACACTTCCTGCTGGAACACTGTTTCTATAGTATACAGGAATTTGTTTGTTTGAGCTCCTAGTGTGGTCATTTTTTTATGAAAACTATATTACGCCTTACTGAATTGTTTTTTTTTTATAATTTTATATATCTAATTTTTACTGTATATGTTTTATTATGTGTTCTTGTATTATTTCTTAGTTATTTCCTATGTATACAAAAGTGACTTATTTTTATTATGACATGACATGTAGTGTTTACTATGTAAAAATTGTCATTAAACTCATCTATATATTATCTATCGTCATGCCTCTACTAATAAACCAGAAATTATTTCCTATTATAATTAGAATAAGTGCCTTCTTAAGCCTTCGAACCTAAAGATGGTCCTTATCAATTCTTTTCCATATATTGGACATTTTGATAACAAATTCATACCTTCTACATCAGTGCTATAAAAACTATCCAGTAATCAAAGAAAAAAGTATTTGTGCTTTGGAGTTGGCTATGCAGTAAGTGTAAGATCACATGAAAAGACGAATGATATTGACGAACATTCCACGTCAATTACGCGATAGGTACAATTAGCCAGATACTTGTAGTTCAAAAGGAAGAAAAGGACAAGCATACAGATGTTCTTATTTAAAAGAAAACGTAAGATTTGCAGCTTAAGTTCGAGAAGAAAGCGCAGGATGACAAAATATCTATGTTTGCGTTGTAAAAAGCCTGTTTGTTTAGTATGTACAAAACCAATATGTACAAATTGCATATAACAATAGTAAAGTTTGACTGATAGATAAAGATAATAACAGCTATAAAATCTCTAAGAAACAACAAGTCACCGTGACTCGATAACATTGCTGCTGAAATACTTAAAGCTGATCCGCATCTAACTGCTGAACTTTTGCTCCCCATAATCCGAGAGGTGTGGGAAACAAACCACATTCCAGCGGCCTGGAAAAAAGGTAACATTATCAAGATTGCAAAAAAAGGCAATCTTACACCGTGACTGTGCAAAAATTGGAGAGGAATAACCTTGCTTACTGTCATAAATAAAATTTTCACGACCATCATACTGAAAAGATTAAAAAACAAAGTTGAGTTTCGAGCTAATCAAGCAGGCTTTAGACCAGAATCCTCCTGCATAGACCACATTAATACTGTAAAGGTAATAATGGAACAATCGGTTGAATGGAACACACCCCTATACATGGTTTTTGTTGATTTCGAACGTGCCTTTGACAGATTGTCTCATGCTGCTAAGAGCTAAGAAATATCCCGCAAAAAATAATTTCTATTATAAAGTCACTATATACTGATGCAAAATGCAGCGTGACACACAATGGGATCAACAGTGACAATTAGACGTACTTACTGAAGTTAGACAGGGATGCGTGCTTTCTCCGTTTTTATTGAACCTAGCTATAGACTATATTCTCTCCAAACTAGACCCCGACACAAGAGAGATACAATGGACGTTAACCACGCGCCTAAGCAATCTAGACTACGCGGACGATATCTGTCTATTAGGTCAAAGGTTCCAAGATCTGACTTACCAATTGGAAACACTTTCCACTGAAGTCAATAAAATAGGTTTGAAAATCAATAATAATAAAACCAAGTCTATGAGAATAAATGCAAGAAACAACACGCTATTTACTATCGACAATATGCAGATTGAAAATGTGGAAAACTTTACGTATCTTGGAAGTGTTATAACAGAAAACGGAGGTACAGAAGACGATATTCGTATGAGGATACGAAAAGCCCAACAAGCTTTCAGCACGCTCAACCCTGTTTGGAGATCTGGCGGGTATACTACAAGGACAAAGACTCGAATATTCCTATCAAATGTCATGTCTGTTCTACTCTACGGATGTGAAACCTGGAAAGTGACAAACACCCTCACAGACAAACTGCAGGTCTTTGTTAACAAATGTCTACGAAGAATTGTCCGTATATTCTGGCCTTCAGAATATAACACCATCAGAAACGAAGATCTGCTACGCCTGACCGAACAAAAGAGGGTACAAAATGAAATTAAGTCCAGAAAGTGGGGTTGAATCGGTCACACACTCCGAAAAAATAGTTTTAGTATCGCAAAGACTGCCCTAGAGTGGAATCCCCAAGGGAAAAGAAAAAGAGGTCGCCCAGTACAAACTTGGAGAAGATCCATCATGGACGAGATAAGAGGCCAAGGAAAATCTTGGAATGAGGTGAAGGCCTTAGCGCAAAATATAACTCGATGGCGCGTTTTAACTGAAGCTCTATGCTCCACTTATTTTACCTACGTTTTTGTTTAGTATGCAATACTCTTTTTTTATGTGTTTTTTCATATTTTTTTATATACTTTATAAAACTATGTACTTTTTCACAAATATTTGTAAGGATTTCAGTTTTATTTTAATATTTTTCCCTTAACCTAGCGTCAAACAATAACAGTAACGCCCAAATCTGATCGGTTTATTTTTTTGTAAATATATCAGGGTATGTTAGTAAAATTCTTACAATCAAAAAAAAAACACAAACCAACAAATGGTTAATAACAATTAGGTATGACTAATCAAAGAAACAAAAATTATTAGATAAAACAAATGCACAACTCTAACTATGGGATTTACTCGTTTTTTTTAAGGGAACAAAAAATAATGTGTATAACACCTCTTCCGAAACAACGACAATGATCATCCTTGGAAAGTACGCCACTGACGCAACTTCGTGAAAATTTCTCGAATGAAAGGCTAATACATAATTTACGAGTTTAGGGAAAGTCCTCCGTCTTTAAAAGGATTGAATTTAAATTAGTTAATACGCGCCTTAATGCAGAAGGATTCCCTTTTATCGATATTGGGATTTGGGTTTATTAAAGAAGGAATCTACACGCAAAAGCAGAAATGTTTCCAAAAATAGTGCCTCCTTTGGTTAAAAATGAATATATTGTAAAGGACTTATGATCCAAATATCTTTAATACATAAATAAATAATAAATATCATAGTTGTTACCGCAATTACCATAAAAAATGCTCATAAAAATCAAAAATATATTCAAACCTTTCACAATTTTTTAAACAACGCAATATTTATGAAGAATTACATAAATCACTATCTCTATGACCTAATATTCATTAACGGCATTAATCTCAAGGCAAAAAACCTCTCCAATTTCATCTTAACGGCACTTTTTCTTATTACCGGCCCCTATTAGAGCAATCTCTGTCAAATTACAACGGCCCAATCAGCCATAAAACGATATATAGAATGAAAAACGGCAGAAATGAGATCTGCAAGTGGTCCTGATAATGCACATCTTCATCACGGTGATAGACTGTGATGTCATGACAACAATGGAGGGTGCCTTCGGAGGGAAAACTAATGTCTCTTGGATGTTTTTGATGAAAACGGACAGGATGAAGTCCCTGCTGTTCGCTAAGGAATTTTCATCTCGGTCTGGTGACGGTTCTTTTGAAAAACATATAATACGCACTTCCTTTTTTCTGATCTACTCCTGAGCTTACCGAACAATATATTATAATACAATACGATTTTATCATAGCTTCCTAAAGATATTTTTCTTTATATTTATTTCACAGTTTACATCCATATATTTTATCATTTTCCGAATATTAACAAAATGGACCAAATTTTATCTACTTTTTTAACACTTTTGTTCATTTATTTTATTTGTTTTATTTTGTGTACTATTTATTGTACGGTTCGGCTTTTTTACTATTAAATTTAGACTATAATAATATATCTACAGGATTAACCATTGGAAAACGGATACACTTAAATTGTAAATAGAGGTCACCTAAGCGGTATTAGATATACCACACTTATCGGCTATATTGGCTCTAATTACTATTTACACAAGAGTTTTTAAATCGATTTTGCTTATTTCTTTTTAAAACCATAACTTTAGAACCAGCCTGTATATTTTTTTGATATTTAATACAATAAGTTCAAATTACCCATTTACTAAGCACAAGAAAAATTCAGGTTGAAATTACCATAAAAATTTATTAAAAGTTATTGTGACCTTAAAATAACAGCTTGTATATTGATATTTTCAAAATTCGTTTGCATATTTGAAAAGACTACAAAACCTAGCACAAAAACACTACTTCAATGATTAACACTAACTCTGATTTCTGAAACAAAATTACGTCGCAAATAGCAACAAATCAGATTTTCCAAAGTTAAGACAAGTTTAAATAATGTGTCACAACGTCTTAAGCGATAAATACAACACATGATGAATCGCTTGGGACATACCTTAGTGAGCAAACAGCAAAAAAAAGTAGTGAATATTTTCTTTAAAAGGTTTCTCAAAACCAGCTCAAAAGACCTCTAATACATAACAACCCAATAACCAGCAAAACTAATAGAAGCTGGTCTTAAACCAATGTTAAAAAGCCAGCCGCTTTGCACAGAATCTCGAAAGGACGTTCCAACTAAAAAAAAAGGATTTCACTATTACCTATACTTTTAAAACTATATGAAAAGATTCTAATAAAAAGACTAAAGATCATCACCGCCGCAGTTTGGCTTTAGAGAGAGCCATTCAACGATAGATCAAGTACATAGAATCATCATCATCATCATCATTAGCCATTTTGCGTCCACTGCTGAACATAGGCCTCCCGTAAATAATTCCATTGCATCCAATCTTGAGCAACTTGAATCCAGTTAGACTGGATGCGCTTTAAATCGTCCGACCACCTTGTTGGAGGATGTCCTCGACTACGATAAGCATCGTGTCTAGGCCTCCACTCTAAAATTTTCTTTGTCCATCTTCCATCTCTTACCCTAGCAACATGTCCTGCCCAGTTCCATTTCAGGGTTGTAATTCTTTCAACTGCGTCCGTCACACCGGTTTTTCTCCTTACTATCTGACTCGAACCTCTGTCCCTGAGTGATACGCCCAACATTGACCTCTCCATCGCTCTCTGTTCCACTTGTATCTTATTAATTACTTTTCTGGTAAGTGTCAATGTTTCTGCTCCATATGTCAGAACTGGAAGTACACACTGATCAAAAACTTTTCTCTTCAAGCACATGGGAATAGCTGATTTAAAGACTTCCCTCAGTTTTCCGTAAGCTGCCCATGCCAGTCCTATTCTCCTTTTTAACTCTGTTGTTTGATTGTCTCTTCCCAATTTAATCTCGTGGCCCAGATACTTATAGGAATACACTTGTTCAATTTGCGTGCCATTAGTGGAAATGTTTTTTGCCAGTACCAGGTTGGTCATGTATTGTGTTTTGGAAAAATTAATTTTAAGGCCAACTCTTGCACAAGAGCTCTGAAGGTCTTGAAGAAGTTGGCATGCATGATCTACCTGATCTGCAATAAGGACTATGTCGTCTGCAAACCTCAAGTTGTTCAAAAATTCCCCATTTATATTTAATCCAATATTTTCCCAATTATTTTTTCTCATAGCACTGTGTAATAGGGCGGTGAATAGTTTAGGAGAGATATTGTCTCCTTGCCTAATACCTTTCTCCAAGGGAAATGTGTCTGTGTCACCATAGTACATTTTTACAGCAGCTGTTGCGCTATCATATATATTTCGAAGAAGAGTTGTGTACCTATGGTCAATACTGCACTCTGTAAGAGCTCTTAACATGGAGCTATGCTGGACTGAGTGAAATGCTTTCTCAAAGTCTACAAATATTAATATCAATGGCTTGTTGTATTCTATAACTTTCTCTATCAAGGTTCACTACACATAGAATCACCAACATCAATAAAAAGACGCTAGAGGAAACAAATCTATACAGCTATTTTCCTAGATATGACCCAAGAATTTGATTAAGTTTGGCAAAGGCCTTATTCATACATTGAATAAAGAATTGCAGTATTTACAATTATTAGAGTCGTACTGAAAAACACTTCAGAATAAAGCAGGACGAAACCTACACAGTGTTAAAGGAAATTAAATTTTAGATGCCTAATACAGCCTCTTGAGGGGCCTAAAGGAGCCTAAAGAAGCCCAATCACTATTTTTTCAATTTTAATAAAAACCTATTACCGATTGTAAGTAAAAGACCTATTTTTCTAACATTTATCTTCTCTTCTTAGAGTGCCGTCTCCCTAGGGAGGTTGGCAATCATAATGGCTATTTTTATTTTAGAACTTGCTGCTCTAAACAAATCAGTCGATCTGCATTGGTACCAATCACGTAGATTCTTTAACCATGAGTTCTGCCTTCGGCCAACAGATCGTCTTCCTTGAATCTTTCCCTGTATTATCAGTCTCAAAATTTCATATTTTGGTCCCCTCATCATGTGGCCTAGGTATTCCAGTTTTCTGGTTTGTATAGTGGTGATTAGTTCTGTTTCTTTACCAACCCTCTCCAGCACTTCTTTATTTGTAATTCTATCAGTCCATGATATTTTCAATACTCTGCGGTATAACCAGAGTTCGAAGGCCTCGATTCTTTTTAAATTACATTTTTTTAATGTCCAAGTCTCAGCTCCATATAATAATATTGAAAATATATAACAGCGAATGGTACGTAGTCTGATCTCCAAATTTAGATTTTTGCACGTTAGGAGTGGCTTCATTCGTATAAATGCTGATCTGGCAATCTCTATTCGTCTGTTTATTTCTACAGTATGATTATTGGTTTCATTGATCAAAGTTCCCAAATACTGATATTTTTCTACTTGTTCTATCACGTTACCATTTATTGTCAATGGGTGATGTATATTTTGTGGCCTTTTTGTAATCAGCATGTACTTCGTTTTTTTAGAGTTTATAGTAATTCCCATCTCAGCACTATTTATACTCAAGCTTTCGATAAGATGTTGTAGATCCTCTATACTCGTTGCTATGATCACAGTGTCGTCTGCATATCTTAAATTATTAATTAATTTTCCGTTAACGGTGACTCCCGCTTCGATATTATTGAGCGTGTTTGGGAAAATTTCTTCAGAATATAAGTTAAACAAAAGTGGTGATAACACACATCCCTGTCTAACTCCTCTACAGATCCTCATTTCTTCTGAGTGTTGCCCATCAATTTGAACTATGGCACTTTGGTTCCAATATAATGTTTGCACTAGATTTATGATTTTACTGTCAATGCAAATTTATTAACATTTATAATAAATATTAATTTGAAAGAAAACTACATCCATGTGTATTGGGGAATTCAACAAAATATTGGAATAAATAAAGCGAGAAACAAATCACTCTCAAAAATATAGATATTTAGGCATGCAAATAACTAACGATAGCAAATTAGACGAAGAAATTAAACATAGAAATAACCAGGAAAGACAAGTCATTCCATTACTATCAGATATTTTTATGGACCATCTAGAGACAAAGATTTCAAAACATCCCGTATTCAAACAGTTCTTATATTGGTGAAGGTACGTAGACGACGTACTAGTATGTTTCACAGGCACTAACAGGCAACTCGACCAATTTTTATCGTATATTAATTCACTTCATATTCATATTGAATTTACAATAGAAACAGAACAAAATCAATTTATAAATTTTTTAGATATAAAAATTATCAGACTTAAAAACAAAGATGACTTCTCCATATTTCATAAACCTACACATACTGACACGACTATACACAATTCATCATCCCATCCAACACAACATAAACTGGCAGCTTATCATAGTATGTTACATAGATTAACAGAAATTCCGATGTCAAAATACAACTTTGAGACAGAATTAAATATAATTAAGCAAATAGCAGTAAACAACGGATACAACGAACAAACAATTAATAAAATGTTAAATCAAAAACTACACAAGAAAGCCCTAAAATTAGTATTTCCACCATCAGAGAAAAAACTCAGTACCTTCTGTTCGATTACATATACAGGCAAAATAACAACAAAAATAGCCAAACACATAAAAAAGAAAGGAATAACACCAGATTTTCGAACAAATAACAACCTAGGCAAATATATTAAAATTAACAAGAGCCAAAATAAAAAACACTTAAATAGTGGTGTGTACAAACTTCAATGTGGCGACTGCCCAAAAACTTACATCGGTCAAACTGGTAGAAACTTTAATAAACGAATAGCAGAACATAATAGGGCTTTCAATAATAGAAAAACAGATTCGACATACGCACTTCACCTTCTAGGTCATAATCATTCTTTTAATGACAAATTTAAAATTCTTCACATTCAAAATAAAGGCCTTAAGCTATCTTTGTTAGAATCTATGGAAATCAATAAATTAAAAAACACAGATATAATTCTGAATGACCAACTTGAGACAAACAGTTCTCCCTCCTCAACCTATTTCATTAGAGACTATAAATTGTAAACGCATGCCAAAAATAGATCACTTGAGAAAGGCAATCAGCCGAAACAGCTGTAGTGATAATAGTTAGAATAAATTTTGTGGAAGTTTGAAAACAAAGTTTTCAGTGTTTTATTGTTATATAAAATGAATTTCCATCAAGTAACGGTCGAATCCATCAACTATTTTTAGATTTAAATCATTCTTACCTATGTACAATCTTCTTCTTATAGAAATCATAGACATACCTGTAACAATATAAAGAATATCAAAACATACATTATAACTTATTTCATAACAATACGTTTTAACAATTAAGCTTCGACATCAAAGCTAAAAATAAAAACCGAGCATACGATAGCGCTACCATTATCGTATTACAAAAAATAATAATTTGTAATTTTCTACACGAACTACGCCAAAACCTAATCTTGCCATCCACTCATCACACCGGGAAATCCGATATCCAAATTAAGCCTTATTTATTTATTGATAGTCCGGCGTGATGTCGTGCCATGCCGGTCATAGGAATTTTATTTATTGGCCCATACGTGCGACACATCTGCTCTAGATACGCGAGGGCCCACATTAATTTATTGGCCGGTATAAATAACGAGATTGTATCGGAAGTTATATCGGCGAATGTGACGCGGACGCGTGTTACCAATCGAATGAATAGTTGAAATGTGTCAGAGGCACCCGAGAAACTCTTTTTAAGGTAATATGTAGGTTAGTGCTGGTTTTACGGCTAAAAGAAACAAATTATCAAACGAAAAAACTTAAGAAAAGTGCAGAATTGAACCTAAAAGCTCTGATTGGAGTGACAATACATACAGGGTGAGTCATGAGGAACTTTACATACTTCTACCATATGTAGAGTCCCTCAGGGAGCATATCATGTGGCCACTAAAAAATGTCAACTCCTCTTTTTTATTAATTAACAGGGTGATTTGTGTAATTGACCATTTATTTCATTTTACTGTAGTGTTTATACGGCTCATTTGATTTTTTTAATTTTTGCATGATACAGTACACTACTATCAAGCATTCAACTGGTATTAGCTAAACTAAAAAATTCCAGGACTGGCTTTGGAAAAATTCATTTAGGATTCGTATTAAATATTACACCCTGTATATATTTTTTCTAAAATGCAATAAGTGATTTTCAAACTACATAAATAGCCAATGAAAAACGACATATGCGACAATGTTGTCGCACTTTTATTAAATTTTTAGTGAACGATCAAATCTTACCAAAAATAGAACAACATAATTAAGTATCAAATTATAAGGTAATTAATTTAAACAAATGTTATAAATGTCAAACATTTTAATTGAAATGATACACTGAGTCACTGCACAACAAAAAACAGTAACTACTAACAATAACGAAGAACAATTTAAAAAAAAACTAAAAATATGTACATAGTTATGATAAACCCATCCCTAAATTAGAACTAGAAAAGATACAATGATGGTAACAAAATAAAAATGTAAATTCTTCGAGGTATCTTAATATCTATCTATCGAGGTTCTTAATGGTATGTCTTCGAGGACTGTATGAGTGCCAACTCATACAGTCCTCGAAGACATACCGTCTCCGGACTAGCAACTTCAACGTGGAGTCATATGTCGCCATGTTACCTAATCCATCGGTAACTCTATAATCCTAAATCATCATAACATTATTTAAAACTAAATGTAATTAAACATCTGTTATCGGGTTTTTACCCACATATTTAATCTTGGTGGCTACATTCATGTACTCCTAGACACTGATGATGAACACATGGTTTCCGAAAACGTTTTGTCTTTTTAACTTAGCCTGTTTGGGCCTAAAATATACCTATTACAAAGGATTTTTTAATTAATTTTTCAAAAAAAAATGGTTTTTTAAAGTAAAAAAATCCAGCTTTTTATAATTTGTTTTAAAAGTTGTTATAAATAAAACTAGTTACCGTGGAAACTTTTTTGTTAATTTTTAGACAAAGCATATTAGCATTACAATATATTATAATAAAACAAAGTTTAGCTTGTGGGTATGAAATTGAATTTTAAGGACAAAAGCACCCGGCTATTCTATATTTATTCATCTACTCCCGGAAAAAATATTAATGTTAATGTTAATGTTAATTTCCCTAATATCTAGTTTACGTCTCTTGGACTATTAGAAATAAAGGAAGTATTTACTTATTTATTTATTTATGTAGTGTGTTATCTACAATAGTACATACAAACCTTAGAACATATCCACCAACCAAAATGAAATAATCATTCCAAACTCCAACACATACAATACACTTTCTAAAACATTTACATCCAAACTTGCTCAGTTTTATATTATGTAATATAATAAAATAAAAAGATAACAGTTTGGATCCTCACGTGTTTTACATTAATCCACGACCGAGTCCGCTCATGTACAGAGATCCGTTTTGATAACTCCCGAGTTATTTCTATTGTGTCGTGACTCGAAGTAGTTCAACTTTTGTGTATAAAAGTAGGTCCTTAGATTTCGATCCGCCGAAGATACTTCTATATAATTTTATCAAAGAAAAGAAAAGTGTGCATAGTTTTACGACAAACAAAAATAAATTATTATTAACATAAAATTCAAGAAACTAGGAAAAAATCTAAATTAAAAAATTGCACTTTTAAATAACATTTAAAAAGTTGATCCGATCTTAAGAATGTTTCGAACATCGAACGATTACCTTAAAGAGGATGTTCTTCCCTAGTTATGTTAACGTATATTCCAATCCAATAGATCCAACCCTACTGCATGAAACTATCTAGTTCCAGCAGGACGTTTTATGATAGTACCTCGTTATGCTTTAATGGTGAAATATTACTTGAATCTTCTTCAATAAATGGATAAGACGAAGGGGTACTACTGAGTGGCTAGCTAGGACGCCAGATCTTACACCTTTGGATTTTTTCTGTGGGTTATCTCAAGGACAAAGTATATGTAACACAACCAACTAGCAGTGAAGACCTCAAAGAAAGGATAACTACAGAAATACGGAATATTCCACCTCAAACTTTAAAAAAACGTATTAAAACACCACTTTGAAGCTTACAACCAAAATATTGCAAGGCCAAATAAATCAGAGAATTACCTTAGCGATGAACCAGCAGGGTTTTCGCACAGGAAGATCGTGCACAGATGCAGTATTCATCATAAAACAGATTACCGAGAAAGCACTAGAGTATAACAGACCAGCATTCATATGTCTAATAGACCTGAAGAAAGCGTTCGATAAAGTAAAGCTTAAAGATGTAATTCACCTTCTTTACGATAGAGAAAATTCCACTAGATGTTATAAAAACAAATAGAGAACATTTACCAGAACAACAATATGGAAGTCAGAATAGATGACCAGCTTACAGATCCAATAGATATGGGCAATGGAATAAGACAAGGAGACTCGCTTAGTCCAACGCTATTCAATCTAATCATGGATGAAATCATCAATAATATTAATAAAGGAAGAGGATACAAAATGGGGAACAAAGAAATCAGAATACTCTGCTATGCAGATGATGCGGCCCTAATTGCATCCAATGAAGACGATCTACAAAGACTAACCCATAGATTCAACACAAGGGCAAAGGACTTTAATATGGTGATCTCTACACAGAAAACTAAAACAATTGTAATCAGTAAAGTAACCAATTAGATGTAAACTGGAAATCGACGGTATCAGCATTGAGCAAGTAATGGAGACAAATTACCTAGGAATTACACTGTCTAGCTACGGAGATGTGGAGAAGGAAGTGAAAAATCAAGTACAAAAGGCTAATAAAATAGCAGGTTGTCTTAATAACACGATATGGCGCAATCCCCACATTAATACCGACGTGAAATCAAGAATCTACAAAGCAACAATAAGACCAATAATGACATACACTTCAGAGACAAGACCGGATACCTCCAAAACTCAGCAACTACTAGAAACAGCGGAGATGCGTTTACTGAGGAGAATTACAGGAAACACACTGAGGGATCGAATGAGGAGTGAAGAGATCAGAAGAAAATGCAATATACCAGAAATAAATGAGTGGACACTGAACAGAAAAAAGGAATGGAACGAACACATAAACAGAATGGAAGAGACCCGATTAGTCAGAATAGCGAGGGACAAATCACCAAGAGGTAGAAGAAGTATCGGGCGACCACGCAAAAGATGGAGTGATAACCTCCAATAGAGGCATTAATCGACATTGAACAAGCATTTGCTTATAAAAAAGAAGAAGAAGAAGAAACTTTAAAAAAAGTTCGGGACGAATTTTATAGGAGACTATGTTATTGCCAACAACAAGGTGGAGAACATTTTAAGCATTTATTTTAATGAAATAAAGAGAATTACACTTAATTTCAAAATTTCACCTTGTATTATTCATAATAGACCCTACATGATAGAGTTCGTTGACATAGGTTGTTAAGGGTTTTTAAAAACATAAAATATACAGGCGTTTCATTTAAAATACAGATTATGGACTATGCTAGACTTGCGTCGATCATCCTGTACATTCAAATTTATGTTTAAAAAGCGCACATTTAAATGTAAAAGGTAATTTATCTCAACGTTTCTTCTTATTGTCTAAAATATTGACACAAACAATTTTATTCCATAAGTGGTTTCCACACTGTCATATTATCGATTCACACAACGAGATCTGCAATAAAACTAGATCTAGAAGAAAGAAAAATTATTTTTTTAAACAAACTGAATTGAAAAAATTTTCCTTTGGTCGAAATCTATCATCTATTATCAAATCAAATGGATCAGAAGCAAAACCAAAGGAAAAGACGCAGGATAACATGCTGCCAAATTAAATGGAGCTGCTCAGGACACAATGCCCGATTGAATGGTAAGTGATGAAACCACGAAATACAACAACAATGGGACAGACCATGGTTCAGGAAAGATAAAGAGCAGACACAACGAATGGACTCCACGTCGACAAAAAAATGAGGATTTGTGACTATGATCTGTGAGCACAGCGCGGTACCAGTATAGCTTGAAGTTGTCATTTTCAAGTATTATGTCAGAGTCGTATTGAGATTAAGGACAATGATCGGTTGGAGGAGTCCCATTTATCAGCAAATTCTTGTTGAAATAATCTTTCCTACTGAGCCATGTCTTTTCTTATAATCAGTACGATAAACGCCTGCATCCTGGTAAGGTATTGAATGGTTCCTTGAGTTTGACATCCATATTATTCAATTATTATTATTGGTTTATTATTCTTGTTCGTCATAGTTTATTGTAGTTATTAGTTCCCTTAATACACCCATTTATCCTAAAATCTCCCTAAAACTTTCCTGAGAATAATATTTATCTTTTACTTTTTCTACAGTTACATAACTTTCCATCCCGTATATTTTTATTACTCCAAAAGTAGACGGACATAAAAAAGCAAAGAATTTTAGGGCTGGCAATAAATATCTTAACCTTTGGATTTATCAAGGTTGATCTATGCGTGACTGGAAACAGTGATGTGCCACGGCGATATAAAAAATTGACGGATTTTGCAGACAAATCTTCACCGATACTTCCAAGAAGTATGAACATAAAATTGCTAACTTACGGTTAGAATATAATTTGTAAGCTATTAATATTTATGAAAAGATATCGTTATTTCGCTATTTATTTCGATAGTTTAGCTTGTTGCAAACTTTTTTTCAAAAAAAATTTTAGTCGCAGTAGAAAAAAAAATTAGACTACTTTGCTTTTTATCATAAACACTAATTATTAATACTTACATACAGTGAAAACAATAATATTCTAAGATCTGTTTTGAACTGTTACAGTTATTTTTTATTTTATTATATGGCTTTTGACACATTTACATGACATGATCTGCCATAATAGGATCTTGTGGCACAACATTCTATGATGTGACAGATGGCTGTCCATGTGTTGCGTGGCAGGTCAAAACCTGGTGGCTTTTGTGTGATGCAGGGTGTGCTGCTATTTTGTTGTTCCATCCATTTTTGAGTCCAAGTGGTCGTTAAGTTAAAACTCATTTTCCACAGCAATCTGTGCTGGTTTTACATAGATGGTTGGCACCATCTATATCTTGATGGATTGGCAAGATCTCGTTACTAACTATCTTGCTCTAATCACTAGTAGGGAGTGTATGTGCCATAGTTTGGATGGTGGAATGTGGCTCAGTACTGGAAGCCATTGTGTAGGGGTAAATTTGATAACGCCAGCAACTATTTTCATTGTATTATTCAATCGGTCATCTACTTTGTGTATAAGTAAGCTGTTAAGCCAGGCTGAAGGCAGTATTCGCGAATAAAAAGACCATGCCCAGGATAGATGATCGCAAGATGGTAGCCAATGCTCCCCATGTTGTGCCGCATAGCTTTTGGATGATGTTGATTCTAGATTTAAGTTTTCCCGCTGTTTTTGACATATGTTCCTTGAAAGATAGGATTCTGCCAAAAGTTACCCCAAGTATTGGGTATTGAGTTATCTTCCTGATAGCTTGTTATTTAGGTGGAAACTGGAAAGCTCTGCTTTGATAGCATTTTCTTGAAACCTATATTTGCGGAAATACTTTTCCACTGTGTGTCCGCCGTGAGGATTTTTTTGTTCTTTAAATGATTTACACCTTGTCGCAAGTATCCAATCGTCGGCGTAACCAAACTTTCCTGATCTCGTTTCTGGTATATCAGCGATGTACAGGCTAAAGAGAAGAGAAGTTGGACAAATCCCTGAGGTATTCCATTTTCTCATATTCATGCATATTCCATCTGCACAAGAAATTGAAAGAGGTCGCTGGAAACAAATGGAAACAAGTATCTCAAAGTTTAGAAGACAGAAACGGACACAGAATATTAGACATCAATGAAAAGTTAAAAGAATGGGAAAACTACATTTCTGAATTATTTGAAGATGAGAGAGTAGAACACTATACACCGATTGCTATATCAGGTCCATCTATAATAGAAAGTGAGGTAAGGTGTTCAATACAAACGGCAAAAAATGGAAAGCACTTGGCCCCGATGAAGTAAGTGCTGACATACTAAAGTTTTTGGGAGAAAATGGAATTAAAGCTCTGTGTAATCTCTTTAACAGAATTTATGACACTGGGATATTACCAACTGATTGGTTAAAGTCGACATTTGTCACAATACCTAAGAAACATCGTCCAAAGACATGCGGTGATTATCGGACAATAAGTCTGATGAGTCACGTTTTGAAAATCTTTCTGCGAGTAATACACAGCAGAATTTACACGCTGTTAGAGGACAGAATTAGCAATACTTTGGCTTAGCAGTGGCTTGGGTACAAGAGAAGCCTTGTTTAGTATACAGGTGCTAGTACAGAGATGCAGAGATATAAATCAAAATGTGTATAATTGTGCAATCGATTTTGAAAAAGCTTTTGACAAAGTCCGACATAACAAAATGCTAGAAATATTGGAAACAGCTGGATTGGACGATAAAGATCTACGAATAATTACAAATCTATACTGGCATCAAGTGGCAAGAATAAAGGTTGAACAAGAACTGTCGGATGAAATAAATATAAAAAGGGAGTGAGACAAGGCTGTATATTGTCGCCTTTACTTTTTAACTTATATTCGGAGGAAATATTTAAGGAAGCCTTAATGGAGACAACCGAAGGTATTATTGTGAATGGAGTAACCGTCAACAATATTAGATATGCCGACGATACCTTAGTCCTTGCCAATTGCGGAGAAGACCTTCAAATCTAATGAACAAAATAAAACAGACTTGTGATCAGTATGGATTAAAACTCAACGTTAAGAAAACTAAATATATGATAGTTAGCAAACAAAATTATATACATGATGACGGTATAAAAGTCGGAGATGCCACACTGGACAGAGTAGAGAAACTCGTGTATCTCGGCAGTAATATCAATGAGAGCTGGGATCCAACCGCAGAAATTAAAAGCCGAATAGAACAAGCCCGAGCTGCCTTTGTAAAAATGAGAAACGTACTTTGCAGTCACGATCTTAGCATTGACCTTAGAGTTCGTATGATATCTTGCTACATCTTTCCTGTCCTGCTGTATGGAGTAGAAGCGTGGACCCTAACTGAGGCTATGCTTAAACGCTTGACAGCCTTTGAGATGTGGGTATACAGACGACTACTGAAAATAAGCTGGGTCCGACAGAGTTAGAAATGAGGAGGTCCTTAGACGGCTGAACCAAACAACACAACGGTCAATATAATAAAGAAACGCAAGCTGGAATACTTCGGTCATATTATGAGACACCCTGAAAAATATGATCTTTTACATCTGATCATTCAGGGAAAGATCCAAGGTAATCGTGGTCCTGGTAGAAGAAGAACATCATGGCTGAAAAATCTAAGGCAATGGTATGGAAAATCAACTACATCGTTATTTAGAGCTGCTGTCAATAAAGTCACGATAGCGAATATGGTAGCC
Source organism: Diabrotica balteata (assembly GCA_918026665.1). Lineage (NCBI taxonomy): Eukaryota > Metazoa > Arthropoda > Insecta > Coleoptera > Chrysomelidae > Diabrotica > Diabrotica balteata. The sequence goes on along the minus strand of OU898277.1, from coordinate 184,204,442 downwards.
AACATGATATCCAACGATCGATAACGGTCATGGAACTAGAAGAAGATTCCATTTCCCATGACTACTTGATTTGTTCGGTCGGCTAGCATACTGTTGATTATTAGAGCGGTTAACTTACAGAAGATTGCACGGAGGAGCTTGTATATCATGCCTTTTTTTAGACTGTATCGTAGGCCGCTGTTATGTCTATGAATGTGGCTGCGGTTTTCTCTAAAACTCTGCATCAATAAAGTAAGTAAGTGAAAGTTGTAAAAGTGAAAGTGACCTGTTGCTATGCAGCTTCTATTCAATCGAAAACCTGGTGATCAACCGGTACTGGTTCAAGTAGTTTGGACTGATTCTGTTGTAGGTAAGTCATCCTAGTAGCTTGAACGTCGTCGATCATTGTTACAGTGATGTCACAGTTATATGCACAAATACATGCAAATCGTTAGAAGGAACTCACTGTGCTTATTTTTACCCTTAGGGTGCGAATTTAAGTACAATACTTCTAATGAGAAGACGATAATTAAAACATTGCGGAAAACTAGGTTGTATATTTTTTAAAGATCCTAATTAACAGCAATTAAACTTTCTCTACAAAAATTTAGTCAATTTGAATTTGTATGCAAGTATGCACTATTCAATATCCAGTCTCTGTTTTCTACCGGCACAAATAAAAATATACAGTATTACTATACATTTAGAGTTTATTTTTTATTTTTATTTAATGCAAGGAGATATCAGGACAATAAAAAAAAAGTGTAGTGCCTTTAATACTACAATATTAAACATTTTTGTATTTACCCTCATACCATGTCATTTCATCTCAACGTATATCTAACAAAAAAAAAAAACGCTTAAACCAACATTGATACGCAGCCGATATTTCACAAAATCCAAAAACCTCCCCTCTAGGCAATTGTTTTTACGAGTTTAAACATTTCCATAACCACCCTCGCACTTTTTCTGATCCCGCTGTCCGCCACGGCGACGTTCTCATGTTTTTCGTATGAAGTCAAAGTTATGAAAGAATAAATCATGGCCTACCTTGCATAACAGGCTTAGATCTTCTTTGTATGCTTAGCTGTCCTCGGACGGTTCAGGTAAACCTGGAAAAAAGGAAATAATACAGTAAACTGAGCTGGGAAAGTGACTGGAGTGAGTGATATGTATACTTTTTTATGTCGTAGGGTAGAAAATAGAATATAAGTAGAAAGCTTGAACAGTAAATTTTATATTTTATTACATAGAACTATTATATATAGTACAGACGTTGAACAGAAAATGTTCAAAAGAGTTTTTAATAGCTAATATAAAAACTTAAATGCAAAAGTTTTGCACCACCAAAATTCAAATTCAAAATATTTTAATTTATTTTTTATAGCTCTATTTTGATGATTTTTTAGAACGCTGTGTATAAATTTATGAATTTTAATTTGGTATAGTTAGTTTTATATTTAACTTATTGTACGAGGTAAATTAAAATGTGGTTTTGTTATCCTAACTTTGAAACTTCTTGTGAAATAATTCCGTTTGTGAATTTTCGTAAAACCTTATTTTTTTTTCTGTAAACATGTCTTCTTAGCATTGTGTTTTTTTTGTTTCATGTCAAAATATGCCTTGGTTTATTTTTTAGCGCCAAATGAATTTGCCTCCCACAATTGAAGCCTTTTTTAATTACGGCTATTTTGGAGGTATCTTGTAGTACAACGAGGTGGCTTTGGTGATTGTTATTTGGACCCGTTATGCAACAAGGAACCAACTAACTTTTTATCAAAAATCGAGTTATTGATTCCCACCGACTCCAAATAATATTATTTAGGTTTTGCAACAAGGAACCAACTGATTTTGGACATAGGCGACATCTAGGGGACGATAGAACCCATATTGCAAATTTGTAAATTCGGTTGTACAGGTTTCTAATTCGAACCAAGTAACTTTGGTTCTTTGTTGCAGAAATCTGTAACCTACGAAAGTTGGTTCCATGTTGCAGATTTACTTTCCCAGCTGTGTATTATCGTTGAGTGCCAGAAAAATAACTTTGAAAATGCTTCAAAGCGAGAGATTTCTTTCGCAACGGGTGCAAAAAATCATGAATAATGTAAGGCTGATACCAACGTCTTCCACTGAAGCTTGTATTTCCAATTTGCAAGAGGTAGGTTTATTAATTTATATTTTTTTTACTTCTAACCTTAAAAGACCTCTAAAATTTTGTCCTATGACTATATTATTAGGTATTTTTATTTAATAGCATGTTATTTGCCAATTTTTAGCATAATCAGTCCTGCTTATTTATAGTTTTTTATTTAATTTTGATTTTTTCCGAATATGTAAGTTGGTTCCTTATTGCAAAATTCTTTTTCAGGACTGGCAAAATAGCAGCAAAGAAAATCAGGGACCAAGTAACAGCAATAGTGATTCCATAAACATGATGATATATCGATTATTAACGGTAACAGTTACGACGAAGACTCGGATGATTCCGTCAAGGATAAAGATTTCCAACCTACTACAGCGACGTCTCATCCGACGAAAGTTTAGGACAACCTTCAGACCATAACTCGAACCCTAATGATGAAGCAGAAACTAATTTAACTGCAGGATGTATCTTTCACGGGTCGTCCAAAAAAAGGAAGAAAGAAAAAATATGCTGAACAAGACAGAAAGGAAAGAAAAAGGAAAACGAACAGTAATATGGAGTATTACTCCGCTCGAGGAAAACTTGTTAAGTCAAAAGCATTTATCAAAATTTGTGTGCTCATGTGCTGCAAGATGCCATGAAAAATTTTCTGCTGATGATCTCCAACAGTTTTTCGAACATTACTGGAACTTAGCGGATTATAATCTACAAACAACATTTATATCAACATCCGTTAGAGAACATTTTGCTCAGAGAAAAAATTCAAATGCGATAAATCCTGCAACACGACAGTTCTCAAGGAAATATTTCATAAATAAGGTTATAGTTTGTAGAAATATGTATACGAATACTTTGCAAGTGTCAACTAACGTATAAATACTGCTCTACAAAAAGTAAGAAATTTGTCTACACTTGACAAACGAGGTGTTCGCGGTGGACACAACAAGATTTCAGCAGATGAAAAAAATATTATATTTAATCATATAAATCAATTTCCACGCTATGTATCCCATTACTGTAGAGCACGGAAGATGGATCAAGAAATTTTTGCAGGAAGGAACTACTTTACCGATAATGTATGATCTTTACAAACCAAAAAGTGATAAACCTGTAAGTTTTTCATCTTTTAAAAAAGTTTTTTTGAGAGATTTTAACTTGAGGCTAAAAAAGCCAAAAAAGGATACTTGCAATAAATGTGATGCATTTAAAGTGAAGATACAAAGTATTAACGGACGATGAAAAACGGGAAATTGTTTAGACAACACGAATTACATGTAGAAGAGGCAGAATTAGGAAGAAAACAAATGAATATTGACTTGGCCAAGGCAATAGAAGACGAGCAAACAGAAACTTCTGACCTTCGATTTAGAAAAACGCTTCCTTTACCTCGCATATCTTCAAATATTATATTTTACAAAAGACAGTTATGGGTATATAAATTGTGGAATTTATGCAGGTAAACAGAAAAAATCAACATTTAATTTATGGCTAGAAGGACAGGCAGGCCGTGGAGCCCAAGAAGTGGGATCTTGCCTAAGAAAATACATTCTCGCTAACATAAGCGATAAAGTTCAGCATATTATTCGTGGAGTGACTCTTGCGGTGGACAAAACAGAAAACATTAAAATAGTACTTTTGTTAAAATGTCTTTTTGGAGGAATCACAGCATTTAAAGACTATTAGGCTGAGGTTCCTTGTTCCAGGTCATACGTTTCTGCCGAATGATAGTGATTTTGGAGATGTCGAATGTGCTCTTAAAAAGCAAAATAATATATTTTCACCTGAAGAATACAGCAATATAATGAGAAACTTGTAGACAAAAAGCGACCTATTAATGTAAATATGATGGTAAAAGAAGATTTTCTCAGTACCTCAAAATTAGAAAAACACAATCACAAACAGATAAAAAAAAGTATTACGAACGAGAAGATAAGTTGGTTTACGAAACCAAAGAGTTAAATTATTTTAAAGATAAGCCTTATAATATTTTTTTGAAGACGACTTACCTAGACAATGTACGATTACCAAGAAATTAATTATACGGAAAGTAGCAGGAAGACAAGCTTCAACGGACCACAGTACAACACGTTTTTAGAACCATTATGGCCTGAGGGAAAACCAGTTGCAGACGCAAAGTTGAGAGACGTACAAAGTTATCTTCATTTAATACCGTCAGCACACCACAGCTTTTATACAATCTAACGGCAGACAATTCTATAATAGAGGATATAGATGGATTTAATGGAGATATAGATTTCGAACCAGACGTGGATATTTAATATTACATTTAGCAACAAAGAACCAAGTGATTTTTTTCTACCTTAGGAGTTCATATTGTACTTATGTATTTTACTAATATCATTAATACCATTTTATTGTAATAAAAGTGTTTATTTTATTGTCGTCCAATCATTTTTTTATGCCTAAATAATTTCATGAAACAATCTAAACATTATTCTAATTTTTCTCAAAACTTTGGTAATGTTGGTTGGTTCCTTGTTGCATAACGGGGTCCATTTGGTGACATTATATCATATTAATACTTACATTTTGTTAACCTAGGATTTGGTTACCAACGCATTACGAGATAGTCATTTAACAGCGGTGCAAACAAGAAATCAGCTTTAAGAGGTTCGAGGCAATAATGTAATTGTATTTATGGTTCGTCAAAGATTACATGAATTTAGTTTGCAAAGTTTTTCGTCTTCTTCTTCATGTACCATGTCCTTGCAGAGTATTGGTTACCATCATAGCTATCTTAATTTTATTCACTGCCACCCTACATAGCATGCTTGTATCAACACCATAACAATCTCGCAAGTTCTTTAACCATGAGTTTCTTCTTCCTCCTGGACTGCGTTTGCCTGCTATTTTTTTCTTTCATGATATTTTGTAGCAACCTATATTTGGGACCTCCCATTACAAATACTAGAGCTTTCTCTGTTTGATGCTTTTTTGTCAAGACACAATGCACAATCGACAAAAATGAGGAAGGCCTATATCCAGCAGTGAACGCAAAAGGCTGGGTGATGATGATGATGATAAAACGTTGAAAAGTAGGGGTGATTCCACACCATTTACTAAATCTGATGTTGTGTGATTCCAATATAAATTTGCAATTATTCGAACATCTCTGCCGTCCAAGCCAATGTCTTAAATGCCTTTTGGAAGTCAATAAAACAACAGTATATGTCTACAGATATATCTTGATATCTTTGGGCAAGTACGTTCATTCCAAATAGTGCCTCTCTCGTTCCAAACCCGTTACGGAAACCAAACTGAGTGTTATCCAGGTATTCCTCGCATTTATTGTAGATACGACCATGTATTACCTTTAGAAAGTGGTTTAACAAACTGATGGTTCTATAATCAGCACAGGTTTTTGGTGTTGTCTTCTTAGGTAAAGCTATAAACAGTGAATTAGACCAACCATTAGGTAGTTGTCACCTGGTATAAATGGTATTAAAAACAAAGTTATAGTCTCTTAAACATTTTTATCATTTATAAGCTTGTATATTTCAGTTGGAATTTTATCAGGACCAGACGCTCTGCCATCTTTTGATGATTTTATGGCTTTTATAACCTCAAAGTGTGTTATTAAGAGTCCGTCATTCATTAAGTTTGTTCTCTACTTCAAATATTACTTTGCTATGTTCATCCTGTAGCAATGCAGTATGTTTCTGATTGTAGATACCAGCCGCTTCTTTCACTTGATATGGCACACTGTTCGGCTAGATTTTGACTCTTTGCTTTTCGTAGTTTACGTCAGATTTCTTTTGTATGCCGTTGTAAAGTGTTTCGTTGTTTTTCGCTAGTCGCCGTTGTTCCATCAAATTCAATATGCCATCTGTCATCCAAGAAAGGCTTCTTTAGCTTTGACCTGCCTTCTAAATTTCTCACACAGATTCCTTTTACTGTTACGATTTTATTTAAGTCCTCATCGACATTTTCAGCAATATTTTTCCAAATTAAATTCTCGTTCAGTTGTCTTTGAACTGATTCCTTCATTTTTTCGCCTTGTAATTGGGCTGTATCAATATTTTTGCGAGCCTTCTTTTTAATCATCTTTTTTGGGTTACAGTTACTATGGGATTATGATTAGACCCAATGTCAGCACCTGGATAAATTTTAACTGATTTGATGCAGTTTCTATATCGATTTTTTATTAGAATAAAGTCAATTTGGTTTCTAATAATTTTGTCCTCTGATTCTACAATTGACTTCCAGGTGCAGAGTCTTCTTGGTGGTATTTTAAAGTGAGTATTCGATATAATGAAATCGTGTTCTTGACAGAACTGGACTAGTCAATCTCCATGGTCGTTTCTGTTTCTTCTTCTTCTTCATGTACCATGCCCTTTCAGAACGTTGGTTACCATCATAGCTATTTTAATTTTATTCACTGCCACCCTAAATAGCATGCTTGGTATCTACACCATACCAATCTCGCAAGTTCTTCAACCATGAGGTTCTTCTTCGTCCTGGACTGCGTTTGCCTGCTATTTTTCCTTGCATGATATTTTGTAGCAATCTATATTTGGGACCTCTCATTACATGTCCGAAATATTCCAGCTTTCTCTGCTTGATGCTTTTTATGATCTCAGTAGTCTTGCTGAGACGTTCAAGTATTATGGAGTTACGAATCTTCTCCACCCAGGAAACTTTTAAAATTCTTCTATAGCACCACATTTCGAAAGCCTCAAGGCGATTTAGATCGATTTTTATTCACAGTCCAGGACTCGACAGCATAAAGTAAGACCGAGAACACGTAGCAGCGAAGTAGGCGGATCCTTAATGCCAGGTTTAGGTCTCTGTTACATAACACCTTGGACATCCTTCTAAAAGCAGCTCTAGCCTGCTCTATTCTGGATCTAATTTCGCCGTGATTTTCTGCATTACAATTTAATTGCTGTCCAAGGTGGATGATTTTATCAACTTGCTCAAGTTTGGTATTATTTACATATATAGACGGTTTTATATTCTGTTGTTTACTTATTACAAGTATTTTGGTTTTCCTTATGTTCAGATCAAGACCTGCCTCCCTACAACTCTCAACGACACTATCAAGTAGTGTTTGCAGATCTTCTTGACTAGAAGCTAGGAGTACTGTATCGTCCGCATATCGCAAATTATTGATGACTTCGCCGTTCACAAGTATTTCTTCTTGTTTTTCAGAAAGCGCTTTTCTGAAAATTCTTTCGGAGTAAACGTTAAAAAGCAGGGGTGACAAGAGGCATCCCTGCCGTACTCCTATTTTAATATTGAGAGCCTGTGATTCCACACCATCTACTAAAACTGATGTTGTTTGATTCCAATATAAATTTGCAATTATTCGAACATCTCTGCCGTCCAAGCCTATGTATTTTAGAGCTTCGATCAGTATAGAGTGGTTTCTGTTTCCCAAGCCATAATTCCTCACAACGTTCAAACAGCGTCCTTTGCCGACTTTAGCGTTAAAATCTCCGAGGACTATGGTATTATCTGCTGCTTTGACAAAATTTAGAGCATCAGTAAGATCTTTGTAAAATGTTTCTAATTTATCTTCATCACTGGATGATGTTGAGACATAGATCTGAATTACATTGGTAATTAACGGCTTTGAACTAAATTTCACTAGCATTACTCTGTCAGATATGGGAATATAAGTTAATACTGAGTGAGTTAATTGTTTTGCTACTACGATTGCAACTCCATTATAGTGATTGGTATCGGTATTTCCGGCATGGTACACTTGGTATTCATCTGCGTCACATACTCCTGATCCCGGCCATCGCATTTTGCTTATTCCGAGGATGATGATTTGCATTATTTTCATTTCTTTTATGGAATTATATATTTAACCTGACTAAAACATGCTTCTGACGTTCCATGTGGCTATTTTGCAAGGATTTCGCATATTAACGACCTAAAAGTCCTGCACTCTTGAGACTGTGCTGTCTTGCTGGATCTTGGGTTTCGAAATCCATGATTAATAATGTTTTGACTTAACTTATTTACAGCCATGATAGTTAAAACTGACAGTAAGTGGGGGATTGCTTATACCGGCAGACCAGCAACTGGGCCCAAATTACTTCCACGGCACAGAGTGGCTAGACTACAATTTTCCAGGGAACATTTACATTGGAATTAAGAACAACGAAGTAATGTTTTTTATGAATTATTCGAGATACTGTCTTCACTCATCAGATCGGAGAGAATGAGTATGACGTCGAACTAGACAGAGATTTGCGGAGTGCGCATTCAGTCCTCGCGTTAGCCATGGAGGGGGTTCGGTGATGGTATGAGCAGAAATATCCCGAAAGGCTTACACTGAATTAGTATTAATTGAGGGTTCGTTGACTGCATACCGGTATAGTGAGATTTTTTATAAATGGAAGATAATGCGCGATCCCAATCTGCAATGTGTGTCACGTAATATTTAGAGAAAGTTGGTATTAATAAAATGATAAAAATACTCTATCAACTCCTCCCATTGTAAAACTGTAGTCATTTACTACTATCGGTTTAACACTTCTTTATTTCGTTTTTTTTTAACTATAGCATCTGTTTTATGGATAGTGGAAGTTGGAGCTTCAGCATTTCTAGTTATTTGTTCAACACACTGATTGGTTTGGGTGGTAATGTAAGCAATAATACTCTCGCGAACAAATTTATTGAAGAAATGTAATACGTTGTTTGACTCAGTAATTTCAAAATTTACAGAAGATTTCCCATGAAACGAAAATCTAGGTGGTGGCGATAAAATATTGATTTCACACCATTCACGTGCTACTATTACATCAGTATCACTACCATCTGAATCATTAAATTCATCAATAACAGCTTCGGTATCACTTTCAGAACCTCAACGGTTTATATTATATTCTGATCTACTACTGTCGTACTGATAATGTTCGTATTGACTATCATCCCCCATAAATGGCGCAGAGTATTCGTAAATAAAAGAAACAACATGCGATAAACTGCGATACACCTTTTTCAGCTATCAGACATGTACTAAATCGTTACCGTTAGCTATCCGTACCACTGCGCTCAATGTGGTTGGTAGTAGCTTGGCACAGCAAGTTTCCCCACGATCGTGTATAATACAGCGACAACAAAATCTGCGTCAACAAAATAGACGAGTTAACACGTTTTAATACATTTTATGCCACTATTTAAGATGATTTTTAACGGTTTTCTACTGTTCAGCTGTTCAGTCAACATATAGCGCGATATATCTCAGCTTAATAATTTTTGTTAAAAATTGTTTCGCCGAGCATACTTGGAACAAAGTCTTAAACGGTGTTCAATTTTTTCACATGCGAAAAATCATGTCATTTTTCGCTGTATTTTTAACTATCCTAATATCACAATTTTACAATCATTATCTTAGTCCAACCCTTAATAACCCGTCCTACTTACATTTTAACCCCCTCCATTAGAAATACAGATAGTTCTAAGATAGCGAAGAAGAAAGACACTCTCTTGATTATCGGCTGTCGCTAAGGACAGACCCCTCTCTCTTGATCTGGCCACCGCTAGGGCCAGTTCTTTTTGGAGTCTCGGCTACCGCTAAAGACAGTCATTCTGTCTCTCTCTTCGATTATCAAGAAGAACAGCATCTATCTTGGCTGTTTTCTATCGTCATTACCTCTTTCCCCCCTAGAAAAACCGCGAGTGTGCCCGGACATATTTCGCATAATAGCAAAAACCGCGAGAGTGTGGAGCAGAAAAACCGCGAGAGTGTGGAGCAGAAATATTGGTAAGACTTTTTATATAAACTTAATTTGCTATTGTTTGTATACCTTTTATTACATATCCTAATTTATTTGAACCAGCCCTATATAATACAGTCCACATACACTAAAATTATACTAATAATTTCCCACATATGTACACTTAGGGTGGGCCGACAAATTTTTTTCTGGAAAATAACAACGCCTGTGGTTAAAAAAGTTGAGTTATACTATAACACAAATTTTAAGTCCAAAATGAGTAGCTAAAAATATTTTTTTCCACTGCCACAAAGACTGTATATTTTTTTAATATAAAAGGTCATTGTGGCAGTGGAAAAAATAAAAAATAATAATTATTTCGAACGCAGATCTTCATATTTTTTTATTATATAATTTTTGAAACATCAGGGTTATTTATTTTGTAACTTAAAAAAATTGAAATAAAATCTGTATTGTTCTGGCGGTTTGATGCATACTTTATAACGTATAGTAAACTTTATTTGCGTATTTTTCCACTAACTAATAAGTAGACAAAAATTTATTTTAGGAACCTACTTCAAAGAGTGTGCCGAAATTCCCCAATAACAATAAAGTAGACGTTAGTCTTAGTATAAACAAAGTTAATATTACCGATTATAATATATTATCATTCTTAAAATAATGTGACATTGGAGGTCAACGCTTCGCTTGTGCTGCAGATTTTGCAGTGGTGTAAGTGTAAACCAATATTTCAATCAATTAAACGGTCTAGCGACACTTAAATTATTTTTAGTGTTTTACCGACAGTTGAGTAGAAAGTAGCGTGTGATAAAATGGCTAAAACTAAAGAATCGTCCAAGTGTCCAATTTTTGGCGCACCTAGTGATTTCAATGATTCGCAATTACCAACATACAAAGATGTTATCCGTTATTTTTTGTGGGTTCGTTTCGAATTGGAAAAAAATGGTGTCAATAAGAATCGACTTATTCCAGAAGCTTTGGAAATTGTAGCTCAAAAAGTAGAAACTGTTTGGATCAAGGCTTCAATTCCAATCATAAGCCACCAAAGGATTATTTTTTTATTGCGAAAATATCAAGAACAACGAAGGCAAATTCTCAAACCTTTTAAGAAAAGACAAAATGTTCCCAGTTACAAATCTCAATTGCAATCGTTTTTAAGTAACAGTGAACGATTGTTTGACATAGCGACCTGTAAATGTAAGGATTCTGAAACTGTTGCATGTAATTGCACAAAAAAATATAAGGTAAACTGAAACTCTGATACGTTATTAATTTAATAACTTTTCTTAACACATTTTTTAGGTACCTCGACTGGAAAGAGCATTTCTTCTAGACCAAAGAACTTGTCGTAAAATGAAGATTGGTGCCCTTGATAAAGTTGAATCCCAGAAACTTTTGCAGAAGGAGAAAAAAGCATTCATAATGGCTTCGTCACATACATCAGAATCAACTAGTGTACCAGTCATTGAAAAAGTTCAATCTTCTTGTGAATTACCGACAGATGTTTGTGATAAATATGATACTGAAGATTTTGACCCAGACTTCTCTATTCCATATGCAAATACTTCAAAGTTGCCCGTGTTTAACTTACAACCTAGCTTATCGAATTTGCCCAGTACCTCAGAGGGCATTCAACGCAATCTGAAAGAAATACCAAGATTAGCTGAAACACTTGACCGGTATTTGGTTTCAGACCGAGCAGGAGCAGCTATTGCATCAGCGGTGCTACTAGATTTTGGTGTCATAGATCCGCAAAATAAAACAAATATCATCGATAAGAACAAAATAAGAAGAGCAAGAGAAAAGAAAAGAATTGAGGTTCAGAACGATTCCATTCCATTATGTCTTCGTGGTCTTTACTTTGATGGACGGAAAGACAAGTCTTAAGTGTTTCAGGAAAATGCAAGAAAAACTGTGTTGGAAGAGCATATCACAATGTTAGAAGAACCTGGTTCTAAGTATCTGGGTTACATTTGTCCTACATCTGGCACTGCTATTAATGTAGCAAATGCAATCTTGGAGTTTTTAAAAAAATGTAATTTGGACCTCAATAACTTAGAAGTCGTTGGATGCGACGGTACTGTCACAAATACAGGGCGTAAAGGAGGCATTATAGTGTTACTGGAGAATAAAATTGGAAGGCCCCTGCAGTGGTTTGTCTGTCAGCTTCACGCCAACGAGTTGCCTCTAAGACACCTATTTGAAAAACTGGATGGCAATACCAGTGGACCAAGTGCGTTTTCGGGGCCTCTTGGAAAACGACTGCAAGTTTGTGAAACTCTTCCTGTAGTTTCATTTTCAAAAATAGATTCATCAGTGGACGAATTTCGCAGCGACGATCTAAGTACAGATCAAAAATACCTGTACGATATTTGTCAAGCAGTAAAAAGTGGTGCTTGTTCAGAAAAACTTTCTAAGAGACAGCCTGGAAAAATGGTTCATTCTCGGTGGCTTACCACTGCTTCCCGTATCCTTCGGTTATATGTAGCAACCAGAAACTCATCGGAAAATTTACAAATACTAAGCCATTTTGTAATGAAAGTGTATGCGCCCATGTGGTTTTGTATTAAGACTCACCCGTCATGTATTTATGGTGCAAGGCATCTATTCAAGACAATAAGACTCTGCGACTATTTACTACCAGAATTGAAAGACATAGTCTATAAATGTATTCAAGAAATGGATACTTTGGGAGCCCAGAAAATATTATTTTGGCTATGTTGTTTGACAAACGTAAACACATAAGACAATTGGGGTTCCAAAGAATTTTGAAGAGCAGACAGTTAAATTACAATGGTCAGCGACATTTCGTAGTACCAGAATTATTTTTTGGCAGTAAGGATTACTTTGAGATTATCGACTGTCAGAAAGTTTTATGGACAGAGCCTCCTGTAACTATGAAGCTATCAAAAGACCAACTAAGGGAAGTTGTTGAAAATCCTGAAACCAGTCTTTTGGCATACGTAAAATCATACCCTTGTCACACACAAGCGGTTGAGAGGGCCGTCAAAATAGTAACAGAAGGTTCAGCTTCTGTCTGTGGAAGTGAAAAAAGAGACGGTTATATAAGGAACAGGCGGAAATCAAGGGAAAATGTGCCGAAATATAAATCAAAGAAAGACTTTTTTTTAAATAATGTGATTGTTACTTTTGAAAGATATTCTGTTTTGTATCGTTATATATTTATAGATAAACTATTTTTGTATTTGTATTGTTGTATTATGTGTTCAAAACAAATTTAGCTTTAGTATAAATTAATTTTTTGTATGCAAAAAAATTAAATCTACCATACAATACATTTTTTTTTGAAAAATTCTTAATTTTATACAGCGCTGTGGCAGTAGAAAAAAAATTAATTGTCAAACAAAATACTATGACCAAATTTATCGTATAAAACACTTTTTTTAACTCAGGCAACCATAATAAATTAAAAACAACGAATTTGACATAATATTAAATGATTGGATTTTTTCGTAAAAATCTCGTTCTTATATAGCTCTGTGGCAGTGGAAAAAAATTAAATTAATTATTAAAAAAACACTGTGATATAAGTTATCTTATCATACAACTTTTCTGGGGTCAGGCAACTAATTAAAAAATAAAATAAAAACACATTACTCAACGGCCCACAGTACACTCTTTTTGTACAAACGGTTAAAAAAAATAGATTGAGGACATTCAAATATACTGGAAAATAGTATATTTATTGAAAACAATTTAAAAAATCCTTCAGAAGTCGCCTGAAGGATAATAAGTCGAGGTATCTAAGAAGTTAAAAATAATGGGATTTGCCCATATCTTACATCTATTAAGTCCAATTGCTTATATTAGTCTACACTTATTTAACAAGAAATGTTGGTTAAAACATTTTCTTGTCATTTTGTATGGTCAAAAGAGAACTGCAGCACCAAAGTAACTTTCCATTGTTATTAACTGACAGCAAACAGCACAGAAAGTAAAACCAACCGAAGCGATGAAAGCAAGAGATAGAGAGCATTTCCTTTGCGGAAAATAAACGAATAGCTGATTTAATTAAGTGGCGGCTACACGAATGTCTTGATGGTAATTATAATTGCGAATTTGTAGCTGGTAGCATATAAATGTGTTTATAATGTATATTTGATAGGTGCTTTGTAGGATGAACGATGCAAATACGGAACGTCTAGTTTGTGTTATGTTATGTCTGGAGAAACTCGATTGCGGAGGTTTGGAATGGAGACGATAATATTTACACGTTTTTGTTATCTTGTAATTAACGTAGTTGTTGAGTTTACATCGTTTTAATACTGAAAATAATAGCATTATTGTTATTATGTACTATTTTACTTAATATTAACCTTAAACGAGTGTTAATACTCCATGAAGTGTATAATTATGAATATTGCCCGCAAACTACTCAAAACACAATATTTTTTATATTATTTATTTATATTATATCCTTTACTATTTTTATTGGAAATAAACCACAATTTGACTTTAAAATAAGTTTATTTTTGACGTTTACACTTCCACTTTGGAAATTGTTCTAAACAGGTTGATTGATAACAAACTATTCCGGTCGGAGTATATCGGATTGAATCCATGGTACAATAAAATTCACATGGTATGGCACATAATGTTCCAAAATCGGTTCGCTTCGCGCACGACGTAGTCAAGATCCCCTCTTCGCGCAAATTTGAATGCAGTTGTATAGGAAAGACTTTTAATTTTAAATTTTTAATATAATTTGGCTAATTTATTTATAGTACTTATAAGGAAATGATAAAGTTTTGTTTTTATGATATTTAATCATAAAAAATAAGTTGTATCTAATTTAATTTTATTGATTTTTGGGTACAGATATTTTAGCGAGGTTCTGAAACTGTTATTTTATTTTGTTAACATAGCTATTCTTTATAAAACACGTTTTAATTATGTTTATTATACATACAGGTTGAACAACTGCTACTCTAGAGTTCCATATTTCAGTTGTTTAAAAAGATACAAAAAAAATTATATAAAGAGTTTATATAAAGAGTTTTGGGTCTTCGCTAATCTACAAAATGGAATACATATCACCACAATTTCATTCTCTCTTAGTGGCCTAGCCACCGCAGCATGTTCATTTTTATAGACCTACCAATATTAGGCTCAAAATTGTAGCGTCTATGTCATAATCCGTTTCCCTGCACGCCTTTATAAATGTCCCATTTATACATTCAAAACAACCCAAACGTTCTTCATCACATTTTGTCATCATCCACGTTTCTGACCAACTTGCTTAGAGTTCTATATACATATCAATATTTTCGTTCTTTTTTTGACTGTTTGACGTTAAGTTTCTTTAATCCATAGTACGCTCTATTTGCTAGATATATATGTCTGTTAATTTCTGCAGTTACTGTATTACTTTGGTTGATTTGAGCCTAGATATGTGAACTCTTTTACTCCTTCAAAAGTATATGTTGCAGCTGTTAGATCTTTGGGTTTTCCTAATGACAGTAGTGGGTCCAACGGACACAAGAAGTAGTTAACAGATCCAACAGAAGTTCGTGTTAGTACTAAGCACATCCTAGTTTGGTCCAAATGTCACGCTGCTAAACACCCACCGATGATAATTGAACCTTCATTGGTTGGGACTTACTTGTATTAAAGTATTTTGGGAAAAAAAAATAAATTTTTAAAGGAACTTTATTACATATTACATTAATTTATTATTTTAATTATAATTAAATACTATCGGCTCATGAGATCAATACACAAGGATCACCTGAAATTTTTTACAATTAGTTAATTTGATAATAACACGCCAATTCGCAAAACTGCTCAATAATTTCTGTAACCCAATACAATCAGAATGGTCTAGAATAATACGAAATAATTTTATGTCATGTGCATATGCTAAGACTTTAGTCACTCAATGATGTGATAGCATCATCAACAAAAACTTCAAAGAGAAGAGGTAGGGACCAAGTTGGCATTTTGTACCACTCCAGAGGAAAGTATTCAGTTAATCATTCAAGTAAAATCCTTTTAAAATTATCCTTTCTACAACAGGATATTATCCACAGTTTCCTGACCACACTATCTTTAGGAAACGTATGAAACCTTAAGTTTTATCTTTATTGTCACTATCACAAGTAGCAACTGCACAGCGCATTTTGAAATAGTTACAAAATTTCACAAAAACAAACAGATACACGAAAGCAAATAAACGAGTAAATGTTCTTAAATCAGTCTATACAGACTATAACACATATATACAATCCAAAAAGAGAATAATATCGCTAAAAACAGATGAACAATACGAGTTTTGCAAAAAAATCCACTACACAATATAGTAATACAATTACAAATAATGGCTCACAGGGACCTTTGCTACGTCACACCTGCTTGACCTCAGCTATCAAAAGTGTCAAATGTCATGCGCAAGATTCTACCATGAGAGTTTATTGTACCATGGATTGAATCGTTGTTGCCACTTACTCCGATCGGATAATTGTGTATATTTCATGATACAATAAACACAAGGTATGATATATACATAGTGTGACCAACTAGCCGAAAAATCCGGGACATGGCCCGAATTACGATGTCGTGTCCGTATTTTTAACTTTTTGGTAAAATTCCATTTTGAAATTTTAAATACGTTATTCTTTTAAGAATTCACATCAAATTGAATTGTTGAGACGAAAAAAAGTCGAACATTTCTAGAGTGTAATACTAATTCCTCATCCAAAACGCATGCATTTTATCGTGGTATTATGTTATAAGAAAATCAAACTGTGCACTTTTTTCGTTTGCAAATTGAATGAATTTTTCATGGCAACAGCAACATCGAGCAATATTGATTTAGGGACTGCAGCTCGGGAAGGTGTTTGGGCGTATCATATGTTTGCTTTGTTTTGAAAATGCAGCTTTTGCATTTATATCCACGGTAATTTATTCGTTTAATCCATTAATAATCCCAGAATATGCATTTTTGCTCAACCAGTCACTCTGGAATCAATGGTAAAATCCTTGCACGGTAGCCCAAACAAGTCATCAATTACTGAAAAAAGATATAACTCCGGAAAGGCTCTTGATGAGGTAACGCCCGTGCCTGTATTGGCAGCAGCAGTAAAGAGAGTTCGTAAAAAAATAAATGGAGAGATTACTGCTCAAGACGACTTTATTAAAATAAAGAAGGATGCCTTGATTAACACTAGAAAGTCGGAGGGGCCAATTTGGCCCCTGTTGCGATTTGAAGTTATTGTAGTTCTTTTATTTGACACAATAATAATTTCATATTTTATGACTTTTAATATTTTGATACAAAGTCTTATTTAACGCAAAAAAATATTGTTTACTAAATTTATTAAATGGATTTTCTAACAAACCTACCATAGAAGTCTGAAGGGCCAAACTGGCCCTGTATTAATTATTATCGTTTTCTCGGAAATTTGACGATTTCTTTTAACTTTCTGTCGGATAGATAAAATTATGTTTATGTACGTTTATTCCTAGAAGGTAATTTGTTACATACTGTTTGTTCCTTGAAAGTATTTTGTTTATTGAGCGGTTTATTAGGTTCTGCTGACTCTCGTTTCTAGAATATTGAAACATTCGTTCAATTGTGAAAATTCAAGACGACTGTAAAGATGTCTCGTCGTGGACTATCAGAGCTTGAACTTCTTGAAGAAATACGAAAAATACAAGAAGATGTTTCGGGAGGTGAATCTGAATTTGCAGAAAATAATGAGTCAGACGATGAACAATACGTACCACCACAAAATAATGATTCAAGTGACTCTGATGCTTCAGAGCAGTTAGAAAGTTTTATTGTACAAGACTCACCAATTTATGTAAACACTGCTTCTACAACTCAACAGCACGAGTCAGCTAATTTTATCGTGAATCCAAGTGCATCTAAGCCAAGTCACAAGAGAAAAAGAGGTCAACAAGGAAAAACTATTTCAATCGGAGACACCGAACAATCGAAACACGGAACAACGTGGAAAGTTATTGATTCTGGATCAGTACCTGGTAAGATTATGATTTTTAGTATCTTCATATTCATTGAATGTTTTGCTCATTACAGGACGCCGCGCTCAGCACAACATTTATCGAGAGGAATCAGGTCCTACGTCGTATGCAAAAAGGAACGTGAGGAACAATTGTGTGGTAAGTGCTTGGCATCTAATAATCAACGACAGCATGTTACGTCATATAAAAGAATGCACTATTGCAGAAGCACATCGATGTTTGGAAAATGACACATGGACTATAACTTTGGAAGAACTGGAGGCTGCCCTTGCTATTATGTACGCAAGAGGAGTCTACGACGCCAAAAATTTCCCAACCAACAGCTTGTGGTCAACAGTATGGGGTCCTCAGTTTTTTAGGCAAACTATGCCACGAGACAGATTTAAGGATATTATAAAATATCTCAGATTTGACATAAAGCAAACGAGATCTGAACGATTGAAAACCGACAAATTTGCTCTAGCCTCTGCGGTTTGGAATGGATTTATAGAAAATAGTGGTGCATGTTACAAACCGGGAATAAACCTTACTGTAGACGAACAACTACTGCCTTCTAAAGCCAGGTGCCCGTTCACACAGTACATATCAAATAAGCCGGATAAGTTTGGCATAAAATTTTGGCTTTTGACATGCGTGGAATCAAAATATATTGTAAATGGTTACCCTTATACTGGCACTGATCATCTACGCAAGAAAGATACAAGTGTTGGTGAACATGTTGTTTTGCGGTTAATGGAAAATCAACTGGGAAAGGGCAAAAATGTTACGACAGATAACTACTTTACATCGTTAAAATTGGCCAAGGCATTGCAAAAAAAATCAACAAGTCTTGTGGGTACTTTGAATCGCAACAGAAAGGAAGTTCCTCTAAGCGTAAAGAGTAAAAATGGAGAATTATATGTTACCCATATATTCCAGAGCGACGAAAAGATAACACTTACTGCATACCAAGGAAAGAGTCACAAAAATGTGCTTTTGTTGAGCTCATTACATCAATCAGTGGATGTTGCTGTCGATGGAAAAAAACTTCCTCAAACAGTAAGTTTTTATAATAAAACAAAATACGGGGTTGATGTAGTGGACCAAATGGCGCGTCTTTATACTACAAAAGTTGCTTCAAGACGATGGCCAATGCACGTGTTTTATAACATTCTTGACTTAGGAGCAATAAATGCATGAATTATTTATAAAGAAGTTACTGGAAGTAAAATCAGTCGTCGTAAGTTTATTCTTCAGCTGTGTGAAGAATTACGGGCTCCATACCTTGCCTCCCGAAATCTGGTACTATACCCAGCACCACCGGATTTACCAACCACCAGCACTGTTACTAGCCAAAAAAGAAAAAAATGTCAGTTAAAAATGTTTTGTAAAGAAAATCATACTTCCAATGAGTGCCACGGCTGTAACAAGGCCATGTGTGGCAAATGCCAAAAACTGCAAACTGTATGGTGTTTCAAATGTTTAAAATGAAATTAAAAAATTAAATCAAATTCTATCGTCAAGAGTTTATATAATTTCTTAAAACTGTTTATTTTTATTTTTTGTTTATTCCCAAATAAATAGTTAATTCTAAACTTGGTTTTTATTGATTTAGGAACTTGGAGCCAAAATGATCCATTCGGGCTTTCTAGGTAGGTATGCTAAGCCCGACTTTCTAGTGTTAAAAAAGCTCAAAACTTATAAAAACAAAAACGTAAGAGAAAGCCACTGAAGATGTTAATATAAACTACACTAGTGGTAATGAAAACATGAGTGATATTGAAAATGAGTATGTTGGGTGCAACGAGGACTATTGCCAAACATGTAAAAAGATGACTGGTTACAATATATTTTTTGTAAGCACTGGTTACATGAAACTTATACTGGCTTCGCTAATCTCTGTAACAAGAGCGAAAAGTCTCTTGCTATTAAAAAGAAAAAGGTTTAGCTTGGTCCATTTTATTCTCAGTTTTTCTCATTTATTGGTTAGTTTTGGGATAAAACTGCTCTACACTATTTTGAAGGATAACGTACACACTTCTTTTTACCCTGTTCCTTGCAAAAAATTATTAATTTTAAAGCCTAAATACCTATTATTTCAAATATGTACAATTTCATTATATATTAATAGTATCATTATAAATCCAGTAGAAATGAACTTTTAAAACGTCTAAGAACGCAATTTTTTAAAATCTCTCTCCTTTACACCTTTCTCTCCGTGGTACATCTCTAAAATGTATCCGACTGATGGTTTTTATAGGTCTAGACAGATTGAAAATTTTATTCGTTTGGTTCAAAGTGACTGGCATCTTAAACTTGAAGTTAATTTAGTAAAAGCTTTAAAACGCGAAGGGAAATATTTCTTGTGTGAGCTTAACCACGTTTCATAGATTTCAATAATGGTCCTATAATAACAAAAGTTATACTACAAAAATCCTAAAATTTGAAAAATTTGAAGAGATTGTTACTAGATTAATTAAAAATGACACATTCATTCAAAGATATAACTTTTGGAATTTCAAGAACGAACATTTTTTTTATTTTCAATTTTTTTTAGACTAGACATCAGTTGGACTGTTTTGATGACTGAATCTATGATAATTACTGTCTTTTAGTAGTATTAGCAGTCCATTAGTAAATCCAATCGTAAAAGTGAAAATTATGTTTTTCTCCAGAGGAACTGGTTAAGTTGCAGGAAGTTTGATGTTTCGTGTACAGTATAACTAATGGATATTTGGAATATATATTTAATTTAGTTGATGAAGTACATGGAGTCTGTACATATTGCCATACTCTTGGCTTAAGTTTTGTTAGATAAACAAATTAATACTTGTAAGATGGCGTATATTTTGCAGCCACTTGTTTTGATCAGTTCTAGCAAAGATTGTCTGTTGTAGGATTTGGCTGTTGGTTTGATTTTTGAGGTAGCTGTTGACCGAAAGGTTAATTATTGGAACGTAATTAGTCCAAGGAAGGTTTGATGACAGTATATGAGTATCTGCTGTAAAATTTGAGGTAATGTCTGATATCTACTGTTAAACTCACAATTATAGGGTTTGTAAATTAGCTCATATAGAGGGTTGTTTTGATTCGCAGATACCATAGTTATAGAAATATGTCAAGCAGGCATATTCATAATGCTGTAGGCTTTGACGTTAATAAAAAATCTGTGGTTTATAAATTAAATTCATAAAATAAGTTAACCATTCAAGAAACCAAACATAGAAATATATTAGGTTCGAAGGTGTGTTGACTTTTATTTTAATTTAAAATTTTGACGCATCATTAAAATCGAATAATCCTTTTAACTTCGTTTTTGCTGAAAATGTAAGTAGATCTCTCACCACGCCTTTCTTGTTCTCACTATAGTTCGTCATGGAGAGTGGCCACTTAGAGTCTTCTATATTGGGGTGTAGGGTTGTGTTAAAAAGGTAGCACCTTTTATCGGAACGACCACATCAAGCATCATAGACGGGAGATGGTTCTTGATAACTGGTCCTCATAAGATACCTAACTCTCACTTACGACTCCAGTGCCACACCCCGGGCAACTACGTCGGTTTGTAGACTAAACTAAGTGAGGGTAACCAGATGTGGTGGAGAATTGGTAGGTGGTAGGGCATCTTTTGGCAACTTCTGGGGTTGAAGTATCGATCCCGAAGGTGGATCTCGGTCAACGGCATAAGGATGTAGAAAGCAAGGGGACACCACTACATTAAAGATCTCCATGGATATCCCTAGTACAATCATCATGGTTTTAGAAACTAATAACGGCGTTACTGGTCATGGCCCTCAGAAGCCAAATCTGGCAGGGGAAAAGAAGACAAGGACTCTAAGGTCGTTAATCAGCGAATTTCTTGTCAAAAGAACGTAGATCAGAAAATAAGACTGTCCAACACTAGAATAGGAACCTGAAATGTTCAAAGCATGTTTCAATATCAGATGTACTATGTATCAGTGTCCCAACTAAGGTTGTGTTTAACAGAAAAAGCCTCAATATATAATTCCGGTAGCGAAAATAACCAACACAGACACGGCGTGGCAGTAATAGTTCATAAAAAATCTAATAGAGCGGTGGAATGCTATTTCAGTATCTCAGAAAGGATAATGGTACTGAAGTTGATGACATCTCATGCCAAACTCAATTTAATAAAAGTTTATGCTCCTACGGCGAATGCCAACAAAGACGAATGGAATTATATTACCTAGATATCAAAGAGGCACTGAGAATAATGAAAACAAGAGAAATCACGATAGTTCTAGGTGATTTCAATGCCAAGATTGGAAAGGGATAAAGCGAAAAGTGTATAGGAAACTATAGTCTGGGAAATCAAAACGAGAGAGGAGACGTCTGTTACAATTCTGTCAAGAGCAGAACTTGATTATTACAAACACATTTTTCAAGTCACCAGATGACAGACCAACAGACATCATGATCAATAAAAGATACCGCAATACTGCTAAAGCCGTAAAATTATATCCTGGATCAGACGTGGCCTAAGATCACAATGCACTTATCGCCAAGATTACACTCACCCTTAAGAATATTAAAAGGCATCAAAGAATCCCTACAATAGACACAAGAAAACTTAAAGAACCTAACTTAAAAGAATGCCTTTCAACATGAACTGCATGTGAACTGCAGAAAATTGAACACAAACAACAATGATATTGACGAGTACAACAGGGATCAAATTAAATATTGTCTACTGGAACCCTGCAATGAAATACTAAATATTTACGCAAGGAGAACAGCGGAATGGATAAATGACAGGATACTCAATATGATTTATTAACGAAGATAATTTAAAAATAAAGAAAACAATAAATACAGAGAGATAAACCACGAGATCAGGAAGATGATAAAGCAGGCGAAAGAAAAATACTTTGAAGAGAAATGCAAAGAGATCGAAAACCTTCAAAATAAATATAATCTGTTTAACCTACACAAGAAGTTAAAGATTGCAGGACTAAAAACAAAATCCCCCTGGTCACTTCTGGATAGACACGGGACTACTATAACACAGACGGACGAGAAAGTGTACAGATGGGCAGAATATATCGACGAACTGTTAGATAATAAAAGAGGAGATCTGGAGCACATAGAACTCATGTCAGAAGAAATAGGTTCATATATTACAAAAGAAGAAATATTACACACATTAAAAACAATAAAAAGAAATTACAAGAAAAAACTTTGAAACTTGTGAATATGAATTAAATAAAACTTTGGCATCTTCAACGAGTGGCCTGAATGAAAATTATTTTACACTTTCTGAACACAAAACAGAGGTGTGTCTATTTAGCCGAAGACGAAACATTGAACAGGATCATGTAAAACTGGGACCTTATAATTTTCAAATAAAAAATGTTGTGAGATACTTAGGATTATATTTAGACCGGAAACTGTTATGGAAAGATTGTATCCATCAAATAACAAAAAGTCTGAAAATGCTATTAACATACTGAGAGCCTTTTGTTATACAAAATGGGGGGCTGACCCAAATATCGCCTTGTTATTTTATAGAACCATGATAAGATCAATCCTGGATTATGGTAGTCATTTGTATGGATCAGCGGCACAAATTCATTTAGACAAAATAGAAACCCAAAAAAACAAAAGTCTAAGAATATGTCTTGGATATCTCAAGTCAACCCCAATAAATATTATGGAAGCAGAAGCTGTAGAACCACCGTTACAACTAAGAAGGCAACTAATTACTAACAAGTTTATCACAAAAGCATTTGCTAAATCCGCAAGTTATATAATTCCTATCCATGAACTGTCAATTTCAGTACTCACACAGTCTTATTGGCTAAAAAAGAAAACTCCGCTAATTTGTGAAAGTTATACCACTCTTTCCCAATTCAGGTCGGTACTGTACACATCAAAAATCCAACCAATATTTTCAGAACATCCGCATGTCCTTTTCTCTAAAAAAATTAAGACGTTTCAGATTGACAAAAACGACCACTTCCTCGAAACGGTTAATCAACGATGGCCTGACTATTATCAGATTTACACCGATGGATCAAAACAAATTCGTACAGGTGCCACTTTTTACGATCACACCTCAAAATATCATGAAGAGTTCAGATTACCAGATGAGGCAACGATATATACAGCAGAAATGTTTGCAATAAGTGAAGCTCTAAAATATATACTTAGGACGTATAGACTCAAAAGTATTATATTTACAGATTGCAAAAGTGTCATAGAGAGACTAAAAAATATAAGTGCGGCCAAGAACTTAAGTCATCTAGAAGTAGAAATACTACAGACCAATCACGAAATACTTAGCTCGCAACGGGAGGTGCTAATAGTTTGGATCAAAGGGCATTCGGGTATTCAAGGAAACGAAATTGCTGATAAGTTTGCAAAATCCGCCTCAGACTTACACAGAGATTCTATTAACCAGTGTATTCCATATACAGATTTGAATTCCACACTTAAAGTTCAACTTAAGGCTAAATGGCAAGAACTATATGACAGCAAACAAATAGGATTAAATTATAAATCATGTCAAGTCCAAATCCCAATAATAAGATGGTTCTACAACGAAAACAACAGGAACTTTATTATTACTTTAAACAGAATAAGAGCAAATCATGCAATGTCACCAAGCTATAAATGTAAAATTGGTTTAATTGATGATTCCTCATGTTTATGTGGGGAACTTGGAGACTTAACACATATTCTACTTGGTTGTTCATTAAATAGTCAAAGCACAGATAAATTTTATAATGAAGTTATTAATAACAAAATTTGCTTACCTATAAATTTAAATTGTATAATTTTCAATAAGAATATTAATATATTGTACTGCTTATATAATCACACCAAACGGTGCAAAATGAAATTGTAAATTACTAACCACCTCTTTGTTAGCAATCCTGCAACTAGTTAGATTTTGTAAGTGGGCGACGAAAAAATTAAAAAAAAAAATAGTGCATATAAAAAAACAAACAAAAATAAAAACAAAAACAAAGCAACAAAAAAAAATTGAAAATAAAAATATATATATTTAAAACAAAACTAAATTCTACATAGAAAAAAAAACACAAATTACACTGCTCACACTTAACTTTAAGCACTACTAATACTTTAAGCATTGTTATTGTGAAGAAGGATGAGTTTTCTTTTTAAGTTTTCTTTTTTTTAAATTATTATAGTTAAAAAAAATCGTCTGGCTAATTGGTCCTAATTAAGTAAAAAAAAAACAATAAAGACCAAAAAAAGAATGGGAAAGCCTTGGACCTGACATGCTTACTATAAAAAAATCTAGATGAGAAGCATATTAATGTTTTAGTGACACTCTTGAACCAATTTATAGTTCAGGCGTATTACCCAAAAAGTGGTTAACGTCGATTTTTATTTGTCTCCTCAAAAAAAAACGCAAGAGAATGCAGCGATTGCCGCATCATTAGATTGATGTTCAGGAGATCACAATTAAAATAAAAAAGGCTAGAGCAAATTTTATCAAAATGGGATGAGTGCTATGTACAAGAGATTTAAAATTGGAACTAAGTGTTAGGTTGGCGAGTTGCTATGTTTTTTCGACTTTGTTTTACGAAATGAAGTCTTGGATCTTGAATGCGACATCAATGAAAAAACTAGAATCATTCGAGCTGTGGATGTATAGCAGAATCTAAAAATATCGTGGACAGAAAGAGTGTCACAAACAAAGAGGTTCTGAGAAGGATGAATAAAGAAAAAAGAAATTTTAAATGCAATTAAAACAAGAAAATTGAATATTTCGGACATATTACACGTGGAGAGAAATACACCTTACTCCAACTGATTATGCAGGAAAAGATCCAGGTAAAGAGAAGCATAGAGAGGCATATAATGCCATGGCTGTGCAACCTGAGAGAGTGATACGATAATTTGGACTCAAAAGTCCAAATAACTTTACTGATTGCTGACCTCTGCAGCGGAGATATCACTTAAAGAAGAAGATATATGAAGTATTTATTGTTCTTTATGTTTACAATCCTAAAAAAACCATTACGGCCCTCTATTATTATTTCTGTTAATTGTATAAAATTGACCGCTTTAACGAACAAACATTCTGTATTCTTCTACAAAAAAAAAACGAAATGAAATAAGGGATATCATTATTTTTAAAAACTTGTATCTCTCTTAACCATCAACTTCACAACATGCAAATCCAAATGATTAAAATCGTTTTCAGATCAAAAATGCCAATTACCATCTACAGTAAAAATTGTCTTATTCTTTTGAAAAGCGGGATAAAATATCGTAACATAATTATGTAATATACATTTTTCTTTATGCCTGCTCCACCAATTCTGTTGTCAGGTTGTTATTCCTGCGACACAAAGCGTCGCTCCTCTTTTGTTAGATAAACGAGCCGGTATTGAAGTTACGAAATATATTTGTTAGGGTTTAGGTATGAAACACAGACAATTGGGGATGTATAGTAAGGTAGCGAAGAGCAATTTAATTTGGAATGGTAGAAGGATAACGTTGGGCTTTATGCTGACTATTTCTATGGTCTTCTATCTACAGATAATTTAAAAGTGTAAATACTCCACGCGTTTTATTATCTCTCTTTCAAACAAATTATTTTATTCTTTACACTGACACTTCGAGAATTTTCTCCCTGTTATAATATTCAATTAAAATTCACTTGAAATTCCCAGTTACTGTTCGATAAATCGTACATGATTGTCTGCATTACATCGTTAATAAAAAAAATTAGATGTTGTCTAACAAAGCAATCACGAATGAAGCTGGTTAGATCTTAACAGACGAAAGGGCCGTGACAAACATCTAGTTATAAGAAGACAAAGACAAGTTTTAAAGCAATTGATTAAATACGCTACTTCTAAAGCCATATGGACATATTAAGTGAACTGTTGGGCTGTACCAAGCCTTCTATTACCAAAATCATTCAGAGAATCCAATCAAGATACTCAGAATGATTTCAACGCGCCGTAGTACGTTAGTAACAAAACATTGCATGCCGATTCTGATATACCGTTCGTTCCAGAAGAAATTAGCAGACTAACAAGAAACTATCTAGAATACCTTCCAGCTCACTCCAATGAAGAAGCAAGGCTATTACAGCTCCAAACAAAAGTCAGAAAAAGATTAAAGAGAAACAGGCCAATAGACTTCAGTCTTTAATTTAAGCTTTATTTAATTTTAATTATAATAAAAATTTCAACAGCCTTATCCTATTTAAGGACCACATTAAGTTATTCAATTGTATTTAATGTAATATTTCTTCTATTTGTTATAATCCACTTTATAGCATGCGATGTGGTCAAATAGTCAAATAAAATAAAGTAAATGTCAATATAGTTAATATGCACACATAAATATAAACACAAAACATAGATACATTGTTTTAAATTATACTGTTAACAATTACAACAAATTAAAATTGGAAGTAAAATACTCCTCATATGTAAAAAAAGCATTCACTATAAGGTAACTCTTAATTTTTGCCTTAAACTGATGAAAATTAAGAGCCTTTATTCTAGCTGGCACTAAGTTGTAGAATTTTATGGCTAAATACCTTGAACCATTTCTGGATCTCTCAAGACGGCTAAATTCTGGTATAAGATTATTGTTAAATCTGGTGGGATAATTGTGAAAATCTACATGCGCATTGTATTGGCTAAGATTTTGTTTAATGTGCAACAGACACTGCATAATGTATACACAAGGTAAAGTTAAAATTTTTAAAATTCTAAAGGAGTTTCTACAGTCTGCTCTATAAGAGAGCCCAGAGATAATACGAACACACTTTCTTTGTTGTGCAAACACTTTATCGATATGACAAGAGTGACCCCAGGAGAGAATAGCATATGTCAGATGAGAATGAAAATTACTATGATAAGCTGTTAAAATAGTTTCCCTGGAAGTCACTTGTACAAGGTTCCTGAAGAGAAAAAGTTGTCGGGAAAGCTTTTTCGATAGATTAACTATATGTTGTTCCCAGGTTAATCCTGCATCCAAATATATCCCCAGAAACTTCGCTCCGGTTACACATTGTGGTAGAGCAACGTTTTCGACACAAGTGTTATTTCTTAGAGTAAAATTAACACTTTGTGATTTAGAGTTGTTCAAAGAGAGACGGTTAGTTAAAAACCAATTGAATAAGTTTTTTTCAGATGTTTGGTAATCAAGGGTGTCGAATTCAGAAGGATGATAGCTTGCATAGAAAGTAGTGTCATCAGCAAATAAAACAGTGTTGACTGTTTCATTTTGAGAGTACACTAGATCATTAATATAGATAAGAAATAATACTGGACCCAAAACCGAGCCTTGAGGGACACCAAACAACAAAGATTGTTTTTGAGAATCACACTGGTTGAAGTGAACATATTGATCACGATTTGATAGATATGAATCAATTAGTTGAATAGCATCACTATGAAAATTATAATAAGGAAGTTTTCTAAGCAGAATACTATGTGTGACACAATCGAAAGCCTTAGTAAGATCTAAAAACGATGCAAGAGTATCAAGATATTTCTCAAACCCTTCCAAAACATTGCTAGTGAAATTATCAATAGCTAAAGTTGTTGTTTTATTTTTTCGGAATCCGTACTGGTTTATGGCAAACAGTTTATTAGATTCAAAATGTAGATTAATTTGATTTTTTAAAATTCGTTCATAAACTTTTGATAAGATGGGCAGCAAAGAAATGGGTCGATAATTGTTATAATCATCAATAGAGCCTTTATTCTTAAACAGAGGTACTACCTTTGCAGTTTTGAAAACTTGAGGATAAGTATTACAAAATATTGATTGATTTATTAAAGTTGTTAGAGGTTGAACAATTATATCTTTAATTGTTTTAATAATTTTTGTGTTAAACCCATCAGGATCTTTGCTGTTACTATTTTTTATTTCTGTAATAGCTAAGTCAACTTCACTAAAGTTCACTGGCTGAAAACTAAAACATGGAATATTTTTTTGTGGTATATACTTTAAATAGTCATCAAGAGTTAGCTGAGGAACCTCAAGCTCATTTATTACTCTCTCAGCAGTTGAGCAGAAGTGGCTATTAAAACTATCTGCATTGAGTTTAGAATTATCAGTGAAGAAAACATTTTTATGTTTGTTACCATTAATAAGTTTCCACATAGCTTGTTGAGAGTTGCCAGAATTTTTTATAAACCTATCATTTGCATTAATTTTTGCAAGCTTGATGGCTTCCCTGTACTCTTTTCTAAGTTTGATAATGGTACTTCTAGGTGCAGCAATGGGATCGTTTCTATTTATTGCTATAATAAATTGAAGTCTCTCACGCATTTTTCTCAAAGTGTCATTGAACCAGTTTACTTTTTTACCTGGATTATTTTTATTTAGCAATTTAGATTTTTCTGGAAAAGAGATATTTATGGAATTTAATAACACATCAATTAGCATTTTAAATTTTAAATTAATATCCAAACTATCATTGTATACAAAATTAAAGTTGCAATTTAGCAAAATCTGGTTCATATTAAAGAGTCCTTCATCTGTGATAGGTCTATAACAAACTCTGGTTGCACAATTTGTGGATGAGTAAGCTATCTGAAAGGAAATACCTCTGTGGTCAGATGTGTGAGTGAGATCCACAGGTTTTGTGGTACCATCAATATTTGCGAAAACATTATCAAGACATCTATTACCTCGAGTATTAAATTTAACTTTTTTTGTAATATTGTAAGATCTAAAAAAATTACAGAGTTTTAAAGCTCTGATATCTGTTTCATTAAAATGGACATTAAAGTCACCCGTAATTATAACAGGTTTATGAACATTAATTTTTTTAAGAGCTTTAGCCATAATGGTAAAGAATTTGTCTAAATCACCATCTGGAGTACGATATACAGTAATAAGCTGCACATTAGATTTATTTAATAAAATACCTGTAATCTCACAATGCTGTTCAGAAGAGAGATTTTCAATATTCACATGATTAAAAGTTAACGTTATTCCTAGTATATATACCTACACCTCCATGAGACTTGACCGTCCTGCAAAATCCAGAAACCATACGATAGCCTTTAATATTGACAGTATGTAGCTCATCAGGTAAAAGCTAGTGCTCATTAAGACACAAACAATCAGCTGAAATATCATTAAGCAGAACTTCAAAATCTAGAAAAGAGTTACGTAAAGATTGAGCATTATAGTGAATAACATTTAAACATTTTTTAAATTTAACAATACTTTTTAAAGAGGATCTAGTTACATTGGCATCCTCCTCTTCACAAAAATCTTAGATACCACTGCACCCTTTGGCCACACATCTTTGTTCCAAGCTCTCTTTAGGTGTTCTTGATAATGGTGACCTTCATGGAACTATATGCTTCAGGAATTTTTGATTTATGTAACCATACATTGGACTTCAGGTCCATACAAATTTATTAGTAAGGTCCAAAAAATCTTTTTTTTCTTCTTCCTTCTTGTATTTAGGCCTTAAAACCTGTTTTTCTCTAATATTAGCCTCATAAATTGTTTAATTTATCGCTTTATCTTTTTCTTTATCTGCCAGTACTACTTCGTCGATTTTGTATTCTCGTGCTATTCGTACTATCCTATTCTCTGCCATTCTACCAAAGTGTTCGTTCCACTCTTGTTTCCGTTTTGTCACCATCCATCTGTGTCTTCTATATTGCATGATCTTCTTACTTTTCTCTGATATTCGTCAGTCGAGTATTTTCCTCTCCGTTGTTTCTAGTAGTCGTTTTGTTTTAGAAGTGTCAGGTCTTGTCTTCCGCTGTCCCCATTACTATTTAACTTAGCATTGGAATACGCAATGCGAAAAATCTATACCAAGTCAAACCAGACATAACTGCCAGAGGAGCAAAGATTATTCTCGCACAAACATACACTGGAAGTTAAGGATATAGTATCGAACTTTAAAGAAGCAACACTAAGCGTAGGCCTGAAAATAAACAAAGAAAAAACTAAATACATGGTCGTATCAAAAAAGAACGACAGCGAATAAGACAAAACATCACCATAAACGATCATAATTTTGAGGTGGTAAATTTCAATACCTAGGAGCAGCAATTACCAGTGAAAACACAGGAGAACGGAAGGTTGAATACGAATACTGGCGGGGAATACATCATTCTTTGCCATTCAACATCTAATGAGGTCAAAGCTTCTCTCAGGGCGTGCCAAAATCCAAATGTACAAAACCATAATACGACCAGCAGTGACATATGGAAGTGAAACATGGACATTGAGAAAGAAAGAAATAATAAGCTATTAGTATGGGAACGCAAAATCCTGCGAATTATATATGATCCTTGCAGGGACAGCGTGACAAATGAATGGAGAAGCAGATACAACAATGAAATAGAGACTCTCTTTGGGAAAGGAAACATGGTAAGATACATAAAAGCCAATAGATTAAGATGGGCAGGCCACGTGGTACAGAGTGATGACGACAGACTGATTAGCAATGTGTTTTGGGAGAGGCCAGATGGTAGAAGATCGACAGGAAGGCCTAGAAAAAGGTGGAAAGACGCAGTCAGGGAAGACCTGGAGAAGATGGAAGTAAGGCCATGGGAAATAATAGCACAGGATCGGAATCAATGGAAGGCAATAGTAAACGCGGCAAAAACTCACGAAGAGTTGTAAAAGCCAATGATGATGATGATGAGGTCTTGTCTCCGCCGTGTATGTTAATATAGCTCTAATTACTGCTTTATAGATTTTTGCTTTTTGTATCCTATCTTAATATTTGTTCTTCCCGATTGTGTCACTAAAAGATCCCGCCACTATGCTTCTTTTTAGACTTTTTTGTTGTACTTCTTCTTTAAAATCTCCGTAACTAATTATACCTATTCCAGATATCTAAACCTTGTACTGATTACACTGTATTAGTTTTCCATTTATGTTTGCTTTTATTGATTATGGAAGCAGATGTTTTGTATAATATTTATGGTTTGTTTCTTTTATACGGTAGGTGTAAGACCTCTTCGACTTGGATGCGATCAAAAGCCTTTGTCAAGTCGATAAAATATAGTAATGCTGTTTTTTTGTATTCGATGGCCATTTCTGTGATTTGTCTTAGTAAAATACGACGTCTACGCAGGATCTTTTGGATCTCAATCCTTGTTGGTCATCTGATAAAGTTGTCAGTTCATTGATTTTTTTATGTAAGACTTTTGTGGTAAGCTTAAGAGCGGTGTTCAGTAGATTTATACCTTTATAATTGTTGGGGTTTTTTCCTTAAAAAAAGAGGTGCAAAAATAACAAATAAAATTATCTAGCAACAATGATAAATTTAAGTACAGTTTTAAATAAAATATTGTTTTTATATCATTAAAAATCGTCTCATTTTTAATTTGTTTTCTGGGTATTCGATAAATTTTCTTCTTTGTTTAGTATAAATCCATTTTCAACAGCAACAATGGTTTTATCTCGACTCTATGCAAGTTTATTTCCCACATTCATTTCCCGACTTATCAATCTCCACATTCCCCTTTCAAATCTTGATAAACGCCGCTAAACAACGTTTAGCAAACCAAAAGGAATATATTTTAGTCCTAATTACCTTTTACAGAGACATAACAGCGGAGAAACCGTGGGGTGGGGCAAGTGGATGCCTCTACAAAACCATCATACATTACCGCAATCCAGTCCCGTAGCGAACAATGAGAGTACAAGAAGGGTGCCAAACACCCCTTGGCATCCGCCATTGTTGTTGTTGCTTGTTGCGAATGTTGGCTGAATTCGTTTAATTAGAACCCGTATTTATAATGTTAGTATGACTAATTAATGGATTGCGGGTGACGTGATTGTCTGTCAATGGGAAAGGGGGCGAATTCGAGTCGTCGATTAGGCTTATGTTGCTTTTTGATGGAATTTTTATTTTTTGCGTTCATGAACTTCATCAGCGGTTTGAATGACGTTTTAAAGCCTTTGTTACGGCTTGTGAAGCTCACCAGATAATTGAAATATGAAAGGGGTTGCTCAAATGTTATACGGACATACTTCTAGGGTTTCATTCATACATATTTTTAAAAATATCACAAAATTAGTTGGACACTTTTTATATATGACGTAAACCCTATAAAACACGTAATAATTGAAGACCTGAAATGCTAATCGATCTAAGTGCCATATTTATTAATTTCATTTTATTCCTGCAAAATGATTTACGACCTAATGCCAATGCACTGCTGAAAAATCTATGTGCCTAAACCCCTCCAAACGGTTTTAAATGAATTCCAACGGAATGCGCTGTGCGCAAGTCCGAGAGCAATGGAGGTGCTAGTTGATCTATGTGCCAGATGTCACCCAACCATTTTTTTATTTACATCTGTGCCTTTCTACATGGTTAGTAATTGTTTACATGTTTAAAAGATGTCTATTTCTACAGATATTTATACTAGTAGAACCTTTTGTGATGCATCTGAAATTAGTAGGAACTTCAGGAAGAAGCAGAAAACTGCTAAATTAAGTGGTAAATCCTATGCTACACTAAACAAAAAGAAAAAAATTCCAGGGCCACTCCATGTGAAGAGGTTAGCGTAATATTTATTTCCAAAACTTTGTAATTTAGATCATTCTGCTGTTTATGTAGGTACATGGGTGGTTGTTGATCACAAGTTTATTTATCTTAACAGTTTTCTATTAGAAACTAATAAATAGGTTTTGGTACCAGTATCACTATTCGATCCACATTTTACACATTGCCATATAAAACATATTCCCTAACTGATTTCTTTTTTTTTTTCGTCAGGTAATTTGCGCGTATAAACAAATAAATCAAGTTTCATTTGAAATGAAGAGATAACTGTTCTACCACCAACCTGGATTGAATGACAAAGGTTCTTATTTGATGAGTTCGATTGAAATTCTTCCTATTATCAGACAAACGATACGGTTCGTACGATGAGCCTAAAAGCAGTTGAAGGCAAAGCGCTCTAAGTCCTTAAAGTGTGTAAAAAAACTTTTTTAAATAATTTTGGAGGTTTTACCTCATCTCACTTATTGTGAATGACACAAAGAAACATTAAGGTGTGGATGACACCAGACATTCTAGAACTAATGGATGAAAGATGTAAATGAAGAATAATGCAAAAAAATACAAAGAGGTTGATAAGAAGATAAAGCAAAGAATAAGAAATGCCAAAGAATCATGGATTACAGAACAATGTGTAGAAATGGAAAACTATGAAAGAAAGTATGACACGTTTAATATACCTAAAAAAAAGAGAAATTACAGGAACCCAAGAAGACGTCAAATAAGTTTGCTTAGACAAAGATGGAAAGATTATTATAGATTTAACAGAGAAAACTAATAGATGGAGTAAATACATAAGAGAATTATTTGAGGACAACAGAAATAACATTGTTCTGATATATGGCGAAACGGGACCTGAAATTCTAAAATGTGAAGTAGAATGGCACTTAAAAATTCCAAAACTGGGAACGCAAATGGACCGGATGAGGTTCCTACAGAATTGCTAAAGCTCTTGAATGATGAATCAATAGGTATAATATTGCACTTATTTAATACAATATAAAATACTGGCATTATACCTCAAGAGTGGCTGTTGTCTACATTCGTTACACTGCCAAAGAAATCTAATGCTAAAGAATGTTCAGAACATCAAACAATATGTTTAATGAGCCACATACTAAAGATATTTCTAAAAATCATCCACAACCGAGTTTATCAAAAGTTGGAGTCAGATATTAGTAATACACAGATGGGGTTCAGAAAAGGGCTTGGTGCTCGAGAAGCTCTCTTCGGTTTGAATGTTCTCACACAAAGATGCCTAGACGTTAATCAGGAGGTACATACGTGTTTTATCGATTTTGAAAAAGCGTTTGACAGAGTACGCCATAATAAGCTTAGAGAGATTCTTGAAAGGAAGGACATAGATAATAAAGATCTGCGAATAATTCTCAATCTATATTGGAATCAGAAAGCTAACATCAAAATAGAAACTGAAACATCACAAGCAATAGAAATACGTAGAGGAGTACGACAGGGTTGCATTTTGTCACCTCTGTTATTTAATGTATATAGTGAAAAGCATCTGTCAGGAAGCCCTTTTACAAGCAAACGGAGGAATCGTAATTAATGGAGAGATTGTAAATAATATTCGATACGCGGACGACACTGTACTAGTTGCACAGAACAGTAGAAGAATTACAAAGATTACTTACAGACATAAATATTACTTGCAACAATTATGGTATAAATATCAATATTAAAAAAAACCAAGTATATGGTCTTCAGTAAAAACATGACACAACCAGCGTATATTAGTATAAACGGCACTTAAGTTGAAAAAGTATCAAGTTACAAATACTTGGGAACTTTAATAAACGAAACTGGAGACCAAAACAGTGAAATAAAAAAGACGTATCGAAATTGCCAGGGCCACCTTCATAAAGATGAGAAAATTCTTCTACAACAGAAATATAAGCATCCCTCTACGATTAAGAATGCTGAGAGACTATGTATTTAACACGCTATTATACGGTGTAGAGGCCTGGACTCTCAAACAGAACAACATGAAAAATATTGAAGTTTCGAGATGTGGTGCTATCGTCGAATGCTGAAGATTAGTTGGGTTGAAAGAATAACAAACTGTGAAGTAATACGAAGAATAGGAAAAGACCCAGAGATTTTGTTAACGCTAAAGCGAAGAAAACTCGAATATTTTGGTCACCTGATGAGAGGACATAAATACGCATTACTTCAAAATATAATGCAGGGAAAAATAGAAGGAAAACGGAATCCAGGCCGTAGAAGAATGTCATGGTTGCGGAAATTTGAGAGAGTGGTTTGGCTGCACCACTAATGAACTCTTTAGGTCAGCCGATAAACAAGGTCAGAATAGCCTTGATGATTTCCAATCTCCGATAGGAGTGGCACAAAAAGAAGAAGACTTATTGTGAAGAAGATGAAAAGTGGACGTGGTTTTTAAAGATAATCGTGGTAGCCCCACTACATTTAAATTTACGGAGCATGACAGGAAACAGATTAAAAACCCACATTAATTTTTTGTCTCGAGAAGAGGGTCACTGCGGTCGTTCAAAATCCCAAAGTGGAGTACTTAACATCCGAATTGAACATGACTAGGCCTTTTCGCTGTTTTAAACAGCAATATACAGATAGTGTTGTAAGTGCCAAATTCTATCGAAAAGTATTTTTAAAAGTTTATCTTTCAAAATACCAAGGGTAGACATTTGTAAAACGTGCAACTATCTCATATTCAGACCAAAAGCCGAGATGTCACTGCAGCAAATAAAGTTAAGACAGAGTTAGATATTACATCATAGACAAAGTGAAAGAGCCTTAAGTACATTAAAACAAAGATGCATCTGACAGCACAATGCCTAATAGTGGAGTGTGTTGTATGGTAATTGATCTTCAAAAGGTATTTCGTCTTCCCTGTTTAGAAGAAAAGCTTTAGCAAACTATAGTTTAGGAGGTTTGATAAAAAATGCTACGTCTCCAAGAAAAACATTTCTATCAAATATAATAGCTTCCATGGAGCTTACTACTATACTAACAAAGATTTCACAAGAAGAAAACACAAAAAAAGTACTTAGGAAGCATGTTTGGTTTCATTGATAAAGAAAACAGAGATTTCTACTATGAAATACTTTGTGGTGGCACTTAGATCTTTAGAAAGTAAAACATACCAATGGACTTAGATCTCTAATAAGTGAAACCTATCAATGAACTTGGATCTGTTTGAAAAAGTATATGGTTAACATGCATTTTCCTCTGTTTCATTTTTTGTAAAACTGTACAAAAATTACAAAACCATCTATTTACAATAACTTGTTTGATTAAAACCACCTTTGTAAATAAAATCGTGTTCTGTTGAAAACTGTATAGTTGTTTTACTTTTCCTAACAAATTTACTCTTGGCACTTAGATCTATTAGCTTTTCAGGTCTTCAATTTATTTCTCAACCAAGGAAGTTCTGGGTGAAAGAAATATAAATAAAAAATACATCGTTCCCAAATCAAAGAGCTCCATGGTTTTTTACAGAAGTGAAGGAAAAATGTCAACAAGAAAAAAGCTTACTGCTTGTAAAAAGAAAAAATACATGTCAACACAAAATACCAAACGCATATCAACATTACAAGACAATTAGAAAAAGAAAAACATGCACTTATAAGAAAAATAAAAAATAATCACTGGAAACGCTTGGAAACGAAATGGAACATGTTTACAGTTTGCAAAAGGAAATATAGCGCTTCATAGGAGGTCAAAGGACAGGGGTAAAGGAACTAGTAGAACCAAAACACATAGAAAAGAATACGTGGATTGACTAGCTAAAAAAGCTTAATGCACAGTAAGAAAAAGCGACGCTAGAACCGGAAACACTAGAAATTACCAAAAATGTATAGGAAGTTTGGAAATTACTTGAAAACCTGAAGAACAGAAAAGCAGCAGGTAAAGACTAAAGGGATACCAAACGATTTACTGAAATATTGTGAAGCAACAATGACAGAACAATTAACAACATTAATTAAAAAAATTATAAAAGACAATAAAATACCGGAAGAATAACGAGCTAAACTAATTCTAACTATTTAAAAAAGGAGATAAAAAACAGCCAGAAAACCAAGCAGATTAGACCAAGAACCAAGCAGATGTAAAATAGAAATTAACTGCATCATTAATGAACAGGTAATGGAAATTAAATACCTAGGAATTACACTATCTAGCTATGGAGACCTGGACAAAGAAGTGAGAGATCAAGTACAAAAAGCTAATAGACTGAGAGGATGCTTTTTAAATACGCCCTTATACATACGCCATAACACTATATGGCATCACATTAACACTGAGATGACGTCAAGAATTTATATAGCCATTGGATGACCAATAATTATATGCCTCAGAAAACAACGCCCGACACAGCCACAATGCAAAGGCTACCGGAAACTACAGAGATAAAAGTACTGTGAAGAATTACAAAAAATACGCTGCGACATCGAAAGGGATTAGAAGAAAATGTAATGTACAGTGTACAAATGAATGGATATGAAATAGAAAAAAAAAATGGAATTACCACATAAACAGGATGGAGATCGTCAAAATAGCCAAAAATAAGTCACCAATCGGCAGAAGAAGTATCGGACGACAGCGCAAAAGATGGAGTGATAACCTTACCTAGAAATATTGAATGAAGAAGCAGAATTGCTTATAAAGAGAAGAAAAAGAAGAAAATGTCATTGAAAAATCAGATTAAGTTCAGTCATAACCTTGAGTTTAAAGTATGAAAACAGCTTTAAATTATTTCAAATAATGACCAAATGCTATATTTGGTCAATGTTGTTATATTAAAGTGACACCCAAAATACGTAGGCTGATTAGATTAGTCCACTAGAGGCGTTTGAAATGCGATTGCCTGGAAGACTGCTCCGGATACACCGGAAAACGATGCAGATCAAAGAAGGTTGTAAAACAATCCAATATAGCATTTCAATCTTAGTTATTTTACCAACTTGTGCGTTTTTTCTCTCGTGTGCGACCGGCTCCCGCATATCCTCTTTCTCCACCCCGCGTTGTAGAACTTAAAGACAGTGCGAAATTGCCTCTCGGCAAGTAAAGACTGGTGTATTGGTGCACCCGTGCAAAGTGCGTGAGATTATGATGCTCCAACGTGTAGAACCGGCTTTTGTGTTAAACGTATACCAGCTCTGTTAAAAAGCTCCGTATGTTAAATAGTATATTAACAGCTGAGATTGAAGCAGCTGTTATGTCTACGCGCGAAAGATTACATCTTTGTGTGGACAACGATGGAAAACAATTTCAACATTTAATTGGACATTAAGTTTTAATGACCAAAATTATTTGTATGATCTTTCACATATTTAATTTTTAAGTTATAATAAAGGGTGAGTCAATACTATACTTACTTATGTTTATGCGTTTTTTATTCATATCTCGAACTCGACAAAAGCTATTAACATGCGGTTTGCGCCATTTTGTTACTAATTTAATCCAGTTCCATTATAATTTACAATAAATAGAAGTTTTCATTAAACATATACAAAAAAAAACAAATTTTCTTTTTTTTTTTCGAAAGTACCCTCTACTTATGACAATTAAAACTAAATGAAATTATTTTATAGTAGATATAAATTCATTCATCCACACTCGTTCTAATAATACTAATTTCGTTAAATCGGTTGATCCAAACCAAAGTTATAGATATTTATCCACAATACATTACCACTCCCCCAATTTTATTTGAAAAAATAAAAAAAAAAAACTTAACCAACTTTGTGCAGAATATAGACCTCGTGCTAGTTTACTTATTTAACACTTGGTATAATTGGGCATATTTCACAAAAAACTGGTTGTCAAATTTTTCTTCGCAGTTTTCGCCCCCTAGCCGTTTAACCCAGAAACTTGAAAGTTATTTCCAGCGATTTCTCTTGGAGACTTTAACTAGTTATAACATGAATAGTTTCTGATATATAGCCGAGAGATCGGCTTATTGGACCACCCGGTACAGTTAAGAATAATTCTATTTACAAAACTTGTCTCCCGAAAAATAAAATTTAACCTATTCAAGAATTTTTTTATTTATTTTATATCAATAATCCCTTATTTCCGTACGTATATATTTAATAAGTTTTCTGTTTTACTTTTTCCTTTTATGTTGTTATCCCGTAAGTCTTTTATACACACCAACATTTATCTTAAAGTCTGCTCTTGATATATCTTTGCAAAACCGCCCACAAGGTATCTCCTAAAAATCTATCAACTCCGAACGTCTCTCCTAATGGCAACACCATTGTTAAGCCTCGTATTCTCAAAGAGAAACATCGCTGTAGCAATAACTTTTCGTGATTGTAGATCGCAGTTGGTTGTGCATTTGTTCTGGTCCTTCGACGGTCTAATTTCTGAAGGAGTTCCACTTAGAGAGAGGAACGGCATTGTTCCAACGAAGACGGCGACGTCGCAAGATTTATTCGTGCATTAGCCACTCTCTAGCGGCTAACGCCGACGGTATTTGGTGATATTTTGCTCTTTGCGGTCCTTGCGGATCAGCTACGGAGTTTTTCTGAGTTTAAGCCCTACTGGAATATTAGATATTGTTAAGATTGTAATTTATAAACCTATAATCATCAAATGATGATAATATCATCTGTTGCTATAAATAATAGTATTAAAAAAGTATAAATAATACAAACTAAAGTATAGATAAAACAAAATCAAATGATATAGTTAATACAGGAGGAAAATGATTTGTAAAGTCTTTTCGGCTATCAAATAATTATAAAAATATAGACATTCATTTAAAATATAAAAAAAAAAATAAACAATATGTCAAACTAATCGACGACACAAAAAAGTGTTTCTTTCAAAATAGTTTAGAATGTAAGAATATTTACAGCAAAAGCAGAAGTTTATATGGCGTACGGTTAATAAAAAAGTAGGTAACAGGGTTAAACATAATAATTGGGATAAAATCCAACTTGCTGATAAAGTTATTACTAATAAATATAAGATGGCAAACGTTTTTGTAAAGCATTTTACTACTTGTCCTAATAATAAAATCATAAATATTTTTAAAAATACCAATTTTGATCATGATACCACACAACATGTAGATAAATCCTTTATTTTTTTCCTGTGGATGAGTATGATGTGAGAGAGGTTATTGGCTCCTTGAAAAATGTTACCTCAGTAGGTATTGATTGCATCTCAACTAAATTAATAAAGTATATTAGTGATATATAGCGCAACCCCTAAATTTATCAGCAGATAAAGGGTGTTTTTCCACATAGCTTGAAGGTTGAGTTGTATTCCAATATTCAAAAGTGGAGATAATTTCAATTTTAGATAATTACAGGCTATTTACAGTCCCTACTATTTTGGGCAAAATTTATGAAAATGTGTATACAAAAGAATGTATAGTTTTCCTTAGTAAATACAATATATTATGTTCCAACCAACACGATTACTACCTGGAAGATCAACGGAGAATGCTACCACTGAATTAATTAGTTTTTATTCACAGCGTACTACATCGGGGATATTTTGTGGCGGCACTTTTTCTTTGATTACTTTTGATCCCTGTTTCAGACCATAAATGATAAATTTATACAAACGACCTTAATTCTTTAAACAATTTTAATATCTTAAAATCTATGTCATACCGAGACCTACAACATGATTGCTACAAACTATACCAAAGAGCAGAAATACTTTTCAAAAAATAAAAATTTTTGGCAGGTCACACCCTTTGTTTTATATTGCATTTAAAAAATCAAAGCGCCTAATTAAACATTCTAAACTAGGAACATAATCAACAAAATCTGAATAATAAATTTTACTTTTTTATCTTATTACCACTTGTTTTCTGGGCCCGTAATATAACTTGAATATCTCACTGAACCTCCCACCGAACGTGGCATTGCTTCTACAATCATCGCTGAGCATTCCTACGATTTACGATTCTAGCAATGCCGTACTTTTATAGCAAATTCAATTATGGTTTCCAACTATAGTTTTCTTCTTTATTGCTTTTTCCCGGCTATTAAGTGGTATTATTTGTGTTGTTTACTTTTACGAGAACTATATAATGATATTTTCATTGATAGTAAACGAGTATGACATGAGAAAGTCTACCACGGCTAATTGTTGTTTATGCTACTTGAAAATTATTATTTAAGCTAAAATCTCTAGATTATATAGAAACATTTTGGGTGCGTATTTTATAGAAACTGTGTTTCTATCACAACGGAATCCACACATTTTGCTATGTTTGCTACGGATTTCAGCATAATTAATACAAAGCTTTTATACTAAGAAAGAGATTATCAACCAGTTGGGAGGAAAGGAAAGGATCTAGCCTTTTCGATACATGTTCTTATCTCCTGGTTGTTGATAAACTCTTCATTTATTATGAAGCCTAGGTAGTTGTAGTGGTTCACTCTTTCTACTGTGATTTGGTTAACGTAATGGTAACATACTTATTGAGTAATCAGATGAAAATAAAAGTACAAAAAAATCGTATCAGTGAATTTCTGGAGACCTTTAAATACAAATGCAGCGGCGGCAACATTATTATATCTAAATTCTGAAATAAATTATTTTATTCCCTTTTAATTAATCTAAAAATTAAAAAAGACAACTAGCTTTATTAGCGGTGGGTATTTGACGGTCAAGTCCTGACCTGTGTCACTAGCCGTGTAGGGTTCAGGAATAGGTGAATATTATTTTTGAAATGCGAAATCCATCTGCATAAGCGTTCACGTTTACCATGGCAACGTGACCTCAGCCTATCCTTAGCGATAGCTGAAAACAACTGGCGAGTGCAGTTCCGTCTAAAAATTCATTATCCGTCTTCACTACCACTGTTGGATGTGTATTTGGTATTCCTATTTTTCGGAAAATATCTCTCAGAGACAATATTTTGAAATTTTATTATATAGATATTTTTATATAGTATAGTATATAGATACACATTAAGGAGGTGAAGACATAAGATAGAAAACCGCATGGTCCAGTATTTTTCTGAAGAATTCAAAAGAAAAAACAAGGTCGATCTATTAAATATTAAACAGTCAATCAGAAGACCAAAAAGTGCATGTGAAAGAGCAAAAAAAAACTTTGTCATCAGCTACGCAAACGTCAATAGAAATAGACTCTGTTGCCGAAGGAATTGATCTTTATTCAGATATAACCAGGGTATAGTGTATAGTATATATGGTATTTATTAGTTTAGTATAGTCACAGTATTAATTTTATTTGTTTAGTGCACTTTATTAATACATTTCACTGGGTTTGTTTCGGATTTCGTATATAAAGTGTTCTCGTGGATTTCGTTTGGACAAAAATAATTTTAAACAGACATGAATCCAATTAATGACTTGATGTGTAATATATTAGAGACTCCGTTTAGGTATTGGAAAAATCAAGATAACAGACATGTTCTTTTTACATGGTCGACCAACCAGTATTTTAAACATATGCGTCTGATCCAGAGTGATCGGCTGCAATCAGCATCTGACCCAGAGCCTGGCGGCTGAATCGAAACTCACCAACCCGTTTTAGAAGGCGTGGTCAAGTCCTTAATGAAATGTCAAGGTTCAGAACTAAAATACCCCAGGGAAGCAGAACGAATGGTATCTAGTATAAGTGCCCTAAAAAACTGTTTTCAAGTTATTAGGGCCCTAAACTTTATACATTTTTTTAACAAATTTTAATGAGATTTGGGCGCGAAGTAGGTATCAAAACTCCTTTTGGCTCAGGCAAGCTTTACTCATCTTCACCACCTTTTTAGGCCACGAGCTGCACCTGTACAAATTAGCAACGTTCTGATCACATAATACTTTCAATATAAAGAACTATCACCATCTAACCTTTTCGCAACATATTTTGTCGATGACCTTTTATCTTTTTTTATTGAAGAAAAAATTGTTCAGTCCCGAAAGTATCAAATATTGAATAATCATATTTTTTGTAAATTTTGATAACTAGTGGATTCTAGATATTGCCGGAGAAACAGTTTCATT
Source organism: Diabrotica balteata (assembly GCA_918026665.1). Lineage (NCBI taxonomy): Eukaryota > Metazoa > Arthropoda > Insecta > Coleoptera > Chrysomelidae > Diabrotica > Diabrotica balteata. The sequence goes on along the minus strand of OU898277.1, from coordinate 184,161,119 downwards.
CCGATATTCAGGTATACACACGAAATTTTATGACCGTCCATGCAAGAAGAAGTACAACATTTCTACAAATAATAAGGTTGCATTGTTGCTACATTGTTCAGATAATACAAAATCAGATGAAAAGGACAAAAATATGGATACACTAAAAAATAAATTCATATACCGAACGTAAGATTAACTATGATGAGATTATGATAAAATATTATGGTCGTTACTCTCGTAAACAATATATTCGCGGCAATCCCATGATCTATCTATCTATAACCCAAAATCTATTCATGTGTTGAACATAGGCCGCTCCCATTTGTCTCGTCTTCTGTTTGTCTTTTCCACATTGGACCTCCGCTTTGCTCAATGTCATCTTTCCATCTCATTTGCGGTCGAACTCTTGATCTTTTTGCAGTGTACGGTCTCCAGCGGCCAATTTCTTTATTCCATCTTCCTTCCCGATATCTTTCGTTATGCCCAGCCCATTTCCATTTTAATTTCAATGCATGTTCGACATCGTCTGTTGTTTCGGTTTTGCATCTTATTCACTCGTTCTTCTTTTTATCTCTCAACGATATTCCCAACATTTGTCTTTCCATAGCTCTTTGAGTTTTCTTTATTATATCTAAGTTGCTCTTGATACACGTCCACGTCTGGGCTCATGTCAGAACAGATAGAACGCATGCATTAAATACCTTCGTTCTTAATTTTAAAAGTATTTTTTGGTTTTTAACCCTTTCACTATTTTTGTACATCACCATGTACATTGAATTTCATTGCCTTATATGAAATTCAGAATTTATTTATCTCCTAATCTACATTTGTACGTCAGAAAGTACAACCTATTTTAAGTTTTTAGGTTTGGTAGTAAGTGCGATAAAGTTTGACAATAGACGTTAGGCAACATTTAAAACGTGAGTGGCGTGTTGTGCAAACAGGTGCATTTTAGGTTATGTGATATATTTTACGTTTTCTGTAAATCTACTAAAATTAGAAGTTTTATGATTTGCTATTGGTAAGTACATGTTTCAACGTTGGAGTTCCATAATAATTTATATTGCTTTATATAATACAAAGTCCACAGATGTAGTTTGAATTAGTATGTACATTACCATGTACAAACGCAGTTTGTGGACAATATATTATTAGACCATGTTTTTGCAAAAGTTATAAATTTTATTTCTATTTGGTATTAGTAGTGTCGGTATGGTGGAGACGCGAGACAATAAATTGTTGAGGGAGGGGCACCCCTAAAAATTGACTAAATGTAGTTTTCAAATTTTTAATTTTTTTTGTTTTATATGGATATTTACTAATGTTTGTCCTTCATGCGTTTGTTTTTGTTTTTTAGATAATGGCAAACGCAAGAAAAAATTCAAAAAGAAAGCTAACCAAGAAGAACTTCTTTATTATCTCGAGAACGATGATGTTTCAGATATTGAGTACCTGTCAGATGATGATGCTGGTTGGGAGTCAGACGAAATATCTAGAGAACAAAGAAATAATGACATTCTAGATGTAACTATAGATAAAAATAATGGAAAGGAAAATGAGCCTGAAAACAGCGACGTTGAAGATGTAGATTTGGCAGATGAAGAAGAAAGGTTGGTGCTAACTGTAAGTGGTGAAAATATGGGGGAAAATGACAAAGATGAGATGAAAAGGAACCAAAACAAATTTTGAGAAAGAACATGGTCTTACTGACAAATCAAAAATAAATTGGATACAAGGAAAATGTACAATACGAAACAAGAAATATTCATTGGCATTCAACCGTTCCGACTACCCCTGTTGTAGATTTGCCACCACCAGTTGAATTTTTTACCAAATATGTTCCTGATGAGATACTACAACAAATGGCTGATATGACAAATTTATATGCTACACAAAAAAATATTGCTCGATTTCCACCTACAAACTTGGATGAAAATCAAGACTTTTATTGGGGTCATATTGTTATGGGAAACTTACAGTTTCCTAGAGTCTGCATGTATTTGGCACCGTAGTATAGGAATACCATTAGTAAAAGATTCCCTAAGTCTGTCTAGATTCTACAATTGCGACAGACAATACATTTGGTCGATATTTTGAGTCGCAATGAAGACAACAAAGATAGGTAGGTATTTAGATAACAAATTTTGGTATTTTTTTTATATATAATAATTTATTAACAATCAGAATTTCATATTCTCAAAGTTAATTTGATAACAAGCACATAACAAAAACTATAATATTGTACCCTAATATGGCGTTATGAGGTACATGACCCAGCGATTTCACCTCAGTTTCAGCGAAGATCTATGGGCCATAATCTTCGCAATCTTCTGTTGTTTATTGCCTGCAGTATGTAAATACCACGGGGCATTTGGTATTGTGCGTAGAATTTTTTGATTGCGTTATTTGGATTATTTTTGTATTTGATTTGCTGGCACAACTCCATAGTTCGATTCCATATGTCCATATAGGTCTGATGACTGTTTTAATAAATTAGCAGTTTGTTTCTCAATAGAGAGTTGAGATTTATCTACCAATAAGCCAATTAATTTATATTCCTCTCAACTCAATTTGTATTTTTCTTCATCAAAATTTGCTCAACTTGCTTTATTTATATTGCTTTGTTACAGATTGTGGAAAGTCAGATGTCTGTACGAGTCAGTAAGACAAAAAGATGCCAGCAGCTACCACTAGAAACTAACTTGTGTGTCGATGAGCAAATAGTCCCATTCAAGGGACAAATAAATATAAAACAATATATGAAAAACAAACCCAACAAATGGGTATCAAAATCTACATCTTGGCTGGCCAGAGTGGACTGATATATGATTTCTTGATTTATCAGGTTCAACAACGCCCATTAATCCCATTTACGTTAAATATGGATCGGCAGCTGCTGTAGTTATGCAACTTAGTGAAAGAATATCTGAGAAAAACCACGGCCTATTTTTTGACAATTTCTTTAGTACCTATAATTTGATCCAATATCTGGACTCCAAGTCTATATACTGTATAGGAACCATAAGAGTTAACCGGTTTGCCAATCCAAAGTTCCCAGCGATAAAGAAATGAAAACAAATGGGCGTGGTTTTTGCTGCTACGCAATTAGCAAGGACGGTATTGTCATCACAAAATGTATGATAACAAGGCAGTACTGACAGCATCTAACTTCGTTGGAATTGGAGAGTTGGATGAATGTAAAAGATGGGACAAAAACAAGAAAAGAATATGTGCAGATTCCCAGGCCTGAAGCTATAAGACGATACAACAGTAATATGGGCGGCGTCGACAAGTTGGACTTCTTACTAAGTCTATACCGATCCTATGTCAGATCAAAGAAATGGGACTGTGAGAATGATCACTCATGCCATTGATTTAGCCCTGGTAAATTCATGGCTTGAGTATCGCACTCAAGCTATTCTATTGGGAGTAAACAAGAGGAAATTCTTGATTTGTTAGCTTTTCGCCAAGAAGTGGCCGAAAATCTAACCTGCAGTAGACATGCTCCTAAAAGAGGCAGGCCTTCAAAAAGCTTCGAGGATCCAGGTCCCTCCAAAAAAAAAAAACTGAACTAAGGCCTCTAAAAGACCTTAGATTTGATGGATACCATCATCTCCACAGTATATGATAAAAAGGAAGCCTCAAGATGCAAAAATGAGGGGTGTAAGAGCAGGACACATATATTTTGTCAAACATGCAAAGTTCATTTATGTATTTTAAAGGAAAGGAATTGTTTTTCCACATTTCATACAAGTAAATGTTATAATTTATATTACTTTTGACAATGATCTGATTTATAAGAGTTTCTAATAAAAAATTAACACTCAAGGTTTTTTTTATTTCCATGAACATTGTTTGTACATTGTGATGGACATCCTGTACTGGAAGGGTGGGGGTAGTTAAATTCTTTTTATGTAAAAAAAAATAATCTATAGTGCAACGTACTTTGTATACCAAAAATTAGAATATTTGTAATCACTCTAAAGGGAAGTGATAGTGAAAGGTTAATAGTATATGACGTTTTCCGACATTCATGCCCACCCCATTCTTATTCTTCTGGTTATTTCTTTGGTCTGGTTACTTTTGTCTGCTCTGATAGCTTGTCCTAAGTAAATATATTCTTGGACGTGTTCTATGTTTGTTCCACCTATGATAATTACTGATCTGTCTTCTGTATTAGTCATTATTTTAGTTTTCTTTAGATTCATTTTTAGTACTTTCTCAAGAGATGTTTTTTCTAGGTCTGAAATCATTATTCGTAGTTCTTCCATAGTTGTTGCTATCAGGAGTACATCATCGGCGAATCTTAGATGATTTAAATATTTTCCGTTTATACAAATCCCTTTATCTCTGTCTAGCTGAATTCTCATAGTGGCGTTTTGATATATATTGTGGATTAACATTTTGTACCGTGAATCTATTCGGCAATTAACTAGCGCTTCTTCCACTGCCATAGTTCTATGCTGTCAAACGCTTTTTCATAGTCAAAAAACGCTCGGTATATTGAAGGTTGTATTCGTTGGTCTTTTTCTATCCATATTTTAAGAGTGTTAAGGTGGTCGGTTGTGCTGTACCCCTTTCTAAATGCATCAAATTTGTTATTTAGTCTAGTTGTGATCACCTTAGTAGTTTTATAGATTTGTGACAAGAGAGATATTGGTCTATATTTAGCTAATTTTGATCTATTTCCTTTCTTATATATCAGAATTGTATTTGCCTTGTTCCACTCTTGCGGTATTTGTCCTTCAAACAAACATTTATTGAAACTATCTTTAGGTAGTCTTTTATCTTTTTCCCCTCCTTCTTTTAACATTTCAATTAGAACCTTATCGTCTTCCGGAACCTTATTTCTTTTCATATCTCTAATTGCTTTTTCTATTTCTTCTCCGTTATGGGGGATAATATTTCAGAGTTTACATTTAATCATTTACATAGATCGTTCGCGTGTTAGATTTGAACTAACAACAACTGCTGTCAGCTATAAAATAATAGTTATTTCCACCATTATTTAACATAGTCTTATTCTAGTCTTCATAGGATTATTTCTGGTTGCAGAACCCAAAGAACCATATTCGAAAATTATGGCGAAATATGTAAAAATGATTTCTTCTAACGGTGCGAGTGATTGAGGATTAAATAAAAAGTCGATCTAACAAACAATACGGTGTGGCCCTTACGATCCATATATTGATTTTCCTAAACAAGTTTATGTATATGACAGTGTGCACCATATTGGTGCAAATGGCAATCAAACTGCTAAACCCTATTTTTACTTTTATGTCAAGTAATGTTTACACCTGTACGTATTTTTCACGCCATTTCTTTTAATGCTTATAAATACACAATAGTAGAGTAATTTAAAACTATGAGCATAACCTTGTAACAACACGAAAAACTTAAAGAAAAGCAGAGGAACACTGTGCAGGAGTAGATCTAATATAAGCTAATAATAACGGTAATTAGTATTTTAGCTCTATAAGCTAGCAACTATTGTTTCGAATTTTATCGGACAATATTAATATTCCTACACACAGCACATAATCAACGATGTCGTAGACATTTCGAATCAGAAATTGTCTATTTGATCAAATCGGCCAAACCTAATCGAGCCTCTCTAACAGTGTACGTAGTAGAAGCGTACCATGTATGTAATAACTGCTTTAATAATTTTGCGGGCCAATAAGGGCTGCGCCCAGATCCACCCTGGAAATGAATTTAATTTCCTGCATGTAAATTACGTGGTGGGTGTCAGATTGAACCTGTTTTAATTTATGGAAGGGCTTTAGAGATATCATATTGTCGAGATTTACATGTTATTTTCTCCGTATGCGTGTATATATTTGTGTTCGTATATATGTCGTATTTGTCTAGGGAATTCAATGTCAATTGGATGTATAAAATCAACCAATATCATGATAATCACACATGATGGTAATAGGGGAAGCAGAATCTGGGATTGCTTGTATATATACAACGAAAAATTTAAACAACTTCTTAAAAAGATAGAAAAATATTACGACAGTAACACATTACTACAGTTAAAGCATAAATAGCAAGAAAACTATGATTTTAAGACAAGCGTAATATTTTGTGAACCGTGAGACAGGTGTTAATAATAAATGTTCTAAACTTACCAAATTGTTTTTAGGCCGCTAAGAGTATTAGGAATTTTCTTCAATATATTAGCTTTTTTTCTATTGGATACAATTGCAGAAAATTCTAATAAAACTGATACATTACCACAATTTTCTGAAACGACCATTTCAACCAATCTTACAAATAAACTTCAAGCTCGATTTCTGTCACTACCAATGAGTTTGCTCCAGTACTTCCAAATGTAATAAAGCCACAGCATCTAAGTGAAAACCTTAATAGCAATTGCGAAAACGCAAGTTCTTCCATAAAACGTAGTATTGGTAAAATCATCACGCCTCCTTTAGACTCAGCAATTTCATCAGAAGATTTGTTTGCAAAACCCAAACCCTCTAAACCAAAAAAAAATGCGCTCATCTAAAGTCCCATTTACACGGGAAACTCTTGAAAAGTTTATTGATAATCATACCACACCATTCGTTTTAAATTACCACCAATTGTTCTTACTGATTGATAATATCCAAAGCTCTCCCGACACTAATAGCGTCGTCAAATAATTTACAACTAATATGGCTGGTTTACTCCATCTTTTACAAAGCAGCTATCAATATGCAAATGATAGATCTACAAAAAGCGAGTTTACAAAAGTTCAAAAGAAACTACACAACCAATTAGGGAAATAGATTTCTGACTTAGATAGTGACTCTTCTGTATACAATTGTTCAGTATCACCTAAGTCCTAATAAATTAACAACACTCAACTCGATACTTCAATAGAGCATTGATGTATTTTTCCATTCTCTCCCTATGCTACAGCTTCTTTTATCTGAATATCCTCCAGATATTGTTTGTCTACAGAAGACAAACTTAAAAGCCAATCAGTTCTACAATTCTTTCTCCAGAAAACAATCTTCTTTTCCGTTTACCCCCAGCATGTAGCACATATTCAGCTAAACTCTACGCCATATACCGTGCTGTGAAACTTCGTAACGAGCTTGCACTCACAAAAGTCCTGATCATAACAGATTTCCTTAGCTCTTTAAGCTCATTAAATCACATTTTTCCGAAACATCCTTTTAAAAAGCTGCTAAAATACCAGCTTTCTCAAGCTCATGAACAAGAAAGAAGCCTCCAATTTATATGGGTTGTCTCACACGACGGAATAACAGGAAATGAAGAAGCTGACAGGACTGCACGAGAGATAATTTTAAGTGATTTGTCGGAGCCGATAGACAAGTGTGTTTCCAGTGACATAAAAGCTTATTTTAAAAATAAAGTGTGGTGTTTGTGGCGAAATGAGTGGTCTCAAACTAATTTCAATCTAAATGAAATCAAAAATGTATCTCAGTGGTTTCCATCGTCGCGCAATAGACGAGAACAAATTGCGGTTACGCGTTTATGTCTAGGAGATACCAGATTAAGGCAGTCCTACCTTTTGACAAAGAAAAATCGACCTACATGTGATCAGTCTAACGTCTGATTAACAGTCGAACACTTTTTAACCATTTGTAGTAAAATGACCAAGAAAGACAGCGCTACAAGATCCAAAACGCTCTACCACAGGCTCTAGGTCCAAACTGTTCCTATGACAATATAGTGAATTAACATTTGTTATATATAACAAGTTTAACTTTGTTATTTATATTTTGGTCCGTAGCTATAGCTAATATCCTTTTGGTGGATGCGACTTCTTTTTCTAAAAAAATAATCCACAGTTTTGCAGAAACAAAGAAGGCTTACTTCTAGGTGAAACAACACAAAAATTAAATAGATGAGCGAAATATTTCGAAGATCCATTAAATACAGACCAACAAGAGGAACTTGAGGAAAATGAGAATTGGCAAGAAGATGAAGAACGTCGTACCAGAAACCAACTTCTAATGAAGCCAGAGAAATAATAAGAGACCTAAAAAATAACAAAAGTGCAGGAGAAAGGGGTATCCCAGATGAGCTTTTTAAGAAAGTGACGAAAGAATGAAGGAAGGGATTTTTTACTTGATACTAATAATTTGGCAAAAAAAAACAGATGTCTAAACAATAGAATAATTAGGAGTAACCATAATAAACACGGAAAAAGAAGAAAAATAGGTAGACAAAAGATTATTGAAGGGAAAGTTGAGCGATAAAAGCAAAAATTGTGTCAAGAACAGCTAAACTGCGAGTCTACCAGACAGTAATTAGACTAACAATGGTGTATGCCAGTGAAACGTGGATTATGAACCAGCAGAAAGAAAAGAAAATAGACACCAGGGAGAGAAAGGTGCTCAGGAAAAACTTAGGAGGAATAAAGACGGCAGAGAATATTTGGAGAAGACAAACAATTACGGTACAAAATACGAGCCCAAGGAGCTAGATGGCTTGGTCACATTATACGAATGCAAGTGAGTCGAAATGGTAAAACAATACTAAAGGAAGGAGAAATGGGAAAAGAGGCAAGAGGATGTCCAAAGAAGAAATGGTTGGAAGCAGGTTAGAATAAAGTTTCCCGAAAAATAAAAAACCACTGCGTAATAACTGAAATAGTAGAACAAGACCATAACGCCAGAATCCACTGTGTTAGACAAATAATTACATTACAAATAACTAACTTGACTAACCAAAAAATATTGATGTATGTAAAAAATATTATTTCAAATATTGTTTCCAATTTGAAAATGAAAACAATAAATAAAAATTTTGTATATACGTAAAACTGTGATAACATAAAATACATTTGCAAATTAAATAATTTTGTAATGTATTTTATTTAATATGTTCCCGTTTTGTTCTGCATTAAGAGTTTTTCGAACTCCCGTTAAAGTCTACAAATAAGAATGGCGGAACTTCTAATTCCCATTCACATGCATTAACCCGGCAACAAGGGGCTCAACTTTACAGCACCATCTGAGTGATTAAGCCTGGCTATGTGGGACGGTTTAATCATTGAGAAATCAAGGCACGTTAAATGCTAAGCTCATAACGGTAAACGAGTCGCTTAATCTGAATATTCAGATCAGTAGAGCTGAGACTCTGCTCATCACGGCAACCGCACTCCTAATGAGACTTTAATTACGCGATGGTTAATTTACTTGACAAACGAACGCAGAACAAACAAGAAAAATCTAAGATGGCAAAACTCCAGGGAACAGTCCACCGATGTATATGTGCTTCTCCCGAAATCTCGAGTTTTACTGTGCGTTCGTTAACGAATTCGACTATAAGAGTTAAGAAGATATCAAAAATTCGTGCTAAAAGGTAAACGTTTTTGGAATGTTCAGAAAAAGATAGTGTCTAGTAAAAAATCTTAAAGAGAAAAAAAATTTAAAATGGATCCTAAAAAAAGTGATATTATAATTAATGAATTTTTGGTTCATATATTAAAACTAAATAATAAACTTATTAGTTCAAAATTATTATGTTAAGCATCGTCTATGTAGTACGATGCATGTTCATGCAAATTATTTGTAGTTAATCGTTATTCGATTGTTTATATGGCATATAATCGGTATAAGTGAAGTTAGGCGTCGAAAAGAAGATCAAATAATACTTAAGTCTGGAAATATGTTCCATTTCAGAGGAAACGAAGATTCATCTGTTAGAGGAGTGGGTTTTTTAATCCATAAAAAATGGGTACCAAACATAATCACAATAAAAAGTATATGTACCAGAGTCATTTATCTTATTTTTCACAAATTACAGGCCCATAAGTCTACTTTCACATATTTATAAACTATTTACAAAAATAATTATGAAACGACTAGAAAAAAAATTGGAATTTTATCAGCCCATAGAACAGGCGGGTTTTAGAGAAGGCTATGGAACAAACGATCACCTACTGGTAATAAAAAATCTTATAGAAAAATGCACTGAATATCATAAACCACTTGCTTTAATATTTGTCGACTATGAAAAGGCATTCGATACCGTAAATCAACAAAAAATGTTAAAAGCCTTGACAGGATGCCGGATTGACCATCGGCATATAAATATAATTAAACACATATACCAAAACGCAACAGCCAGTGTTAGAGTGGGTGATCGTCAAACCCAGAAATTCCCGATACACCGGGGAATACGACAGGGGGACACCATATCGCCGAAACTATTCACTACGCTTTTGGAATATATATGTAAAAGGGCAAAACTGACCGACAAGGGCATAAACATAAACGGAGAAAAGCTTAGCCATCGAAGGTTTGCAGATGATATTGTACTAATAGCTGATAGGATAGATGAGGCCAAAGAAATTTTAAATCAGCTGTACCTTGAAATATTGATTGAAAATAAATATATCTATGTAGAGAGAGTAGCAACCCTGAAATGGGAACTGGGCAGGTCACGTGACTCGAATGACATATAATAGATGGAAAAAGCGCATACTGAAATGGAGACCAAGAGATGATGTCTACCGAAGCAGAAGTCATCCACCAACACGTTGTTGGTGTTGGAAAATTATCAGGGAGATTTATGTCCAGTAGTGGATAAGCAAAGATTTAATGATCATGATTATTTCTTAGCCCGATCAATAAACACAAAAGTTTGCCAAAATCCAAAGAAATACATCAGGGATGAAAATTTAGGAATAGATAGCTGAAAATGTTTATTATTAAAATACAAAAAGGTTTCTTCTTCTTAAAGTGCCCTCTCCTCAATGGAGGTTGGCTACTACAATTTTAAACTCTTCTCTATCTTCAGCTGTTCTTATTAGCTGTTCAAAATTTAGCCCTGTCCATTGTCGGATGTTTCTGAGCCATGATAGTCTTTTCCTTCCTAGGCCTCTCTTTCCCTCGATTTTTCCTTTCACTATAAGTTGGGCATATTGGTACTTATTATTTCTCAGTATGTGGCCTAGGTATGATGTTTTTCTTACTTTAACTGTGTTAAAAAGTTCTCTTTCCTTGCCTATTCTATGCAGCACTTCTTCGTTTGAGGTATGCGATGTCCATGAAATTTTGAGTATTCTCCGGTAGATCCACATTTCAAAGGCCTCCAATTTATTTACGGTTGATGTTTTAAGGGTCCACGTTTCCACTGCATATAGAAGAGTCGACCAGACGTAGCATTTTGATAAACGTAGTCGAATTTCGAGTTTTATTCGAGAATCACAAAGCAGTTTTTTTATTTTTTCAAAAGATTTTTTAGCCTGTTCTATTCTCGATCTTATTTCTTGATCAGGATTTAGGCTGATATCGATCCAACATCCCAGGTACTTAAATCTATTGACCTGTTCTAAGATGTGCCCATTTATTGTGCAAGTTTGAGGTACGTTTTGGTTTTTTCGGATTGACATCACTTTGGTTTTTTTAATGTTTATTTTCATACCAAATTGCTCACAGATCGAGTTGGTCTTGTCGATGAGTCGTTGTAAACCTGAGTCGGAATCCGCAATTAACACTGTATTATCGGCGTATCTGATACTGTTGATATTTACGCCATTCACCTTGACTCCATCCTTGGAATCTTCCAATGCTTCTTTAAATAGAAACTCGGAGTAAAGATTAAACAGCAGAGGCGACAGAACACATCCCTGTCTAACTCCCCTCCTAATTTCTACTTCTGCGGATGTGGAACCTTCGATCCTAACTCTGGCTTTTTGGTTCCAGTACAAGTTTTTTAAGAGTTTGATGTCTTTTCCATCTAATCCGACTTCTTGCAAACGTTCTAATAGTAGGTCGTGTGTTACTCTATCAAATGCTTTTTCGAAGTCTATAAAGCACATAAATATATTTTTCTGTTGGTAGTAGCATTTTTGGGCGAGAACTAGTAAACTGAACAGGGCTTCTCTCGTTCCCATGCCGGCTCTGAATCCAAACTGATCGTCTCCGATGATTGTTTCGCACTTTCTATAGATACGATTATGTACGATTTTTAGTAGGACTTTTACTGCATGACTTATAAGGCTTATCAGACGGAACTCATTGCAGTGTTGTGGGTTTGGCTTTTTTGGTAGTGGGATGAATATTGACTCCAGCCAATCTTGGGGTATTTTACCTGTATCATAAATGCGATTGAATAAAAGGACAATAATTCGATATTTTTTTCGCTGATTAATTTGAACGTTTCTGGGTATATTTCGTCTGGACCTGGGCTTTGATTTGTTTTGAGATGATTAATTGCATTTATGATTTCAGATTTCCGAATTGTTGGCCCTTCGTTGTTATTTTCCAATCTTGGTTCTTCTCGTATGTCGTGAAAAAGAATTTTAATATAGTTTTACCATTCTTTCAGTTTATCTTCCGTTGATTCTAGCAGTTTGTCATCCGTGTTCAGCATGGTGTGAAAAGTCGTTCTCTTGGTAGTCGATGCAAACTCTTTTACCTTTTTATGTAAATTAAAAAAATCGTGCCTTTGTTGCAGTTCTTCTATTTCAACGCATTTTGTTTCCAGCCATTTCTTTTTTGCTTCGGTTATTTTTTTTCGAATTATTCTATTTAGTCTTTTGTATTCTCCGTCCTTGTAATTTTTTCCTTTAGATTCTCTTCGTTTGTTCATTAATTGTAAAATCTCTTCTGTCATCCATTCCTGTTTGTTATTTCTAGGTGTTACTTTTAGATGTTTTTCCGTTACATTGTTCATTTGTTCTTTAATAGTTTTCCACAGAACGTTTATGTCATCGTACTCGCTAATTCTATTGTGGTTGATATTTCCTAAATTTTTGTTTAATTCTTTATTTACTGTCTGATGTATGGTGTCGATTTTCAATAATTGGATGTCTAATAGTTGGTGTTGAGGTTTTTGTTTCTTTATTAGTTTCCATCTTGCGCGAACTTTTGCAACAACAGGATTATGATCGGAATTGATGTCAGTTCCAGGATATGTTTTTGCACTGATGATTGCATTATGATATCTTTTGTTGACCAATATGTAATCTATTTGGTTACGGATTACTCTGTTTTCATTGTGTTATTCCAAGTGTACAATCTGCGAGGGTGTAATTTAAACCATGTATTTATCACTACCATGTTGTGTTGTTGGCAAAATTCGGTCATTCTCTCTCCCCTGTCATTCCTTGCTCCAAGTCCGAAGTTTCCGATCAATCCAGAAACTTTTCCTCTACCTAACTTAGCATTAAAGTCACCTAGGATAAATGTTAGGTCTCGTTAGTCTCTTCATCTAAGATAAAGGTTACAATACCTAAGTACCTCCATTTTGCAAAATGGAAGTACTTTACTTTTTCATGTACTGAACAGTATTTTGTAAAATAAGTTTCAGAAAACTATTATCAGTATGACTTGGCCTTAAAAATATGTCTAAAAATGATTTTACAGCTTCAGTAGATTTTAAGATATAGCTATTTTTTAAACTTCTACCTGGTTGCGCTCACATATAGTAAATCATATTTGAGGACCCTCCAAGTAAAGGAGTATAACTGGCATTTTTTGTAAATATTGAGATAACTACATCGCTGAACTGATAATTTCATTCTGTTTAAAGGTAAAGAGATCTAAGTAATAAGTCTAAAAGGTGCTGAAAAGATTTACTGAGCTGCAACTATACCACTCTCTTAGGTTCCTTAGGCAGGAAATAATTCGTCTTCCTATTAATCTTTTACCTTTGATTTTTACCTTGCATTATGAGACTTTTATTTCATATTTCGCACCTCTGGTAATGTGGCATAAGTAATCCAGCTTTTTTGTTTTGGTGTACCTTATGCTCGTTGGGTCTTTGGTGCTTTTAAAATCCTTCTATAGCACCACATCTCAAATGATTAAAACTTCTTTATATCATCCACTTTTAGTGTGCAGCTTTCCATTCCACAAAACAAAGTCGAGAACACGTAGCATCTTAAGGCTCTTATCCTCAGCTCCAAAGGAAGGTCTCCATTAACAAATATTGTTTTAATTTTTATAAATGTTTATCTTGCAATTTCAATGAGCTTCCTTATTTATTTACCTTGATCATTGTTTTCATTTACACAGGTTCGCAGCTATTTGTAGTTATTCACTTTTTGTAGTTATTTTCCCTCGATATCTATCCTTCCTACTGTATGTTGCTTAGAGATAATCATGCACATAGTGTTCTTAACGTTCATTTGTGCTCCATACTTTTCAAAATAGCGGTGTCGTCTACGAATCTTATGTTGTTCGGGCTATATTCACACTTTATAGTACAAAATGTTCACTTTAAAATCGTTTGTGTTTGTGGATTATTAGCCCTTTAATGAAATATATTTTTAGATTTGCAACCTGCGATTTGTGTAAGTTGTTTATTAAGTCCCAGGAACGCAACTCAGTAATATTGCAATATCATTTTAAGGCCTTTTTTTAATGTATGTGTCAATATAAATGAATCAAATAAAATTAAATTATTAGAAGAATTTTTTACCAAGTAAAAAAACAAACTTTTTTTAATTTCTTAATGTTTGTATTTTGAGAACAATTTCCGATATGGAAATTGAAACGTCAATAAACGTACTTTAACCTTTAATTATGGCTTATTCCCATTTAAATAGTATTTTCTTCATTTAGGTATGGATATTCAAAAAGAAACATCAAACATAATATATACTTCAAGTCAATACTTTATCAACGGCAGTTCAAAGCCATTTCTTATGAGTTTATGATCGATAAAGGAAATCTTGTGCATTCTGGTGATTTCTGGAAGGAGTATTTTTACTTCAATATCGAGATTGTTATCGAGATATGGAAACCTAAATGAAATAGGACAAAAAGAAGGTCCCGTAAAAGGTGGATAGAAGTTGTAGTGAAAGATCATTTAAAACCAAGAACATCAGGCAGTAGCGAAAGAAGGTATACGATAGAGCAGAATGGAAGAACATTGTTAAGCAAGCCACAACAAAGTGTTTTATTTACCACCATTAGAAGAAAAAGATCAAGTTTGTCATGGTGGATGGGAAGTTTACTTTTTTCAAATTTTTTTATATTCCTTGAAAAGTTAATGACTCCTTGGTAGGTGTGCTGTGGTGGAGGTGAGCTGTGACTTAGAAAGGAAACCAATAGCTTGGTGTTGATCTAATTGCACCTGAGATTATTTGCAATGTCTAGTTAAATTTTGTGTCAATAATCTCCGTCTGTTTGCTATTGAGACATTCCAAAGAAGCATATTTAGCTGCCGAATATACAAGTACGAGAGCGGACGATCTGAGTACTGAGATTAAGGAACCTGATGTGGTGCTACAAACTGGTGGTGGAGAGGTTTTTGTTGGCTTGAGCATTATACAGATACAAACTTCAAAATTATGTGCAGAATTTTTACAAAGTATTCACCCAAAGTAGTAACATTTTTCAATAAAATTGTTTCTGTAGTATTCATGTTAATATGTGTTACTACAATGACCCACTCGTCACAGTAGCCAAAGTTCTACTTCTCCAAGGCAGGTACGCGATATACAAATTAAACGGTAATGACGCTAGCACAGATCCCTGTGACAGTCCATGGCTAACCTTTATTTGAAAATTTTTTAATCGCTTTTTGCCCATTGCATCACCTACAAACCCTTTTAACGGTTAAAATCCTCAAAAGAGTTTATCGGTGAGGATGCAACAGATGAGTTTAGTTATTTCTTGATACGGAGTAGCATAAATTATTTTGTAAATTAGTTCTTAGAAGTGACACAGCGCGCAATTAATAATCTGCTGATATTTAAAAGAAAGGCTCTCAAAATAATATTTGAACCTCAACGAGATGAATTATTGACAGAAGAGTGGAGAAAGTGCCGAATGCTAAAATGGTGACTGTATGGTACTGAAAATATCATCAGATATATTAAAGTTAATCGGAATAAATGAGAAGTTTATTTGGTAAGATCAGAGAAAGATAATGTGGTACAGTTTTGTGGAGACCAGACGATAGAAGATCAGTAAGCCGCAACAGAAAAAGATAGAAGGATGATATTAAAACCGATTTATTTAGGATTATGGTACAACAATAAGAAATAAAAGCGCAAGGTCGTAGATGAAGGACAACTATAGTAGATGCGGTAAAAAAAGTAAAGTTTGTGTAACCTCCTGGCTAAAGTCTAGTGTTAGGGTTTTCAGGTCGCGCAAGGGCCCCTAACATGATTTAGCCACTACTTTTGTAGCCGGGACCGACGGCTTTACGTACCCTCCGAAGCACAGTGAGAGCTCAGTTAAATTAGAAATTGAAAATTTTGTTCTTATATAAAATTAGAATAGCTCAGAAAATAAAAAATATAGAAACAAAGGACTTAGACCCCGAAAGTCTGTATGAGGTAATTAAAAAATATATTCATGAAGCGGCAAATGAAGCACTGGGAAAAGTTGAAAATCGGAAAAAAGGAAAACCTGAATGGTTGTGAACGGAACTAGACGAGAAAGTTCTTAAGAAAAAACAAGCATATCACATATGGCTTCAATCCAAAGATCCTCAAGACAGAGAAATATACGCTAAATGGAATAGAGAAGTTAAAAAAGACGTGGATAAGGCGAAAAATATAAACTGGGAGGCTAAGTGTGATGAACTGGACAGATTTATGGGTGGAACAAAAGTGGCGCAAGCTTGGAAAACATTAAAACAGTTTAGGAAAAATGAGAAAAATGAAGACAACATTTCTCTCATAAAGTTAAATGAATGGGAAGGATATTATACGAAACTGCTGAAAGAGGATAGAGTAGAGTACAGATGGGAAAAGATAAGGGAATTAATAGACAACAGAGACGAAAGACAGGAAATCCCTATAATAACATTATCTGAATTGACGGAAACCTTAAAAGAGGTTAAAAACGGAAAAGCCGCAGGGCCTGGAGATATTCCCATAGAGCTGGTTAAATATGGGCCGACTGCACTTTTAGAATTAATAGTAGACCTTTTCAATAAATGTATGTGTGGAGACCAGGAAATTCCTAAAGATTGGAATAAATCTTATATAAGCTCCATATATAAGAAACGGAATAAAAGAGACTGTTCCAATTATAGAGGTATTAGTGTGACGAGCTCTGTGGGCCGGTTGTACGGTAGAATATTAAAGAAGAGGGTTGAAAGACAGATACAAGATAATGAAGAACAAAGCAGCTTTCGTACCGGGAGATCCTGCCTTGATAATATATTTATCCTACGATAAATAATTGAAAAGCGTGTCGAAAGAAGTAGAGAGACCCATTTGGTATTTATAGACCTTGAGAAAGCATATGATAGTGTCCCGTTAAAGAAAATGTTTGAGGTCCTCAAAAGGTCCGGATTGGATTCGACGTATATCCGAGCGATATATAAATTGTACGAAAATGCAGTTAGTTGTGTAAAAATTGGAACCAGAACCTCAAATGAATTTAAAGTCACTAAAGGCCTAATGCAAGGATGCTGTTTGTCACCGACACTCTTTAA
This sequence comes from Diabrotica balteata, assembly GCA_918026665.1. NCBI lineage: Eukaryota > Metazoa > Arthropoda > Insecta > Coleoptera > Chrysomelidae > Diabrotica > Diabrotica balteata. The sequence continues at coordinate 184,143,764 of OU898277.1, read as the reverse complement.
AATATACGTCCAAGAAGCATTGAGGAATTGGAGAAATAAATGTAGATTTATGGGCATCGAAGTGGGACAAGAAACTCTGTATACATTGTTGTTTGCAGATGATCAGGTGGTGGTTGCAACCGATGAGGAAGATATAAATTATATGAATCGAAAATTATTTGAGGAATATGCCAAATGGGGGCTTACTGTAAACATAAGCAAAACAGAATATTTAAAAATTGGAGGAAATACCACAGATCTGAGGCTTGAAAACGCAGTCATAAAAGGCTGCAACCAGTACAAATATCTAGGAAGCATCATATCAGCAGATGGCAGAGTTAAGATAGATGTACAAAACCGAATAACCCAAGGGAAAAAATGCATCCGAATACTGAATTCATTACTGTGGTCTAATAAAATAAAGATGCATACCAAACTTCTCGTATACAGAGCAATTGTAGAACCAATTACCACATATGGTGCCGAATGTTGGACGATGACAAAGAATGAACGAGATAAAGTAGACGTTGTGGAAATGGATTATCTTAGAAGGTCATGTCGAGTATCGAGAATGGAAAGAATCAGGAATGAGGAAATACGAAACCGTACAGGAATTAGAGATACTCTTTGAGATAGAATACAAGGAAGGCAATTACAATGGTATGGTCACGTGATGAGAATGGAGGAGGAGCGGTGGCCAAAGAAAGCCTTAATGTATGTTTCGCCAGAAAGAAGGAAAAGGGGAAGACCACCAAATTCCTGGAGAAGAAAAATTACAAAAACAATGCAATCTAGAGGCTTAGAAGAGGGAGATTGGGAAGATAGGAAAAGATGGAGGCTGAAATGCGGGAAGCGGCAATTGCCGTAGGACCCCCGTTATATGATGATGATGATGAAAATTTTGTCGGTGCCGGGATTCAAACCCGGGCCCTTTAGCTTGGTAAGCAAGTAACATAACCACTGAGCTACAGCTGCCACTAGTAGATACGGTGAAGACTTAGCCCGAGTTGTAAGCCAGTCAAGACCAAAAAGAAAACCAGAATCATCAATATTTGGATATGTTGATAAAATATACAGTAGACTCGCTATTATCCAAGTCTGAGTTATCCGAGCACCTTGGTTAACCGAGGCAAAACCTTACTGTTTTGTTTTAAATTTTATTTAATCGATTTTATTGGTTGCGGTTTTATAATTAATTTTTCATTGTTGATCAAAAGTTGATTTTTGTATGTGTGAGAAAGTGGTTGTTCTTACTGTGCAATATCAGTGGAAAGCGGAAGAGAGTAATTGTATCTTTGGAAACAAACTTGAGTGCAATTAAAAAGTTGGACAAGGATGAATTAATAAAGACAGTTGCTTCAGATTAAGGTGTTATAGAAGTAACTGTTGAAAATTGAAAGCGTAAACGGAATAAAATCAAACAGTAGGTCAACCGAAGTGTGAGAGGTGGGAATGGATTGACGCGGAAGACCATGTAGAAAAGAGACCATGAACAAACTTATAAGACGTTGTTCTTGTGGTTTTCACAAATGAGATGATTGGGCAGCTTCATAAGTGGTCTACTACTCCAATCAAAAGCTATTGAATTACACAAGAAGTTCATGAATGTAGAAGGAAACTTTTATGTTATTGAGGAATGGATTGACTGATTAAAAAAGAAGAAATATGGTATCCAAAAATTAAATATTTACAACTGAAATTGAAAAATTTTATTTAAAATTACAAGACATTATTCTTAAAAGTGAACTGACTGCACACCAAATACTTAATTTAAAAATGCTTCATTCGAAAACAACAGCTGCTAAAAATGAAGGAACTCCATCAGGTTCCACAAGAAAATTAAAGAGAGAGTCACAATCATGATCTGCAACATTGCTTTTGGTTTATTAGAATTAAGACCTCTCTTAATAAAATATTCCAAGGGCATTCAAAAATATCCAAGTGAATTGCTTACTTCAACCTTTAAAAATCAACGCAATGCATGGATGGGCTGTAACATTTTTAAGAACTGGTTTTTTAATGACTTTGTACCAGTCATTGATGACTATCTCAAATACAAAAATCTGTCTCCAAAAGCTTTGTTCTTATTGGACAACGCACAATCTTACCAAATTGATTATTAGTGACATATGTGTTCATTCTACCCAATGTAACCTACCCATCTACCCATCCAACCCCTAGACCAAAGCTTTATAGAAGCAACAAAGAGGAAATATTGGCGAAGACTTCTTCAGGTACTGCTACATAGGCTTGATGAAAGGCTGGCTGTAATTAACGTATTGAAGAAAATCATCTTTAAAGATGTATGCTATTGAAATGCATCTGCATGGGACAACATAAAAGTGTCCACAATTCAAAAATCATGAAAACAATTATTTCAGATAGAAAACAACACACTAAAGCTTTAAAAAGAAACGGATGACTGTGAAGTTGATACTATAGCCAACCTAGCCAGTCAATTACCAGTTGAACAAGCAATCGGAAAACAAGGTTGGTTGAAGCTCAATAGAACTGACAGATGCCGCAATTGCCCATCTAGTTCTATCTCGGCATTAACCGAGCTTTTTCCGTATCCGAGGTAGTCACGGTCCCAATTACCTCGGATAATCGCGAGTCTACTGTACTTAAATAAAATGCAAAACAACAATTACTATCCCAAAAGTCTATTTTTTTATTGAAGATGTCTTCTTAGCTTACTTTAATTTTTACTGTGTACTCCACTATAAAGCAGAAGCCAACACAGGTATTAAATTCAGCATGTAATTAAGGGAGAAGGCAATATCAACACTACAGAAGTGACACCGTACCCCACTTGAATACTGATGATGAACGTTATTTGTTATTAGAACCTGAAAACCAGATAAGTAGATAGGGATGTCTGGAAATGGGTTAGTGGGTTTATGAAGTGACTTTCGGTTTGTTGAAAATTTCGAACAACATTAGAGCGGTGTAAGCGAAGATGAACGGTTCTAGGAATGAATATTTGATAATACAATGTTTTATTGCCATTATAGGGGCTAACGTAATATCCAGTTAAATGAATTTAGAAGTTTAAATTTAGTTCTGTCAAATTAAAATTATAAATAATTAAGCACATTAATCCGTGCTGTAATTGTAGTAGAAAATTTGCTTCAGTATTTAGCCACTTATCCAAGTCTATTAAAACACATAACCCTAACCGAATCCTTAATGTTGTGTAATATATGTATGCCAAAACTGGCAACTATTTCCCCTAACACCACCACCTCGGAAAATATTTTCTAGTTATGTATCGAGTTTACACCTGAAGAATTCCAATAAATCTGATTTGATAAATTTCAAATTAAATTCCGGGGATGTTTCCTATTGCACTTTAATTAACTGGCTGTCACACTAATTAGTAATATCAGGGGCACTTCGGTCGAGGGCGTTTTTGAGATGAGGAGGGATAAAGAAGGTGTTTTATTAAATTTATCGATCTATTTTTCAGACTTGGATTTGAAAAGCATGAAAATAAATGAGGAAAATAACAATGAAGCTTACACGGAGATTCAAAATTGTCTTGTTATTCCATATAAATACATTTTTGAGTGACTTATTTAAAAGTGTTAATCAACACCCATAAACTTCTGTAAAAATCTTGATTTATTCGAGGATATTCTTCATCTTTGGGTCTTCTTCTTCTTCCTCTTTATAAGCAATTCTTGTTGTTCATTGGCGGATTAATATCTCTTTAAAAGGTTGCCATTCTGTCTTTTGCGAGGTCGTCCGATACTTCTTCTGCCAATTGGTGACTTATCTCTTGTTATTTTGACGACACGGTTCATTCCTTATCTGCTTATGTGGTTATTCCATTCTTTTTTCAATTTAGTGTTAATTTATTTATGCACTATGTGTTACATTCTCTTCTAATGTTTTTACTTCTCTTTTGATCTTTTAGCGTATTTCCTGTAGTTCTTCTCAGTACTCTCATCTCTGTCATTTTCTCATTTTCTCCAGTAGCCTTTGTGTTGTGGTTCAGATCTTGTTTCTGAGGCATATGTTATTATTTGTCTTACACTGGCTTTATAAATTCTTTATTTCATCTCAGTGTTAATGTGTCTCTTTCGCCATAGAGTGTTAATAAGGCACTGCCAATCTATTTGCTTTGTGGAGTTGATCTCTCACTTCTTTGTCCAAGTCTTCATACCTGAACAGTATTTTATTTTCATTAGTTGTTCAATACTGACACTATCAATTTCTATTTTACATCTTGTTGGTTCTTTGCTGATTACTATTTTTTAGTTTTTTGAGATTTAAATTCTTCTGGTCTTATGTTAAATCTGAGGACCAGTCCTGGCATACTATCTTTATCTTGGCTATTATTATTGCGTCGTCTGAATATTTTTATTTCATTGTTTCACATTCTGTATCCTCTATCTTTGTTAACGCTTTTAATGATTTCGTCCATGATTTAATTGATCAGAGCATGGGATTTAATTTTTTCGATTTTTTCTGTATTCACTTTCTTCGTGGGTGGTTTTATGGGAAGCGGGGGAGAAGGTAGAAAACATTTGTTAGTAAACTAAGTATATTCTTTAGACGAGTACTAATAGATTGTATAGAAGAGAAAATTAAATGCTAATAATATATAAAAAAAGCGTGATATAGAATGAGCCCGTACTGGGAGCAGAAATATTATCGAGAATAAACGTCAACTAACAGATAAATACAAATGACATTTGTATACTTAAACAATAATTTATATATTATAAAACAATGCCAACAATAAGCATCTGAGATGTCTTTTTGGGTGGAAGTGAGGTTAGTTACTTAATATACAACAAGATGAAGAACATAGAGAGGAAATATACCTTGGGGTGGACCTACCGGTAGACTACCCAAAAATAGACGAAACATTGTAAGCAATTAACAAATTGAAGAACGCAAAAGCTCCAGGCTCTGACAATATACCAGCCGAATTTCTTAAGGACGGAGGAGAAACTTTACATAGACAATTACACAAACTAATAACACTTATATGGAACGAAGAGAAAATACCGACAAAATGGCACGAAAGTGTAATAATTCCTATCCATAAAAAGGGAGACAAAACCAAGTGCTCTAACTATAGAGGCATCTCCCTACTTAATACGGCGTACAAAATCTTATCGAACATTCTATTAAGTAAACTAACACCTTTTGTAGAAAATTTTATAGGGGAATACCAAGCCGGATTCAGAAAAAATAGATCGACCATAGATCAGATTTTTACTCTCAGGCAGCTGCTTGAAAAAGGATGGGAATTCAATAGAACCATTCATATTCTCTTAATAGATTTCCGACAAGCATACGACAGCATTAAAAGGGATCAGATGTGGAATGCAATGGCAGAACTTTCAGTGCCAAAAAAACTTATCCAGCTCGTTAAAGTTTGTGTAAATGGCTGTAGATCTAGAGTGCGGATAGGTAACAAGCTCTCAGAGTCGTTTGAAATAAACAGTGGACTGAAACAAGGAGACGCGCTGTCACCCCTTCTTTTTAATATAATCCCGGAAAAAGTAGTAAGAACCGCACAAGTTAGAACAGAACTACTGACAGTAAATGGACCAAAATTACGCGGATGACATTGACATTGTAGGAAATACCGTCACCAATGTAAAAGAAACCTTTAATAAATTAGAGAGAGAGGCAAAAAATACCGGTCTAAGGGTCAATGAAGAGAAAACCAAATATATGTGCATTAACAGACAAAAGAGACGAGATGGAATAGGACAAAATGTAACAATAAACCCCTATAACTTTGAAAGAGTGGAGAGTTTTAAATATCTCGGAGCGACTATCACCATAGATAACGATATCACGGAAGAGATAAAAGGGAGAATTCAATCAGCAAACAGATGTATGTATAGCCTCCACAACACTATTAAATCCAAGAGCCTAACACGAACATAACAAATCAGGATATATAAAACAGTAATTAGACCGGTGCTCATGTATGGGTGTGAGACGTGGACGCTGACAAAAGCAATGGAAAGTAAACTCAGATGCTTTGAGAGAAAAATCCTCAGAAAGATCTTCGGTCCCTATCACGATCCGAATACTAACCAATACCGAATGAGAACAAATGCCGAGGTCAAACAAATGTATAGTGCTAGCGACGTTGTCCAAGAGATTAAATCCCAACGTCTAATGGGCTGGCCATGTCCATAGGCTCCCTAATAACCGCCTTACCAAGTTAATCTGGGAAGAAGTCCCGACAGGGATAAGGCCCTTAGGACGTCCACGAATGCGATGGAGAGATCATATATGGTCAGATTTGAGAACAATGGGGCTACCCACTGACTTAAACATCATGGACGACCGTTCGAGATGGAAGCAGGTTGTGCAGTCAGCCAAGACCCACCCCAGGTTGTAGTGCTACCAGAAGAAGAAAAATAGGTTAGTTTGCAAATGCGATGAAAAGTGTGTTTCTGTAAGTAATGTTTTATTTGTTGTCATGGCATCAAAACGTATGTACTGCTTTCGTTTAATTTTCAATGTAGATTTTTAGCGTTGATATGGATATAATATTGTAAAATAGTTTAAATTACAGTAATTAAAAAAATTTAAAAACAATTTTCAGTGAAATTAGATGTACAACAACACAATTTGTACATCTAATTTCATTCATTCTCATACAACTGTCACCTTCATAAAATCTCAATAAATAACACACATTTCATAAATATATCTCTTGAATAAATATAAATAACTTTTAAATAATTCAATAATATAGAACATCACTTTCATCTAACAAACAATCACATTACACTTATCTCTACTTCATTGGATAAAACCTATCTCCTCAAGAACTTCCTTGTTTATTGTCAAACAATTACAATAGCAAAACTTAAGTTCTCTATTCAACAATACAGGATAGTTTGAATAATGTTCTTCCAACCATTAATTAATAGAGTACCGGCATGAACGTAATGTTTTATTTATTTACTAATTTATTACAATTCAATACACCAATGTATACCAATTTGTGAGTCTTACCTTGTCTTCTTAAACAGTTTATTCATTTTGAAAAACCACAGACATGTAATATTGGCATAGTTACTGTAATTTATATCATGTATCTTTGTTTATCTTTATTAGACAATACCCTAATATGGGTTTGATTATTTCAGCATTTAATTAACTTTGTATCGAGACCTGAAGATGCTTTGCATACTGTAGAAAGCAAAACCGTTCGTCTAGACAGTTAAATTAAACTCATTGTGAGTAAGTTGTATTTATTATTTTTTTACCTATTCCAAAACTAACTTAGACGACATACTAGCCAATCCGGATGGAATCTGTGACCTTTTGGATGATTCCGATTTTGAGTTTCAAACTGAAGACGACGATGAGTGGCAGCTTATACTTGTTCCTACATATTCTTCGTTTAAATCAAAAAATAGTATCTCTGATGATGATACCTCGATAAATGAAAATGTTTCTTTACCAAGTAATGCTTTAAATCCAATCGTAAAAAAACATGAAAATAAAAACAAGAAATGTCATAAAAAATAGCGAAATTTTACGTGGGAGAAAAGAACATTTCATCAAGTAGATGTTTCAAATGAAGCAATTGAGGCTATTGGAGAAATAATATCGCTATATTCAATATTTTAATCTATATCAGAAACATTTTTTGATTTGGCCACAGTATATACTAATCAATACTACGTATACAAAAATGGTAATCTGATAAAACCACATGTTACTACATGAGTAAATTAAAAAGTTTTTTAGAATGGATGAGAAAAGAAACCGTTTTTTTTATACTTCGCACAAACTTCCATGTTAAAGATGTAAACAGGGTCTCTAACAAAAACAAAAAAAAAATTGTGGAAAGTTCAACCTATGATAGATTTTATTAGAAAAAGATGTAGAGGAATAGAAAGACAACAGGAAAGTTATTTAATTGACGAACAAATGATACCAATTTTAGATCGTAGATCGTGAACTGAAGCAGTACGTTAAAACCAAATCTAGGCCCGTAGGTTTGTGACGGACTTCAAAACATACCAAGGCAATTTTTAATACAGTGCAATACAGTAAAAACAAGACATTGGTATTCTTCTGCAAAACCTAATCTTATTGTGGGTATGTAAGTCAGTTTTTACTGTTTAAGACGATTTTATATATTGCCAAGGTAGTTAAAAAAGCTTTAGAACAGTTAAAATCAAAGTGGATATTTGATCTACAAAATAATCAATCAATACCAAATTGGGGCTTAATATGATTGATAAATTAATTCAAAATATTCATCTCCTACACTACAAACTTGTTACCCTATGTGATTTTATGATTTGTAAATCATAATTTTAAGGATATTAGAAAATTTTTACAGAAAAAGCATTTCAGAAAATGGCATTATCATCAAAAAAGACGTTTTCCAGATTAAAATCAACTCTCGAACATTGCGCTACGTCGACACTGTTATATATTTTCCTTGTCAGAGTACAACACAACCTGAAATTAAGTATGGCAAAACAAAAGGTGGTGTAATCTTTATTCCCGCGTTTTTTCATCCCCTGCCGAGGAAATTAAAACTGTGTCACATTCTGAGGGGTTACGGAATGATTTATTCATGTGACCCATTTTTATAAAATGAATATTGCGGAGTATAATATCGTAAAAAGGTAAATAAAGTCTATGTTTTGATTATATTAAGTAAATTAAATGTAAATATGAAAGATGTTTGGTAAATGAGATGTTTTACTGCTATATCAACGTTGGCATTAATCAACATATAATTAAATTGAAGTGAAGTAAACAATAAAGTTTATGCGCAATGTTTGTGTGTCGAACTTTTGCTCTACAGATATTTATGTCACATATTACTTTTAATATAAGGTTTTGTATTTTAAAGATCTACCTAGATTCTATAACAATAAATGGATATTTTTCTACAATTTAACTACACCGAATATAATCGGTACAAAAATAAATTAAGCCATTTACATTAAAAATTTTATAATTTGAAGCCAAATCTTTAAGAGTATTTATGACCAGTTTCACAAAGCTTCTTCACTTGCAACTAAAGTAATAGATCAATAAATAATATACTAAAATTATTGGTCAACTAACGATACATATTTGCTATCCGCGCTTCTTAATTAATTTTATTTTTAAGCTTGTCCGTTATTTAATTGTGGAACTTTGTAGAACCGACCAATATGTTCAAATTGAACTAAAAACCAACTTACAAATTACCGACGGAAATCGCGGAAAATTCAACACCGAAAACTTTGCTAAGAAATATAAGTTGGGTAAACCCATCGCTAGAAACTTCTTCCAAGCTCAGTGGGATGATTCTGTACCAGCTAGTCACAAAAAGCTTGGTCTTTAGTTCAATTTGAACATATTGGTCGGTTCTACAAAATTCCACAATTAAATAACGGACAAGCTTAAAAATAAAATTAATTAAGAAGCGCAGATAGCAAATATGTATCGTTAGTTGACCAATAATTTTTAAGTATAACATTTATTGATCTATTACTTTAGTTGCAAGTGAAGAAGCTTTGTGAAACTGGTCATAAATATTCTTAAAGATTTGGCTACAAATTATAAAATTTTTTTTTTTTTTTTTTTTATTTATTTATGCCTCAACCTCATAGGGTCATTGGCGTTGTACAATTTAGAGTTTTACAGTTTATCTAGTACATTTATGGAATGTAAGTATGATGTCAAATTTTTCATATCAGTTCCGTCACTTAATATTGCCTGTAAGGTATCTTGTAATTTATATTGAAGTCTCTCCATGCGATATAAAGGACACTCCAGTAAAATATGGCGAACACTGAGCACAATATCACATATGTTGCACTTTGGTTTTAATTCACTCTCTAGCAGATGTTTATGGGTGATGGCGGTGTGGCCTATTCTCAGACGAGATAGGATGGTTTGATGTTTACGCTTATTTGGGGTTGATTTCCAAGGTAATATGGAATGTTTTACTTCTCGTAGTTTGGATGTTGATTGATTCCACTTGGTCTGCCAATCATTGATTATTAAGTTCTTGATTACAGGTTTTATATCTAGATGTGGAATGCTTCTGATTTCTACAGCTTCCGGACTCGAGATTGCTAGTTTTGCCAAGGAATCTACTTCTTCGTTACCAGCAATTCCAATATGGGAAGGAATCCATACAAAGTTGACATTTATGTTCATAGTTTGCAGTTGGCTTAATGCTGATTTAATAAGTAGTAGACTTGGATGACTAGGATATAAGTTATTTAGGGCAATTACAGAACTTAGGGAATCCGTAATAATGACAGGGTTTTTGATACTATTTTCTACCACAAAATTTATTGCATTGAGAATAGCAGTTAATTCGGCTGTGTAAATGGATGTTAATTTAGGGAGTTTCATTAATATTTTTGTTTTATTAGACATAAATGCTGCTCCCACTCCATCTATAGTTTTAGAGGCATCGGTATATATAAGTGTATGGTTACTGTATGTCTTGAATTCTTGGAGGACATATTGATATAATGCTTTGGGATGGTTATCTGCTTTTTTATATATGGAGAGTTTGGTATTGATAGATGGGATGGGAACAGTCCAAGGGGGAACAGTGTTAATATCGGGTATACAATAGATATCTTGAAATTTGAATTCAAGTTCATTGAGGTATCTATTTACCCTTTCATAAAAAGGAAGGTCAAGCCTAGCATGAGTTTTAAAGATATTCCTAAAACGGTCTGAATTTACATAGTGATTAACAGGATTCATAGGATTTGCCTGTATTGATGCCGCATATGTTAGTGAAAGTTGTTTTCTTCGGAATTCCAGGGGGACTTCTCCAGCTTCACAGTGTAAACTTTCAGTAGGGCTAGTATAAAAAGCACCTAGTATAGTTCGCAAAGCACTATTTTGTATTCGATCGAGTTGTTTTATGATATATGGTTTTGCTGAATCATAAATAATACAAGCGTAGTCGAGTTTGGACCTGATCAATGACTTGTACATAAGGGTCAGTGTTTTACTATCTGCTCCCCACGTGTTGTGTGCAACAGTTTTTATAATGTTAAGTGCAGATTGACAAGTACTTTTTAGATCATGAATGTGGTGGTTCCAGGATAATCTGTTGTCAAATGTCATGCCTAGACATTTAATTTTCTCAACATATTTTATTTCTTTATTAAATAGTTTTAATTCTGGAGTGATATAACTTCTTTTTTTTGAAAATAGCATAGCCTTTGATTTTGTTGTTGATAATTGAAGACCTGTAGAATTTGTCCATAATTCGAGATTCCATAGCACTTTCTGTAGATGGGTCTGAAGGGTTTTATCATTTATCCCCTTAACAAAAATGATTAAGTCATCTGCAAAGAGTCTAGCTTTTACTGGTAAGTTACAAGTGGAGATAATATTATTTATTGCAATAAGAAATAGGGAGACGCTTAAATTAGATCCTTGAGGAATTCCGTTTTTTTGAATTTTTGTATTAGATAAAGTACCGTTAACTCGTACATTAAAAGTTCGATGAGATAGGAAATTTTTTATGAATTGTGCTATATTACCTTTTATTCCCCATCGACTAAGTGTTTGAACAATACCATGTCGCCAAACTGTATCGTATGCTCTTGTTATGTCAAAAAATATTGCGATACATTTTTGTCCACATGCCATTGCTTCATGAATCTCAGATTCTAAACTAATAAGATTATCCAGTGTTGAACGACTTTTTCGGAATCCGCTTTGTTCCGGGGCAAGTAATTTATTATTTTCTAAAAACCACATTAATCTGTTGGATATGATTTTCTCGAGAACTTTACACATTACACAAGTTAGAGAAATAGGTCTATATGAATGTGACAGAGATTTTGGTTGATTTTGTTTATAAATAGGGATGACAATAGATGAACTCCAGATTTTTGGAAACTTGCTATATCTCCATATATTATTATAGATATTCAGCAAGTGTTTCTTTGCAGATGAAGGAAGTTTTTGAAGAAATATTGCAGGAATGTTATCAGGACCGGGAGAAGAGTTTTTTGTATTATTGAGTGAGTATTCTAATTCATCCATGGTTATGGGATAATTTAAAGGAGAAAGGTCATCAGGCGGTATATCAATACCTTTGGATTCCTCTTTCTCTTTTTTGGTCAAAAAATCTGGAGGAAGAACATTATCACTTGAGAATCTTTCAAAACTATTAGCTAGAATATTAGCTATGTCTAGAGGGGAAGTGTATATTTTTTGTTTTTCTTCTAAGAAGTTAATGTGGTTTGGGGTATTTTTCCCGGATATCTTTCGTACCATTTGCCATACTTTATTAATTGGTGTAGATGAATTTAATTCTGAAACAAACTTTTTCCATGATTCACGTTTACTTCTTTTAATTATAAATCTAGCTCGTGCTTTTAGTCGTTTGAATTCTAATTTATTTTCAAGTGTATTATATTTCCTGAATCGATTTAATGCTGTTTTTGAAAGTTTAATAGCTTCTTGACATTCAGAATTCCACCAAGGGACTGACGAATTTAATTGTTTAGGATTCATTTTACCAACGGCTTTTTCGGCAGCATTCAATAATACATTGGAAAACTCTTGAATTTGACTATCAATATTATTATTTGATTGTAAAATTTCATGTAATGCATTCATTTCATTTAAAACTAGATTATAATACTCTTGCCAATTTGCATTTTTGATATTCCATTTTTCAACATTACAAGAGTATTGTATACTGTCAGGATTTGTTATTACAATCGGAAAATGGTCACTATCATTTAAATCAGAAAGTACATCCCAAGATAAGGTAGCTGATAATGCTGGATCACATATTGAAAGGTCTATGGCAGAGGATTTACCAGTAGAAATGTCAAAATGAGTATTTCTTCCATCGTTTAGTAGGTTTAACTGAAAATTGTCCAACATTATTTCGATTCTACGACCTAATGGAGTAATTATTTTTGATCCCCATATGTAATTATGTGCATTAAAATCTCCAACTATTAGACGAGGTGAAGGTATTTGTTTAATCAAGTCTGAGATTTCATTATTGCTTGGGTTTTGTGTAGGTGGAATGTATATATTACATATGTTCATTTTTACAGGCCCTTTGATAGTAATTGCGACCGCTTCAAGTTGTGTATTGATTTGAAGAATGTCTACATCGATGGATGAATGAGTGTAAATTGCTACGCCACCACTAGCATGGTCTACATTTTCTCTATTTTTATATGTGCATGTGTAGTGTTTTAAATTATGAACTTTAGTATTTTTAAAATGAGTTTCCTGTAAACAAAGTATGGATGGAGTAAGTTTTTTAATCATTTGTTGTAATATCTCAAGGCGAGTGTAATATCCTCGTAGGTTCCACTGGATAATTGAGAAAGCCATTATAATATATCTTTTACAATTTCGTTATCGGATTCGGTGTTAGTTTCTGATTGTATGGATTTAAGTATTTTGTTTCGAAGTCTAGTGCATCTATTTTTTGATTTCCTATTTGATAAATTCTCATGTAGTTGATTTAAAAGTTTCAATAGGTTTTCTAGATCATTTGTATACGTTTTTATTAAGCTTACTGGGTCAGGAGTACCATGAGCATTTTCCAGTATATCTACTAATGTTTCATAAGATATTGAATGGTTTACTGAAGTATCTTCATATATTCGTCTAGCTGAATTTTTTATATCGTCAGTTACTTTAATGGTTCCTATGTTTGTGATTGAAGACTTTGGCTTTTTTAATTTAGGGTCAGGAAAGGGGTTATTTACTGGAGTATCATTTGGTGGAGGGGTTATAATTTCAGAGCGATTTCGTTTGTTTGAGGGAGGATCGTGGGACATTTGTTGAAAATCAGTGCTTTCTTTAACTTGAGTAGATGGTAAAATATGGATATCCGGTTTAGTCGATAGTATAGGAGCCGAGGAAGATATGTTTTGCGTTAGGGGAATGTATTCATTGTCTATTGGATCAGTTGAAGTAGTTGGAGCAGCATTTTGTGCTTGAGATGTTTGAGTTTCTTTAGTAGTTGGGCAATTTCCAGCCGAATGTCCCGCTTGCCTACAATTAGTACATAGATCCTTCTCCATTACAAGAAATATACGATATGATGTCATTTCGTAATTCACAATTATTGAGTCGGGTATTGATGAGACTGGGGGAGAAATAAAAGTATGCCTTCTGAAACTGAAAATGTGTTTGTAATTAGGATTTGATGTACCAATTTTTAAAAATTTATTGGAGTTACCAAAGTTAATCCCAAATTAGAAAGTGCATTTTCAATAATTGAATGTGGGATTGAAGGACAAACATTTGATATCAATAATCTTTCATTTGGTGACATTAATTTACGAGCCTGAATTTTTTGATGGTTTACAGTTATTATCCCTTTGTTAATTTGTAGAAAATTGTTAACTAAAGTTTCGCTTGTTAGATAAATGCAAATTCGACCATTTGACATTCTAGAGGAGAAGAGAATATTTTTTGGATGCATTAAATCACCAACTGCAAATAGATAGTCTTCCAACTTTGTATTTTCCAACGCAGGAAAAACTATTGCTTGTGTTTTGGATGGAAATTTAGGTACATTTTGATTTGTGACAGTTGCAAAAGATTGTTTCATATTTGTATTTGATGAACTTTGCTCCAGTTCTTGTTCAGGGGCCCCAAGAGGCGGAAAATTATCCATTTTTAATTATTATCATCGATAATTCTCAAGAACCTAGTCCGGTCCTGTCCCCTCGATATCAGAACTGATAAACGGTAGCAGTAAAAAGTTGTTGCTTTATAACCAAAATTGATTCTTGTTTACGTGGATTTAACTTAAATGTTAATTATTTAGATTAAATAAATATTTGTACTCACAGATTTTATACTTGTGGTGAGAAAAATCACTTAGATTCACTTTTTAAGTAAAACTGTAATTAGTTTGATGCTTTTTAACACCTAAAAACTGGATTTATGTCTATAAAATTTTTAAATTAAAGTAAACTTTAAATATTGGGTATGCAGCAATAAAAATGAAAAGTGTACTCTTTTAAATTTTTAATCCAAGCTTTCGGACATTGGTTATGTCCTTTATCAGGGAGAAACTTAATGAGGTTGTCTCATAAATGATTTTATATAAATTGTTGATAAAATTTATCACAGTCTGTTGAGCTAAAACCTATTCCTATATTTAAAATTTTAAAAAATTAATTAACATTCACACAAACTTAATTATTTTAAACAAATCTATGACATTGATATAGATTTGTTTTAAAACGGGGTACGACAGGGCTGTATCTTGTCTCCTATTCTCTTTAATATATACTCAGAAGAAGTATTTAAGACAGCGCTGGAGGAAAGCACAGAAGGCTTAAAGATAAATGGAGAAATAATTAATAACATAAGGTATGCTGATGACACTGTGATTTTAGAAAGAAGCATGGAGGAACTGAGTTGCCTAATGAGTAAAATACAAAAAACAAGTGCACAATACGGACTCAGACTAAATATCACAAAAACCAAATCGATGTTAGTAAGCAAAACCCAACAACCACCACAGCAACTGATATTAGACAATGAGAGAAATTTAACACGTAGATTCGTACATCTACTTGGGAACAACAGTTAATTCAAATTGGGATCAAGCGAAGGAAATACGTATAAGAGTAGAAAAGGCAAGTGCATCGTTTACTAGCATGAAGCAAATTTTCACCTCTAAAAGCCTCACCCTACCTCTCAAAATTCGACTTCTAAAATGTTATGTATTCCCGGTTTTGTTATATGAAATGGAGGCGTGGACAATGACCGCAACATTGATGAAAAAAGTAGAGGCCTTCGAAATGTGGGCTTACCGACGTATATTACGTATATCCTGGATTGAGCACGTGACCAACGAAGAGGTACAACGCCGGATAGGTAAAGAGAGAGAGGTAGGAATAAGTATAAAGAAAAGAAAGTTGGAATACTTGGGTCACGTTATGAGACATAATAAATATAGAGTACTACAGCTGATCGTTCAAGGGAAAATAGAGAGCAGAAGGGGTCCATGAAGGAGAAGACAGTCTTGGCTCCAAAACTTGCGGCAATGGTTCAAATTGTCATTTGCTGAACTATTCAGATTTGCCGTTAACAAAGTCAGAATAGCCATGTTGATTGCCAACGTTCGGAACGGCCAAGGCACATGAAGAAGAAGAAGAAGAATTTCCATTTGTTTTCACTTCAATTTTAAAATCATTACCCTACTCCAACCCTTATTACTCCCACTTCAACCCCACTCCTTTAGAAATACAGACAGTTTTAAAATAGCAACCAAAAAAATACTCTCTCTTGGCTGTTGACTATCATTAGCAACAGACTTACACTCTCTACTGTTGTCCCCCACTAGCAACAGACGTGCTCGCTTGACTGTTGAATTTTGCTAGTAACAAACGTCCGTGGATATCCGATACCAATTTCTAAAAACGTTTATTTATTCCATATTGCTATATGGAGTGGAAACATGGACTCTCGTAATTACAAGCATGAGGCGTATAGAAGCCTCATACTATATTGAGATGTGGGTTTTTCGAAGGATGCTGAAGATCTCTTGGACAGAGCACGTGACCAACAACTAGGTGCTCAGAAGAATATGTACTGAGAGAAAACTCCTAAATATTGTAAAAAACAGAAAGACGAGTTATCTAGAACATATTTACAGAGCAGAAAAATACCTACGAATAAATACAATAAAATAACTTTCTACGACTTATAATAGAAAAAAAAGTGGAAGAAAAAAGAGGTCCAGAAAGAAGAAAATGCTCCTGGTTGAAGAATGTAAGAGATTGGACAGGCACGGACACAGATTAGATACTAAGAACAGCTTAAGATAGAGAGAAATCTGCTGTAGTTATAGCCAACCTTCAGTAATGGAGAAGGCACCTTAAGAAGAAGGACAAACGTCCTCTTTCTTCACTGTTGACTGCCGCTAGTAACAGACATTCTCTTAAATAGTTACGTGAATAATACCGCAAATCCTCTCTTGATTTGTAGAGACAACAAACACAAATGTGCTCTATATCGTGAGATTTGTGTAAGTAACGCGAGACACCGGTGCTTAGAAACCGGTAAGGACAGCTCCCCCGTATGAGGAAAAACCGCAAGTGAAAGCCTGTAAATGACGCGGATGTGTGTGCAGGAGCAATATTGGTAAGACTTATTATAAACATGATTTGCTATTATCTGTATAATCCTTTACTACTTATTCTAATTTATTTTGAACCAGCCCTATGTGATACAGTCCTCATACACTAAAATTATATTCATAATTTTACATTATGTACACCGTTTTTTGTAAATTTCTATTAATTCCAACCGAATTTTATCCCGTACTAAAATTCTGCAATTTTTAGCCATTAAAACTTTCTCTCAACTTTTTTTTACCCAACATATTTCATGTTAATCGCTAGAGGGCATTGAAACTTTTGATACTTTTTAGTTTCCGCAGATAGCGGAACACGATCTAGTTTCAATTGTTCTAACCCGTCACCTACTTTTATTCACGTAGTTCGAAAAGTTGGTATCTCTCCTGTACACGATGGTTGTTCGCACAGTTGTTAAAACTATTCTGTTTCTGAGTTACGGGAATTTTGAATATAGTTTCTGTCATTTTTTGTTGAGTAATAGGTATGTTACGGCATTTTTTTTGACAAAGAGTTTTATTTATATTATAATCTTTTGATCGTTCTACATACTTCTTGTAATGCTAATCCATTCGTGGTGTTGGTGATTTGACTTTGCTTTCAGCTACTTGATACATAGTTTTTTGATACATTTGACCTAATAATATTTGAAATTTGAAGAAGACTAGTTTGGTAAATGAGTGGTGGAAAGCTAACAGCAAAGTTGTGGTAAAAGTAGAAGAGGAAATGCTAGGAAAATTATTTGGTAAAGAGCTTCCTAGGAATCAAGAAAAGTTGTCGTGGAATGATGAAGTGCCACAGAAAGTTAGAAATACAAAAGAGGTTAGTAAGATGTGTGACAGGTCCAAAATAGGGGAAGATAAAAATGTCTACAAGGATAGATCGATGGGATGCTATATAGCATTACTAAAGTAAGAGACTAGTCATCAATGGAATTGCGTGCAGCAGATGTAGAGTGCGGATGCAAGTATGTTAAAATCCGATGTTGAAATAAAGCGAAGATAGCATGATAAAGAATGGAAAATCCTTATGGAATACCTGTAGAGGTTTGTAAAGCTTTAGGAGGGAAAGGTAAGAGTAATTAAAAAATAAAGTGATCGGTTTAAAATTTTCGAAAAATCTAATGAATCTTGCCGAACATCAGGGTGAACTGTTCAAATGGCCAACTTTAAATTATCGATAATGTATATGTTTTTCATTTAATATATATAATTGACCCCTGTTACTGTTTAAAACAAATCAAAACCGTTTTTTAATCAATTTTTACCCCTCCGTGCACAATTATTTTATAAATTAACGCGTGCAGCACCGCACACAAATGATTTAAAATAATGAATGAGTTTTATAATTCACGGTATTTACTAACATGAGTTAACATTTTCGGTCTGTTGGCTAAATATTAATTAATTCTATTAATTACCGGCATTTCTAGCAGCCCGCTTTAATTAAATACCTGTTTTAAATATTTATTTCATTATTTTTAGTGACTCGGCTTCATATTGACTTTTATATTACCACTCGTACAGGTGAAATTGCAATGCATTTTTAATATTTGTGTACAATATAGAATTACGTGGATAGCTGGGTAAATTTATCAATATTGAAAAGTTATGCATCAAAGACCATTGCTATTTCAATTATTTTTTTTATATTATTTGTACGTAGATAAAAAAAATATAACAACTACGGGAAATAATATTATTGTACCTGTTAGTGATATGGCGCAGTCAACAGGAAAAAAACGTTACAATAAAATTGTTTTTATTCTGATGTACTATTACTTATAGACTAGGCGGAATCTCTAGAAATTCAGACCATAATGGACATTTTCCACAGGAAGCTATTTTTTTGCTGGAATCCCTTCAGGATGTGCCCAATACCGATAATCACGATATGCATCAGTCGCAAACCCTGTGCTAAATTTTTTATTTAACAAAATCTGAAAACAATTGAAAATTTCTCATTTTTTTTGCTCCTACTTTCGTTTCTAATTCGGAAAATATTGATCCTAGAGAAAAAATTACAAGAAGTTAAGAGTTTCATTATTCAATTTTACACAATATTTCGGTAGCTAGAAATTGAAAATTTAATGTTTATTGTTGAAAAAAAAACAATAATTGGAAAAAAAAGTACAAAAAATTAAGCTAATCCTTTAAATGTTTTCGACTTTCTAAACTTTGCTTACAAGCTCCATATTTCGCCGAAAAAAACTTTTTAATATGTTTAAAACGTGTGCTAAATTTTGTTAAGATTGGTCGAATAGGTTTTGCATATAAATTTTGCAATCAAGCTTACTGGAAAAAAGTCGCAAATTTTCAAATTTATAGTAGGCCCCAAATAAGGCCCATAGACAGTTGCAAATTTTTTAACATGTAAAGAAAGCCTCAAGCTTCCAAAAACTTTTTATAAAATTCAAATCAGTTCACTAGGAGAGCCTAGAAAATCAATTTCAAAATTTATACACTTAAAGAACATTAAAAGACGCTTATTTTAAGAAAAAAAAGATACATTCGGCTTATCAGCTGCCGAGATATTGAAGGTCAAAGTTGGCATACATTTGCCATGTAACTGTTGCCGAGTGGGGGCATTTGGGCCTGTAGGACCCATCGCTGGCTCTTCGGACTTCTTCCTATCCCCGGAATTGGATCGGGTATTCACCATCTTTGGTTTGTCGCTGGTAGAAAGGTTAAATACCACCACTATTATAAATAACAGTTCCAGTGACAAATATCTGTTATAGGTAACGGTTCCAAGGAAAAGTTACAAAGTAACAGAGCAAAAATGGAAAACAGATAGGCAAAAAAAATGATCTAAGTATTCCTCGACTTACGGAAGGAATAACTTAGTATACAAGTAAATAAAATGGTATAAAAATATAATGCAAAGAAAAATGTTTCTAAGTGTTTCTTGACTTACGGAAGAAACGACTTAGCATAAAATGGAAAAATGATATAAACAAATATATAAGTATTTTATTAACTTACGGAAGATAAAATATCAGAAATAATAATACGATATGAAAATATTTCTAGATACAAAGTACAAAATCAAATATATAAAATAGAAAAAAGCAAGATAAATATTTCTAAGTGATCTTAACTTACGGAAGAACAGCTTAGATACAAATAGAAGAAAATAAACAAATAAAAATAATCAAATAAAATAGCAAACAGTCAGTACATGAACAGATATGTAATATTCTAACCTAACAAGGTCTGAATATACAATAATGCTGAAAATAAAAGAAATGGTATGCAGGAAATCAGAAATAAAACAATAGCTTAGTCGGAACAATAATAGCACCGACTAGGTCTACAGTAGAAGAGGCAAGCTCGACTGACTGATGAGAGAAAATCCACCTGCTTTTATGTAAAACAAATCCTTTGTTTTACACAGCAAAAGTGGAATTTCCTCCGCATCAAGCCAATCAGAAATTCGGATTTGGCCAAACTTGGAATTCCCAAGTATTTGGACCAATCTCCGAATTTCTTGATGCGTCCGGCACAGCTGACTGACACGCCTCCGGAGACATAACCATAAGTGATAGAGGTTTCTTTTTTAAACAAATACCCTCATCTTGTCAAGTACTTTTTATATGAAAAGTTTTATTAAATGCGCTTCATTGCAATATCCATAAAAAAGACAAATAAAAAAGTTTTCGCGTAAAATGTCGCTCGGAATGCATGAGAGGTGGTGGTGGGGGACATTCACTCAAAATGTGAATCGGCGAGTTCAAAATCATAGCGCGCGCTAAAAATTGCATTATCTCGGCTTCTTGTTAACCAATTTTGCTCTTTTTTTTTGAATCGATGTCTCGGATGACAAGGATTTCAAATATCATATTTTCAAATACCATTTTTAATTGCAAATTGGGAAATTTGCAATAAACAATTGTATGTTAAACAAGTAATTGCATTTTTTCTTCATGCATTTTTTTTTTGAGCTTGCCATTTATACATTAAAATAAATTGTTACTTTTAGTAAACAAATATGTATTTATAAATTGTCAATAAATAATTTGAATTGTTAAAACAAAGGGAAACGAAATTTTTCTTTTGCAAAAATCAAACTTTCTAAAAGAATTAACATTAGAAATAATTTATTTCTGCAGTTTTATCATAATAATTACATTATTTGATTTGAGAATATATTTTGATTCGAAAATGACGTGTATGTATATTGTATGTGTTATTATACTGCTGTGTAATGCTCGAAACTGATTTTTTTGAGCTTGCAATCTATACATTGAAGTAAATTGTTACTTTTAGTAAACGAAGATGTATTTATAAATTGTTAATAAATAATTTAAATTGTTAAAACAAAGGCAAACGAAAAAAAAATTCTCTATCACTTATGGTTACACGGCAAATGTATGCCAACTTTGACCTTCAATATCTCAGCAACCAATAAGCCGAATGTATCTTTTTTTTTAAGCGTCTTTTAATATCCTTTAAGTGTATAAATTTTGAAATTGATATGTTTAAAGCCAGTAAAGTTATTCAATTTGTTTATAAGCCTAAAAAAATATTTAAAATTTTAAAAAAATTTCTAGGCTCTCCTAGTGAACCGATTTGAATTTTACAAAAAGCGTTTAAAATTTTTGAGCCTTCCTTTATATGTAAAAAAAGTTGCAACTATCTGAGGACCTTATTTAGGACCTACTATTAATTTGAAAATTGGCCATTTTTTTTTCAGTAGGCTGGATTGCTAAATTATAATGCAAAAACTATCTGACCGATCTTAACAAAATTTAGCACACGTTTTAAACACATTAGAAAGTTTTTCTAGGCAGAAAATGGAAGCTCCATTTTCAGCCTAGTAAGTCAAGTTTAGAGAGTCGAAAACATTTAAAGGATCAACTTCATTTATTTGTAATTTTTTTTCCAATTATTGCTATTTTTGTAACAATAAACATTAAATTTTCAATTTCTAGCTAAAGGAATATTGTGTAAAATTTAATAAAAAAACTTTTAACCTCATAATTTTTTCTTTAGGATCAATATTTTCCGAATTAGAAACGAAAATAGGAGCAAAAAATAAGAAATTTTCAATTGTTTTCAGATTTTGTTAAATAAAAAATTTAGCACTGGGTTTGCGACTGGCGCATATCGTGATTATCGATATTAGGCATATCCTGAAGGGATTTCAGCAAAAAATAGCTTCCCATGGAAAATGTCCAATCCAAAACAGATCCCGCCTAGAATATTAATACAGGGGAACCTACCAGATTTAGCTCCTATAACGGCTCTTTTTCCGCCATAAATTTATCACTATGTAGTCAATCATTATCAACGTTTCTAATGTGGAAGACTTTAAAATCGTTATATGACAGTGATCCCTTGTCTATCTGCATATCATTAAATGAAACTCAATCTCATAGTTTTTCAATCTATCAAGCCTGGAAATTAAGGACTGAAAACTGATCGGCTTATCAAGTCGACATTGAAAAGAAAATTAAAAACTATAATCCAAGTAATGATATAAACTCTAATATTACCTCCTTAAACAATCTAATAATAGAAGTAGCTTTAAATAATATAGATAAAACAAAGCTCTACAAAAGACCTTCAGTACCTTGGTGAAACAATAAAGTAGCACATGCTCTTTCTTCTAGCAATCATGCTTTTGATGTACTTAAAAAACACAATACTAATAAAAATTTCCCTAATTTCGCTAATTTCCCAAAATAACTCGGACCTACAGAAAGATATCCCATAAAGAAAAGCAAAAGAGATACCTGGATAGAGTACGCATCATCTATCAATTCGTTAACACCCTCCGAGGTTATCTGGTTAAAATTCGTAGATTTAAAGGCTCCTATTCTTAGACACAATAATACATTAATCTCTTGCAAAAGTACAATTGCAGAAGCTTTAGCTAATGTCTATCAACAAAATTCTAGCGACAAAAATATTTCTAACGAATCCATAACATACAAGAAAAACATAGAAACTTCTACTATTTCTATCAACAACTCTGACAGCCCCTTAAATGCGCCTAGATTTATTCAAGAGTTCGAGGTTTCTCTCTCAAATATAAAAAACACATCTGCTGGACCAAATGATATACTACCAGTCTTCATAAAAAACTTACCGTTCGGAGCCAATACCAAGAAAGAAATCTACTTTCAAATGAACAATATGCTAAACGTCTTGGCCAGTGTTTATCCCCTTTAGTTCAAATGATTAAAGAGATAAATCAGCCAGATTTACACTAAAACTTACACGTTGACAACCTATTCTTAGAACTTAATTTATTTAATTACCTACGATTTTTGGAAAATGACACAATTGGAACAATAAGGAAAAAGAAAATTCTACCTAGCTGTATCTTTAAAAAAAAGGAGTTTTCCTAAAGAAATCGTGGCTATTCACAACATACAACAAAGAAAACAGCGGTGTTGCTGGTGTGACGGAGAGATAACTCTGTTGTTACAACGACATCTGCGAATTGTAATAGTTCAGCATTGGGCATGGTAAAAACATTGTCTCATTAAGAAAAATGCCACATTCAAGTAGGTCAGCCTCACTGTACTGCTGAACACAAGAAAAATATGGGGAGTACCGAATTGATGGATCAAGGTGTTTGAACCTACCCAGTATCAGTTCGCAGTAAAAAATGGTACTGGCCAATTGTTACATGGCTGTTGGATGTTGTAGTGCATACTTCATGGCATTTATGCAAAAAAAAAATGAAAAAGATATATCCTTGCTATCGTATAGGAGAGAATTGACCCTCTTCTTGGATAAGTTTTTCTCGCAAAAGTCTTTGCTTATATGCAGGAAGGCCTAGTCTACATAGACAGAGCTTGCCAGATCTTCGTTTTGATCGCATCGACCATTTCGTCATACCAAGCAGTAGAAGGCGATGTACTGGTGACGGATGTATAACATCTGGACGGACAATATGCCAAAAATATAACGTTGGTTTGTGTGTTAATTGTTTTATAGGATACTACACCAGACAATTAAAATACTCTCAAATAAATTAAAAAAAAAAAGTAATTTTGATTTCAACGATCCTAAAAATTCCTTAAGCGCGCAGTGTTACCATATGGTAAGACGACATAAAAAACCCATGAAACCGAAAAATTTGTTATTTTGGAATAAATTATTACCATTTTTATTTAATTAACCGTAAAAGTAAAGATTTAAAAAAACTTGGGCGCTAACGGGTTAATATAGTTGAAATCTATCCCATCAGGCACTTTTTATGAATCAAATGCAAAAAAGATGCATAGCAATTCATCTTGCTGCGAAAAATTCTTAGATTTAGTACTTTTTAGTGCTTGATTATCTCGTCTTATTCAACTTTCTCTTTATTATCTCAGTAAAATGAATTTTAAGTGCTATTGTTTGGTATTCTCATCGAGCATTTGTACCTAACTTTATAAAAGTTTAGTATTTATTATTTTTGATTATCGTACTACAAACTTTCAACATTTTAACCGACGATAACCCTCCACTGGGCTCGTAAACAACCCTTGGCTCGCAAGAAATTTTAGATTCTGTAAATGCCGAGGGTGTTTAAGACTTGTGGCCTGGCACCGTGGAACATAAATAGCCCATAGCCAGTATATCTGACCGACTAAGGGCATTAATTCAGTATGAACTGCACGGGTCCTGTGTGAGTCTTAACTCTGGAGCAAAAAGCATCAGGTTAAATTTCGATAAGGGAGATTTGTATGTCCGGGGTGTGTATGAAAGCCACCACAGGCGCTGCCGGTTTTCCGTTTTTTTAAATTTATAGGGAGAAATATATTCATCGGATCAAAAAGTATTTGTGAGAGAAAATATATTTATTCTGAAACTGTAAATTATTTTAGCGTTTTACTTGTAATAAATTAACCTTTATTGGTTGTTTTTATGGTTTTTTAAACAGCAATCATATTAAAGTTCTGTGGATAATTTACTCTGTGAAGTTGGAGAGCCGCCCTTAAACCTAAGCAGAAACTACTTAACTCTATCGTATGTCTCGAATATAAAATTTAATCCAATAAATCCAGGTCTCCATCATGCTGTTGCTAACAGGTTCCAGAAGGTCGATTAAAAATAAAATAGTTGCCCTGTACCTTTCTATGAATGAGCTTAATTTACTTTATAATGTCCGGGCATGTCACTCATAAAATTTAGGCTCAGTATCGGGCTATGTCGGTTCCATCTTTATTGGCGAGCCACAAATCTTCGAGAATACATCGATGAGGACAGTTTCTGCATGTAAGAAGATGTTCCATATTCTGTGTTTCTCCACAGTCACAGTTCACATCATCTTGATCTATTTTCCCCATTTTACTATGTTTGATTTTCCTGTAGCGACCCCTGTTCTTAGTCTATTCATAGTTTTCCACGTTTTACAGTCTAGGGACTGGCCGGTCCATTGAACCTGGGGAAGAGAAAAATACTCAGGCGGTTCATGCTCCACTGTTCCAAGGGAGCTTTTCCTAGATTTAAGTCGCTTTCGTGGTGTTCGAGCTTTGTATAGGGCATGCCTTCGTCCGTGATCTGTTTAATTTTTTCTATGTGGTCATAGAAAGATACAGACCAATCAGTCTCCTCAACCATCTTTATAAATTATACACCCGAATAATAACGAACAGACTAGAGACAAAGCTGGATTTTTACCAACCTCGGGAACAAGCAAGTTTCCACCCTAATTACGGCAGTACAAACGATCACCTGCAGTGCCTAAAAACCCTGATATAAAAAACTAACGAATATAACCGTCCCTTGGCATTGATATTTGAAAACTTTAAAAAGGTGTTTGATATAGTGGAACTACCGTCCATTTTAAGAGTACTACAAGATTGCAGGGTCAACCACATATATTGTAATATAGTTAAAAATATATATGCAAATGCCACAACAACCATAAGTCTACATTCTGCAACTAATAAAATAAAAATAAAAAGGGGAGTCAAGTAAGGTGATACCCTGTCACCAAAGCTGTTCATTACCGTTCTTAAGTATGCATTTAAAAGACTAACATGGCAACAGAAAGGAATATCCATCGATGGAGAAAGATTAAACCATCTACGTTTTGCGGACGATATCGTGCTTCTGTCAGATAATCTGGGAGAGATCAAAGACATGCTCCAAAAACTGAATGACATACTACAAAAAACTGGGCTGGAGATAAATTTCGAGAAAACCAAAATGATGACCAATATGGTTCCCAGCGAAGAGATAATCAATAACAACAAGGTAGAATTAATCGATAAATACACATACTTGGGTCATGAAATTAGAATAACCAGAGACAACCAAACCTGCGAGCCAAATAGACGAATCACGTTGGTATGGGCGGCATATGAAAGGATGAGGGACAAACTTTTAATTTTTTACTTTTTATTTATAGTACAGGTTGTTTACAACTGTCGTTGTTTTCCTGTCCCTAGTTTTCATCGTTTCCTATCTCGGGTGTCGGCTTCATTTAGCTGTCTTCCTTCCATGGCTTCATTCACGTCATCTCGCCAGCTTCTTCTTGGACGCCCTCTTTTCCTTCTTTCGGTTGGGATCCACTTTAATATTTTCTTTGGCCACCTCTCGTCTGCCATTCTGTTTACATGACCGAACCAAGTTAGTTATTTTTTCTGGACTTCATCTATAATGTCTTTTTCTTGCTCCATTCTACGTTTTATTTCTTCATTGCGGATTCT
Source organism: Diabrotica balteata (assembly GCA_918026665.1). Taxonomy (NCBI): domain Eukaryota; kingdom Metazoa; phylum Arthropoda; class Insecta; order Coleoptera; family Chrysomelidae; genus Diabrotica; species Diabrotica balteata. The sequence goes on along the minus strand of OU898277.1, from coordinate 184,117,013 downwards.
GTCCATCCTTGTCAATCTACAGCTTCTTCTCATAAAATCCATCTCGGTAGCTTGTAATTTTTTCCTGTTTCTTTTACTAGTGTCCCATATCTCTGCTCCGTATGTTACCACCGGCTCAACCATCGTCTTATATATTCGTTTTTTTCGTCGTTCTTGTGATTTTTTTATCCCAGAGAATTGAGTTTAGGCATTTGGTAATGTTTCTGCCTTTGTTTCTTCTTGTATTTATTTCTTCATGGCTATTTCCGTCTTTTGTAAACACTACTCCTAGGTATTTTACTCTATTTGTTCCTTTGATTTTGTCACTCTCCAATGTCAGGTCTTCGACTGTATTTTTCCCCACTGAGAGATATTCGCATTTTTGTAAGTTCATTGTCAGTCCACATTCTTCGTACGCTGTTTGTAGTTTCCTAATCATATAGCTGAGGTCGTCTATATCTTCTGCTACCACCAGTTGGTCATCAGCGAAGAATAGTGTATAGAGAATATCCTCATCTATTTGTATTCCCATATTTCTGCATTGTCTTTGCCACTTTTGTAGAGATCGATCCAGATATATTTTAAACAGCGTAGGTGATAAACAACATCCCTGTCGTAGCCCTTTCGTAGTGTTGAATTTCTCACTAAGTTTGCCACCTATTTTAATTGATGCGGTGTTGTTTACATACCACTTTTGAGTTGCTATTATTAACGAAGGTTTTATTTCCATGTTTTGCATTTCACTCCATAAATTATTTATCGGCACGTTATCATATGCCTTTTCAAGATCTATCAGGGCTATATGTGTTTCTTTGTTTCTTTGTTGTCGCTTTTCGATTAATCGATTAATATTTTAAGTGTAAATAGATTATCTATAGTCGATCTTCCAGCTCTGAATCTGCATTGTTCTTCTGGTTGTTTCATACGAACGTCTTCTTCTATGAGGTTTCTAAGTATTCGGGAGTACAGTCGTCCTATAGTGGGGATGACAGCAATTCCTCTATAGTTTCTGACATTGTTTCGTGCTCCTTTTTTGTATATTGAGGTTATATAGGACTCACGCCATTCTAACGGGGTCTCTTCTCCATTCTGGCATCCTTGGAACAGATTTTTGAGCATTTCCCACAGTTTAGCTGTGCCGTATTTAATAAATTCTGGTGAGATGTATCCTGGGCCTGGCGCTTTTTTAAGTTTAAAAGATCTTATCGCTATTACTTTTTATTTAATGTCTGCATTTGTTTATTTTTTTTAGGTATTTTTTAATTTTAACCCGCTTAGAGTCCATATATGATTACTAGAATTAAATTTATGGAGAATAGTGATTCGATGTGCAAATCCTTTATTCTATGACGCTAATCGTGACGACGCCATCTTCATCACAATCATCGCCATCATAAAAAAGGAAAATATAGCGACAATATAGAAGCTTGAGTTTAAAATATATTGAAATGAATTCTAATAATACAGGAGGCAGGATCACCATCTAAGAATGCCAAAAAGCCTTACTTGGGAGCAGGTTTTTTTAAATGTTAATTAGAATTAGTTGGTACGAACTTTGTAAAATAAGAAAACTAAATGATAAATAATATTTTTTAGGGAATTTGTGACTATGATAAAGTAGATCAAAGTTTATATAAACAATAAGTTTATTACTGAAAGGAACGGCGATTAGATACTTAAATTCCGATTCAGAGATATTTCCAGACTAAGAAAAGGAGAAAATCTGCTCGAGTGAGAATCGGCACGTGTATATTTTCACAGGGGTTTGAATAACTCATGTCTGAAGTTCTCAGATTTCAGGAATTACAATAATATGGAAATTTTCTTTTTGAACCAACTTCGTTTAAAAGGTTAGACTAACTTAAAATTTATCAAAGGAAAGATAAAACCGTTTACGGGGAATTTTGTTTGATGATCAAAGAGCAGATTTTTATGGAATTAATACAAATATCGAGTGTTACCTGGTTTTTAAAAGACGTATTTTTCATAGGGAGGAATAGAACAGTGCGGTCCTTAAAGTGAGGATTTTTGTTGCGTTCTACACATAAAAATACCTTTATATAACAATTGAGGTCATCAGAAAATAAGAATATTAGACTACATTATAATGCGCTCCCTAACTTTCGCGTAATTGGTTGGTGGGTGGGTCCCAATTTAAAAATTGGCGGGTTTCATGTTAATTAAAATGACAATAAAATTGAGGTATTGTGGCACAGTATATCGCTAAACAATATATTTCAATATATTCTGGTATTTGTACAATTGCGGATGATATTCACATTTTAGTATTAAGCTAACTAGTACAGTTTTATTAGAAATTAAAATTTACTTTTCTTTTGACATTATGTAGGTAAAATTAAATTCAAACATTGTGTTTATTTAATTTTGATATGCTAGTGATGCTTTTTTTTATTAGATATATAGATATTGTTTTAATTTTTTTGTTTAGGTAATTTTTTATTAAGATTCATTTATTAAGATTATTAAGATAGAGGTTCCTCTTATTATTTTTATTTCTAGAACATTCATTGCCATTATTATTCTCATTAGCTTTCTCTATGTGGAATCGGCTTCTCTAAATATTTTCCTCTAAACTTTTCTGTTCTCTTCCAGGGACTAAGTACCTCTCCGCTTTTTGTGTGAGATTATGGTTTTTCAGAAACATGTAATTTCTGTTCATCCCCTTTTTTACTGCCCTACATTCAGTACCATACATCATAGCTGGTCTAAAGGCAGTCCTATACAATTTACCTTTTAGTTTTCTTGGTACCTTTTTAATCATACATCACTCAATTTGCCTCTTTCCTTTACCTTTAGTTGAAATATTAGAGATAAAACGGTAATACCAATCCTAAAAGCCGAACATTATCATCTTTTATGAGTTCTTGTCTATCCAAGCCAACTACTCTATCTGGTCTTAAAATTTCATCTTTAAAAGAGTATTCTAAATATTTCGTTTGTATCCAACTTAATTTTAATCATTTTTCTTCAAGGACCTACTCTTTTCTACTAATACCCAGGAGGTTCAGTTGTTATCTAATCCAGCACAAATGAGAATAAATATGGGCGAAACCCTGAGTTTCACCCATTTTTACACAAAATTTGCCAGTTTCACCTGTAATCGTTCTAACATTATAATAGTTGTTTTAACATTATTATAGTTGTTACTTGCTCATACTCCACTCACATATTCAGCCGGCACTCCTTTCCTACTTAATATCTGCCACAGTAGGTTGCTGATATCTTCATCATGTGCTTTCTCAAGTTTAATAATACAATGTAAATTCACTCTAAATTGTTAAATTAGCTCTTTAAATAAAAATTGCTTGTTGTAGTTCTGTCTTGCCTAAATCCAAATTGACATTTATCCATTTTCATTTTTTAGAACCTTACACTGAATTTTGTTAGATTTTATCACAAATGTAGGATAATAAAAAGATATATTGTGAATTGAGTACTATGAAAAATTATCATTGTCAACAAAATGAAGCAGAGGTTTACTGGAAATAACGATTGCAAACCAAATAAAACACTAAATAGCTATATCTAAAATATCTTTATTCTTTATTAAAAATCTGGGAAATCAAAGGAGGGGGGGCCGTTATTGGTGCAATGGCGAAGGAAAACCTCTAAAGCTCTCCTAAATTGTATAGGACTGCCTTTAGACCAGCTATGATGTATGGTACTGAATGTAGGGCAGTAAAAAACGGGATGAACAGAAATTACATGTTTCTGAAAAACCATAATCTCATACAAAAAGCGGAGAGGTACTTAGTCCCTGGAAGAAAACCGAAAAGTTTAGAGGAAAATACTTAGAGAAGCCGATTCCACATAGAGAAAGCTAATGAGAATAATAATGGTAACGAATGTTCTAGAAATCAAAATAATAAGAGGAACCTCTAAATCTTAATAAAAAATTACCTAAACAAAAAAATTAAAACAATATCTATATATCTAATAAAAAAAAGCATCACTAGCATATCAAAATTAAATAAACACAATGTGTGAATTTAATTTTACCTACATAATGTCAAAAGAAAAATAAATTTTAATTTCTAATAAAACTGTACTAGTCAGCTTAATCCTAAAATGTGAATATCATCCGCTTTGTACCAATACCACATAATATTGCTAATAAATTATTTAGCGATATACTGTGCCACAATACCTCAATTTTATTGTCATTTTAATAAACATGAAACCCGCCAATTTTTAAATTGGGACCCACCCACCAACCAATCACGCGAAAATTAGGGAGCGCATTATAATGTAGTCTAAGAATATTGTCTATATGTTTTTTTTAGAATGCGCTGGTTTCTTTCTTTCCCTTTGGGTATGTATATTACCATAGAAAAATAATAATCTAGCTACGGAAAGCTAGAAAAGGCAGAATTTAGAAAACAGTAATCAGACCAATAATGAGTTGTTGCACACCTACAAGACTTTTGTCAGACCGATAATCTCTCTCAAGATGCCACCAACTGAATGCCATTGCAGATACTGAACGTAGAATACTAAGATACTGCATGAGAAAAGATTGGTCGTATCCATCAGCCCACATACACATATTGGACAACATCACGCCAGAATCCAAACACCCAGCAGGAAGTATATCCTAAGAACCATAGCTGGCTCGAACAACAGAGCAAAACGAACACTAAACACGTCTTGCAATCATAGAGGGCAAATACTCACCAGGTACCTCACTAAGAAAGTTCCATTTCCTCCAGCTAAACTTCTACATAACGCTGGACCTGAACTTCCTGATGAGTATTTTGAAATTCTTGAAACATTCCACATACAATATCGCAGATAAAGACTGCACGCCAAAAACTGCTGATAAAGAGCGGTTCCTACTGTATGACTGGTAACCCCTGAAGTACCTTGTAACCTCGGAAATCTTTTTTGGGTGGTGCTAGAAAGATAACCAAAGAAGACACTGCGGACGGCAGCCAGATGGTTGGTGGAGAGCGAGTCGTGGGTTCGAAACTAGCTTTTGGAACCGGGAATGGATCCAACGGAAGAAATAGGTAAAGATAGGATAAGAGATATTAGAAAAGATACAGAAATAAACAAAAAGATAGATGGGTAAAATTACCACAGATAAGAGAAGATAGAAACAGGGCGCCACTCAATTTTTTGGGGTTAAGGAGAAAATTAAGAAAACCTTATAAAAGAAAAGAGATAAAAAAAGATATTTAGGTTCAGAGATCAAACCCAAGGAAAGATACCAACAGTAAATTATCAAATAAATCTGGGCAACGCAATATATAAACAAATAATAAATGTATTAAGTATTGCACTTACTTACCTACGAAACTTAATCAGCCTGATCTTTCTACAGTTCAAAAGCATAGTAATATTTAAAGATAGTCATTGTTCAGAGCTATTATTTTATCAGGGAACTTGTTAGGAGCCGACAAATAAAATACATGCACAAAAAAAAACAATAACAATATATTAAACACAAAATTATGATGCTGCTAAATGCAACCTAGGTAATAAAAATACACAACTATGAAATGGTGTTATATATGTATAAAATTAAGCTATAATGTAATAAAAACATACCTTTACCAAGATATATAAGGCAATCATATACAAATATAGTTTGGCGTATCTCGAGATATCATAGGAAAGATAATGAACAAAAATTATAGGAAATACAAAAGATAGCAAAAATTACTTAACTCTAAATTTACAAAAAAAAAAAAAACAAAAAGGTTACAGGAATGAAAACATAAACCAAACCACACTTGGTTAAGTCAAATAACTATCTCGCACTATTATTTAATAAAATACTGAGACTTGTATGTTCATAGGTAATATTTATAGAAATTTCTTGAATGGTTCAATTACATTCAAAAATCGGCAATCTACAGGTGAAGATATAGATGATACGTCCAGATAATGGCAGGTGATATGATACCATACCATATTACTCGCCTAGGTAATTGTAGATAAAGATTACTTAAAGTAGATCTTGACGAAGGCAGCTTAATTCACTGAATTTAATACTTTTCTGGTACTAAACACTGAATTTAATAACCATTAAAGGTAGTGTAGAACTATATATAATTTAATATAGTCTAAGGAAAGAAAACTCAAATATGAAGTGTACACACACTTAGAAAATAATTCACAGCGACGATAAGATAAGAAATATCGTGAGCAAAGCGCAGCACGAGATATCACTTCACTCAACAAGAGCCCACCGAGAAGTAAGTTGGTTCCCTAAAAATTTCACCAACTATCCCAGAAAAAAGAAGAAGGTATATCCCCCACTTAAAATCATCGGACAGTCGTATGTATTTCTCAGAAGGTAAGGCCTTAATGATTATTGGAAAGTTTGAGGTGAAATAATCGGTATTAACAATTGGACCTGAGAATATTAAAATTCTTAGGATTATATTATTGTCAAAAGATTAACATCTTAACATATTACCAATTTATGAAAAAAAAACTGCCTACCGGAAAGCATTTGTTCTTTTCATACAGAGTATTAAGATGGAAGGACTAAAAACCTTTCTTAATTAAGGAATTCCATTTCAGCTTGGTGTCTACAATAATATTTTCCTATCGTTAACACGGGGATTCCTAATCATCGGCGTATCGCACGGGGGAAAAAGGAATTAAAAATAATTTGATATATTAATAATAAAAAAAATGTTACAACCTCAACTGGCATGCTAGGCAATTCCCACTTCTTCTTATGCTTTTCTATCGATCATACTACAAGTCACCTACTTTTCCCCTGCTCCTTAGTAGCCTACTACTTCTTAACACCGGGCATCTTTTAATCGACGTTTATCACACCTCCACAACTCCATTAAAAAAAGAGTTACCCATTTCTTGAAGAGGCTCAGGCCTAAACAAGGTTAAAACTTATGTGTCTGTGACCAATAATGACATACGCGGCAGAAACAAGACCTAACACAGCAGAGGTGAAAACACGTTGCTTTAGCCAATGTAACTAATGCATTGGATAAATATATAATTCTAGGATTTCGAAAAAATAAAAACTAAAAATTGACCCAAGGTACAACACTTTCTCCTATAGACGTTTTTCACTGGTGATGATCCAATAGGATTGAAAACATTCTGAAAATTTATAAATCCATTTCGGTTTATTCTTAAAAAAAATTTAATAATTTAATAAAAAAGTTTTTTACCATTTTACAAAAAGACATTTTTACTTCATTGTAAATGTCCACTAAATCGCAGTTAGTTAAATAGTACAACCATGGACGTATAAACACAGATGGACTCAGTTATTTACATAAAATTGTGAAGTCAAAATTATTTGAATATGTCACATTTCAGCACCTCCAACTGTTGTCACGTTTTTTTATTAAAATTTCTTATTCGCGAGTCGCTGAAAATATTACTCCGTATTTTATACTCTACAGGTGCTATCAAACCAAAATAATAATTTATTGGTTATATTAATATATCTAATTGTAATCAAAATATCAAGTGTGCACATAGTGTGCATTATCATTTAATAATAGCGTATAATAGATATCAATCAATTATTTTATATTTAGAAGCACTGAAAACTATTTATAAATGGCAACGGTTGTTTACATTTCTCTGTTTTACGGTTCTACGTCAAACTTCAAATGCTATTCCATGTTTGTTTACAACGATTGAGGAAATAAGGAAAAATTGTTTTTAGATATTTTGGCTGTATTTTGAGTGATATTTGTGAAAAGTGAAATAAAATAAACGAAATATTTACATCCCGGTCTCTCATTTCATTTGTAAGTACATACAATTTACATTATTTAAGATGAGGAAATGAAAAAGCGTGTTTGTTTACATTTTAATAGGCGTACCATTGGGTTTATTCATGTTCATTAATGTATTCAATAAGATATAATAAAATTGTATTTTAATTTTTCTATAAAGACGTGATTTGTTAATAGTTAAATTCTCGTTTTTTTTTTAATTCTTTGAACGTGTTTTTTATACATTATTACTACTTCCAATTTTTAAAATCTGAATAATTACCCGCGAGTAAAAATTCAAGCACGCTTATACTCATTGCGGAAGCATCACATTCTATCGAAGCTTCAAAACATTGTGTGTTAAAGGTATCTTATTGCTGTGTCCATCTATGTTTATACGTCCATGAGTACAACATACTATATCATGATCGTTGGCTACTCTTGGCTAGCTGAAAATACCTTCCTTCATCGTTACAACTTTTTACTCGCTTTTTTTTTCAATCAGTTCTATTCAGAACATTTAGTTTTTTTTTGTAGTTTTTCTACGTGTCTAGGTTTGGGAATCTTCTTTAATCTCCTTGTTATTTACCTAGTTAGTTAATTTCTCTAGCTTGTTTTTAATATTTTTTACGTAATTTCTATTTGGATTTAGCAATTTAATGGTTAAACCAGACGTTTACATACCTCAGAATTTTTTGTTTATTGGTAACTAACGGTTCTAGTCGTTCATTTCAGCACAGCGAAAATTGCTATATTCGGTTCACAATTTGTCGATAGCTCACTACAAGTTTAACCCTAATTGGAGAACTGAAATACAAAGAGGATAGGTAATATGATATAATAGCAAAAATTAATCTGAAACTGACGGTTTAAGATGTTTTCGACTAATCCATATTGCATCTGAAGGAATACAATACAGCAGTCAACCTTATAATCCGATTAAAAAGGTATTTTGGTTACAGATGACTAACCGGTGTCGTAGAATATATGATTGAAACATTTATTTAAACTAAATAAATATATTTTGTAAACACTTGCAAAAATTGATGGTAAGACACTGTGGAACAGAGCTAGAAGTAGAGATATACGACATAGCTGCAAGGTGGATACCATCAGAAACTGGGTAAGAAATAGAAGAATTAAACGATCACATAAGTCAAATGACAACATATAGAGTAGTAAAAAAGATTAGTAGGAAGACCACGAAAACGATGGAATGACAACTTACTGGAGGCACATTGAAAAACAGACAGAGTCATGTCTATATAAAAAGAATAAGAAGAGAAGAGAAGAAAATAGAAAAGATTTATGCAGGTAATATAATCTTACCAGCGTACTAAAGAAAACAGAATATAAAGAATAATAATTTTTTAAATGTGACAGACTAAAATTTATTTTAATTTAGAATCTATGAGAAAACCATTTAAAGAAAAATGAAAATGTTACATAGTGAATAACGCACACTTTGATTTACAACGTCATCCGGCTCTTTCAGAGACTTTAACGCTTATGACGCTATATAAATCTGTCTTTTCCAAAGGAATTTTATCTATCAGAATAAATTTTTGCAGCGACATCACAAAGCAATCCCCTACACGTTTAATTAGAGATCATAAACTGTTCATAAAGCAGGCATCTGCAGTAAAATTATCTTTTATCGATCGTTACAGCTATCAGTTACCTAAATTTGATTTTTTACTTTCCTCACTTGGAGTCAATAAAACTACTCTATACGATAATACAGTGGCGTGGAGTAAATTCTGATAATACATTGTTTTCAAAATTTTATGTAATAATAAATCAGGTAATCTCTAACTTAGTGAATTGATAATTAATATATGAATTACCTTCTTTCAATAAAAAGTCAAAGATACTTAACCCGTAACCGGTGACGTGGAGTCTGAGAGACTCTTGCGAAATTAAAAACCGGTTTAAAATATTGAAGCGGGCGACTCTGGATGGCCTGCGGCTAAGTACCTCTCTAAAAATAGTTCATAAACGAAGCGTTTTTGTTTGATCAGTTTACGTTTAGCCGTTTGCGAGAACAGACGTTATTGGAGTCAGCGAGACTCAACGTCACCGTTAGTTACTTTTTATCGAGTGTTTTTATATTTCTTCGTATAAACTATAATGGATCATCTACCAAGTACGTCACGATCGGTTAGTGTTACAGATCCGAAATTTGAAGAGAAAGTGTTAAATTGGTTCAATGATTTGGACTCTGAATATAGTGATATTGATGATATTGACAGTGATGCGGTAATAGAAAGCAGTCATGAGTCGGCATTTGAGCAGTCTGATAGTGCATCTGATCCAGAAGACAATATTCCAGAAACTTTAAACCAAGACTCGTCCATGATGATGAAAATAATATATTGGCGTCAAGATCTTCAAACTACTTTTATGGTAAAAACCGATTTAAGTGGTCAGCTAGTGCACCAAAAAATATTCGTACTCAAAAGCATAATATTATTGTACATTTACCGGGGCTGCAAGGAAAGGCTCGGTCTCTTGGTCTTTCGGCACCCAAGGAAATTTGGAACTGTTTATTTACAAATCAAATGTTAAATGTTGTAGTCGAATGGACAAATGTAAAATTGGCGAGTGTTAGGGTCAAATACAAAAATCAAAAGAGGCCGGAATTAAAAAATGTCGACCAGGTCGAAATGGAAGCATTTTTAGGCTTACTAATTTACACCTCAGTATTTATGTCCAATGATGAAGACATAGAATGTCTATTTGCTACAGATGGAACGGGCAGAGAAATTTTTCGGTCCGTAATGAGTGCCAAGAGATTTGCAGTTTTATTGACTTGTTTACGTTTTGATGACTCTTCCACGATGAGAACAACGAAAAGCGGTAAATCCACTAGCACCAATTCAAGAACTATTTGAATCTTTTATTTCAAAACTGTCAAACGGAGTTTTCTGTTGGTGAATATGTATGCATTAGATGAAATGTTAGTTGGTTTCCGGATAAGATCACGCTTTAGAATGTATATTCCAAACAAACCACGAAAATATGGACTTAAAATTATGATATTAACAGATGCAAGAAACAACTATGTGTACAATGCCTATGTATATACAGGCCAAGATTCCGACGGAATGGGCCTTTCAGTAACTGAGAAAAAGCTTGCTTAACCTACTCAATCTGTGTTACGGCTTTCTGAGCCATTATTTGGCAGTAATCGTAATGTGACAGCTGACAATTGGTTCACGTCTATAGAACTAGTTCAGTTGTTGAAATCTAATGGCCTAACATATGTGGGAACTATGAAAAAGGTTAAAAGACATATTCCTCCTGAGTTTCTTTCTCAAAGGCATAGAGAGATTGGTTCAGTTAGATACAATTTTACAAAAGACATTCCCTTTTTTTGTATGTTCCTAAAAAAAAACAAAGCTGTCATACTATTATCCTCCATGCATCATAGTATAGCCATAGATGAAAAAACACAAAAACCAGAAATAATTAGTCTGTATAATATGACGAAAGGCGGCGTTGATGCTTTGGATGAAAAATGTACGGTTTACAGTTCGTCCAGAAGAACGCAACGTTGGCCAATGGCTATATTTTACAAAATACTAGATATGAGTACAGTTAACGCTTTCGTTATGTATCAGTGTTATAGAGAATCCAAACCCTTAGACAGGAAAGATTTTATGAAGGTACTGGCTAGAAGCTTAATTGAAGCACATATGAAACAACGAATGTATAACAGCAGAATCCCGACAAAAATAAGAGAAAACATAAAGCGAATACTGTGCGTGCTTGAACCTCCTTCTATTCAAGAAGATCGGTTAGCAGTTCGAAAGTATTGCTATATTTGCCCATCAAAACTTCATAGGAAGACATCTTATTTATGCGTCTGTTGTAAAAAACCAATTTACTTGATTTGTTCTCATAAAATATGCAGAAACTGTAACGTTCAAAAAGAATAAAAAATAATAATCCCATTTTTTTGTCCTTATTTACCCCCTGCACGTTCCGTTACGTTTAGACTACTGATGATAATTTTTATTACCATAGATTATTCAATGTTTGTTATACCTAATATTAAAACCATTTGTGCATACCAAATTTAGAAATATTAAAAAAAAATTAAGTTTTCCGACGTAACACCGTACTTTATTTATTTGCAACTTTTGACAAAAATGTTAATAATAAGAATAGTCAGTAACAGAAAGAACTAAAATGGCAATAGGATATTGCAAAAATGCCTAAAGAATAGATTATTATAAATAATGTGATCAAATAATTATTTAAATTTGAATGAGACCAGCATATTTATGATGAGTCCCGGAGACTCCACGTCACCGGTTATGTTCCAAAAATCGGACGTCACCGGTTACGGGTTAAAAAAGATTAATCATGAATTCTTTATCTATTAAAATAAACAAAAAGCAGTGATTTCTGTGTAAAGTATTAAAGGCCACTACAAGTTTCATCATACAAAATTATCGAAAAAATGCTGTAAATTCAAAAAATCTAAAAATATCTTTACTTTAGATCAAAACTTTGAACTTCTTCCTTGGACAGTCAGAGGAATAAATGCATCTGTTCTTGCGAGAGACTAATAATATTCAACGTCTCTTTAAATCCCATTGGATTCCTATATTTTTAAAAATAGTCATTTGCACATATCACGCATGCCGATAATAAGGAGATACTAGTAGTCCAAGGAAAATCCGAGAAAAAAAGAAGTCGAGGGCGATATTCAAACCGATGGACAGATACAATAGAGAAGTTATTACTATGAATGTCGTTATTGCTTCGTATATGCTTGGGCTAAGAAAATCTGCAAAAATAGTAATGATTCTCGAAAACAAAAACACCTACAGATGCAGTCATTATCTACCAACAATAAATTCCCACAAAAATTTGAAAGCCCAGAACTTTAAGGTCCATTTTCGAATCAAAAGCGTAGTTAAAGAGAGATCCGATTGGTAGAGATATTAGAAAAGATATTAGGGGAAGAGACGAGTTTGATGGGAAGTGGCAGTCGAGGTCGAGTTCGGAGGTAGAAGCGAGAAGAACAAATTGGTGTCTGAACGAGGAAACATGGATTTCGGATAGAGTTTAAAAAAAATTTTGGCTTAATTCAATGAGTTTTGGAGATTTACGCTCATAAATTCTATGTTTTATTCTTTATAATGTAATATAATGTTCTCCTCGCTTCTACCATACTCGACCTCGACTCCCACTTTCCATCAAACTCGTCTCTTCCCCTAATATTTTCCAATTCTTCTTCAACTTCTCCAACTCTCTACCAATCTTTAACTTTGCTCTCTTTAACTATGCTGTTGATTCGAAAATGGACCTTAAAGCTCTGGGCCTTCAAATTTTTGTAGGAATCTATTTAAATTACAACGCAGACAATACACAGTTAATATTTTCTTTGGATGACTCGGCATATACTCATGAGTAAAAAACCTTCCACTTCTTCCAAAAACAGTAAATTTACTGTTTGTATTTTGAGAACGATTTCCGAAGTGGAAATTGAAACGTCAATAAACGTATTTTTATCTTTAATTGTGGCTTATTCTCGAGTTAAATAGTAATTAATTTAAAATGCCACAAGAAAATAGCTTCAGAACAACATCTGTTTTATCTTTCCACTTGCAGATAACTGTTTTATTTTCGTTTTGTTGAGCCATGACTACACCCTTTTTCAATTTAGCTTTTACCACATCTGGGTGATTATATTTGCTGTTTGTCTTTAGGGTTCCTACTAAATGTGTTTGTCGTTGGATTAGACTATTAGACAGCGAGAACTAGTGTGCCAGTTATCGGTATATACAGTTCTACCTGCAGCCAAAAGTCCCTCCATCAGTGTTGTGACAATTTTTTCGGCAACTGATTTATCGCCCGCTCTTTCTTTGCCGGTGTAGAGAAAACCTCTATCCCATACTTATGTCTTTTATTGAGAATATACTGTCGGAAATACGATGGTACATTGCTTTCGTCTATACAAACTTCTTCTTTGGGAATATACGATTCTTTGGATTTCTTTTCTAATACGTTTAAAACTTTAGAGATTTTATCGAGTCTTTTTCCGGATCAATTGGTTGCTCATTGTTTGATAGATGAAACATTGAAAGTAACATCTCAAATATATTGCGGCTCACTATGTTTGGAATTCCATTTTCATAAATTCCATTTTTGCTCTAGTAATCCCTCAATTTTGGCAAACGATTTAAAACTCCCATCCACAAGACAATGCCCAAAAACTTGCTCATCTCTTTACGATCAGTGTCAACCCATTAACTAAGTCTCGGAGATTCCGCTTCCTGCAGCTTCTCAGCATTTCTTTGTGCAGCAAATCTATTGATTTCTTCCACAAACAATGAGATTGATTTCTTCCACATCGTCTATTAAGTGTTCATAGTAACTTATAGAAGAGGCTCCATGAAGTTTCTGGATTATATGTGCGGGTACACTGGTGTAGGCATAAAGAAAATTAAATTTCAATCTGTCCCCTGCCACTGGCTCCCAGTTGGTCTGGGGGAGATTACCGGTAAAAGGAACTACTTCAGCAACTTCGTTCTCGACATCAAATGCAGCTAATTCATCCTCACTTGAATCGGAGCTTCCTTCATTATATGAGTAATCTCGATCTGCAATGGAGTTATCCTCGGAATATTCTGCTGCTTCAACATCAGATAAATTTTTTAACTCCCAAAGCTGTTCTTTTCTGTCCTCTTCTTGCCATTATTGTTTGAAAACTGCAACAAAATAAATAGTAAAATGCGGACCACTGGTAAACATTTGGTCCGACAATGTAAAATTATATCACTTAATAAAATTATCACAAACAACAAAACTGAAAAAAAGTGTTGTTTAAAATACAATAATAAACATTCAAAAAGCAGGTTTCAAAAGAAAACATTTTAAATATTTAGTCCCAGGGAGTGAACAACCAATTACAGCCTGGCGCTAAATGTATTAACACTGGCATCTTCCTTGTTAAATTTGGTATGGGAAATATACCAACCAATACATAGAAATATTTCTCAAAAAAATAATGTACTATGTTTTTTTAAACAATTTAAGTTTATTCCGTGACGATTTAAATTAACTATGTACTACAACATTTTTTATTTTACATTTTTGATTTAAAACCGAAATTCACTTCACTGGACCGCGTTTCTTAGCACGCCTCAGAGATACAACATTTTTCAGACTCGTAAAGTTCAAACTGTAAAATTATTACATTAGTTTCGGAAAATAGGGTCATAAACGGATTCTATAAAATTATTTCGCGCATCACTACCTGACATATTAAATTCCTAATATATTCCAGAAGGATATGATGGGTCATAAAGAATTGAGACTATCGTAAATAGAGTTTTTTATTGACTGTAATTCAACGCTTTGGGGTTTTTCTAGCAAGTTTTAGCCAAAATTTTTATTTTTAAATGCATCATCAGTTTCACTACAAATAGAAAAAAAATTAGAATATAAGTAAACAACTAACAGGGTTCATACTTACAAAAACAATTTTTAGGTCTTTTTTAGTTGTTATAAAACCTCTACGATAACTTAACATTACAAATTAACAACTAAACAAGAGAAACGAAACAAAAAAACACAAGAAAAACTATAAGAGCACTATTGTTCATTTAATTTTGGCCGATGACTTCATTTGAATGTCGGTTTAAGCTCTTTCGAGGGTAAAACCACACTAATCTTTTCGATTATTTTCTAACAATTGTAGGATGTCATAATTTTACATATGGTTTGTTTTTGTACATGTGTTTATTTGGAATGCAGGGAGGTACGATTGGTTCATTTTTTCTTTTTCTTAAAAAAAACTGTGTGTGGCAAGTCTAGTGGGACTGCCGGTAGAAGTTATACTTCTATATACGCGTTCGCCGTTACAAATTTATATGGGAGTCAATCTGCACAATCATTACATATGTAATGCTATAGGTAAGAGATAGCAGGAAGAGAAAAAGAATTAAGTATATAGGTATATGGTGCATCGTTTTCTGTTTATCAACATTCGACCTGTAATAGGAGTATAGTAAATCGAAGGAGGTATATATGATAATGAAAATATATATTTTTATTTTCATATAGGTATGTATAAAACAAGTTAAATGCAAAAAAAATTACACATACTCTGCATTAAAATTCATTATTTTTGTTATTAATCTAAAATACAATACACTGCAACATAATTCAATATAATAATACAATACAAATTAAAATGCAATATTCATAAGTATTTAAAACTCACAATATACATAACTTACTTACGCATGTGTTTAATTTACCATGATTGAAACTAACAACTCGGATTATGTTGTAAATTTTCATTTTATTTTAAAATTTAGCATTTTTGCGTATATTACATATATTTAATAAGATTAACGTGAGGTTTTTAAATATTTCAAAAATAAAAAAGGAAATTCATATTGGGATTCGAACTCCATACCAGCGTATAAATAAAATACGTAAAAAAGTTTGCCAATTAATCATGACACTAACGGATTTCAAAATTGATAGTTCTGGGTTATAGAGTGATTTATTGTAATTATTATTTTAAAATACAAATGCCTAAAATAATTATGAATATTAATATATATTATATTATACATAATAATATATATTATATATTATATAATATATGCAATATAAAATATATATATACAAAAGGAACATTTTTATTCTCGAGAGAGAAAAAATATATCTTCTGTCTCTCTACATATGTAATGATTTCACCGATACACTCCCGTACAAATTTCCAATGTCGACTGCGGGTATAGAAGTATATATATACAATAGCACCAAAGGCCTTAGAGGCCCATGGCTTAAAAATTTTGCTCTTTCTTCATTTTCGCTTTCCTTTATGTACTGAGAGATCTTCTCTGGCTCGATATATGACTTTTCTCCATTCCTTCTTGTTATTAATTTTTCTTTTCTGACCGTCTAGTACAATTTCTTCCATATCTTTTTCTACCTCCTGATTCCATTTATTTTTTGGCCTTCCTTTTCTCTTTTTTAAAGTTATAGTGTAGTTTAGTACCCTTTTTGGAGTCCTCGTGTTCGGCATCCTGTCTAGGTGACCTCGCCATCTTAGTCTTTGTGCCTTTATGACTCCTATTATGTTAGATTGATTATAAAATTTCTTTGACTCATCATTTGATCTTCTTGTCTACGTCTCACTGCAGTATGTTACTATTGGTTGTATAGCTGTTTTGTATAACTGTATTTTTGCCTTTCTAGATAAAAACTTGCTTTTCAACATTCCACTAAGAGCATGTACACTTCTATTGTCTGCCATTATTCTAGCTTGTATTTCTTCTTTAATGTTCGGTTCACGTGATATTATTGTACCTAGTTATGTAAATCTTTCTATCATTTCGAATTCGTATGATGATCTTTCTTCTACTTCTACTTTAAACTTTTGTCCATCCCTAAACTGATCATCTGTCCACTGCATACATTTTGTTTTGGTTTCATTTACGTAAAGTTACATTTTCTTTGCTGCTTTTACTATTCTCTGTACTATCTCCTGTAGCTCTTTTTTTCTCTTGCCAGCAACACTATATCATTAGCAAATGCCAAAACTTGGTGTCTTTTAGTCCTTCTCTTCCTTCTCCTTCTCTTGATTTTCGCTTCTCGCCTTATTTTTTGTAGGCATAAATTAAAGAGTAATGATGATCGCCCTGCTTTAATTCTTCGCATACTATAAACTTGTCCGATGCATGATTGTTTACTTTGACTCTGTTTTTTGTATTCTCTAAAATACGATGTATCATGTTACGCAACTTTCTGCTAACTCCCAATTCCTTAAGGGTCTCTTTTAATTCCTTCCTTTTTATTCTATCGTATGCTTGCTGCAAGTTCGATAAATAGCGCTATCGTTGGTAAGTTGTGTTCATAGCTTTCTGCTTGTAATTCTCTGATTATGAATACTTGGTCCGTTGTGCTTCTCCCTCGTCTAAATCCGCACTGACATTCGCCTGTTACATTTTCAACTTTTTTTTCTAGCTTATTTTTTACGGATTTTGATAGGGTTTTATATAACACTTATACACTTTTTGTGTAATGGGCAAATATTGGCTTTCTTCCAATCTTCTGTTATTCATTCTTCTATCCATATCTCTTTTATGATCTTGTATATCCAATTATTTAGCAGATTTCCACCATATTTCATCATCTCTGCTGTTATGTTATTGCTTCCAGGGGATGTGTTGTTTTTCAGATTTTTTATGATTTCCTCGATTTGTTCTTTGCTGGGTGAATTATCTTCTATGTCTTCTAAGTGTTCGATTCTTGCTTTTGCTTTCATATATTGTCTTTGGTTTGACTTATTATTGCCATTTAGTAATTCATCAAAATACTCTTTCCATCTTTCGTCTATTTCTGCTTCCCCGCTTATATTATTTCCTGCTTTGTTTTTAACGAATATGGGTTTTTGTTGAAAACCTTTTTTTTTATTTCTAGCACCTTGATATAGGATTTTTATTTTTTTTATTTCTGTAATTCTCTTCTATTTCTTTTAGCTTATTTTCTATGTGTTTTCTCTTCTTTTCTCTTGGCACCCTTTTCACTTTTTGTCTTTGCTCCCTATATCTATTCTTTGTCTCTGTTGTTTCTTTCGTAATCATTTCCATCCTTAATGATTTTCTTAGTTCTATTTATTTTTGGCACTCTATGTCGAAGTCTTTCATCTTTTTATTCTTTTGTTTATTACATTCTTTTGCTGCTTTGTTCATTATTTTCTTTACGTTTTCCCATTTGTTTTCAGTTTGCTCTTCTATTTGTATCTTTTTTAGTTCTCTTTCGATTGTTTTCTCGTATATTTCTTGCTCTTTATTTGTTGCTAATCGAATTATTGGGTTATGTATACATTTCTTTTTTTTTATTTTGTTTTTGTTTTCCGGTATCAGTTGCTTAATTTTGATGACCACCATGTAATGATCTGAGTTAGCGTCTGGTGCTCTGTATGTTCCTATCTTCTTTATACATTGCTGTTCCTCTTTTTCGATGAGCACGTGGTCTATTTGGTTTTTAGTCTTTCTATCTGGCGATATCCATGTTTCCTTGTGTATTTCTTTTCTTTCGAAATATGTGCTCATTATTATCATATTTTTTTCTCTTGCGAAATCTATCAGGAATTGTCCGTTTTCATTAGTTTCATTGTGTTTACTATATTTTCCTATTGTCGGTCTAAATACTTCTTTCTTTTCTATTTTGGCATTTGCGTCGCCAAAAATAATTTTCATAGAAGGTATAGTATTCATAGGGTAAAGAAGTATACCTTCAAAAAATGGAAGAAGAATGCTAATCATGTTAATGTCTTGTATGGGTTTTTTTTATTTGTTTTGTATGATGAGAAAGTGATATATCTGGCTCAAGTTGTCGATGTCGGTTTTCTTATTTAGGGACGCTGGATGTTTAAGGATTTGGCACATTTCAAGGATGGACCGCTTGTGATAATTTTTTTGTTTGCACAGTATTTTGGTATTTGTGAAATCTGTACTATGTTTGGTTAAAATGACATGTTGCGCAAGGGCACAAGATGGTTTAAAAATCCTTATGTGGCTTTTGTGGACGTTAGTGGACCTTGAAGATAGCGGCTGGTTTGGCCAATGTAGCAGAAGTTGTACTCTGTACAGGATACATGATAGACGACATTAGTTTGTACTACAGGGGCCAATGGACTTATTCACCTGTATTTTGTTAAAAATGGATCGATGTTAGCCCGTTGGGTGTTTCAGCAATGGACTGCCCGTAGTTTTTGGAATATAGAATCATCAATCATATTATCAATTATATCATCATATCATCTATAAATTTCTATATTCAAAATTTTCATTATATATAGGTATATAATAACTAAAAAAAATTAGATACCTGGATTTGTCACAGTCAGAGAAATCTTATTTTTCCGAGCAACCCTGAGTTGTTAGTCCACCAATTTTGATAAATTAATTAAGAAATAAAATATAATGTGCAGCATGTGCTGATTTTCTGCCAGTATGCGATAGTGATTTTTTTCTGCCATACTTACCATTACAAAATTAAAAGTTCCTGTTTTAATACTTCACCACAACGGAAACTAACTAGATAATCCTCTCCGCAGCTTCCGTTAATCGAACAAGGACGGATACACCACTAACGTTTTATTCTTTCCCAAAGAGAATCATTTCGAAAAAGTTTCCGTTTTTTGCTGCACTCAAACAGCGCTCCGATTTCTCAAACTTTTGCTTCGTAGATATAATTTGTAAGTTTGTTGCAAAACTCCAATGGGATTTCGTAATTAGCGTTCGTCGGTATCGAAGTTGGGCTCGAATTTTTTCTTTTGAATCTGCAGCGGGGAATCGCGTGCGTGGAAGTGGAAAGATAAGGTATTAATTTATTCGACAAATACCAATTTGGAAGCGTTTTCTTCGATGCATTCGAATAATTGATCATTTTTAAGAAAGAGAGAGAGAGTAGTTGAAAGAATAAGTGAAGGGGATGCCTTGAATTGGTAGAATAGATAAAATGTCTACGAAGTTTTGTTATTTTATCTTATATAAGACTCGTTTACAAAAGTTTTTATACTGTATATTTTAACTATGAATTGAATCGTTTATTTCAGAAATTCGTCAACTGACATTTTTACTAAAAATGAGTGTACCTAATACAGATTCTGATTCTTCAAGTATAAATACATATTATAGTGCAGAAACACGTCAAACGGCATGACTCTAAGTGGTTCATATGTCAACAACAATATTGAGTTTAGTGCAAAAACCTGTCAAGCGACCTCACTTAACGGGTTTCTGCAGTAAATTTTAGTTTCCTACTTTGAACGCACTGGTTTGTAAAAATCTATTTCCACAACTAGCAGAATTGAGTTTATTTTTATTTAGACAGACAGCAACAGTCAATTGTTTTACAACACATTTAGTTTTTTAGTTTGAGATTAAAGTTGGCGTTTTGCATTCTTACTTTATATTTTGTGTTTTAAAAAAATAGTTTCTTGTGATAATACTGACGATAAACCTGAAGTAAAAAAAACGTGGTATTACTAATGAAGTGAAATATAAACATACTGTAATAAGAAAATCAAGAGTGAGAGGCGAGGAATACACAAACTATAAAAATTATATTGTTCCGTGTAAATCTGTTTCCGATAACCAAACATTTTATTAATCATTTCGCTCTAGCATCTGAAAATCCACTCTCATTACGCAGAGAATATCTGGCAAGCAAATATTTCCTAAACCAACATTATCGTGGCACTTATAATGCAAAAATAATTAATGAATTAAATACAGCTGATTTAACATCTACATACTTCGTTAAAAAAACTCTCCACCACTTGCAAGAGCAATTATAACTTGCAACGAACTGAAGTTAATAAATTCCCCTTGTAATCTTATCTGGGAATCGTTGGATATACCACATCTAACAAGTGTTCTAGCTACAAATATTATTATCCCAAAATACTCAAAACGAATTTTGCTACACTACTCTTAAAGAAATCTTAAGTGGCTATTCAGATCATATTGTGATCTATACAGACGGTCAAAATCACCAACATGTACAACCAGTGCTTACTTTGTACCAAAAATGAAGATTAAAAAATCATTTATTTTAAATAATCAATCCAGCATTTTTTCTGCTGAAGCGTGTGCTATATACAAAGCCTTGAATTGTGCTGTGAAAACTAGTGGAACAAAATTGTCATATCCAGTGATTCACTGTCAGTATTGCACTCCTTACAAAACTTTAAATTCACAATCAATAGCAACATATTCATATTAGAAATTTTTCAACAGTTACTAAAACTATCAGATCCATATGGTACTAAATTTCTATGGGTCAAGGGACACTCAAATATTGTTGGCAATACTATTGCTGATTCTATAGCTAAAAATCCATTACAGCACCCACATATGGTGATAGAAGAATTTAACACATGTGACCTACTTGCCTATATCAAACAACATATTAAATTTAAATGGGACAGACAATGGATTCAGTTTGGTGAAAGCAGGGGCACTAATTTATACAAATTACAACCCACAGTAGATGTAAAACAATTTTACAAAGATGTTACACTAAGCAGAAACACAGTGTCAACTGTCTTAAGATTAAAAGTAGATCATGGATGTTTTCCGAAACATCTACACAAAATAGGAGTTCTCCCAACAGACCGATGTGAGTGTGGAACTAGTATAGCTGATTTAAATCACATATTCTTCAACTGCCCACTACATCGTAATACAAGCACGTGGCTGATAAAAGAATTGATAAAAGAGGGATTAAGTACACCATTAAACGTAAATCTCCTATTAAGTGAAGACAATATAAAAATCTTTAAAATAATTATGATATTTCTTGTAAAAATTAAATTAAAGGTATGAGTGTAAAATTGATCGTATGCTTGAACATTTCCTTTGTATGTTTACCATATATGTTGCCCACCTACCTAACCGTAGTTTATGTCTTGTTTGTTACAATAAAGCCGCTCTGATGAATCCCTGAGCGTGAAAAGTGTCTTCCTTGTACAATCCTGTATGAATGAATACTAATATTTATATGTAATTACGTGGCTAAAGGTTTCAAGCCAAAGCCAATAAAAAAAAATAAAAAAAAATATTAATCATTTCCACGGAAATGTTATTTATCTATTGATATTGAGATTAAACATCAGATCTAAAAAGCTTTTTATTCTATGGAAAAGAATATATCCCGGGATGGTGTCAAAATAGTGATATATTATACCAAAACTTTTTTGAAACTGTAGACCAAGAAATCGCAGATGAACTTATTCATAGTTTGAATGAAACACGACAGCGAAAATGAACTGACATAGTAGAAGACCTAAACTTTTAACAATCATGTCGGAAAGCCTGGTCCCTAATAAGGAAACTTGGAGATGGTAAAAGCTTTCAACAACGGAAAGCAGATATAAACCCAAACTTAGTGGCATCTTACATTGTTTCGATATCAAGAGCTACCGGAGATAAAGCCCACATACGAGGCATAAAAAACATAAATTTAAAAACCTTGAAATCACAATCAATCGATACCGAACACTCTCGTCCTTTTACAATTTAAGAATTGGACATCGCCCTTAATGACGTTTTCCCGGGCAAGAATCCGGCAGAGTCTCACGGGATTTTCAACACTTAAAAGTCATAGCAATACTAATTCGGGTAAACCAACTAATCACCCAAAAATCTATCGACCAATTGCTCTAGTTTCTATAATGTATATACCACTCGAAAGACTAATTTTTAACAGAAAAAGGTCAACAATCCTCAAAGCTACACCATTTAAGCAAGAAGGCTTTAGACCATGTCAAGTTTTAATAGACCAAATGCATTTACATAGAAGCCAGATTTAAAAGAAAACTAAAGAATTCTGCTGCGTTCATAGATTTGTCAGCAGTTTTCGACACCGTTGCAAACTCAAAAATAGTCTACCACAAGGCTTAGTACTCGCACTACTGCTTTTTAGCCTTTAAATGGCAGACATGCCGACAACAACATTAACAAATTTTGGCTATGCTGATAACTGGGTTTTATTATCCAAACAAAGTCACTAGAAGAAGCTGAAGAGATTTTTACAGAAGACCTAGAGGTTATGAGAAATTACTTTCAAAAAATGGAGATTTTGACTTAATGCCTCAAGACCAAAGCAACCTGCTTCCACGTAAATAACAATCTGGCGTCAAGAACATTTAACGTTATTAAATACTATTTTAATACTTAACATTAAAGTACAGTTGCCAAGAAGCTAAAAACCATAAATAACTTCATTTAGAAGCTCTTTGGCACAACATGGGGGCATCGGCATCCACACTCAGGTCTTCAGGCTTAGCTCTTATTTATTCTGTAGCTGAATACTGCGCGCAAATATGGATCAACTGTGCTGACGGTAAAAAGATAAATGTCCAGCTAAATATCACCATGAAAATGATCGCTGGAGTAATCAAATCTACACCAATACATTAGCAACCAGTGCTGAGCGTCATTTCACCACCACATCTGTGCCGACTCAGTCTACTTATCAAAGAATATTATAAGATCCTTTGCAACACAGCGCTGTCGATTCATAAGTATATAGAAGATGCAACCAAAAGTCAACTGCGCTCCAGAAATTTTCCAATACAAACGGCAGGATCAGCCGTTGCCACGGAGTCAACATAATCACCAAATAGATCCATGAATGATCGGCAGCTTAACCAAATATAGCCATACCTTGCATCACAGAGACACCTCCTGGATTTCACCTACTACGTAAGTCCTGGTACACACTTAACTGCATCAGAACTCAATATGGTCGATGTGCAGATATGTTGCACAAATGGGGCAAGCTGCCATCACCGTCATGCAGTGCGGCGAGGTCCAATCTATCAAGCACATAACGGAGGAGTGCCACCAGCGAGCCTACAAGGGCAGATCACAAGACTATCTGTTTAACTATATAAACAACCTTGACGTTTGCCCATAAACTGGGCATGATTTAAGTATTTTTATATTGAGTCAATTTTTTCTCGATCCTTTCTTCTGTACTAGTTGTTGAAAAGAGCATTCTTATTTTTTAGTTTAGTAGTTTTTTAGGTCTTTTGTACTTATCTTTTGCAGCATACTTGATAAATAATTTAAATATAATACTCCTGGACATCTGAAGAGCAGTACTGTTTTATTGTGTTAGTTTATTATATTATACTTCTCTGTTGTATGCGCCTATAATTAGTTGTACATAAATGTACAAATTGTGTGCATTGTATTATATATTTCAAATAAAAATATAAACAATATTTTTTTAAGTACAAGCCAAGTTTCAAATGATCCACTAAAAAAGGAAGACAAGAGATCAAAGTATAACAAATAAGACATCAACAAAAATTCAAATCAATTTTTTACGTGCCGATCGTTATCAAAACTCTATTTGCATTTGCATCACAATGCCGAAACAGAAGAAATACGGCTTTTCCAGACTTAATATCCAATTAGAAGGGTGAGACTTTTGTTGAAACATCACGAAAAGAAAAATGGGAATCAAGCACGCCACGAGACGCCCTTCGGGGGGTGAATTGGTGTAAAAAATATACATTTTAGATTCGCATGGCTGGTTTCTAGTAATTAAAAAGCAAAAAGTAATGGTTGAGTACTAGTTAAACAGTCAATTCTGTTCAGATATTTATTTAACCGAAAAGAAAAGTTGTTTCTTTATTTTTTATTTACGTTTTTTATGTATAGGGTCATAAGAATTTTTTTTTCTTAGAATAGAACTCCCAATAATTTTTTAGACTTCTAAATGGACATTTCTTATTATAGCCTTATTATGCTTTTACAATCACTTATATTAATAGGCAAAGTCCCTATTCAATTTTTTTATCAAAATGCTTCTTCGCTCTATTGGCGACTTGTTCCCAGTTTTTTTTTGCGCTGGAATTATATCAATATGTTTATTTTATTCTATATTTCTTTGTCTCTTATTGTCTATTGTTTCCACTTCCACTTTATTTTACTTTTGTTAATAGTGTGGTTTTCTAGTATATTTTAGTTTTCGAGTTTATATGAGATATTTTAAATAGTTTTCAATTGTTCATTAGTCTTATAAATAAGTGAACTTTAATCAAATAAAAGGCAAATATCCACCACAGTTTTATTGATTAAAGCCCAAGTACTTTCGCTTCCTAGAACATCTTCACGACCATCTGAAATAAGCCAAGAAACGTGTTTTTAACTGAAGAAATTAATTACCTTCGATAAAAAACTCGAAGTTGATGTTTGAAAAAAGTTTTTATGTGATTAACGTTTTACACAAAGCTAAATAGTTTAGGAAACGAGTGGATAAAAGAGAAACGAGTGGATAAGAAAGAAAACAAAAGTAAGGAGTGTTAGACAAGAAGTTGCAAAATTGGTTACATACACCAAGGTTATTTACAACAGAATAACCAAAAAATGCGAGGATAACATTGGAGATTCGCAGTTTTGGTTTCGGAATTCTCTTGGGACAAGAGAAGCACTTTTTAGTCTACAGGTACTTATCCAGCGCTGCAGAGATATAAACAAAGACGTGAACATATGCTTTATAGACTACGCAAAAGCATTCGATAACCTAAAGCACGAAAAGATAATTGAAGTTCTTCATAAGATCGGAGTCGACTACAGAGACATTCGAACAATAGCGAGTCTCTATTGGGGTCAAACAGCTAAAGTGAAAGTAGGATCTACATTGACCAATAAAATTGAGATCAAGAAAGAGGTACGACAGGGCTGTATCTTGTCTCCTATTCTCTTTAATATATACTCAGAAGAAGTATTTAAGACAGCGCTGGAGGAAAGCACAGAAGGCTTAAAGAGAAATGGAGAAATAATTAATAACATAAGGTATGCTGATGATACTGTGATTTTAGCAAGAAGCATGGAGGAACTGAGTTGCCTAATGAGTAAGATACAAAAAACAAGTGCACAATACGGACTCAGACTAAATATCACAAAAACCAAATGGATGTTAGTAAGCTAAACCCAACAGTCACCACAGCAACTGATATTAGACAATGAAAGAATTAAACAGGTGGATTCGTACATCTACTTGGGAACAAAAGTTAACTTAAATTGGGATCAAGCGAAGGAAATACGTATAAGAGTAGAAAAGGCAAGAGCATCGTTCACTAGCATGAAGCAAATTTTCACCTCTAAAAGCCTCACCCTACCTCTCAAAATTCGACTTCTGACATGTTGTGTATTCCCGGTTTTGTTATATGGAATGGAGGCGTGGACAATGATCGCAACATTGATGAAAAAAGTAGAGGCCTTCGAAATGTGGGCTTACCAAAGTATATTACGTATATCCTGGACTGAGCACGTGACCAACGAAGAGGTACTATGCCGGATAGGTAAAGAGAGAGAGGTAGGAATCAGTATAAAGAAAAGAAAGTTGGAATACTTGGGACACGTTATGAGACATAATAAATAAAGAGTACAACAGCTGATCGTTCAAGGGAAAAATAGACAGCAGAAGGGGTCCAGGGAGCAGGAGACACTCGTGGCTCCAAAACTTGCGGCAATGGTTCGGATTTTCATCTGCTGAACTATTCAGATCTGCCGTAAATAAAGTCAGAATAGCCATGTTGATTGCCAACGTTCGGAACGGACAAGGCACATGAAGAAGAAGAAGAACAATGTTCTAGTGGGGTTCCGGTCCGGGCGGTAGAACTGAAATCTGCTGCAATTAAATTAGCAAATCATATGGGCATATCGTTCAGAGCAAGTGATGAATGGTTCTTGCGCTTTCGCAAAAGGCACGGAATAACGGATAAAAGAATTTACGGCCAAGCTTTATGTACACCAAAAGAAGAAATAAAGCCTTTTAGGCAAAAATTAGTAAACATAATATAAGTAATCAAATGCTATTAGAATCTCAGATTTACAATGCTAACGAAACTGATTTGTTATGGCGTACCTTGCCTGAAAGCACATAAGTGTCCAAATATAAAAAATTAAATTCTAGAAGAAAACTCAGCAAGGACAGATATAGATTGACTCCTTTAAGGGTTGGTAAATCTCGTAAACCTAAGGTTTTAAAAGATATAATGCATCATCTGCATTGTTTTATATTATAGCTCTAAGGCTGGTTCACCTCAGATATTTTCAAAAATTGGAATTTCAAATAATTTGTGCCTTCAGTGAGAAAATTTCAAGAGAGAAATTGGGAATACTACCAGAGGAGGTGAAATGTTTATTGCTTTTAGACACTCCTGCTTACTTCTCTGACGATATTCTACGTTCAAAATATGGCAACTTTAGCTGTATGTTTTGCCAAAAAATACAACATCGCTTGTTCAACCCATAGATCAGAGAATAATTTTGGCAACCAACAAATATATTGCAACTGGCAACGTAGCGCTAAACGTGGAAATATTAAATTGTACTTGCTCCTTACTTTACTTATATTAAAAAAAATTAGGTAGTTTAAGAGCCCTACTGAACTCAAAATACGTTTCTAGACAAGGTAAACTCAGAATATATAAAACAGTAATTCGACCCACAGTATCATATGCCGGTGAGACATGGACATTAAATAAGAAGGAAGAGGATACTCTGGAAAGATAGGAAAGGAAAATATTGAGACGCATATTCGGAGGACGGAAGACAGAAGATGGTTGGGAGAGAATAACCAACAATGAATTAATGGATTTATACAAAGAAGCTACCATTACCAAGTTCGTCAAGACACAAAGAATCAGATGGTTGGGACATGTGGAAAGAATGGCAGCAAACAGAATGCCTAAACTAGTAATAACCAGAAAATTAATCGGTCCCGAAAGAAGAGGTAGACCCAGAACGAGGTGGGTTAGTAAAGTGGAGGAAGACCTTAAACACGTGAAGGTGAGGGACTGGAAAAGAAAAGCACAAAATAGAAGCGAATGGAGAAATATTGTACACCAGGTCGTTCATAGTAGTTAAGAATGTTGTATATACATATTTATGTTAAAGTTTTGTTTAAAATAATTGTAATTAGTTAATATTAGGATTATGGTGTAAAAAAATGCCCTAGGCCTTAACGGCCTGTTGTGTGTAAAAAATAAATAAATAAACAAATATATTGCAGAAAGTTTTTAGACAAACTAACACATGGTCTACAAAAAATATCTCTAAAAGACTTTCGAAAAAGAGTAATAGATGGATTATTGGAGGAGAAATATGTGGAATTAACTGCAGATAATTCGGAAGAAAGTAGTGGGGTACCAATAAATAAACGACAAAGAAGGTTGCTTGACAAGTAAGATTTACTTCGTCAGACCACCAGCCAATACGGTCAACACGAAGAAGATGTGTCCGATATAGTAATAAAGCACATCAAATCCGAATTGAATGGACTTGTACCATTTGTAAGGTTCCTTAGATGCCTCAGCAAAACAAAAGATTGTTTCCAACAATATCATAAAAATTTGTTTTATCCGAAATAAAGTTTTTTAAAACAATATTCATTATTTCTAATACTCAAAGACAATACTGGTGCTGAACAGTGGTACAACTGTTGTACCAAACTCTATATGTCAAAGTGACAGGCTTTTTAAATAAAAATTCTTATTTTTTATTTCTGTTGATTACCAAATCCAACTTACACAACAGAATGTTTCGTATTTAAAATTTTATTTTGAGTACAACTAGGGTCTAGAATATTAACAGACTTCTGTGCTTCAAAGAGTTAATTTTATAATGGTGTATACTTCATCTAATTTATTTACTGTTGCACGTCATTGTCATTGACAGAGATCGAAGTTGACATAGTTGCTACAGTATAAAAAAATTCTGAATCGATTTTAAATCAAAAAGGTCACATAATTATTGCTAAAGTGCATAAACAAAACAAATTAATATTTATTGTAAAAAAATAGAAGTAAAACAAGTTAAAAAATAATCTTTTTAAAAACAATTTAAGCCGCTTGTATGCGTCGTATAAAGATGTAAAATGGAATACTTTAACAAAAACAACACTTTTTCAACACCGTGTCAACACCGCAATTGTCAAATAAGTGTTACCAATTTATGCCACAATAGCAACTTCGTTCGATTACAGTTACAGTGTGTTCCGAACAAATGTTCTTCATAAAAATGCTTTATAATCCATGTATACAAATTAAATAAAACATATTGTGTATTTCTTTAAGTTAACATTAATAGAAAACTTTAAATATTATTTCTACGCGTATATAATAAAATATGTCTAGTGGCTATAATGCCTGTGTACTCGGCAAAGTGATTCTAAAAAAGAACACACCTACCGCCTAAATATTTCGTGTTAAGTATATTCATATTTACTAAGTAATATTCATATATTGTCATTATTTGTCACTCTTTTACTTTCATAGTCATTTAAATATCTTCAATACATAATTATATAATTCATTTACTTGACAATTATCTTGACGTGCCCACAGTCTACAATTAATTGCACCACCAGCATCACCACCGCTAAATGTATCCAAGAAACTGAAAAATTCTTAATGCCTCAACCTCCCAATTTGCTTAATGATTTGTTATTGTTAGGTCGCAGCTCTTAGCCGTCCGGCATAATAATAAGTTTCTCGAGTTATTAAGTAAATTGTTCCTCTACAGTTAATTCGACAAAATTTATCCAATTACAACTCACAACTTTTCTGTAGAGCCTCTTGACCAGGCTCGGAGTCGACAATAGAGGCAGCTTCAGCTGGGACAATTATTTTTGAAGTTGTTGTGAGAAGTTGGTTCTAAAATTTTAGGCAAAGGATAAATTAGTACAAACTATATATTCCTTTGGAATGCAAGTACATAATAAAGATAATGTGTTATGTATAGACATTCATGAATATGATTTTTGGAGAATAAAGAAAAAAAACTTTTAAATTTAGCTAATATTATATATACTATATATAATATAGTAGTATAGGACTATAGTATGGATTTCCAGATTCTGAAAGTTGGTCTGACTGATTTTTCGAATGGATTATATGAGTTTAAATCTATATATTCTTTAGGTCCTGATGGTATACCTGTAAATTTTATTAAGAACTGTATTTTTCCCTTTGTAAACCTTTACAACAAATTTTCAATGTATCATTGTCATTATCTGTATTTCCACAATATTGGACAAATAGTTTTCTTACAATTATCTATAAATCTGACAATCGTGAGTGTGTTAATAATTATAGAGGTATAAGTATTCAATTAGCAATCCCGAAACTTATTGATAAATTGGTATCGATAAATCTCAACTGGGCAAAATTCAGGTGGACAGCATTTACACTGATTTCTCAAATGCCTTTGACCAGGTTAATCATTACCTTTTGGTACAAAAACTTCATGCATTTGGCTTTGGTGACCTATGGTTAATTGGATTAAAAGTTTTCTGATGGGACGTACACAGCATGTTCGTATTAACATTTATATTTCAAAAAAAATTCCATTGTTGTTCTGGTGTGCCACAAAGGTTTTACTGTGGTCACTTGTTTTTTAACTTATGCATTAACGAAATTGGTAAGGCTATCAAAAACTCACAATTTCTTCGATTTGCTGATGATCTTAAGTTATTTCGTTGTATACATGAAAAATCGGATAGGGATCTCTTGCAAGATAATGTAAATAATATATATTTATGGTCAAAACAATAGTACATTGTTTACCGGGTAGGAAAAGCTTAACATTCCTGGACGACTGTCTCGGCTTGCGCCTCGACTTAGCAACACAGAGTCCAGGAATGTGGCTTTTCCTACGAGGTAAACATACTATTTTTCCGCAAATCGTTTAAAATTCGACAGATATTGATTGATTAAAAAAAACGCGATAATTTTATTCCCAAATAAATGGTGCTTTGAAATTCCTAATAAAATTACTTGGGTTACTATGGAAACGTATTGAGGTTGAATTGTCAAACTTGACGCTTATAAATTTAATTGCTGGTGTTCTCAAAAGTAAAATGATAAGTGATGATGAAATTTCCATTCCTGGGACTCCTCCAGAGCTGGTTGAGGCAGTGAATACTGCTTCATTAGAATTATTGCCAAACAAATCAAGAGAAAAGTACGAAAATGCATACAGACGTTTTATGGATTATCGCATGAGTAAAAATACGAGTTCTTTCTCAGAAAATGTTGTAATGGCATACTTCCTAGACCTTTGTTTAAAGATGAAATCTTCAACATTATGGGCCAATTATTCAATGCTGAAGTCAACCCTTGCACTTAAACACAATGTAGATATATCTACATACTCAAAACTTCGTTCTTTATTGAAACGGCAAGCTCAAGGTTATAGAGCAAAGAAATCTAAGATTTTAACGAAGGAAGAAATTAAAAAATTTATCCAGGAAGCTCCAGATAAAGAAAATTTAATGATTAAGGTAATTTACAAGGTTTTAATTTATATTTAGATTATAGCTTTATTTATTTTTTAGGTGGCTGTAATATTTAGTATTTCTGGGGCCTGTAGAATGGATGAGTTAGTCCGAATGACTGTACACGATATAGAAGACTTAGAATCTAAGCTTTTAATCAGCATACCTGATTAGAAAACCAACAAACCAAGATCATTTGTAATTAATCAGATCTACTTGAATGTTTATCAAAAGTATGTTTCGTTAAGACCAGAAAATATGAACAGTGACCGATTTTTCTTTAAATATCAAAGCGGAAAGGGTTGTAGACAAGTGGTAGGAATTCATCAATTTAGAAAAATGCCCAAAATAATTGCTACTTATTTGAACTTGGTAAATCCGACAGAATATACTGGTCACTGCTTTCGTCGGTCTTCTGCAACAATATTGGTTGACTCTGGTGCCGACATAACTAGTTTAAAGAGGCATGGCGGATGGAAGTCATCAAACGTTGCTGAAGGATATATCGAAGAATCGCTTAACAATAAGGTTGAGGTGGCAAATAAAATTTTCACAGTACAAAATATTAAACAAAATGACACTTCCACCCTGCATGTTGTCCAAAATGTTTCTCATAGTTCTAAGAGTGTTCCTCCAATGTTCAATAATTGTACTAACTGTCAAATTACTGTAAATATAACAAATTGATCTTAAAAATGTATTCAGCAATGACTTGATGTTTTCAAAATATAAATTAATTCCTTATAAGCAATGTGTTTTCTATCATTTATGTAGAACACTAACAACTGTACGGAAATATCATTTCCTTACAGTAAGGAAATGACAATTCCTTACAGTAAGGAAGTCCTGACTTTTTCTTCAAGAAATTTTGACAGGAATGTCAAAATTTCCTGGCGATTTGCGGAAAAATGGTTTAAGCTTAAATCCAACTAAATGTTCTTATCTTTTATTTGGTCGCATAAATCATCTCATAGCTAATAGATATGTTCTAAATGATGTATGTTGGATTCAGTTGTTGAGATTAGGGATTTGGGTGTATTATTGGATTGTACATTGACATTTAGAAGTTATTTTTTAAAACTAAGGCAACAGGATTTCGTAATCTTATTTATATTCATCGTAACAGTTATGATCTCTTAGGTCAGATGCTCAGGTCTTGAATACTGCTCTGTTGTTTGGTCCCCATTTCATTAAGTCTACGTTAATGAACTGGAGAGCGTTCAGCGGAAGTTTCTAAGAGCTTTAGCTTTAAAATTACATATTGATATAAGAAATACTGCAGATTTTTTCATAGATTATTCTGTAATTACGCCTCAATTTAACATTGCTACACTGAAGAACTGCAGGTTGAGAGGTAATATGTTATTTACCGGTACACCACATGGTGACCAAAGTCACCGATGTGGTGCAAAAATCATTAAAATTGAAATGGGAATACGCTGGACATGTAGCTAGGAGCGATCTAAACAAATGGCATAGATCAATTTTAACCTGGAGACCAACACAAAATACCCAGAGGCAGACCTCCTATGATATGGACAGATGATCTGAAAAGGATTGCCGGGAAAAATTGGCTACAAGTAGCGTACAATAAAAAACAATGAAAAGGAAGACTTAAAGAGGCTTATGTTCAGATGTGGACGTGAATGGCTAGACGAAGAAGAAGAAGAAGACGTTATTTTTGTTTAAAATTCTAAACAACGATATTAATATTGTCCTATTATTCTGTTATATTCCTTTTCATAGGACTGATTATGCTCGTCATTTTCTCCCTTGTCGAAAATGTACAGCTCTTGCAATGTCCTCCTATGGGATCCATTCTGTCCAAACATTAATATTTTCAAATGTTTCCTTGTTATTGTTTTGATGTTTGTTCTACATGATCTTTTATTTTTACTATTTGTTGTATTTTATTGTAAATCGTTCTACCGTTAAAATAAATACTAAATTTCATTCAGTTTAAATGAAATCGTAGGCTTCTACGGCCAGAGTCAGAATTATAGTTTATTCGTCTTCCGGGTTTGGACCGTGTCATTTATGAGTGAACCAAAAAGTGGGTTCAGATGAGTGACCCAAAAGTGGGTTCATGTGGGTAGAGATGAACCCACTTTTGGGTCACTCACAAATGACACGATCCAAACCCGGAAGACGAGTAAAGTATAATTCATTCAGTTTTTTTGTGTATTACTTTTCTATCCAGTATATCTATAGATACATAGCCATGTAACGTGTAATAATTGTACACGTCCTCCAACAAGATGATCGGCAATACCAAGAGCATCCAGCAAAACTAGATTCAAGGTTTTTACAGATAATGATATTCCATTATTTATGTTGCGCAATAAGAGGAAGTTATTAGGAGCCAAATTTACCAGAGTTCAATTAAAGGATTAAGTAACTAAATATCAAATATACTATTTGAATAAAGTGAGGGAGGAACCAGAAAAACGTGAAGTACTTAGCAAGGAACCAACAATAAAGTATATGAATAGAATAAATGAAACATTTTTTTTAAATAAATTTTTTTTGAAATCAGTACAGGATGTTAATTATCTTGGTGTTACAGTCAACTAATCACTTGTTAGTCTACTTAAACAGCAAAAGTAGTTTATAAAACAATGTATGCTGTGTACTTTATATCAAAAGTTTTTATATAATATATCCAGACTTGTTTTACGCTACAAAAGTTATGTCAGAGCTCACCTAGAATTCGCAGTGTCAGTTTGGTCATCCCATTTGCAAATGAACATTGATTCATTAAAAGGAGTACTACAACGAAGAGCTACTCAGCTATCTTTTACTTTAGAAGATTAAACTATGAAACTATGCGATGAGGTTTCAGATGGGGAAGATCATGTACTATATTTATAATGAGGCACGTACAAAAAAAAATCATTAATCGAAAATATTTACCAACACAACACAATAACGTAAAAGTGGAAGAAGAACTAACCGACCCTATTGAAGCTGGAAAAAATATCAAAGAAATAACGGTAGAATTACAAAACAATTATCAGACCAATAATGACATACTCGGCAGAAACACTGTACCCTCTAGATGATTGATTGGGGGTTACACAAAGAACGGTACTAGGCTCGGGCTTCAGTCTGGTAGAGGTATCTTGGTCAGGTTTCTTGTTATCGATCAAATATCACGGTTCAATTAAAGAAGTACTTACAACACAAAGACAAGAAGTAGAAGAGAGATAAAAGATAAGAGAAGAAAAGTTATTTGGGCACCACCCTATTTTTAGAGGAACAGGGAAACCTTAAGGCACATAGACAAGGATGACGAGGAAGGTAAGGTACAGCTAGAGAACTCACGCGAGAATAAAGTAAACCGTGAGAGAAAAGGTATCGGAATTATGCGGTACACTCCTAATATTTCGACTCATATACTCAAAATATACGATCAAACAAATAATAATATAATTCAATAAAAAATGCCTGGAAGAGAAACACAAAAATATAAATTCAAATTATATAAAAAAATATAAAAGAAATAAAAGGCAAATAGTTCTTTAACAAAATTATATTTAGGTATATTTGTTAAAGTAAATGTACTATACCAAATTTTATTGAATAGTTAAATGGCATGATTATTGCGCAACTTATTATTAATTACAACAAAAATATCTCTTTGAAAAATAGTTTTAAATAATTTAGTATCCTCACGAATTATAAAAAGGCAAGGAACATTATAATTATATCTACGTCAATATTTGGCAAGCAAGTGACTTTTATGCCTTGAGGATTCCTAAACATGAAGTTACCAGGTTTTTGATCGTAATCACTTCAAATCTAAGAATAGAATTTATCAGAAATATAATCTACATATAAAATAAATTGTACTTTATTTATACGTATATATTATCCTGTATTTTTATACTCAATCAAACTAAACCTCCATAAATAAGAAGGTACACTGAACTGGCGTCATAAATCAACTTCTAAAGATTTCGTTATCACAATTTAGTCAATAAAACTTATACTCACGAAACAGGTGTATTCAGATAATGGTATCACGCCCTCAATAAGGCACTTGACTTCGGTCCGCACAACAGGTAGTTGGGATGATACGCCCACAATAAATTGCGGTCTTCCTAACGTAATCCCTTAGATTGTCTTAGACCGACGAAAAGAGGCAGCTAGACTGGAATAGTACAGGTAGTTGAGATAAAATGAAGATGACTGATGATCGAGGTGAACGAACGTAGCGGTGAATGTGTGAATAGTGTACACGTATGAACGGTGTAAACTATAAACGGTGTAGAATATGAACGGTGTAGAATATGAAACGGTGTAAAATCTGAACGGCAAACAGAAGTGACTTCAATTGGAAGACGTCTGTTTGACAAAAGGGAAAATAATTAATATAAGACACACTGTGTAAAGATAAATAGGGGTGAACTGAAAATCCACTTACCGCCGATTGTCGAAGATAAGATCGCTTGCCACAGGAACCAACTTGGAAAGGAACATCGGATTGTGAACTTAGAAGGGCTTAGACAAGCGAAGGTTGAAAATAGGGAGGGGATATTGGCTGAAGGATGCCACGCGAAATTGACATTAAATAGCCGGGCTACTGGGTTCATTTTCATAGCTTTTACCAATGGAAAGTAAACTTTCTACGAAAAACAACTCTTCTGTTTTTTTGAGAAGTTAGCTCGGGGTTTTCACAATAAGGCCTTATTCCTCTAATATTAGGAAAGATTTTTATGTACCAAAACCAGATAAAAAGAAGAAGGAGCATTTGGCGAAGTTATTTCTTTGTTAAAAAAAGGCGTAACGAATCGCTCGGTAGTGTCGGTTATTTGAGGAAGATATGCAGGCATGGGCGGCGTGAAAATAATTTACTAAAGTGAATAATTTAAAGAAAATGAACATGCTTCAACACGACCTGCCACAGAGAGGACAAAAAGGATGTTAGAAACAGCAGAGATAAAAACACTTCACACAGAGTCATGTCTACATAAAAAGAAGAAGAACAAGAAAAAATAATAAAAACCTGCAAAAATGTAGACGACTCTTCTTTTGTTTTTGTCTTGTTAATTTTAAATTATAGTGGAGGAGTAGTACGCTACTGCAAAAAAGAAACAAATATCCGTGATATTCACAACCATCAACCAATAAGACGCTGCTTTAGAAAGAAAGAATGTTACTACGCTTTAATTTCTAGCTCTAAAACAAAAACGTGAAAATTTGTATAGACATTGAAGCCGTCCCTGTGGAACTTTGTGTCTTCGCACAAGTTGAGTCTAGCAGACGTAGAAGTAGGCCGTGGCACTAATTATAATTTTCGCTTTCGTCCCTTCGAATCATTAAAGGATTTAATGGCCCTCAATGGGATAAATAAATTATTTAGTAAATCGCAGCCGTGAGTTCATTTCTTCCTAGTTTAAATCTTTAAGACTTTTGCTTTAATTATATTGTTTTGTGTTTCTGTTTTTTTTTGTGAATGGTAATAGATGTTATTAAAGTAAATTTTATAATTGATTCTTTCTAACGAGCAAAATTCGATTTTAAAAACAGAAATGATTGTGCGAGAGTTTGAAAACGAAAATACCGTTGGTCTTCACGAAATAACAACTTTATCTTTTGGAATATGGAAGATTTGGAAAATGTGGAAAGAAAGGCAACTATGTAAATTATCGCGAGATAATAGAGAAAAAAAGGTATTACGGGCCAACGATGAAAAAAACTTTTTTGATCAAATTACCTCTACCTTAAATTATGTATTTTAGTGTGCTCAGTACGAAAAACATAATAAAAATGCTGTATCACCCATCATTCTTTCACAATTTAACATTTAAAATTGCATAATTACGTTTTACTTTGTGTAATGATTAAATTTTTTTTT
The DNA here is from genome assembly GCA_918026665.1 of Diabrotica balteata. Lineage (NCBI taxonomy): Eukaryota > Metazoa > Arthropoda > Insecta > Coleoptera > Chrysomelidae > Diabrotica > Diabrotica balteata. Next base: position 184,079,600 of record OU898277.1, on the reverse strand, counting down.
CAACAAAAGAAAAATTGTTTAAAGTGAAATGACAGCAAACATTTGATTTTACGCAAAAAGCGCCTTTTGTATCTGTTGATACGTATTTTGACCTAATAGGTCTCATCAGAACAGTTATTCAAAGGTGTTCTCAATGTGAAAGATCAACATTTTCTGTCTTTTAAGAAGCAACACTAAAATGCGCCACTGTACTATCTAATACCCTAAGTACCGAATAACAAACCGAGAATTATAAGGATGGTATTCTGCAATAATAGTTTAAGCCACATGTATATGGTTCAGAGTCAATGAGCATAATGTATCTACCTACTTTAAAAAATTGACTGATAGAAAATAATGCTTTATTTTCACATTTTTATATTTCAATAATTACAGGCTTCCTTAAAAACGTACAAAAGCAAAATAAGTAAAAACAGTTTATTACAAAAATAACTTAAAGCTGCTTAGACGGTTTTTGCAAAATTGTAATAATATAAGTTGGTCATTTTGCAATAACCGTCTATCCCTCCGAAATGGTAAATTCACAGAAACAAAACATTGTGATATTTTGCTTTAAAACAATTGTGATATTTTGCTTTAAAATATTATAATAACAACCAGCCGCAGTCGTTTAAAGTTGAAATATCAAACTCCTTTGTTACAAATACATACAATATTTTGCTGAACAGAATTTTGACTACCAAGCAACAGCTCCAATATTTTATATAATAAACAATAGGTTTCGTTATTTATTAATGTAATTTTTTGTCGGCACTGATGACACCAACATACGAGTAATCGCAAAACATGTTATGTTACAAAATCCACAAGGAAATCAATTCCTGTAGCTGGCTGTATACTACGTATCACAAAAAAGAGGTTAGTCTTCGTAAGTGGATATATTTATTTAAAAACCCTTAAAAGGGCTACATAAAAAAACAAACGTTTTTGGACTAAACAGTCCATCATCAGGTTTAAATTTTAAAATTGCTAGGTTCAAATGCCTGAGCCACCAAAATACATGGGTAAAAACCCTTTAAATTACATATAGTTGTAAAAGATTATACATCATGTTGTTAAAAAACTGTGATGTTCAGTATTAAATTAAATATGACTTCAGGTAACATACATGGCTGAAGTGAGTTCCAGAGCCAGAGAGTAGACCTCTAGATACGGAGATTAGTTTCCAGCTGTTCTATTTATATAGTTGTATGTTCCAGCAGATTTCTATTTTATATCATGTCCAGTTTTTCAAATTTTTATTACATATTTTTGTGCGTCTTATAGAATCTTTAAGCATATACCCGAACTACTATATTCGCTAAAACGACACTCAATCCTAACTGCAAGACGCAAGAGTCTCGCAATCTTTTTCTTGTTTTTGCTTAAGTCTTGCAAGGTCAGTCTTGGTCTTGGTCTTGCTAAAATTAGGCGGTCTTGGTCTTGGTCTTGCAAAGACCAAGAACTAGACCAAGACCGATTTTGGGCAACACTAATCCTTATAGATCATTTTTAAATCCGTCAATTTCCAAACATTTCAAACAAAACGGCAATTTCCAAACTAAGATATTAAAAAAAAGGAAACGAAATAATTTCTCAAGCACCTCCTTCTGTACATCCGATCACAGTTTTTCGCAGTTGCCAAAATTGTGGAAATGAGAGATTGCCGACTTTGATTTTATACCTCTCATTTGTAATGTCTATGTCATTTTTGTACTGTCGATGTTTCTGGATATAAATCCAAAAATAAGAAAGTGATTGTTTATTGTAACATCCCTTCTGCTATTTGTCCGGTAGAGTATGGACCTGAACCGCTAGTCCCTGAGCCTTCTTTAAGAATTGATGACATTGTAAATAATAGTAAATCAGAATCAGAGTTTAGGAAGTAATGATGAATTTCAGTGTCCTTCAAAAAATTTACAACCACAGTTGTTTACACACTGAGTTAATAACTTAGTAAGAAATTTGGGTTTAACAAAGGAAAAATCACAATTGTTTGGCTTAAGATCAAAAAAAAATTATTTTTTGTCCTCTGGTACATCTATTTATAAGTACAGGTACAGAGATCAACAGTTTGCTCAGTTTTTTTGGAGGAATGGAATTTGGTCTATTGTCATGTGATATTGGTGGTCTAATGAATGAGTTTGTTGTTGAGTATACTAAGGATGATTGGAGGCTTTTTATAAATTAAAACAACCTATTGGCCTACATCACAGAAAACGTTGTGTAAATAAGGAATTAATATTTCATCATCAGTGCTATTCAGATGTACATATTTTGAGCCACCAAAAATTTGGGTAAAAATTATTCAACTGTTGTTAAATTAAATTTAAGTTACATTAGGTGATTTTGTATACTAAGATGTTTAAGTACAACAGAAAATGGCAACGTAAGACTCCACTAGAGGTTGCTAGTTCTGAGACAAAGTGTCTCTGAGGACTTGTAAATAGCAACTCCAATAAATTTTTTGTGATATATGGTATACATCCACTTACAGAAATTGAGTTTTCTTGTGAATTTTTATAGAATCTTAAAAAAAAAAGTTTAAAATCTGTACCTTTACACAATGAAAACACTGCTTCACTTTCAATTGCTCATTCAGTCCATATAAAAATATTCAGCTCACAATTGGATGATACTACTTGCTCAACAAAAAAAATTCACAAAGTTTCCATGTTTTACTTGTAAATGGGACAGTAGAATAGGAAAAAATTTTGTAAAAAACTTTGGTACATCCAAAAAAGATCCTCCTCTCACCTCTACATATCAAGTTAGGCCTAACAAAACAGTTTGTCAAAGCTCTGCCTAAAAAAGGAGAACCAGAGTTTTTGTTGAACCAGATATGATGTTGTGCTTAAGTTGTTATGTAATGTGAAAGAACTTAAATACGAGCTTATAGTAGCTAATTTATTAAATAAACTTAAAGATTTGGGATATTTACCAAGCCTTGAAATACACTTTTTGCATAACCATCTTGACCTTTTACTAAAAATCTGGATGATATCAGTAAAGAACAAGTGATGAAGAACAAGTGATGAAAGATTCCACCAGGATATCACGGTGATGGAGAAACGATACCAGGGACGTTGAAACACCAACATGATAGGTGATTACTGGTGCTTACTTCATCGGGAACAACAGAGTGCTTCACATCGGAGAAAAAAGCTACTTGAGAAGTTTTAGAGAAAACCTAGAAAGAAACTACAAAGCATTGACTTCTAAAATAATTGTACAGACCTGTACTATTAATAAATAAGAATAAGATAGAAGGAATTATTCTAATAATGTATCATTTTAATGTATTTCGGTATTTTTCCAATTTTACATTATACTATAAGAACACATATTTCAATACATTGCAAATATTAGGTGCAATTTTTTTAGAACAGTTTAAGGATTCAGTTATAGAATGCATGAAGAGCTAAAAAACTACTTAAAAGTTAAAAACAAAAAAGTTATGTGGTAAAATAACCATTGACCTACCCAAAACGGACGCCTATGACCGTTATTAGAAATTAGTAATTACCGGAGTCGATTCAACTCTGGTGGATAAATAATCGCACCAGTTTTCGTTTTTATAAAAAGAAGTATTCTGGAGGTATTAAAAAAAGCTAATTACAAGGCGCCACCTACAAAGAGCTCTAGCCCCCTGGGGAAGCATTTTTGGATTAGGTGAATTAGGTAAACTCTCATCGTCAATAAAAAATAACAACAAAACATATCTACAGTAGTATTATACAAAACCTTACACTATACGGTTTGAAATGTTGGGAAGTTAACAAAGGCAATAAAAACAAACTCATGACGACAGACATGGATTATTAAGACGAAGTTGTGGTTAATCAAAACTAGCAAATACGAGATGAAAAGAAACCAGATGGTAATAAAGGCTGGGAGATTAAGAGAAGACAATTAGAACTTGATCTTCTAACGTAGATGGGCCACATAAACTATATTTTAAAAAACAACTGGGTCCAAAGAATATTAGAATGGATTCCCCTTGAAAAAAATAAAGACAGAACGACCTCGACGTGACGGTATTGAAGACGCAATGATCGCAACGACTCTAGAAGAGCCAAAAACCTATAAAAGATTACCTAGAAACCTAGAAAATCCTTAAATATAGGTATATATATTTAGGTACAAATTTGTTTAAATTAAGAGGAAAGTTCTTAGTAGCTGCACTCTTGACTTTATTATGAGTCTCATAATTATATTCCTAATTAACAAAATTTAAAAAACAAACAGTTTAATAGGGTTCAGTTTGATAGATTCAATATTAAGAAATGTAACGATTACAATAAAATACATGTACACCTTCGAGTTTAAATAAATCGAAAACGGTGATATCTATCGAAATATTATAAGAGCACCTTTTTTGCGTAGAAAAGTCTAAGGAAATCATTTTTAAAATATTTTTTTATAATATGTAAAAATTAAAAAACATGTGAAGCAATAACCCCCACTTACCCTCCAAAACTACCCTGTATTAATATAAGATGTGGTAGGTGGTAACATGAAATTAATTATCCCAATGTCTTATAATCACTCCCAAAATATGAACTCCGTATTCAAAACTGTTTGGAAGATATTTGAAAAAAATAAGAATTTCAATTCACTCCTTTAAAGGGTTGTATCTCCCTTATTATTCAGTTTTATAAAAAAGTGTACATAAAGAAGTACCCTTCTTTTTAGACGTACTATGAGCTCTAGAAATGAATGTACATAATTCTGGACCACCTTGTATAAAACTTTCTATGATGACTTGGAATCTCAAATAATATCTATAAAACAAACAAGTTTTCCTTCATTTAAAACTTTTTTTTAAGTTTTGCACAACACATGTTGCATAAAAGGATTTCAAATGATGTTTCCAAAAGTAAATAGTTTAATGAAGTTTATTATTGTTTTTCTTTAGAAGTGTGAAATTATAAATGCTGTTTTGCGAATCTATTTCCCAATATAGTTATATTTCAATACACCTCAAACAATTTTTTGAAAAACAATGGTTCATTAAAGACAAAACAAAAATAATTGTCTTTTAAAAAATTGAGTAGTAGTATAAAATCCTAATATTAATTCTTTGGTGGTTACCTTCGTTTTACTGTTCCTTTAAAATTTTCGGAAGATTTTGAACAAACAATTTTCACTCGTCGCGTAACAGTCATATGCCACAAAGTCTCTAACAACCCACCGTCTTCATCTGAATCGAAATAATAACTGAGTTGACGGTGGAAAATTCGCGCGCCAACACGTGTTTTTCCGGGACACATGCGCTATGTGAATGTTCCAGAGTTTGAAATCCCAGGAAACCGTACGTTTTGTGAAAAGTTTTACTGGTTTCGTTCGAAATTGTATGCGAAAAAAGTTTGAAAATAAATATATAGTTTAAGTTCAAGATTGTTTATACTAAGCTTTTGTGGTAATTATTTTTTATTTCTAATTCGTAGAGCATCCGATATAACAAGGACCTTTACCAATCTGTTTAATGGAAAAAAATATTATATGTAATTTGGTATGTTAAAAATTATAAAAAACAAGGCATGTCCGATATAATGTTGTCCAAACTATAATTCTGTACTTCGGAAAGATACAACACTATGTTCGTACCTTTACAAAAGAGAAGTTTTAAATTTTTTCCCATCAAATAGTGTTATTGCTACAGCCATATATTAAGATATCGAAACAGTTTTAATGCCTATAGTGTTATAGCCCATTAATTAAGTGATTGTAGTGTAAGACTAAGTTTGGGGTATTCAATAACAATTACAATACTATTTGGCTTATAAAATTTATTTAACCATACAATTTACCTTTAGAAATATAAACAATATATCTGTGTATTTAACCAAAATCCTATTTTACGTACAACCTAGTCAGTCTTCCTCAAGTAAATCTCCTTCTGGATTGTCACTACCAGTATTACTAGTATGCTTTTATTATTCATATTAATAATCACAGACATAAATAATATTGACATAATTGCTGTAATGTGATATTTATCAGACAGCAAGCTAATGTGGGCTTTTGTAATTTCAGCATTTAGTTTACCTGGTATAGACCTGAAGATGCTTAGCAAATTATGGTAAGTGAAACCGGTCGTTTTGGTGGTAAAATTAAAATGATTGTAAGTCTTATTTTATTTCTTTTTACTTATCCTAAAACAACATTTGCGAAAACTTTAAATCGAATATCGAAATAGTTAAGCCTACATTTATTAAAAAAGAAATCATAGATGGCTTTTATTTCTTATACCTAATTGGTAACTATCTCTATAATACAAACAGTTAAAAAGATTCCATCAAAGATTCTCAACGTCAAGCTCGAAAGGAATCGATATTCCATATACAAATTTAGGACATTAACAAGTTAGACCCATGTTTTGCAAATTCTTAAAAATTATTGTTTTTAAGAGGCAGTGCTACGCTTCTGGCTTATTATTGAGATAATAAAAATTTGCTGACAATTGTTCAAAAGAAAAAAATATTTTTAACTGTAGATCATCAGCTCTACTCGTATCAAGCTCACAATAATAACATTACAAAAACTAAAGAAGGGGATTTTGCATGCTATCACAAAGAATCGGATACGCATCAAGATACGGATACGTATCAAGGATTTTAATTAGAGCTTCGGATACTGATGTTTTGACTAGTAATTTAGTTTCTGAGTAGGACCGTGCAAGAATCATTACTTTAGTTAAAGAAGGCAATTCTCATCAGTTCGTGGCGAAAAGAGTGGCTGTTTCTGTGACTGATGTCTCATGGACATGGAGTAGGTTTCTAAAGACAAATTCGATACCGAATAGAGCTTGCTCTGATATATCCCGAGTTACTAATGAGCAACAGAAGAATTTCCTTTAAGAGAAAGTTTATTATGTCTTCAGCCCTCGAAAAAGCCTTCAAACATGCTACAGAAGTTAGATTATCATTGACTACAATAAGAAGAATTTGGGAGTCAGGTTTTAGGGGTCGTCAACCAATAATAGTTACTCAGCTACAACCTAGACATGTTGACTAAAAACACACAACTTTTTAACAGTTTTGAAATTTTGTTCTTTTATCAGACGAAACCAGAATCTGTTTTAACATTTAAATTTGTGTTTGGCGAAAGCCAACAAGAGCTGCACAACACGTCACATGTATGTCCCATACTTGCTTTCACTGATAAAAGTGTTATATTTTGAGCAGGTATTATGACAGGTGGGCGCACGAAATTGGTGGTTATTGATGGGACTCTAACAGGATACAGGTACATCACACGGATTTTAGAACCCCATGCGAAAGTTTATGGCGAGAAGCTGTGGGTGAAAATGTTGTATTTATGGATAATTTTCTCGCCGACATAGGACTCAAGTGGTTAATAACTCTTTTGAGATAAATAGTATTTGCTGTTTTGTGTACCCTGTGATGTCTCTAGACAGGAACCCCATTGAACATGCATGGGGTGTGCCCTCCATGCATGGATAATGTGTAACATTAATTTTTGAAAATAGTTAATCACATTTCTAAATTTTAAATTTCTAAATAACTTTGCTGGTCTAACCGAAATAATTGCAATAAAAGTAAAACAAATTTACAATGTCAAATTGTTTATTAATTAGCTTCGACAGAACTTTTTATTGCTTTGCATAAGAAAAACAAAGCAGTTGGTAAGAAGAAAAAAAAATGAACGCTGGGAACTGTTTACAAAAAGGATGGAAAGCGAATTCTACGGTACACAAAAACAAATATGGTGATTCATAAGAAACCAACTGAGAGAAATAGTAGAGTTGAAGGAATACAATAACATACCAGTAAAAGAATGGAAAAGATACCTGACGGAATTGTTTAAAGAAAAGCAAAATAATAATCAACACAATAACGTACCTGAATTAAGACACGAAATAAAAATAAATTTTCAGGAAGTAGGGATAGCTAAAAATTCACTTAAAACTAGAATGTAACCAGGATCATATGAAATAACCAACGAGCTTCTAAAACACGAAGAGGAAAGAATATCCCCAGGTGGAAAAAAACTTATACAAAAACTAATACTGCACTGCAAGATACCAGACGCATGGAAAAACAGCATAATAATACCAATATTCAAGAAGGGATATAATGAAGACCCCAACAATTATAGAGGTATATGTAAATCTACTGAACACCGTACTTAAACTTACCATAAGAGTCCTAATCAACAAAATCAATAAAGTAACAACTTTATCAATTGAACAATAAGAATTCAAACCTAAAATATCCCATGTAAACGCCGTATTTGTACTAAAAAAATCACAAGAAAAGCCATTGAGTACAAAAAACCAGCATATCTATGTTTTATACATTTGACAAAGGCTTTCGGTCGCATTCAAGTCAAAGAAATCTTACACCTACTGTATAAAAGAAATAAACCAAGACAGTGTATACTAATACAAAGCGAAGTCAAACAGGGTGACCCGTTAAGCCCACTTCTCTTGAAGTGGAGAACGGAGAACAAAGAAATCCAAATATTATATTATGCTGATGATGCTTCTTTATCCGCCTAGACAGAAGACGAGCTCAAAAGAATTATACACATCTTTAATACAATAGCTAAGAAATACAATTTGATAATTTCAGCAAAAAAAATCAATTGAATGACAACATCTTAATACCCACTAAATGTAAAGTCGAAATTGATGGAAGATATACCTAGTTACGGAGATGTTGAAGAAGAAGTGCGACAACAAAGCTTAAAAGTAAGTACAGCGGCGGGATATCTTAATGACACATCTGGAAGAACAAATACCTAAGACAATATACAAAAACAAGAATCTGTGAAGCAACAATTGGACCTATATTAACATACATGGCGAAGACAAGACCTGACACATCTAAAACGAGACGACTACTAGAAATAACAGAGATGAAAATACGACGAATACTTATCAGAGAAAAGTCTGTTGTACAGAGGAGAGAAGCGAAAATTTAAGAAAAGCATGCAATATAAAGACATAAATGAATGGGTGACAGAATGAAAAAAGGAGTTGAACGAACACATCATTAGAATCGCAGAGGATAGGATAGTACGAATAGCACGAGATAGGTCACCAAATGGAAGAAGACCTATTGGCAAACCAAGAAAAAAATGGTGTGATAATTTAAACAATTTGGGAAGGTAATATTGAAAAAGAAATATTCTTTAAAAGCCACATACAAGAAGGAATAAAAAGAAGAAGCATAATAAAAATAAATGAAATAACACATCTTCGAAATACTAAGAAAATCTAAACCATATATCAGCCATATTTAGAAAAAAGCAATAAAATAAATAAAACTGTAATAATATTTCTTATCAAGATCCACTGGTTTTAAGTTGCTACACTAGAAAAAAAAAACAAAATGTTTTATACTTTTTAACCACATGTTCCAAAGATGTGTCCAATCGGCTGAAGCTTGTATGAATTTACTTCCTTTGAATTTACAAATAGTGATTATTAATAAAAGTTATACTGTAAAAGAAGTGAATATGTTATGGACAAAGTGATTATGTTAGCCATTATGTATAATGCCCGGTCATTATTAATAATGACTAACTTCAGCGGGCAATTTGATAACTTTTTACAATTTATCATATTGTCTGGTCATTATGAAAAATGCTATACTATGGCCGGGCAATGTGATAAATCGGCGTTCTTAGTAAATCATGCGATCTTCAGCAGCGAATCAACGCGCTGTATTCAAGGTTACAGTCACCGAAGCGCGTCGGCCATTATTTATAAATCATATTGCAGTTAAATGTTAGTAATGGTATATACGACAAGTGGTTTGTTTGTGACATTTCTTTGTTAATTCTTTGTTTATAAAGTATTGCATAGTGAACTATGGAAAAAGAAGAACCATTAAGTGATATGAAAAATCGATTTAAAAATCGGTTAACTGAATTAATTTCAGCAAAAAGTCAAAATTCACAAATTTTCACAAAAACAGCCTAGGCATGGAAATGATACAGAAGGTAAAAAACTCAAAAAGTAAACAGACAAATAAAACGCCGAGGGATTATCAGCGCTTACGAAGATTCGATGTTATGGCGATTAAAGAAGTAGAAAAATTGATTGTTCCTGTGAAAGAGGATAACGTAATTAAATACTACGTCCATAAAGAAGAAATGTTTGAAACATTGCGCGATCTTCATATTACTATCGGGCATGGTGGTAGAAACCGAATGGAGAAGGAAGTACATTCTAAATTTAAAAATACTACAAGGGAGATGATTGTTATCTATTTAAATTTATGCATGACCTGTCAGAAAAAACATAATGTTCCAAAGAAAGGCTTGGTGGTGAAACCAATATTGAGCAAGGAAATGAATTCAAGATGCCAAGTCAATTTAATTGATATGCAGTCACAAGCCGATGGCTGTTATAAATTTGTGCTTGTTTATCAAGACCATCTTACCAAATTTGTCCAACTTCGACCTCTTACAAGTAAAAGAGCAGAAGAAGTATCGCATGTACTTTTGAATATTTTCACAATATTTGGGGCGCCCAGTGTGCTTCATAGTGATAATGGCAGAGAATTCGCTAACCATATTATCAAAGAGCTGTGTAGCATGGGGCCCGAGTTAAAAATGGTACATGGTAAACCCAGGCATTCTCAGAGTCAAGGATCTGTAGAAAGGACCAATCAAGACGTAGAGAATATGCTTAGTTTGCTTAGTTTGCTTAGAATATGCTTAGTTTGTGGTTAGAAGACAACAATACAAACAAATGGTCTGAAGGCTTACGTTTTGTTCACCTAATGAAAAATACAGCTCATCACACTGGTATAGGTTGTAGTGCATATGAAGACATGTTCGGCACAAAGTTGAAAGTTGGTTTAAAAAGCTCTCTACCCCAAGAAGTTCTGACTGATGTTAATTCGGAGGAAGACTTAGAGGTCCTGTTCAAAAATCAAGAGGCTGGGCTATCTACAGAAACGGATATAATACAAAATAATAATATAAATGTGGACTCTTCAATATTGTTGCCCGAATCAAGTTCCATATCATCTGGCTACACCCTGGACGTTTAAAAAATTGGAGCAATTTTAATTGATGAAAATTCATCTCGTGAATCTAGTCAAGTTCCAGAATTTTTAACAAATGCGGTAGAAACGGCTATTGTAGTTAATTTAGAAAATAATGAAAATCTGGATTCCAATATAGATATTAGAATAAACGATGTAAGGAAGAAAAGAAAATTGGCTTTGACGAATCTAGAACAACAAGCTGAGAAGATGTTAAAATTTTCCAATTCCAAATATCCATCGGCTAAACTAGGTAACACAGTTAGGATACGAGTGCCAGATGTGGACCGAGCTCGTAGTGATCAAAGAAATCTACTAGCTATCGTGACAGAGATAACTGAAAAAAAGCTTTACAAACTAGGCACAAAATATGGCATAATAAATCAGTTATATTCAAGAAACCAGTTTACTGTTTGTAAAGAAAAGTTTATCTCCATAGAAGAGATTCCAGACACTGAGATATCTCTTAGAGAATGCGCAAGAAAATCTTCCAACTGTGGGGGACAAGGATACAGTAGGTGCAGTTGTATAGGTGGGTGTAAATCCGATAAGTGTAAGTGTCGTAAAGAAAAAAAATATGTAACTCGAAGTGTCACCATAGTGCAACATGTTTCAACAAATAGTTATGTATTGTAAATCATTCATACAAAATAAATTTCGATGATGTAGCACGCAAAGGTGGTAGGTGTATTTCTATTTATAATTGAGTTTGATTTAGAAGAAAAACGATTTAATTTCTCACTGGCCGCTTTGTATGTTACCATCGATTTCGGTCATTGGAAAAAAATGCAAATAAAAACACAGAATTCTTTTTTTGTTTTCCTCAATTACCGTTAATACGTATTATATTTTTTATGTATACTTATTTATTAAATGTACTCATGTGCCATTTCACAGAAGACTGCAAGACTGTTTTTATTAGTATATAAGAAATATTTTAGTTTTTACTACATACTTGATTGTATCAAAATAAATATATTTCATATTTAATAAAAATAAAAGTAGTTTTAATCATCCTGTCTAGTAGATGCCAAGCATTATACATAATGCCCGGGCAATGTGATGAATTTAATAGTATTTATTATATTGGCCGACAGTATTGGGCATTTTTTATATAGCCCGGGCATTATGAAAAATGACCACTTAATCATATGGTCCATAACAGATATATAATTTAATTACTTAACTCCCATATACTTTACAAAAACAATTGACCAACTTACCTAACCATCAAGCAGAGAAATCATCCTAAAATAGATCATAACAATATTGTAAATTTGACTACAAAGAATGAAAAGTGGGGCTGCAAATCGTAAATACAAATGTAATTTCTGAATAATATCCCAGTAACTTAACCATAAATAGCGGTTTTCCTAAAAGTGGGTTAACAATCTTATAAAGCTCCGAAAACAATCTTTCAGCTTCGCCACCAAATAGATTTCTTCTTTTATTGCCATTTCGGTCTGTTATGAGAATTTTTATGTGTTTGGTGTGTAGGGCTATTAATTAGTCCGCTATCGTTAACATTTTATGGCGGTTTTGTTGCTTTAAGACAAACATTTGTTGATCGTAAAATCATTAATGACCGGAAATGCTGCTTCGTTACAGTTTTCAGGTAGTTCTCGTTTACAAAATCTGAATTTTTTACTTCAGCGATCAAACTACCAGATCCGGTTATATAAAAAAACGTTTTTATATCCTGAACACACACAAATTGACAGATAAACAGATGTGGGGGTTATTTCAATCTACGAAAAATGTCTCAGACAATAATTATTGTATAAGGGGTTCGATTCTGCATCGATAACTGTTTTGCAGTATTCAATGTGGGTTTGGAATATTTTTATTATAAAAGAAATTTAGTATAAGTTATAAGTTGTAAAAAAATTATTCCAATGAACCTACTGAACCAATCAAAATTCTGTACTACGTTCACTGTTATATCCATAATTCAAAACTAAACAACAACATCACCTGTTTAAAGAAGAAAGTAAACCCCAATAAAATATCTTCAAGCAAAGAACTCGATGAACTGCAATCCCAATCATAAATGTAGTCAGATTATTTTATTGTGCAGTGGAACCTTCATGGGTTTTATACCCATAATATATAATTAAAATTTTTAATAAATGAACTATCACCTAAAATACTTCGACTTCAAGGGACCCAGTTTAAAAATATCAATCTAAATCTTCGAAATTATCAATGTTTTCTAAAAAATAGAAACGCACACCAAGCCAGTGGCGGAGTAGCTATCTTCACTAGAATAGATATACAAGTTAAACCAATTGAATTAAGTACTAGTCTCGAAGCTGTAGCTGTAACAATTACTTACCAAAAACATATTAACATTTTTGCATAATATATCTGCCTCATCCTAGCGATCTTGGTTTACAATAATTAAGAAATCTTATAAATCAAATTCCACACCCAAAAATAATTTTAGATGATATGAATTGCCATCCTTCGGCATAGGGAAGTCATAAAACTGACAAACTCGGTAAATTATGAATTATTTTATTGATTCCTCAGATTTATTACTACTTAAAATGGAAAATCGACCAGATTTAACTCTAACAACGGCTTATTTTCCAATATAAATTTGACATTATGTAGCCAATCATTAACAAGTTATCTTTTATGGAAAAATTTAGAATCACTACACGACAGTGATTATTTTTCCATTCATCGACTTAATAAATCTCAATCTCCTAAATTCCCAATATATCAATCTTGGAAATTAAAAAATACCAGTTGAAACTACCATTAGAACGACATCAAATGGAAAATTAAAAATTTCCAATTAAGCAGTGACATAAACTCTGACATTAGGTCTTTTAATAATATCATAACAAAAGCTGCCTTAAGTAATATCGGTAAAACAAAACTCTGTAATAGACAACCAGTGCATTGTTGAACCAGCGAAATCACACTAGCTCTATATATCTATAACAAAACGCGTGTTTAATAAACTTAAAAAACATAATGCGAAAGAAAATTTACTTTATTTCAAGAAACTCAGATCAAGATTGAGATGTCTCATAAAAAAAGCAAAAGAAATACAGGGGAAAATTAGGTCTCTACTATAAATTCATTGACCCGTTCATTAGGTCTAAAATTCGTAAACTTAAAAGTTACAACTCTTTTAGACATATAAATACCTTAACTCTTGGTCAAACACTAATTAATTGTAACAAAGCTAGTGCAGAAATATTTGCTGATGTTTATTAACAAAATTCTAGCAATAATGATATACCTCAGGAAATTTTTAACACACAAGGAAACTTTAGAATCCTCTATTATCACCATAAACTATATCAATGATATTCAAAACATCGCCAGAACTCTTTAAGAATTAGAATTTGCTATTTCTGATTTTGATCGGATTGGATACCACCAATATTTTTTAAAAACTTGCCATTTACAGCTAAACTAGTTTTACTAGATTTACTTAATATTTGTTTTCTAAAAAACAAATTTCCTAATCTTTGGTCCCAGGCAGTAATAATTCCCATCATCAAGCCAAATAAACCTAAATATAAGACCACTTCTTACCGCCCCATCTCCGCTTACCGCTTTCCTGTAGTATGTGTAAAATCTTTTTAAAATTATAAAACTTCGTCTATATGGCACTATATGGCTTCGTATGGCACTTAAAAAATAATAATCTATATTCTCCTTATCAAAGTGGCTTTTAAATAGATAGATCGATGTCAGATAACCATGTTACTCTACAAATCTTAATTAATGAAGCTTTTTCAAACAACCAAAAACTAATTCCATTTTTTTATATAAGCCAAGCTGTTGAGAGAATTTGGAGATACTACATTTTAAAAAATCAAAGCGATAACGAGATTCATGGTAACACATTAGCATTTGTAAACAATCTTTTAAATAATATATCAATAGAAATTAGAATAAATGGCTTTAAAAGTTCAACAAGAACATTAGATAAAGGCGTCTCTCAAGGTTCCATAATCATTCCAACATTCTTCTTAATTGCTATCAATACTGTTATTCATAAAATAAGAGTTCCTATTAAATCCATTATTTATGAAGGCTACATTGTCGTTTATACTAAATAAATTAATGTTGGACGTTAAAACTGGTTTAACTTCTCTAGGTTTAACTTTTACCAGAGTGCATTTAGAACTAGTCTAAATTAGTCCCACTAGTAATCTACAAGTTCTAGCTAAAGAGATACCTCTAAACATAAGGAGACAACAATTATCACTAAACTACATTGCCAAAATTTCAATTCAAAAACAAGATCCTCTTTGCTCTCAATTTTCCACCCTGGCATCCTCTCTTTTAAAAAGACAAAAAACTGTAAATCTAATAGATCTAATAGAAAGAATAAAAGTCACAAATTTTACCATGAATCAACTTAGCCTATTGTTATACAAATGCAATATCTTCTCTATGAACAAACCGCCTACCGACCATTAACCTAACACTAGGAAAGTACCCCAAATCATATACAAACTTCTCGATACTTTAATATCTTTTTGCAGAAATCATATCCCGTTACTTCAACTATTTACAAATCGTTGCCGATGCCTCTAAAACTCCCAGATAGACATGCCGCTGTTTCCTATTCTGATGAAGAAAACTCCTTCAGCATACACTTACCTACAAATTGTAGTATTCTTACAGGCGAGACCACAGCTATATTAAAAACCAGATTTACTTAATGCGTTATTGAAATTAAAGCAATAAAAAATGAATTATAAACACTTCAAAAGGAAGATCAACCAGCAATCACAAACCGTATCAACTTAGATGATACTACAAAAATTACAAGATTTTCTTACAGTGACATGAAACATCTGATTAGAAAAAAAAGTTCATTGCAATAACATTTGGTAAAATTACTGGGAAAATTCAGCAACCAAATTAAACCCAATATGCCCAAAGGTGAACAGCTCTTTGAATAACCCCACAAGTAGACGAGATCAAGTAATTATAAACCGTTTAAGAATTGGTCATACTGCTGTCACACACAAATTTTTAATCAGTAAAGATCCACCGCCAATTTGCAATAACTGCTTCACTTGATTTACAGTGAAATACGTCCTGCTTGACCGCCTATGTTTCCAAAATCAAAGAAGAATGCACAAAATTTTAAACTACCTCAAATCTATATTCACTGATAAAAATTGAAATGTATTTAATTACTTAAGAAATATAAAATTACTATTTAATGTACATAATCGTATTAAAACTATTGTGTTTGTAATCCCAATAATTACCCTGCGTGGTTGATATGCTATACAGTAGCGCACCTAGAATTGTCCTCTGGGGGTGTTTTGGTTGGGCACCGAAATGTTTTAATGCTACCTCCACCATTTTAAGTAATTAAAATTTGTAAATAACAGTATCGGAATAGGGTCCTGGGAGGGGGTTTGACCCCCAAAGTGTTTTTCTTTAATAAAATAAGTAAAACAGGAAAAAACAGTTAATATTAGAAAAACATAATTTAAACTAGAAGAGTATTGAAAAACGAATCTATTTTAAACAAGTTCTAGAACGAGACAACTTTGGAAAACATGCACCTGCAGAAATAGTTCATAAATAATTAATTTAAAACAGGTAAACAGATTCACCTGTTTACCTGTTTATTGACACTATATAAATAAATATAAATTGTCACATAAAATAAAAATACGAACCAGTTTTGTGCTGGTATAATACCAATAATAGTTTACAAGTAAAACAAGAAAAAATCAGTTGATGTTAAAAAACATGATGGAATTAAACTGGAAGAGTATTGAAGAGTTAACCTATTTTAAACACGTTCTAGAACGAGACACCTACAAAAGTAATTCATAAATAATTAGTTTACATTCAACAATAATACCAGTAACATAAACAGGTTCACCTGTTTTTCCGTTTATCGACACGATATAAATAAATATAAATTATAACATAAAAGAATAGAAATAAGGACCAGTTTTGTCCTGGTTTAATACCAAGATTGCGATTATTTGTTATTGTTGTCAATAAACAAATGCAGTTTTACTTACTTTTTAAATAAAATTCATGAAATACATAGAATGGTTAAGTCTACAGAAAAATAATAAATAGTGTTAATAAACATTTTTGTTGAAAATTAACTCACCTATATTTCTTCTAGTGCACGAAAAACTCTATGTTTTTAGTGCACTTTCCCTCTTCAAGGTGGTTTTTGCCAGTGGAAGAAGTAGCAAACTTTTTCCATCGTTTTTGGTATCACAAAGTAGACCTTCTTGGAAAAATTAACTTTGTTCGTATGATTTTTTGAGGTTGTGGCATTTTCGTGTCTGACAACTGGAGTATGTTATATACTGATAAATATATTAGTATCTCATTCTTTCTTTGCTTATACAACTTTGATTTTTTTTACAAAAATGTCAAATAAGACAGAAATGTCAGTGGAATGCTCTTCGTAATTTTGACAATTTTAGCATGTGTGTCACATGGGGAGATATTTTTTAATACAGACGATAACAGCACCATTCAAAATTATGATAATGAACCCACATACAATATTTATAAATGGGTACAGCAATTACAGCTGCAGACTTGCGTTTTTGTTGGAATAGGACTTAAATATTATGCTGTGAGTATTGTGAAAAAAAGTTTTAATGTCGGTAATATTTTTTAAAACTTAATTAGCAAATAATCTGTAGGTTTACTTTGGGTATTATTAAAATCATTTAATATTTTAAGTTATTTTTTTTTTAAATAAAAAATAATTTTCAGATCCGCAAAGATTTCGTACAACGTTCTTAATTTGTTTTGATTTATGTTGCCTATTTTTATTTATGTTGGGTTGTTTAAGAATAAAAGAATCCTTAGCCATATAATACAAGATATACTGACCGTTGCAATACCTGCTCGTTTCTCTAGTTGGACAGAGAAAACTAAAGCTAATATAATTATTTTTTATAACTAACTAAATTTTTATAATTAACTAAAAAATAAAAATAAAATCCTTAATAAGCCTTAATATAAATAAACATTTCACACCTAGAATAAGAGTATTTCAAAACATTGAAAGATATTGTAGCCTTCTCTCTTGACGTCTTGCTGTTGCACTGTCTACTGCTTCTTTTTGTTTTTCTTCCTCTCAGACCTTGAATTTTTCTGTCGTGGAATCCGTGGCTACTTTTTCTATTGTTTTTGGCATCGTACCTACTTTCCTGATTGTCTGTCTTTGGCAACCAACCGACTAGACCATGATCATGTGGTCGATCAGTTAATCGAATCAGAGTCGATCTGACCATCCTCTGGATCCCAATCTTAGCAAGGATGTCTCTGGTCTTCAAAAGTCTTCTTGTGGCTTGGTGGAAGAAATACCTTGTCGTTTTCTTAGCCACTTCCCTCAATTGTTTATACTGGGGCCTTTCTTTGATGGTTTCATTTGTAGTATATTGATCCATCGATGATCCTGTAACATGACGTCTCTGTTGCTTTAAATTTCTTCCAGTTTAATACCGAAATAGAGCTCCAAAGTGACAGCGTACACGTACAGCATTGCCGTTCTAATGTAGGCCTGGTTTAACTGGACCTTCTTGCCTTCGTTAGTAAACTGGATCTAAAATAGTACAGCAGTATTAGTTTTTTAGCAGTGTTTGCTTTTACCTTGATCTGTTGTGTATTTTTCTTGACGTTAAGTTTCCTATCAAGGTGGACTCTTAGGTACTTGACTGAATCTTCCGACTGAAACCTCTTTTCTCCTACTGTTATTTCTACCACTGGCGGATTGTCTCTTGGGTGAATATGATGAATTGTGTCTTCTCGGCGTTGATTTTAATCTTCCCTTTTTTGCTGTATTTCGTGATTTTTCAAAGTAATTTACTATGTTTTGGACTATTCGTTTGTCATCCTTTCCTGTTGCATAAATCACCGTGTCACCTGCGTAAAGGGCTGTGGTTGTTGTTGGATTTCTTGGTAAATCCAAAACAAAAATGTTGTATAAAATAGGGCAAGAGTATACTGTTCTGAGGAGTCCCTTCTTGTATTTCTTGGATTGTAAACGTCTTTTGGTCAGCTGAAACTTGTGACAATCTAGCTTTGTCCATCTTGTACATTAGTGCCTTCTTCTAGACCGTGTCCATTCACGTACATTCCTTCTAGATGTCCAGTATGGCCATTCCTGTTTTCTGTTGAATCTTATCTTTGTGTCACTGACAACTCTTGCTAGTTCGGTTCGCAATTTCTTCCTTTTCTAAATCCGAACTGGTGCTCCTAAATCCACATGTTTTATCAGCCTTCTGTAGATGATTTTTTCCAGTACTTTTCCTAGTGTTTCAACTAGTGTTAAGGGCCTGCAGCTTTCCGGCCCTTTTTTTTCTTGGTTTTAGTAGGGGGTGATTTTGGCATGCTTCCAATTACTTGGAAAATGTGCTTTTTTTAAGCAATATTTGAAGATATAGTACAGTTGTACTTTTAAAAGTTTCTAGAGAGCGGTGTTATGAATTACTTCTGATTTTGGAGCTTTGCTTCCCTTTAGTCTTTTTATGACTTCTGTTGGGTTTAAATTTCTTTTTCTTTTATTCTTTCATATTCTGGATTAACCTCCTAGATGGCTCTTGCATCCGATATGCTTTGTTCTGTCTGTGTGTTGCTGCCATTCTTCTAGCGATTGCAACCATTTCTTCTTTAGTTTTCAAAGTGTGTTCCCTCGTCGTCTATGATTTATTTTGTTTTCCTCTTCGTTTGGCTTTCAGTATTTTTCACACATTTTCATAGTTTTCCTTTGCATTCCTGATGTTTTTGTGCCTTGTTTTTGTAAGATTTCTGAGTCTTAATCTGATTTCTTTGGAAAGTGCGCCTTCGTAGTCCTTAAATTTCTGTATTTTAGCCTCTGGAAAGCTCTACTGGCCCTATTTCTGTCTTTGTTGATATCCATCAGTTCATTCGGTATAATTATTTCTCTATTATTCGTCATTACATTAGGGAAATTGTCGTTCATAACTTGTTGTATTTTCCTTGTTATTCTTTCTTTTTTTCTTTCCAATTCTTTAAGTAACGCAAAGCAGTCCCTAGGTCTCTTTATAATTTGCCACGTTTATTAACCACGTGACCTAAAAGACCAATGAGAATGTCACGTGGTCAATACACCAGGACCATTAGAAAGATATGCAGGGACTTCTTGTCAGTTTTCGAGACGTCAGTTTTCTCTGTCTCACTTTGAGAACGCGACTGTATTTTAGCAGTTAGTCTTATATTGTATGTTTATATGTTTATAAAAGAACCTTAAAATAAATAAAGTTGTCGTTATAGCTAAATATTTATTAAAATTATTATTATTTTTAGTTATTTGTTGAAAATGTTAATTACAAACAAAACAATACTATAAAATCAACCAACTATTTCTTAGGAATATGTCACTACTCTACGTTAGAAACCTGGAACCTTTGTTCTAATAGTTTAGCCAAAACGAGACGACACAAATGCACGTTCAAACTTAAGCCAGGAGTTTATCAGAGTCGGGTACACAGACGGTTCTGTGATTTTAAAGTGATGATCAAAAATAAAGATTGCAGTTGTATGTCGTCGATTTTACAGGAGAACTTATATAAAGTAAGAGGTAAAAAAAGTGTTTATTCTAAAGTTGTTTTAAATTATGAATATTCTGAAAAAAATTGAGGCATTTAAAAAAATGCACATTGTAACTATATTTTCTGTGTAACATTAAAGTATGCTAACTTATTAACGTATTAACATATGTAACGTCTTAATCTTATTAAGACCAGGGCGTTTAGTAACACCAAACTGCTGGAAGAAACGAGGGGCGAGATTCTTCGAATATCCTTAAGGATATTCAAGAGAAAAACGCCCAGCGTTCTATTCATCACAATGGTGCTCTACCCGACTGCTCAGCCCTGGGTTAGTTCCCTGTTCATTCTCTCTCTACACCAATGCCAGAAAGGTACAGGCAATAAAAATACTTATTAAGTCACAACAATGGTATATTTATTTATGCAATAAAAAATAAACAGAATTTAAATTATAAATGTGTAACAAAAATAAATTAAACTGAGATTCATAGATTATGCCGGTTGCTGGTATAAAATAACTAAAGTATAAAAAAGGTACTCAGCTAAATGGGTCGTTCAGTTCTTCAGGAAGGGTTCCGATCCTTGTGGAAGTTAGCCACTGTCGGTGGTTGTTTGTTGAGTTAAGGGGAGTTGCTGGTCTATATAATAACAATCATTTTCGTCCCATGTTGGTAGATGCGTTTCAAATTCTGTTCTGATGCATCAGTGAATTCGTAGGTGTTTGCTGATTGTTGCCCAAGGTATT
Source organism: Diabrotica balteata (assembly GCA_918026665.1). Lineage (NCBI taxonomy): Eukaryota > Metazoa > Arthropoda > Insecta > Coleoptera > Chrysomelidae > Diabrotica > Diabrotica balteata. The sequence continues at coordinate 184,058,301 of OU898277.1, read as the reverse complement.
GGGCTTGGGTTGGCTGTTTTCTTGTTACTTCCCACGGTGTGTGGATGTCTATTTCTTGCTCCCCACGGTAGTGGATAGAAAATTCAAACAAAGATTAGTTTTCTCCCAAAAGAAAAGGCTGATCAGAAATAAAGCTGAGTATTCAGAGAGAAACAATCTCAGCAAACTCACAGCGTGGCATTAATAAAAATAAGTATGTAGGAAAAGATTTTTATTAGTAAGATTTACAGGAAATAAATTAATAGTGGTACATAGATACAGTAAAAAAATAAAGTGAATTAAAAGCATGTACCGTTTTTGAACCGAGAAGATTTTTGTTGTGTTTTTAAAGATCATGTTGATGTTAAAACATAAACAAAGTTATGTTGATCATTGTTGTGACGTCTTCAAATATTTTTTTGTTGTTTAAGAGAAAATATCTATTTCACTTTTGGTAGCTCCGTTAGGTGCTATCTATGTACACTTTCTGTTGGGTTTCTTTTTATAAAATATATTCATTAATATTTTCTTCTTTCAGGAATTTCATACATTTTTCACCTCTTGCATTTTTTGTGCTTAATCCGAAATTTCCATTCTTGATTTCTGAGCCTTCAATCTTTCTTCCAATTTTGGCGTTAAAATCTCCTATTAATATTATTATTTTAGTTTCTTTGTTGTTGTCTATAGCTTTTTTCTAATTAAAAAGAATTCATTTTATCCTCAGTTGATTTTTTAGTTAAATCCTAAACCTGCTTTAAATCTTAATTGTAGTTTGTGAATTTAATATTAAGATCGTATATTTAACCCTATCCCAGATGCTATGAGTTATTTGAAATTGTATTAAAATGCTAAGATTGATAATACAGGGAAAAATAAGGGGAGGAAAGAGAGTTTTAAAAAGAAAAGTATGATAGTTAAAAAATTTAATAATTTGTTTAAATGCTGTCAATAAAACTCTTCAGAACAATGGTCCATAGAGTTAAGATAGTGATGGTGATATCCAACCTCCGATTTGGATCTTTCACAGCAACACATTGTACCTTTCCTATACGAAATTTAATGTTAGAATATCTAAACATGACTTAACTGACTTAGAAATAAGTTTTGATTTTTCTTGTAAGTTTTAAATATATTTTTTGGCATGAGAACAATCTGCTTCAGTTAAAATGTAACAAAAGGCATCATTTACACCATTTTAAATAACTACAAAACACGCTTTTTCTGCTTCAGGATTTCCAATGTGTTACATCCCGCCGCTTCCTTACTCCATATGCAAATACAACGTTTGCGGTTTGTCCAAGTGCAGTTCCCTGACAGTTGAAAATTCCGTATACTCGGTCCGGTGCGATGTGGCTTGTATGACTGGAAATCCGGTGAGATATTTAGTTTTTATTAACATAACTTGAAAACTATTAAAAGTTTTTTAAAACATGTTGTATAGATTTAATTTAAGATTTCTATAATCTTTGTAATCATTGTAGTAACTTTGAATTGTGGTAGATTTTAAGAAATTTGAAAGACTGGTTTATGTAATGCCATTTTATTCCTATTGATTTAAGAATTTTGAAGATTTTGTCAGTGTCACCTTTGATGTAAGGAAGAAAAGCTTTCGCATGATGAGGGTCTGAGTCTTTGGATTGAGATTGAGTGGGAGATTGATGTCTGTGGATGCTCCCATTGATGTGATTTTCGCGATAACTGTTTTTGATGAGGGCTTTGAGAAAGGTTTTATTCATAATATCTTTTATTGTTTTCCCCAGATAGATTATTGGATTATTAATGATTGGTCTGTAGTCTGGAGAATAATTGAGAGTTGAAATAATGCAGTTTAATTTTACTGCACATTTTCAAAAATTCATCAAATTTTATCTTTCTGTTCAATAGTAACTCAAAATTATAAAATTTCGTATATGTTTATTATTCCGGCTTTATTTTCTTCTTAAGATGCCAAAAGAAAGCATATATTTTCCAAAATATAATAAAAACAAAATTAGATATTAGGTTTTTACCCACATATGAAAGAGGCAGGTTTAAGGAAAAATGTTGGCACCAACGACCCCCTCACAAACACAACCAACCATTAGTCCTGGCTACCGTAAACTGCCGCAAATCATTCCAAACGATAGAAATTAACAGCGTAATGAAAGCGTTGGAGGAGAAAGTGGCATATATTATCGGTACCCTATACTAATAATGCAACCATGTTTGTAGGATTACACAAAGATACAACGTTTACAAAAATCAAAAAAAGAATCACGGTATCACCCCAACTTTTAAAGCAGTTCTGAAAAATACATTAAAAAATTGGAGTGGAAAGCTATAAAGGAATTAATGTCGACGGCAAAATGCTCTCACTCCTATGAGTTATGAATAACATTGTTTTGATAACAGATAACTTAAAAGAGATTGGAACAATGCTTGCTGAGTAAGATGTCACACTTTATAAAGTTGATTTAAGCATAAAGTTTAGAACGACACAATACTTGACAAATCTGGTACCAAGCGAAAATCCAAAAATCGACTGCAATGAAATGTTATAAGTCCTTAAGTATGAGTACTTATGTTATGAAATTAAAATTGCTATTGACAATTAAACTGCTGAACTCCAAAGAAGACACTCTAGCATACGCTGCATATGGAGCTCTATCAGACATCTTCAATCGCAAAATGACAATTTTATTTTTTTTTTTGAAATGAACACTTTTGACCAATATGTGTTTCCAGTCATGACTTACAGAGCTTAACTCAATTGAATAAAAAACGCTCGCTACTGGAACTGACTCACAAAGTCAGAGAGATAAGAAAAAAAGCAGCGCTACAGATGTCATAGAGTGCATAGCATGGTTAAAATGGAACTAGCCGGGCCATGTAGCCGGAATGAATGACGGGCGGTGGACCCAAAAAATTACAGTGTGGAGAAAACGATCAAAGAAGAAGCAGAGGTAGAGCACCTACTCATTGGACAGACGATGTCAAAAGAATCGCTGGGATTTGGCTGCAGGAAGCTCAAGACTGAAGGAACTGGAAGGACTTAGGAGAGGTGTATGTCTAACTTTGGATGCAGCAGGCTGGATGTTATTGATGTTGATCTTTATTAATGCACTTGCAAGGTCTTATAAACAAAAGGTATTAAATGGATGAGCGATAGTTGCGAAAGGCAATGTAGACAGCAAAATCGAGACAGGATCTGCATACTTTCTTATCATATAATCACTAGTTTTTTAAGTTATATCTAGTTAATACAGTTTACTATTTTTACAGAAAATAAACCACATATTTAGTTAAAAATAGGTTTATTTTTAAGGTTAACTAAACTTATTTTAAAGTAAAATTATGGCTTATTGCCAATAAAAATAATAATTTGTATTAAGATACCACATAGTGGCAGCGACATAAAAAATGCAGTTGTTCACCTAACTACAGTTATTTAGCAAGCTGCTTGGACGTCTACCCCAGAATTTACTCACAAACACAACTCTGAGTCCTTTCCGGCTCACATAAATTCACTCATCTTGGAAAAAAGAAAACTGCGAAAGAAGTGGCAGCTCACTAGACATCCAGAAGATAAAGCAAATCTTAATAGAGCTTGCAGACTACTCAAAAGAAAAGTGATCCAACATAAAGACAATGGAATCAACAGATATTTAACGAACCTCTCACCTGCAGATAATACAAACTATTCGCTGTGAAAACTAACAAAAAATTTAAACACAACGATTAAATGAATATGCCAATCAGGAAACAAAATGGCACTTAGGCTAAAACTGACATAGATAAAGCACATACTTTTGCAAATCATCTATACGAGGTATTTCAACCGCATCAGAGGGAAGTCTCAGTTGAAGGAGGGCAGGGTATTCATGAAGTCGTTAATGCACCACATCAAATGGCTTCACCTATTAAATTTATTAGAAAATCGGAGATCAAAGAAATAATCAATAATCTGGAAAATAAAATTACTTACATATTTAATTCAATATTAAAAACAGGTTATTTTCCACTCCAATGGAAAGTTGCTCAAATTATTCTTATTCCAAAACCTAATAAAGATCACACGGAAGTATCTTCATATCGCCCAATTAGCTTGTTGCCTATTATCTCCAGTATTTGAAAGACTTTTTCTAAGAAGACTGGAGATTATTTTATATGATAGTAATGTTTTACCGAATTATCAATTTGGGTTTAGGAAACAACATGGTACTATCGAGCAAATTCATAGGGTGGTAAAGACTATCAGAAATTCGCTCGAACAAAAAAATTACTGCGCTGCTGCATTTCTAGATGTCTCTCAAGCATTCGACAACGTTTGGCATGTAGGTCTTATCTCTAAAATTAAATCCATATTTCCTCATCTCATAAGCTCACTTGTAAGATCCTACCTGACAGATCGATCCTTTCAAGTCAAAAGAGACGGGGAAATCACTAACCTGTTTCCAATTTGTTCCGGAGTTCCACAAGGAAGCATACTAGGACCCACTCTCTACTTAATATACACATCTGATCTCCCAACGACGACCAATACAACAATCGCTACATATGCTGATGACACAGTTATCATGGCTTCAAATTCTACGATTTGGCGAGTCCAAGATAACAGTGTAAAATCAACACAAATAAGGTTTTCTTTAAAAAAAGATGTCGCGCCACCAGTTTCTATAAACAACACTCCACTACCAGTTAATACCGTCGTTAAATACTTAGGAATTCATTTGGATAGCAAACTTAATTGGGGTATTCACATCTGGAAGAAACGCCTTCAACTCAGCTTAATCTACAGGAAAATGTATTGGTACATGAGTCGAAAATCTAATCTAAGCCTAGAGAAGAAACTTCTAATATATAAATGTATTTTAAAACCGGTATGGCAATATGCAGTACAAATCTGGGGTACAGCAAGTAATACCAACATATAAAAACTTCAACGATTCCAATCGAAAGTACTGCGCCAGATCTGCAATGCCCCTTGGTACATTACAAACTACAGATTACACCACGATTTACAGTTACCAACAGTTAGCGAAGCAATATCTGCCGTAAACGCTGTATAAAAGACCAGACTATCCATCAGGCTATCCAAATTCGCTGGCCACGGATTTGATCAACATTTCACACGAAAGAAGATTAAAACGACCAGACCCTTTGGACCTCTAGTAAACATGGAGAAACAGAGTATAGTGTCACAGTGCGGTGAAATAACAAGTTTTTATTCTGGTGTTTTCTAAATCTTTTCTTGATTTTTTTTTCTTTTTTTTTTTTCATTTTTTAGTCTTGTAATACTTATATGTGTGTCAGTGATGTTTATCTGTATTAAACCTTGTTTGTTAAGTTGAAGTTTAAATTAATTGGTATATCATATATTATATTATTATATTATGTCTTACCTGGGTGCTTGCCACTGGGCGGCGTCCCACTATGTTATTGTACATAAATGATACATATTGCTTATTGTTTGTAATGAGACAGATTGCGATAAACATTGGATGTTAAAAAAAAAGAAAGTATTAAGATGCCACAAGGAAATAGCTTTGGAACAAAGTCTAGTTAAGTTTTGTCAGTTTTTTCATTTGAAATAAGAGGTATAATTATCCAGAAATATAAAATTATTAATAATATCTACAAATCTGTTTATATTTTAATTTTAAAGACCATTTTTTATCATCCTGTAAAATCTATTAAAAATTCTCTATTTTCAGTCATATGTAAATCGATAAACTATTTTTCTTGTAGTTTTGCGAAGGACCGATGCACCGGTCGTCCGCTCCACCAAAAATCAACTCGCATTGGTCGAAGTGGAGTCATCAGGAAATCGCAGTCGCGGATGCTAGTGAATCACGGCCCAGCAGGACTTCCAGCGAACCGTCTACTAGCAAAAAGCTACATTCGGTCGCTACATGCATAAATAACTATAGGTTAGTGGTATTCGATAACAAAATTTATAGTTTGCATATATATATGCTTGTGGTATTTGTAATCAGGGCCGTGTTTGGATAAGTTGGCAGAAAAATTTATTTTTGATGCCAAAAAAGTTTAAATTATGTCAAACTTTTTATTTGGTAATACTGACAAGTTGTGATCTGAAATTAGTTTTTATTTTTGTCTAAAAACAAGTACTTCTAGAATTGAACTAATTGATAAAAAATTTGTCTGACAAGTAGAGTCAAAGATAGCTAGTCCAAATGTCCAAATGTCCATTAGATCAGACCACATACATGACTGACAGAGCTCAGTTACGCTTAGTGTAAGAAATGTTGATAACAATTAACAATATTAATGACAATTACTAAAAAATTAGTTTGCATGTATTTATTAAACAACACCACAAAAGGATCAATTATTTTCTAAAGTCTTTACAGTATGTGGAAAAGTGTAACACTACTACTGATAAAGCATCGAATGTAATATGATTTTGAAAGTATATATAAGGAATTATTTCTTAAAACCGAAGTTGCGTTTTACAAACATGTTCATAAGATTCTGTCATATAGTAAAAACCTTACCAAAGAACTATTGCAGCTGAAGAAGACAAGTTTAATAGCTATGAGAAAAGTATGAACCATCTTGATGAATAATGGTATTATTGACATTTAAGCGGTAATTAAACATAACGACATTTAATATGGATAGAATTTTAAATAAAACTGATTTAGTTGTCCAATTAGAGCAGCTATTTCTTAAAGTTTCTTAAACTAAGTGCTTCAAGGTCCTGCCAAAATCAGATTTCTCAGACCTCAATCTTAAGCTCATACGATAATTGCGATGATTATATATTCCTATATCTGTAAACAAGTATTTCTTAGACACAGTTTCAGTAAACAGATTAAGAAAACATTTTAAAAGCTCACTTACAGTTTCATCTATTATATATCATCTTAATACTTGTCTAAAGAATAAAGTTATTAATACAAATATTTTTTTTTGTTACATTTTTGTTTTTTCAGTGCACCTAGATTATTTTTTATTTTAGGTTAAAATGCTTACCCAAGTATGCTGTAGGTTCGATATGAATGCTTGTTTAAGTTTGCATGAATTTTTAGCGGTAATAGGAGCTTTTATGCATAAACAGACTTAATGAAAACAAGGTTACAACCTCCTGAGTCTAAGCTTAGAATACACAAAACAGAAATTGGATTAAAAGACACATATGGATATGAAACGTGGACCCTTTCAGCCACTCGTAAAAATCAATTAAGAATATTTGAGCGCATAATATTCAGAAAAATATTTGGACCCATTTATTCTAGAGAAAGCTAAGGCCCATAAAGGATTGTAGCTCAATTAGGACAAGAAGAAGTGAATATCTATTGTAGACCTTACATCAGTTTAATTTTAAGATGTTTTATTTGAAAGAAAACTAAAACAAAACATACGGATTGCTAATTGAACAACTATCGACTTATAACTGAGTCTGTGCATTGGTTGATGAATTAAAACATTGGACATTAGAACAAAAGAAAGCACATTGGAACAAACTTAATTAAACAAAATCTAAAATCAGTCAAAGATATGTACTGATCTAACGAAAAAAACTTTTTTTACTTCCTGCCTTTTATAATTCTGGTTATAATTGTATGATGTGACTAGGTTTTAAATAAATACCAAAGGAGTCGTTGCAAAATACACCATCAGACAAAGCAATCACCAAATTCCATTCTAAGAAATACTAGTTTTTGTCTACTCTACTAACCACCAGGTTTTTGATTTAACTTCACGCTGCTATCTAAGAACATTTAGAGAGGCCATCAAATTCTAAAACTACCCAATAAACTAGAGTAGTAGGGAAGAAGAGTCTGTATATAAATTTCTATTACCATGTCAGAACAACCAACAGATCCCAAACAAACTTTAGGATTGTTAATATCGTTAATATAAGAAAAGATCATCAGTGAGTAATAATCAGTTAAGTCCACGATTATTATCTTTGGTAATGTCTATCTTTCTTGAAGATTAAACGTCGTGGAAAAATGATACCAACTTGCAACCTACTCTCAAATCAATCTTTCGTTACAAAATGCCAGCCAAAAAATGTTAAACTCTTTTACTATAAACTCTGATTTCAAAAACATTTATTACACAAAAAACCTAAAAATATTATCCTAACCTAATAATATCTCTGTGTATATTTTAGGAACTCAAAAGGTTTAGATTGTCTTGGGCCCGGAACTGGATGGTGAGTAGGTAGTCCCATTTTTTTATGTTAACACGAAAAAGTTATTTATTAGATTAGAAATAGGAAGGGAGGATGTGATATATGAAGCTTTTTACTGAATGTATAGTTATATCGTTGCATACTAGATGCAGCGACTGATCTTAATAAGTTAGGCGGGGTGGATTATACCGTAGGAATTGAAAAAAGTTAAACATGAGTCACTTTTTAATGAAATTTTTATTTTTATATAAATATCTAAAAATATTGATTATATTTAAATTGTTACTATTGGTTTTTCAAATATTAAGTAATCCTTAAAATATTTTGTACCTTTTATCAATGAATGCCACTAACGTAAGATCAATGTCACTATATTAAGCATATACTATCACAATAATATTCTTATAATATATAATAATAATAATAATAATATCTTATTTAGCTGTAAGCTAGAGCTAAAAATAGTCAATTGTATTTTTCTATAGCTAATGTTAAAGTGTTGCTATAACTACTGGTGTGGGTAGACAAAGTATCACTTTAACCGCAAGGTTAGATAAAGTGACACTTTAAAAGCAAGAGTAGATAAAATGTTTTAACTTTTTTTTAGTCAATAAAATTTACAAATTCAAACACATCAAGTATTAAAAACAACTGCAATTTTACAATTAATATTATTAGAAATATCTATTTTTTGAGCATCACAACTTGTACTCGTTGGCTTAAACACTTGATTCGAATTACTGGACTGATATTCTGGTACGCCAAGTACACTTGGATACAGCAATCTTATTACTTATTGACTCTTTAATGTAAGAATCTGCAACTGATGACGATTTTCATCCACCTAAATGTTTAACTTTTACTAGATCAGCTCCAGAATTTACGAACATAGTATCATAGTATCATAGTTTTAGTATCAGATAATGAAACGATTATCACCGATTTTCTGTCGTCCAAGTTAAACACTTCTAACTTGTACAATTTATCGGACCTAGTCGCACCATGCACACCAATAGTAGCAATAACCTTCATCAACAAATAGACGTCATCAGGAGCTTTTGTCAGAAATTTAATACTGTCATCTGACTCCAGGATTTTAGACTTTTAGCTTTGTATCCTCCACCCAGGTTTTTTAGTAAGGTGGTAAACTTGCTGAATTTAGAAATGTCACAATTTTCATTCACCAACAACGTACGCTTAGCATCGAATAATACGACCATAATGACGATGGCATCGCTTTCTTCGACTTTTTAGAAAATACGCCAGAAGTATTTTTCACTCACGCCATTGATATTTTTAATGTTTTTCCACTTTCTAAAACACTGGCATATTTTCTCTTACACCATCCTAGATTTTTGTGGCAACAATAAACTTTTTGCCTCCAACGCTGCATTTTCTACATCTGATGGCAGGTTTTCTTTTGCTTGTGTCAAGTTTTTTCCGTCCATTTCGTATTTATTCACTTTGTACACAAAAAGCAACAATATTCTTCGCAAAAACCAAAACGTAACATTTGTTTGACATTTGTTGACAGAGTAATTCATATCCCTAGCAACGCAGCAACACAATTGCGATTTTTGTGCTAAAAATTACAATTTTCTTTGAAATTCTATTTTTTACCTAAACTTGAAGTCTTGCTATAGAAAAAAATGTTGTATTGCACACGACGATACATTCGTATTATCTTCTCGAGCATAATTAACGTCTCGACTGACGTCTCGACGCTAAAAAACGCTCTCAAAGTACAATTTTATCGTTTTAAAATATTAGTTTATTTCTATAAAATATAAAATCTAGTAACTTGTCATATTTACTAAATTTTGCAATGTTTTAGCTGTCCACCAAATTCAAGCAATTGCGTTTGTGAAACTGACGAACTACAGGGTGGACTAGTATTAAAAAGAAGTTACGAATTGCAGATAAAACGAAGTTAGTAAATAAATTTATTTAAACTTATTTAAAATTAAATAATTTGTTGACAAAGATAATTTGACATGTAGTTCAGCTAGTCTAGTGTTGTAATAATAAAAAATCAGAGATTCGTCATCCAACTAAAACTCTTTAGTTGTATTTTGTTAATCTGTTATACTTATTTTGATTATTATCTATGGATGTTTTAAATAATATGAAAATCAAATGAATTCTAATTGTTATTGTAATTTCCATATTGATTTTCAATAGGTTTTTTATTTCGTCACCCATTTCATTTATTCACTTTTCTTTTGATTCTTTGATTTTTAAGTCTATGGCTCTTTAGACTATAGATACTTGTTAAATCTATGATTAATCAAAGTAATATCAATTTGATTCGATATAATCTTTTAATTACTATTTTGAGGTGATTTTTGTGTATAGATTCGCTTGCGATGCAGTTTCAACCAGGTGTTTAATACCACATATTTTTCTTTTAGGAAAAATTGTATCAGACCATCACCCCTGTCATTGCGCTAGCCTAATCGGCATCTTTCAGGAAAATCAGCTACTTTTTCTAGGCGAATTTCGCCTATTATAATGTTGATGTGGTGTTTCTTGAGGCTTTTTGTGATGTTTGATATTCCTGCATAAAAGTTTTCTACCTCATTCTTTTTTTTGTCTGTTGTGGATGCAAGTACTAGTATTAGATTGAGTATAGTCTCTTTACATTGAAATTTCAGTAGCGCTATTCTTTCGAAGTAAGGAGTAAAATTTTCTGGAGATTTATCAATGTTTTTATGTCTGATAAGTGTTACGCCATATTGTTGAGGACAGTTATTTTCTCCTCCAGAAAAGTAGATAACATGGTTGTCAATTGCTAGTCTTCCTGTACCGGGCCATCTCAATCCTAATATTTCAATAATATTCCTGCTATTTCCTAAAATAGATATGATGATTTAAGGTGATGATAAATATAAGAAGATGATATAAGAAGATTTAAGATATAGTGTACTGAATACTGCAACATACGCTAAGCTGATGGAGATTTTGCAAAGGCGAATGCTCCTCAGGGTATATAGTGCATATAGGACCGTTTCAAATTAGGCTCTATATGTCATTGGAGCAGTGATACCAATCGTTTTGTTGTGCAAAGAGCTAGCAAAGATGTATGCAAAAAGGATAGATGTAAATATGGATGATAATGAAAAAGAAATAACGATAATAGAGTGGCAGAGAAAATGGGCGAATGATAGCGAAAAGGCAAGGTGGACGAAGGAGCTTATCCCGATCTAAGGCCGTGGTGGGAATGTAAGTTCAGGAAACTAGACTACTTCCTAACGCAGTTTCTGATCGGATGGTAATTTTGGCACCTTCACCAAAAGAATAGGCAAATCTGCTTCGGCAAACTGTTTTTTTGGTATCGGACACTCCCGCCCACATTTTTTACTACCAGAGATTGGCAAATGAGAGGGAAGATTTGGAGAGGCGAATGTGTTTCAGGCTAGATAACAGAAACGTTGTAAACATAATATTGAGAGAAGTACAATATATGATTTTTGGGATGATGAAGAAAAGGAAGCAGCAAGACAGAGGAGGTAATTAAACCAGGAATCTGAAATGTATGGTTAATATTATTAATTATTTTATGGCCTAACGTCTAAAATATTTTCTGATTTACAGGAATAGGTATGATTGTTCATAAGTTTTTAGTCCAAAGATTTGCATCCCCGTTTCATTTAAAAAGCGTTGGTACTAATGGGCCATTGTTTATTTTACTTGCCATAATGAGTGATTTTCTCAAGATATCCATAAAGAATTTTTAATGCGATAGCTCTTTTTTTGTTGTATTTTGCATTCTGATGCCGTTGATATTATTTTGGTTGTTCCACCTTTGTGGAGTTTATTTTTCCATTCAAAGGCAACATAACATTCCCTTTCAGACCATCCATCCACCTTCTCAAGAAAGCTGGTTAAAGGGGACCATTTATACCGAGGTTCGCTTGTCAATTTCACTATATCCGGCTACCTCTACTTAGTTTAACCTGCAAACCAATGCAGTTATTCGAGGTGTGGCACGTGGAGACATAAGTGAAAGTCTTAGCAGGACCAAAAATCATCTCCAGCTATAACAAAACTCCATACCCCATTGTTTGATATGTTGAGAATAATTATTAAGATTTTTTCATATATATTTTACATCCAAAATTTATTAACTAATACCTGCTGTTATCGATATCTTAGGAATCATATCTTATTTATATTTTTCAATTCCATCGTAAAAGTAGAGTTCCTTTTGAATATTATAATCAAACTTTTTTATTCTAAAGCACTTTTAGGCAAATCTATAACTCAGAATAATGTTCAATTATTCATTTTTAGGAAGAAATCCGTCATTTAAAATTCAACGACCTTTCAAACGAAATACTAGAGAATACAAAAGGCTGCTAAGAGGTAAAACTATTTAACAATTTATTCAAAATTGTACACGCATGACAATTTCAGATACCAGCAACAATATGGACGATGACGAAGAAGATGACGAAGATCTAGATGAGGATATAGTGTTGGAAGAAGACACAACAGAAACTACACCTAGCACTACAGAATACTTGGAAAAGGAAGAACTCGAAGAAGAAGTTGGCAAGGATTTACAGGACAGGATCACATTGATACGGAAAAATAATAATTCCACCAAATCAGGGGGCACAAAATTTAAATGTGTATCAGAAAAATTTATAAGTTGGTTATTGTTCACATTAGTATTTGCATTTTTATAGATCCTAATAATCGCAATTAAATATTTAAACATGAAAATCTTTATTGGAGAGTTTTTGTTATTATTGTGTAAAATTTAGGAAAAATAAGTTACAAAAGAATGTTTTTAAAACAATTTTTTGAAAAATAAAATATTAAAAAGAAAAAAGCTTTGTAGTTTTTTTTAAAGGGTACTTTAAAAATTGGAAAACAAGAATTACATATTATCATTTGGATCTTTTGGCTCTCCATTTTGGAGATCCCACATTCTATCCTAACTGGAATATCTATGTCAAAAGCTAACAATTTTAATAAGCTTTTAAAATTTTGTTATTTTGCTTTAAGTAATGCTCTTTTATAAATAATAATATGATTATTATTAGGTCTATAAAGTGAATAGACAAAAATGTTAATTTCATTATTATCAATCGGAAAACAAAAACTGATTCAAACAAACCTATCACAAACTCTTCCAAGGGACCGGATATCAACTGATAACCCGAGGCTTTGATAGCAGGATCTGTTTGTTTTTCTATTAACTTTAAGGTCCTTTAACGTCCTCGAAGCTCCTTACGGCAAGAAGTGCGTGTGTGCAAAGCCGTTTTTACCTCTGAATGCTTTCTAAGGGAAAACTTGAAAGGAAACCACTTTTCTTTGGTGGAAGGAAAAGTTTTCAAATCGTCAGAGAGCGTTGAAAAGAAGAGGAGAGAGAGGCGAAGTTGGTAATTTGGGATGGGAATGTACGAAGTGCGAGAAAAAGTTTTTCGATTGGAGAGATAAAAAATAGGGCAATTTGTCGTTTTCCGAAACAATTTAAAAAATCAAAGAATACTGAATAAGTACGTTTTGGTTCGATGAAAACCATAAGTGAAAAAATCAGGATGTAAAAAAATTATTTACAAGAGCATTTTTTTTATATATAAACAGAATTTTGTTACGATCTAATAACAAGTGTATTTGGAAGTGAAATTTTCAGAGAATTTACTAAATTTTTTACCTCCGGAAGCAATTTATTTAGTCAATATTGCTAAAATACAATTTAAATTTGTTATTAAAACCTGTCAATAACGGCCAAAAATATTTGTTATTATATAACAGTGGCCATTGGTATTAGGTTTTGCATCCTACAACATTTAAGATATAAATGTTTTTATTTATAATCATATGATTTTTCTTCATACTTCATAACAAAGAGGATGCTACCGACCTCAGGAATTACAGGCCCATAAGTCTACTTTCACATATTTATAAACTATTTACAAAAATAATTACAAAACGACTATTAAACAATACAAATAGTACTTACATTTACATTGAATCGTACTTACGTTTACATTACACGTTATTATTAAATCGCGAATCGTCTAAATTGACATTTAAAAATAAGTTTTTCCACTTTTCTTGTTAACCGTGTTCTTCTTTTATTTAAAATTAAACCAGATTTTAAACATGTGTTCAAAAGGAAAAGATTTTGTTACAATACTACAATATTTTATGAATATAGTGGCTAAGTTAGGATATACATGGCGATGGTTTTTCCACCACGGTAATGGACAGTTCCAATCTCCGTTCGAAATTTATTGTGGGTAATATATCATCAGACAAATACATGTCGACTTCTTGTATATCTCGCGATACAGGTGTATGTTTAGATGAGTCATGTCCAATTAATTCATCTAAAATATACCATGGACTTAAGTCATCTTTATCAGTTTCTTTTTCTTGTACTGGTTGATTTTCAAGATTTACTAAACTTATGCAAAGACTCGTTTCATCCGTTTTCCATAGGTGAAGAACCAGCTTTTAAAAAGTTTGCAGGGTGGATTCCTGGATATAAACCGCCAACAAGAAAAACTGTCAGATTCATTACTTCAGGAATGTTATGTCAAAACTGATTTGATAGTAGATAAAATAAAAAGTCCTTTTTTCGACAATTCTGCAAAAAACACATTAAAGGAAAAGACCTTATCTTCAGAAAGGCTTTTAAAGTATTAATTTCAAGACGTGGAAACTAGGTAGAACTTCACCTATTACAGGTTAAAAAGAATGACCGAGTTAGAAGAGGCAATCCGTTCCACATCGGTATTAAATAATACAGACTTAGACTTAGACCAAATCTAAATAAAAATCACTGGATTATTTGTTCTCTGCTTTCCCAAATTTTACGGCCGTTTAAAGAAATAACAAGTACAATGAGTGACCAAAAATACTTGAAGGGTAGTTCAGTGATTGTCTGTCTGCAAGAATCTTGTAATAAAATTTTAGCAAACGGTAACCTTACATCCATAGTATCCGATGTAGTACAATTACTAATATCGGGTTTAGCAAAAGGATTTAAAGGGATAGAACAGAGTGGCACATTGTCATTATGTACATTTATGGATTCACCATTTAAAGTGCAGGGTTTTTATGATAAAAATGAAGATAAAAAAATAAAAGAAAAAGTTAAGAAGCTGGTTTCTTCTATAATTAAAGAACAAGAACTATTATACAAATGAAGAACAAGAAATAATATAAACGATGTAAAAAACCTTACGAAACTAAAAAACTATTAAAAAACAGTCTGAAATTAGCAGAGCTGGGTCGGATACAGAAAAAAAGTATCCGGATACCGGATACGGATACTCAAAATGTATCCGGATACTTTTTAAAAAAGTACGAATACTTTCACTTCAAAATGTATTCGGATACAAGTATCCGGATACTTTTTTCGGATACTTCTTAGGATACTTTTAAGGATACTTTTAAAAGTGACCTAAATTGCTAGTGATAGAATTATGTGATGAGCATGTATTTTTATTGTATATAATAATAAAAAGAACGTGCATAAAATACTGGAAACAGAAATCAAAAAACACTCAAGAAATTGTTTATTACTTATGAATAATAAAACAAGAACATGATTAATCAAACCAGAACATACTATAATATGTAAAGAAAAATTAAATAAAAATAAAAACGTATTAATAAAGAAATTGCTGAAGATTTTTTCGCATATATTTACAGAAGTGCCTTTGAATTTGCCTTTGTAAGTACCAATACCTCAAAGTGTTCATCGCTTAAAGCTTTTCTTTTAGGTGTATCAATCATAGTTGCAAAAGAGAAAAGTCTTTCAACTGGTGCTGACGAAGGTAAGCATGTGTTATATTTTGTTGACACCCTTTTTAAGGTTGGGTATTCATTTAGGATTTGTAAATTGGTTCTTTTGTCCTCCAAATATCGTAACAATTCTAACTGTATTTTTGAAGTTTTATTATTTACGCTGGAACCCTGTTCCTGTTCATTATATGTAATAGTACAGCTATTGTCCACTTGCTGGTCTCGGAAATCGCTAAAATCAAAAAAGTCATCTAAATTTTGATCTCCACTTTCGTCTGATTCATTGCAACTTTCCAACTCCATTTGTTTTTTTGCAACAGTTATAATGCATTTTTTGATATCTTCTAAAGTTTTTTTGGGATTATGTACTACATTGTACCACTTTAGCTTAAATTTAGGAAGAAGAACTGCAGCTATAATTGGATCTTCCCATTCCAAATTTAAAATGTTAGCAAAACGAGTATTTAAGCTTTTAATGCACATTTTTGCTAGATGTTCTCCTCCATATTTCAATTTTGTTTGGGCAAGAAGTTTCTCATATTTATTAATTAATGAAATTAAGCTGGGTAACAAATATCCAAAAGATACATTCTCTTCACCTTGTAACAAATCTAACGTTAAAGCCAAAGGTTTCATAACTAAACAGTATTCCTCTAGGTATAATAGTTCAGTTTCCTTAAAAGGTTCTAATGTTAGATTTTGTAGCAAAATTGGAAGTTTTTCTTTTGCTTGAAGAATCTGTGAAACTGCATCAAAAGTGGAGTTCCATCTAGTGGCCCCTGGAGAACTTAGAGTATGTCCTAAAATTTTAATTATAACTTCATTGCTTTTTGGTTTATTCGATTTTTTCCATAACTGAGCACATTTACTAAATGCATTCTTTTCTCTTATGCGGATAGTTGGAATGTTTATAACAGTATTTTTATAATCTGTTGTGGCTATTAAATTTAAAGTATGTGTGGCACATCGCATATGCTTGGGTAGCTGTATATCCTGGTCTTCTAACTCTTTGCCTTCATCAACCTCTAAATGTAAAATTTGCAATTCATTTTCTTCTTCGTCAATTTCCTCATCGTCGTCCTCTTCATTTTTCTCGCCGAATACTTTAAAAGCTTTAACGAAATTGCTACCGTTGTCTGTTACTGTCCCCACAATTTTATTTTCTGTTAAACCAAATTTTAAATTTATATCTTCTAGCATCTCAGCTATGCTTCTGTAGGAGTGAACACCTTTAAACCTAAAATAAACAATGGTTCTTAAATTTTTGTTTGTACATCGTCCATGTAGAATGTACAAGACTATGAATTTGTATAGTGGGATGGCCGAAAAATAAAGGCTGTAAGATGTATTTTCGTTACAAAGAAAAATTTTAAAGAAAGAAAATAGGGTAGGACCCTTTAAAAATATTTAAAAATATAGAGTGTTTGCACAGAAACGGTGGATAAGCAATATACATATTTTCAATTGAACCATCCTATATATTTTTACAATTTTGAATTCTCCTGCATTATCTGATTTCGGCATTTTGTTTAAATATTTGGGTTTAGGAGGTATAGATATTTGAAAATCACAATTTAGCTGTGTACCTGTTTTCACATGATAATTGTTGAAAACAGAAAATCGGCTGTCTTGTAAATATCTTTTTAAGTAAGTACTAGTCAATGCGATAAATAAAAAAGGGTGATAAAAATCAATAATTTCGGACAATAAACTATTATTAGTGCATTGAATAGTACTTCAAAAGGTAAGATAGGAACTTAAGCAACGATTTTCTTTATTTTTAATTTATTGCTTCCATGCAAAAAGGTGCTAGGTCCTAAATCTAACAAATAAATATATTGCTGAAATCGGAAATCAGATCATTGACGAAACTTTACAAATGTATAAAGTTTTCCGATTGAAAAATGTATCTTCGCTTTGCCTTATTTCTATAATTCTTTACAACATGAACATACTGTATATTTAAAAATAGTTGTAAGTTTAATAATTGTATAAATTAAAGTGTTTCATCTTTTTTCATAAAATCATTCCTTTTTGGATTTTGGCTACCCCGTAGAATGATTAAATACTTAATATTTGAGATTAGGTAGATCGTAGCGTTTTAACCAAAGAAATATCGAAAAATATACAATTATAATTTATTCACCTTCTACAGGCAAGTGTAGCTGATTTGCGGATAAAGTCCTCATCTAACCAGTGAACTGTAACTCCTAAGAAGCTTCTTTTTTTATTTGACCATATGTCAGCTGTAGTGCATACGTAATTAACACCCCTAATTTTATCTTTAATAATTTGCATATTTTCATCGTGCGAATCTATAATTCGTTTCATTACTGTCTTTCTTGTTGGTATTTTCAAATTTAATCCTTGGAAGATATCCTTAAAACTTTGGTGTTCTATTATAGATATTGCACTCATTGTGCTCACAACAAAATTTATTATTCTTTTTTCAAACAGAGATTGGCTTAAAACTGATTTGCTTCCCTCTTTGGCCATTCCAAAAATGTTTGGTTGAATAAGCTTAGCTTGTTTGGGTTCTCGACTTTCGAAATCTTGAGTTGCATTAAGTCTTTTTCTGGTCAAATCTTTCTTTGAAATTTTATACTTATTATACTCGTCAATTTTATTAGGATGAATCCTTTTTAAGTGTTTAAAAAAATTTGAAGAAGAACCTTTTATCCCTTTTATGGTTTTCTTCTGTGGAAGGCAGAGTTGACAATCAGCTGTAATGTTTTCGCCGTCGTTTTCTTTTATTTTAAAGTATTTTCCATCTAGTATGGAGGAACTACAAGCAAATTGCGAACTTTGTGGATCATCAGATTTTTCTCCCATGTTTTTAACAAGTCTTGTTAGAGGTTCGGATATCATACAAACTTGGTTTGGTTCATTTTTTCCTTTTAGTTTGAAGAAATTCATAAGAGAATTTGTCTGAGATTTTCGAGGTATACTTTGGGCAGAATCGGAATCTGATAATTCTTCTTCTAGGTCTAGGTGATAATCGGGATCATCTGAACTTGTAGCAAATGGATCTTCTGGAGTGTCATCACTTTGTTCTGGATTGGAACTGGTAGATGCAACTGCAGGATCAATTGAATTCATGTTGCTCTATCTGGAATTAAAAAAAGCTTGTCTAACTTACCCCCTCATACTATCATTTTTTAAACGAAATGAGCTCTCCGATCGAAATTCGACAAAGCTAGTTTGAAAATATTTTAAGAATATCACAATTTGTCATGGCACACGAATTAAAATGAATGGTCTGAAAGGACATGGTATACAAATTTTAAACGTAACTCCATCGAAATTTTGTTATTAAATGATAAAAAAACAAAATACGGCATAAACATTATTGTTGTAGTTATTTAGTTGTATGAAATAGACGTTAGACGGGACTAAAAAAATTGTGAAATTCTGTGTGTTTTAATGTAATTTAGTTTTTTGTTTTCTTCAAATTCAAACACCACGCTGTCATTTAAAAACTTTACAAAACATCTTCATGTATATGTCTATGATGCCTATGCTAATAGAAAAAAATTAAATTTGCAAAAATTTGCAATTTTGACACCCTGTATCTCAATAAGTAATCATAATCATTTGCTCAATAATAATGATCGCGTAGTCTTTTTTAACAAATAATTATAACTTTTTTACTTACTATCCGATATATATTTAATAACTAATGCATTCTTCAAATTCAAACACCACGCTGTCATTTAAAAACTTAACAAAACATCGTCAAGTATGTCTATGCCTATGCTACTAGAAAAAATTTAAATTTGCAATTTTGACTCCCTGTATCTCAATAAGTAATCATAATCATTTGCTAAATAAGAATTATTTACTCCGGTTTCGTAGTAACGCTGCGTGATCACGTAGTCTTCTAACAAATAATTATAACTTTTTTTACTTACCATCAGATAGATATTAGATAGATACCTATTTATTTAATAACTAATGCATTTTTTCTTTTTTTATTTCTAGAAATCTACTAATATTAGACTACTATTAATAATAAAACGCCAGTAAACTTTAGATATCTACTAATTAAATCGAAAATTAAATGCAACTTACCTTTAGAAAATTCTGTTATTCCGAATAGAAAAAACTATACGCATATAAACGCACTACACCTTTTACACAAATGAGCAATGGACTACTGAAATAATGAAAAACTTTTTCTATCATATCACCGTGTCTGTACTCGGTAGACAAGAATTTGCAGGATTTTTCCTGTAAAAACGAAACGTGTCACTGTCTTGAGCTTTCGATATTGAATTTCGCCAGCGTCGAATCAGCTGAGTTTTTAACTTTTAAACTTTAGGGGAAATAGGGACACACTAAACCAAAATTATAAATATTAAGAATGACTTTATTCTAATCCGAAAAAATACTTTATTCTAATTATACAGGGTTCTTCAAATTCTTCTAATTATACAGGGCTCTTGAAGATTTTTAACTGATTAGGTAAAAACAAAGCTCTATTGGCTATAATAATATATTATAACGATCACGATCACGAGTATGGAAAATGGGATTTATCATACTTCTCACTCAACGTTCATACTATGTACACCTGGATTGAAGATAGGGCAGTGTGGTGCGTAAAGTAGTTCCATTATCGTCGAACATTAAAAATTTAAAAGCATCCGGACATCAAAAAAAGTATCCGGATACCGGATACTTTCAAATTTGGTCACGGATACGGATACCGGATACAAAATTTAAAAATTATCCGGATACAGCCTTCGGATACACAAAAAGTATCCGGATACTGTATCCGGATACAGAAGTATCCGGATACTACCCAGCTCTGGAAATTAGAAGACTAATCTCAACCTCAATGTTTAACTGCAGCATCTATGTAACCGAAACAGACTTAATTTCTCCACTGTGTTTGTTACATTCATATTATATTCCAATTCGCACACACTAAGGTGTATCTTTGACAGATCTTTTAGAACTTCATTATTAACAATAGCTTCTTTGACGTCTATCGTCAGGTTTAACTTTATTTACGCCTTTCAGTTTTTGTCCCAAGATACTCTTCATTAAAACTACAATGTGAACATGCAATCCTTTCAGATTTTTCGATCTTTGTTGGACAAGAACCTTTATTAGTTCAATGCCTAGCTTCTGGATTAAAAGAACCCTTCTATTCCATTTTTTTATATTGAATTATGGGTGGTTGAGTGTAAATAGGGAAAATGCATCCAAACAAGCCATGTCTAATAACGTAAAGAATGTTGACAATAGTAACCTTCATGTAGATCTCTTAAAATTGTATTATTCATAATAGACCCTACATGATATAGTTCGTTGAAATCAGGTTGTTAAGGAGCTTTTAAAAACAAGAAAATATATAGGGTGTTTCATTTAAAATACAAATTATGCACTATGTCAGACTTGCACCCTGTACATTCAAATTTATGTCTAAAAAGCGTACATTTAAATTTAAAAGTTACGGTATCTCAAAGTTTTTTTATCATTTTCTAAAATAAGGACACAAACAATTTTATTCCATAAGTGGTTTCCACACTGTATAATGTTGTAAACTGTACTCATGTCAATAACCAAAATCTGTCGAGACACATTAAATTTAAATAAATAAATAATAATAAATTAATATTCAATAAAGGGCCCTCCTACAAGATGTTACAAAGGTACAAGGGAATACGTTTTGGGTAGACATTGTTTCCCAGTATTGATCGTTTAAGGGTTAAAGCTATTAAACACAGTAACCATATCTACAATAGCTTATTAGATATAAACGTAGATGTATTTTCACGCATATCAAAAAATTTAACAAGAAACTGCGTTATAACATTTTCTAAAATATCTTACATGAAATATAAATCTCTATTTTATAAACATTTTATATTTCTTCGTATGTGTAAGTGCTAATATTTACTTTTGACCTTTGTGTAACACACACATACACACATCTTTGTGTGATCTGAAGGCTCAAATTAAACGTTTTTCATCTCTCCTCGTTCAAACCGACGTTTTGTTTTTTATCTTTTGCATAACATCAGTAGAAGCCGAGCTCTCTACACCAGTTATTTGCGAAGAAAAGTACAATAAAAGTACTGAAAGTGTATAACAGTCATTCACAGAGAGAGCTGTAATTTTATGGCCCTATTGAAAGTTCTGTACATTTGAATCTCGTGCGAATATGGGACACACAGTTCGAGAGCACGAGATCTTAAGTGTTAGTACAGTCTGTTAGAAATTACGTGAAATGGGTAATGAAATTAACCATAAAAACCAACTATTATTAAATATGAGGTAACATTAAATTATCTATATATTAAGAGAGATTTGTGTCACTGTCGGGAATGTTCTTCATTGGGTCACATTGTCGCTAGCATATACTTGTCTAAGAAAATACTTATTTTGTCACAATACTTTTTTACTTTTACATATAAACTAAAATAAGGCGTTAGAATTTTTATCAAAATGTGTGTTAAAATAATACGGAAACAATTATCTTCATAATTATTTATAGTCAATTTCTTTAATGTTTTTGCTCATATCGCTATGATTAACACAAAATTTGAAACACGCAATATATATCCTATATTAAAGAATAAAATATATAGTGGCGATGTGCTTTTTTCCCTCAGGAGTAAGAACCACGCCTTTTCTGGGGCGAAAATATGTTTATTTATATTTATTTAAATAAGCCTCGAAATTTTTTGATGAGATAATGGTGTTTTATAATAGTTTTTGTTAATAATTCGGGTGTTTTCCATCTGAATCACTTACGTCTTTTTAAAGATCTCACTAAATACTTTTAAAAATATCAAAATTTTTTTGAAAACCTCTCTTTATGTTATTTGATGATAATGACGCAGGTTGTATACGGAGGTTGTATCGACGTTTTAGAAGAAAAGAAAAACGTATCTATCAACGAGAGAAGATGACATACAAACAGAACACTATCAATGATATACAAAATGTATTCAATAAAAATGAAACGAGGAAGTAAAGACATTAACAGTGAATTTCTACCTGACAAAAACTCATCATTATCATCATCAATGGTGCTACAGCCCTATGAAAGAGCCTCGACCTTCCCTATTTTACGTCTATTACGCCAGGCAGTCCTATCCATTGCCAACCGTTGCCAGTTTGCTGCGCCTATCTTTCTACCATCCTCATCTACACCATCCTTCCATCTGAGTTTTGGCCTACCCCTTTTTCTGCTTCCCACGGGTTGTGACATAAGGATTCTTCTAGGAGGGTAGTTCTGCTGTGATCTTGCTAGATGTCCTGCCCATCTTAATCTTCCTATTCTTATTAAGAGATACTATGTCTTTACCACCAAATATTTGTTTATATACCTGACAAAAACTCAGTTGTTAATGAACAGGCACCAAACTTTAGCAAACATCTAAATATCAACCATATTGAAGGAGGTTACAACATAGACACCAAAATCTACAATGTTAAATACACAAGTCAAATGCCATTCTAAAACTCACAGAATATGAAGCTCCAGGAATCAATGAAATCTGTTCGGAAATAAATAAAAAAAGGTGGTGATCCATAAACTAATAGTACTTATATGACATAAATATGTACCAGAAGAGTGGCTAAAGAGAATAATATGTCTATTGCATAAAAAGGATAATTAACTGGAGTGGATTAAACATCTTACAAAGGATATTGATGGTCAGAATTGTTTAGATCAAAGAAAGGATGTTTTTATCTGTTTCATCGATTACGAGAAAGCATTCGATAATGTAAAACACGAATGATAAAATACCTACAAGGGTTGGGATTGGATGCAAAGGATATAAGAATCATCGCCAATCTGTATTGGAATCAGACAGCAACAGTACGTCTTCAAAATTCCAACGAAACAGAAGATTTCTCCATTAAAAAAGGAGTAAGGCAAGGTTGTATACTGTCCCCAATGCTGTTCAATTTATACGTAGAAAAAGCCTTCGCAGAAGCAGTGGAAGACTCTAATAAGGGTATTAAAGTTAACGGCATATTTATTAATAACATCAGGTATGCCGATGATACAGCCATAGTGGCAGATAACATCGAAGATCTTCAATGCCTTTTAAATGATCTAACTCTTGCAAGTGAAGCTCGGGGTGTGAAAATAAATATCAAGAAGACAAAATCAATGATTATAAGTAGAAATGATTACCCCAACGCAAAGATATATGTCTCTGGAGAAGAAATCGAACAAGTCAGGCAATTCAAATACTTGGGATGTTTGCTGAATGAGGGTCGGGACCCCGAGAATGAAATAAAGAGCAGAGTTGAACAAGCCAGAAATGCTTTTTTGAGGCTTCGTAAGTTTCTGACTGATCGCAAATTGGACTTCAACCTCCGATACAAGATGCTTAAGTGTTACGTGTGGCCTGTTCTCCTGTACGGAATGGAAGCATGGACGTTAAAGGCCAGTTCCATTAACAAACTTGAAGTGTTTGAAATATGGTGCCTGCGTCGAATGCTCAGAATATCATGGACGGACAAGGTCAGAAATGAGGAAGTACTCAGAAGAGCGGGCTTACAGGATAGGGAACTTTTTAATTATGTAAAAAGTAAGAAGGCTGCATACTTGGGGCACATTATACGAGGAGAACGATACAGTTTTCAGCAACTGATACTCGAAGGGAAGATAGAGGGTAGGAAAGGTCTCGGACGTAAAAAAAATGTCATGGCTGCGCAATATTCGACAATGGACATGAATCCACAGCTATGAAATGCTTCGCAATGCTGCTAAAAACAGAATTAATAAATCCAGAATATTTAACATCTCACCTGACAAGACGATGTACGGTGGACGCCTACGCAGAAATGCACGGCACCTTAAGAAGAAGAAGAATTGATGGTCAATATCAATGCGGAGTTACTGCTGGAAAGTCAGCTACATATCAAATTCAAGCACATCAAAGTCACTAGAATATAGTATAGATACACATCATCTCTTCTTGCAAAATGTAACTTGACCCGTTAGAATTGACGGAGAAAACTATATGTTCTTAAATATTAATAATGGACTAAGACAGAGTAATGGGCTTGCGTGTCTTCTCTTTAAAATTGCCTTGGAAAAGACAATCAGACAATTAAATATTAGAATAAATGGAACTATTCTTAACAGATCGACAAAAATTCTCGCATTCGCTGACGATATATTCATAGTGGGCAGAAGTATGAGAGATATGGTGCAGTATTTTACAAGACTTGCGAATTAGTACTTGTGGTAAACGAAGATAAAACCAAATATATGTTGGTTTCTAAAAGCCCTGGAAATATCCAACAGAGAATTCAGATTAACAATTATACCTTTGAGCAAGTCCAAGAATTCACATACCTTTGATCGTTAGTAAACGCAACAAACACGACAAGTGACGAAATAAAAAGATACATAGCAACAGCAAACAGAAATATTTACAGTCTCAAGAAATATTTAAAAATAAAAATATAAAACGTGCAGTAAAGCTCAATATATGCAACATCTTAATAAGACGGGCTTTGATATATGGGGCTAAAACGTTAAATTAACATGTTCAAAATCAGAGGGTACAAGAAGTAGAGGACGATCACGAAGGAAAAGGATTGATGATGTGAAAAAAGATCTAGAGATTTTAAGGGTCAGAAGATGGAGGGAAGTTGCCAGGAATCGACAGAAGTGACGACTTCTTTGTAACAGGCCAAGATCTACAACGGATTGTCGAGCCACTTATGATGATGATGATAAAAAAAGTTTCAAGTGCAGGTTAATTCAAAGAAACTCTTACCTTCATCAGGTTGTAACTTGAGTTACACAGGTGTGATAAAAATAAATAAAAATAAAAAAAAAACTTTTAATTATTATGTCGAAAAGTTTCTTTTTGATTCCTATTTTTTTTTTTTTGGCAAAAATGTACTGTTTACGAGTTATTTTTGGAAAACCACCCAAAAAGATTAATATTTTCACCCCCCGAAAGGGTGGATCTCACCCTCGAGGTAGAATCGCACATCGACTACCTTTTTTTTACATATTTCCCATGCACATTTTAAATTGTATGTCAATCAGTGTGGTTTTTTAGAACTCTGAGATTTTACTAATTTTATTTTGCAAAGCTAAGAATAAAAATTTTCAGATATCGGGGCCATTAATAAAAACAGGTGTAGAAGTAAAAACGAAACAATAAAGATATCCGAGATTGTGCATATATTTATTTTGGGTGTCCATATCTATCAGTATCACCGTTTTTTAGGAATGGTTATCTCTGTCGCTAAAAACATATCCCCCGAGGTTTCCGAAAGGAGTACATCCCAAGCTAGACGGAAGAAAGCCAAAAACTATATGACGAATTTTTGAAATCAGAAGATTCCGAAATTGGTGACAACTTACTGAAGTCACTGGACTCAACAAGACTTAATAAATGAAAGTCTACCGTAGGACATATTGATTTCTCAAGTTCCAGTCGAAAGGCATGGGGACTGATCCGCAAACTGGGCGAAGCAAGCAGAGCGCAACACTTAAACAAATCAACAATTGAGCCAACTAAAATAGCAAAAGAATAATTGAGAACTCCCGAGCTCCATCTGAGAAAACTCATACATCTACCGTAAAAAGAGCTCTTAAACAACTTAAAGCAAATACTCCAACAACATCAGAATACTCACGTGCCTTCTCATTGGATGAAATAAACGAAGCGCTTAACCAAACTAAACCAGGAAAAGAAGCAGGCTTCGATGGAATGGAGTTTATAGTCCACACTGGTACAAAAACACGACAGTGGCTCAAAAAATTCTTTAGCGACATTGTGAATACAGCTGTGCTACTCCCAGAATTCAAAAGAACAAAAATCATCGCAATCCAGAAGCCTGGCAAAGACAACAAGCTGCCTGAAAGTTACCGGCCTATTGCCTTACTCAGTTGCTGTTATAAATTACTAGAACGACTTTTATATAACCGAATATGTAACACCATTGAGAATGCTGTACCAATTGAACAAGCTTGATTTAGAAGAGGACGAAGTTGCTGTGACCAAGTGCTGTCGTTAACTACACTTAGTGAAGCTGGCTTTGAAAGACGCGAAAAATCTGTCATAACATTTATAGATCTCACGGCTGCCTATGACAATGTGTGGAGAGAGGGCCTTATTTATAAGCTAATGAAAATCATACCTTGCCTCAAAACTTGTCAGCTGATAAACAATATACTGACTAACAGACTGTTTCAGATATATATAAATGATGCACAGAGTAACGTTAGAAAACTTAACAACGGCTTACCTCAGGGCTCAGTGCTAGCTTCTTTATTATTTAACCTTTATACAGCAGATATACCTGGAACAAAATCGAGAAAATTTGCTTATGCTGACGACCTGGCCGTTGGCTTCCAAGATAATAGTAAAGAAGCAGGAGAAAGAGCTATAAATGAGGACTTAACTACACTAAGTAACTATTTTAAGAACTGGCGCTTACGTCCTAACACAAGCATAACTGAAACCTGTCTCTTTCACCTGTCGACTTAACTTGCGGGCGATACTCTCAATGTAACACTTAATGATACAGCTATCAAACATAACAAAAACCCCAAATATCTAGGCGTCACACTTGATAGAACACTCATCTTCAAAAGTCTTAAAAACGCAGCAGGTAAACCAAGAACAAGAAATAACTTAATATCAAAACTTGCTGGAACAACTTAGGGTGCTTCTGCAGATACTCTTCGGACCTCTGCTCTAGCTTTGGTTTTTTTCAGTGGCAGAATATTGTGCACCAGTATAGCTAAATAGTGCACATACAAGCAAAATCGGTGTCCAACTTTACCAAACCATGAGAATAATCACTGGAACAATAAAACCAACGCCAGTGAGATGGCTGCCTACTCTGAGCAATATTGCTCCACCAGATCTACGCCGTACAGCAGCATTAGTGAGAGAGGTGAGAGAGTACCAGAAAATTGTAGCCAACGTACAATTACCAAGACATCAAGATATCCCAGACATCTCAAAAGAGCACCAGCGACTGAGATCTAGAAATCCTCCAATACGATCTGCTCGAAAAATTCCTATGATATACATAGGCAATGGACAATAAGATGGATGCCAACAGTAGAATTGGACTATATTAAGATATCCACCCCAACTCAGGGTTTCATCGGATCAAATCTGCCCCGGTCCACTTGGGCAAGTCTTAATCGTATACATACCGGACATGGTAAATATGATGATTCGCTGTTCAGGTGGGGTCGTGCAGAAAGTCCACAGTCCGATTGCAGACAATCTAAACAGACCATAAGCCATTGTGTTTCAGACTGCTTGAATCGTGCCTACCGTGGAAACCTCCAGGACTTTGCGGAATGTTCCCCAGAAACAATTGAATAGCTATGTAAATTGGACATTAATATTTAGTGTCATTCATTTTATCTTTAGTGTTTGAATAATATCTTTAATATATATGTATGTATTATTGTATTTGTATATTTATCGTACTGTGAAAGTCCATACGCTAAATAATATATAGTATCTTTGGATTACTTGATTACACAATTTAATATACCAGAATGATACTCCTAAAAAAATTATGTATATTATATATGTTAAAAATTATACTAAAGACAAATAAATAGCAACTTTCGACTATTTACATTCACCACGCCATAAATTATCATCCAACACCCGTTCTATGTCATGTACGGCGTCCCGCTGAGAGCTGTTACCGACGTCTGTGATTTGTGTTAGATGTGTAGATGCAAGCAGTCCAAATAAGAGCCCGGAAATACAGTCGATGTGTTATTTATGTAAAAGTGTACCTATACAGGGTAAATCTGTGTCGTAAATTTAACTTGTTAAGTATATTTTCGTCGTACTTTAAGTCGATCTGATTAACCTCTGAGTATGAAAAGTGTCCTCCTTGAGAAGACATATTACACACATTAGAAGCACAAATTAACAATATATTACTTATTGAGTATTTTCCTACCAACTCTAAGAATTTCAGAAAAAATCAGTGCAGGTGTAAACAATTTAGAGGGAAAATGTCACAGTAACTGGATATATTCTTCTTCTTCAAGTTCCACTCCTATCGGAGATTGGAAATCATTCTGGCAATTATAATTTTATTGGTTACTCGCCTGAATAGTTCAATTGAACTGCATCCAAACCATTCACGGAGATTGCGTAGCCACGAGATTTTACGTCTTCCTACGCTTCTTCTACCTTTGATTTTACCCTGCATTATATTCCTTAGTAGTTCGTACTTTTCACCTCTCATGATGTGCCCCAAGTATTCCAATTTCCCGATCTTTATGGAATTTAAAACTTCGCATTGTTTTCCTAGTTGTTCGAGAACTTGTTCGTTTGTTTTGCGATCCATCCATGATATTTTCAAAATGCGTCGGTAACACCACATTTCGAATGCTTCTAAGTTTTTAATGTTGAATTTTTATATTAGATAATAGGATATATTAGATTATATTAATTTATAGAAATAGCTTTGGATTAGACATTCATTATTTTTTACTGATTGGCGCATACTTAAAAAATTCACAGCATAATTTTCGTTTTTGTCTCTTAATATGTTATTGATCCTCCTGCTGTTGATCCTGATAATTAGGGAAAAAAAATTGTCATAATATCTTGGCGCGGTAAAAATGATTAGGTATCCTTGATCGCTTATAAATGGAATTTTTAAGAATATGTCAAATGGAATGGAAGTTTGACCATGATCCTGAGCAAGAAGAAGTAAACATCAATATTATATTATAAATAGAGAATTTGATAGATATTAAATATGTAAACACGCATGAAAAATAAACATAGAGTTCAATCGAAAGATTTAAATACATTCCTGAAAGAAACAGATTGTAAAAAGGAAAAAATCAAAGAAGGGGATCTAATTAGGCTAAATGAGATCATTTTGCAGTAGTACCTGGTTACCTATATTAAAAGAAGAAGTAAATAAACGGAAAATACTACCATTACTAAGTAAATAACATATTAAGAATACATCACCTATGTTGTGGTCCTGGTAGACGAAAAACATCATGGCTGAAAAATCTAAGGCAATGGTATGGAAAATGAACTACATCGTTATTTAGAGCTGCTGTCAATAAAGTCACACGATAGCGAATATGGTAGCCAACATGATATCCAACGATCGATAACGGTCATGAAACTAGAAGAAGAAGATCTATGTAGGTAAATAAAATACATATAAAATCAGCCTTTGGTGTTTAATTAATTATAAGTAAGAATAAATACGTACCATGTCGTGATATTATAATTAGGTTTTTACATTATCACATTTTACTGCTTTTTTAGCCACGAATTACTATGGTCTCACTTATATAAGAATTGTATGGTCACCATTGCATGTGGTTGTCTTTTTAATTCGCATTTTTTTGACAAGTATTCTCAAGATAAATTTTATGTGAAGATTGAAAGTCGTCTACTTTAAAATATATAATATATGTTTGAATTGTCAGTATGAATGAGTCAAATAAAGTAAAATTATTAGAAAAAATTTTTTTACCCAGTAACCAATTTAAATTTGTTGTTAATTATCAAAGTAATCTAATTTTAAAATAAAATTGTGACTTATTTTAAAGTGAAATTGTGGCTTATTCTCCATATAAATAGTAAACGTCCAATTAAGATACCACCAGAAAATAGCTACAGAACAATATCACGTCTTGAATATGCTAACATTCAATTATTTCTATTAAAATTTCAATAAATAATTAAATAATTAATTTTTAATTATTTTCATTGCAAGGTTTTTTGGAGGGAGTAGTAATTATTTATTCAATAATGTTAAAATTTCAATATCTATGGCCTAAGCATTTGTTGGAAAATAATTAATCACCAAAAAAATGCGCTTTTTCAATAAGTAATAACTTTTGATTCGCTTGATTTTAGCATTTGCCCTGTATTTTCACAGCCAATACGTAATCAATTCTGAATATAGAAAACGCAGTTGGTAGTCAAATATCCTCAAGTAAGTTTGTTGTTTTCGACATTTGAACTGTGATATATACATATATATATATATATATATATATATATATATATGTACATATATATATATATATAAATATATATATATATATATATATATATATATATATATATATATATATATATATATATATATATATATATATATATATATTGGATTTAAAATTTCCGCGGGAGCTAATGTGATTTCAGTTGTTTTCCGGGTTTGACTCCGCGTTAAGTAGTTTTGGTTCTTAGAAAAACCATTCTTTTGACGACGTTTCGGCAAGGTAACACTTGCCATTGTCAAGTCAGATTAGTTCTGCTTTGTTTTGATGTTTCAGAAGAACTGATTTCTCGGTCGCTGCTTGCTAAGTTTAAATACCTTAAATAAGGAACATAAGAACGAATAAATGCAAAAAGTCAAAACAGCTCTAAAAAAAATGGCTTCTCCATGTATACGATTGTAAAGGCACAGAAATCCCGAAACAAAATTAAATATCCAGAAGAAGAAGAAAAACCAGTCGGAAAAACTATTCTGCTTTATATAAAGGGTACGACAGACAAAATCAGCAGAGTGCTACGTAAAAACAAAATAGAAACTATTTTTAACACCGACAAAAAAATCGCAACCATATTACCATCGGCAAAAACAAATGTTACATTGGAAAATCAAGGTGTATGCAGAATCCCATGTGAGGACTGCGATAAATCGTACGTCGGACAGACGAATAGAAGGATACAAGTTAGACACGAAGAACATCGAAACGCCATCGAAAGAAAAGAGAAAACTTCATCTCTAGCACAACATGCCATCAACACAGGACACAAAATAGAGTTAAATGGAACAACAATGCTAGCCAACATCGAAAATAAGGCTAAACGTGTAATCCGGGAAGCCATCGAAATCGAAAAACATCCAAAAAATTTAAATACCAGAGATGATGCCCAAAGACTCCCAAATACGTGGCAACCAATTCTGCAGAAAAACGTAGAAATTAAAATAGCGAAGAAGACCCCGCCCACTCTGCGCACAGGACCAATCACAAGAAGCGCTTCAAGGTATTTATACTTGCGAGCAGCGACCGAGAAATCAGTTCTTCTGAAACATCAAGACGAAGCAGAACTAATCTGACTTGACAATGGCAAGTGTGACCTTGCCGAAACGTCGTCAAAACAATAAGTTTAAATGTAAAGTTCTATTTCATCAGAACGCATGTGCTGACAATTCAAATAGTTTTTTTGAACCTTTATATCTTTAAGGTTTATCGCTAGAACAGAATGAAGTTAAATCACAGTTTAGGAAAATATTATTTTAGATTTTCTTAATTAAAAAAAAAATTGTTTATTGTATTATATTGATCATGTATTATTATAATAATATCTTATTGAGATGTATCTAGGAAAAGCTAGGGAATGTTATCTTTTTTAATTAATGAAAATTATTATTAAAGTAGGTTAGTTGTTAATGGTTAATCAGTCAAGTTAGATATCGTAACTATTTAATTCCTCCAAATAGATAATTTCGTATAATTTTTTTGTTGACGATGCAATATCTTTTCGTTGAAAATAAAAAAATAATAGCTTAAGAATCAAATTAATTTCTATTTTAGTTAAATGTAAATAACCTGCAGCTATATTGTGCATTGACCAAAGAAAGCAAAAATAAAATTAATAAGATATTTGATACAACTTCGTTTATCAGTAGCGTTCTTAAAACGATTTTCTTGGAAATATCCAACCATTCAATATTTTTCTACATTTAACGTAACAATTGGTAAAAGCAGTAAAAAACAACAAATAATAGCATTGTGAAAAAGTTTCTTTGTGATTTGATACATAGAAATGATTATTAAAAACGAAAAAAAGTAATACTGGTTTTATAAGTTTCGTTCTAGCATAGGTAGTTATTAAATTTGGTAAAAGCATTTCTAGCTATTGCTATTCGTATTTTTACTCCTTTGCCGCAGTTCCACTTTCTGTTCAAGGTAGCTCCAAGATATTAAAATTTTATGTAACAATTAATCACTGAAAACCTTGTTTTTAAACTTCTACAACATTTATTTTAAATTATTATCATTTACAACAGTTAATAAAATGTTCAATCAAAAAATACACAAGAAAGCTCTGAAATTAATACACTCACCGGCAAAATTAACGGAACACCTTAAAATTGGGACATGTTAGATGTCTCGAATTTCCTAAACCTGTTGTCCGATTTTAGTGATTTTTTTAGTATGTTATAGGTATATTATTTAAGAATATCGATGTAATAATATTGTTGCTAGATAGGTAAATGTCATTTTATACCGGGTGTAACAATCCTACTGTGTTTTTTCCTTAAAGTTCGGAACACCCTGTGGAATATTCTAGCATATATAAAATATTGAAATTAAAACTTAATTATAGCCTCAAGCTTTCTTAACATTTTCTTTTTTGATTCATTTGCTTATGTTTGATAATAAAAAAGTTAGGTACGTTAACAACTACCCATGTTTTTTATCAATAAATCCTCCTTTTCTGCTTAGTTTAATAAACAAGCCTAAAGTAGGCTATGAGAAGTTAACAATTTAATACACACACCGGCAAATTTAAAGGAACCTGTTATTAATGCAATATTTCTTTATATTTGTATTTTATAGACTATATCTACATAGCTTTGAAAGCTCCTTGTCACAAGAAAGTCTTAAATGTCAAATTAATTTGTTTATTTGTATTGTGTTTTACATTTTACAGTCATTCTGTCTGTTCATAACAAGTACAAACTTGTATTTAATTGAGCTCATAGTGAGAAAGAGACTTAAGAAAGCCGGTCTCAAGTCATATGTGACAATAAAAGCTCCCAGACTCCAGAGACACCATCGTTTAGCGCGACTACAATTTGGTCGAGTACATCAAAATTGGAATGATAACCACTGGAGTCAAATTCTCTTTACGGACAAGAGCCGTTTCTGTGTAAATTACATCGACGGTAGAGAAAGATTGTATCAACGCCAAGGAGAACGAAATGCCCCTTTCAATTTTACTACGAGCGTACCTTTTGGTGGAGGTTCAATTATGGTGTGGGGCGGTATATGTTTGGGACCAATAACATAGTTAGTGGTGATTGATGATGGAGCATTAACAGCAGATAAGTATATCAGAGATATTGTCCAAGACCATGTGGTACCTTTTTCACCATATATTGGCGAAAATTTTATTTTAATGCAGAATAATGCGAGCCCACACGTCGCAGACTGTGTAAGATATTTCTTATTACAAGTGGGTATAACAACGATGAATTGGCCAGCTTGTTCCCCAGACCTAAACCCGATAGAGAATATGTGGGACATGCTAGGCAGAAAACTTAGGGTACGGGTTCCTGCTATTCAAAACAGAGAGGAAGTCACAATTGCTTTGATTGAGGAATGGGAGAGACTGCCCAACAACTAATCGATAGCGGTATCAGAAGTATGAGAAGACGAATAACTGCAGTTGTAAGGGCTCGTAGGGGAAACACACGCTATTAAAGCCAAAAAAATGCATAAAAACCAATTTAAGTTCAAACTGTACAATAAAGTTAATGCGTTTAAAATCCGTATTTTGTTGAGTCTGACATCTTTGTGTTTTATTTCTTCTTAAACAGGTTTTATATTGTACTACCATTGTAATATAAATTCAAAATACTTCACCAACATTCGTATTATGATATTATCTAAAAAGTATATAGACTAGAGAGAAACTACTCAGATTTTATGGTTGTTCCTTTAAATATGCTGGTGAAACTAAGAAGAAAATGAGCATTTATTGATGAAAAACATGGCTAGTTGTTAACGTAATTAACTTTTTTATTATCCAACACAAGCAAATGAATCAAAAAAGGAAATGTTAAGAAAGCCTGAGGCTATAATCAAGTTTTAATTTTAATATTTTATATATGCTAGAATATTCCACAGGGTGTTTCGAACTTTAAGGAAAAAACACAGTATGATTGTTACACCCGGTATAAAATGACATTGACCTGTCTAGCAACAATATTATTTCATTGATATTCTTAAATAATATACCTATAACATTCTAAAAAAATTACTAAAATCGGACAACAGGTTTAGGAAATTCGAGTCATCTAACATGTCCCATTTTTAAGGTGTTCCGTTAATTTTGACGGTGAGTGTATTTCCACCACCAGAGAAAAAACCCAGTACCTTCTGCTCGATCACATATACAGGCAAAATATCAACAAAAATAGCCAAACACATAAAAAAGAAAGGAATAACACCAGTTTTCCGAACAAATAACAACCTAGGCAGATATATTAAAAACAACAAGAGTCAAAATAAAAAACACTTACACTTACTCGTCTACAAACTTAAATGTGGCGACTGCCCAACAACTTACATCGGTCAAACTGGTAAAAACTTTAATAAACGAATAGCAGAACATAAAAGGGCTTTCAATAATAGAAAAACAGATTCTACATACGCACTTTACCTTCTAGATCATAATCATTCTTGTAATGACGAATTTAAAATTCTTCACATTCAAAATAAAGGCCTTAAGCTGTCTTTGTTAGAATTTATGAATATTAACAAATTAAAAAGCACAGATATAATTCTAAATGACCAACTTGAGATAAACAGTTCTCCCTTCCTCAACCTATTTCATTAGAGACTATAAAGTGTAAACGCGTGCCAAAAATAGAACACTGGAGAAAGGCAATCAGCCGAAACAGGTTAATGATAATAATTTAAAATAGATATTGTAGAAGCTTAAAAACAAAGTTTTCAGTGTTTTATTGTTACATAAAATGAATTTCCATCAAGTAGCGGTCGAATCCATCAATTATATTAAAATTTGTCTACTCTGTCTATAAGTTGGTTGTTAATTTTTAACCATGATTGCATATGGGATTGTCTGTTGATTATAAATAGTTTTATTTTTCTCATGTTAATGCTGAAAACAGTTTAAGCTTTTACTGTATTTATATTATTTACATTCTCTTGTAATTCTTCTAATATCTCCTACAACTGTATCATAGCAAGAGCAGACGCAAAGAATGCAGCTCTATCTCACTCCTTTTCTTATTTTTACTTTTTTTGCATAGGTAAAGACCATTGGGGATATCTTTTCCACCAAGAGCTATCTCCTGAAATAACATCTTACATTGTCAAAAGCTCTTTGATAATCGATAAAGCTTTCCTCTCCATTCATAGCATTTTTGCACCAGAAACTAAATCCAAAACAGTGCCTTTTCGTGTATTAAATTTAATAATATTAATCTAGGTATTTGTTTTTCAGTTATAATCTTGTATTTGTATCGTTTTTCTGTACCTATTACGTAACTGCCTCACCTAACGAGCCGTCCCTAACCCGATTATTCGTAATTATTTTAAATTGCAAATCTTGCGCTTGATATTCGATCATTCAAGTTTAATTAGTTTTTCAAAAAGCAGAAGAAGAGGCGACGGACGGATCCGGGATGGGGGTCTCGATATTCCGGGGCCCATTAAATTTAATTAAAGATAACTGGAGATTCAAGATGTTCGGTTGTTCGAAATCGAGGAATAAATGAGAGTTTTTCAATTAGCTGCTGAAAGATATCTAATTCACATTATAATTAGCGAAGGATTAAGAGGTATATCAGAGGATTATTAAAAGATTATTTTAAATGGCAGAGATAAAGGAGGCTGGATGATGCTTTATCCGAAAAAGCTTTTTACTGAGAGGCTCGTCAAAGTTTGATACAAAATAGAAACACTTTTTAATTGAACATTTAATATTTAAAGTGAATATTTTCGTGAAATTTGTAATAACTTGGAATACAGTGAATAACACACAAAAAAAAAAGAATTGTAAGAAATCAGATCTACATCACAGTTAACGCTGTATAGAACATTTATAATTCACTTGCATTACTTTTTTATATTTGCTTAAAACGTTTTATTCCTTTCCTGGGGTAGCTGTAGCTTCCTTTTCGTGAATGTTGTTAGTTGTTAACCCTATTGACCCTTGATAACCATCAGTGTCTTCTTAATTTAATGCTATAAATTAATCGCTTACCCAAGTAAGCATGCTCCTTTTTTTAATTTAGCTACACTGTACTGTACAAGGAAAAGGCAAGATAAAGACCAATTAACGAGAAACCGAAAAAGACAGCCAGAAAAGTGGTAAAAACATATAAGAAAGAGTCTTAAAGCTGCAGTAAAACAGTATTATTCATCAAAAGGTAATCTTGCTCCTGCCAAGCATATAAAAGAATCTTGCAAATGTCAGAGAAAATGTAATGAAAACTTTGCTGAACAAGAAAGATTATGTATCTTTGAGAGTTTCTATGAACCCTCAGCTGAAGTGCAAAACCAATATATTGCAGATAATATCGAGTAGATAATAAATAATGTTGAGCGCTTAAGAAAATCAATAGAAGAGAATAAAAGAAACTACTTTAGAAGGTATTTTTTACCAAAAGCCATAACAGCAGGATCTACGTATGTAAAACAATGTATCTGAGTACTCTCGATTTGCCTACATCAATCTGTTCCCGACATATCAGAGTCACTACTCACGTTCTCATACTAAAACGCTTTATCGCCTTTTTGTACAAAACTGTATTGATGATAAAATTGAGCCCAAAAGTTGATTAATTTACAGAAAGATTTTTGTGGAAGATATTAATTTTTTTTCACAAGCCAAGCAACGATACATGCGGTTAATGTGACAAATATAGCCAACTCATTAAGACTACTGGTTAAATAGAAATATGTAAGTAGAAAAGGAACAAAAGCGATATTTGCATGTAGCTAACATGACATATGAAGAAAAAAAGTATAACAGGAACATATGTAAGGATTCTTCTTCTTTCAGTGCCTATTCGTTCCGAATATTGGCAATCATTCTGGCTATAATTATTTTATTAACTGATGCTTTAAATAGATTCGTTGTTGTTGTGGAGAACCATTTCCTCAGGTTCTTCAACCATGATATTCTCCTTCTCCCAATTCCTCGCTTTCCGAATACTTTACCCTGTAGGATTACCTTCAGTAATCTGTATTTAGTGCTGTTTCTCATTATATGTCCGAGATATTCCAACTTTCTCCTTTTAATGGTATACATAACCTCTCTTTCTTTGCCCACTCTTCGTAATACGGTCTCGTTGGTTATCTTGTCTGTCCATGATATCCTTAGAATTTGCCTGTATAGCCACATCTCGAAGGCTTCAAGTTTTTTCTCCATTGCTTCAGTTAGTGAAGTATGTTATGTAAGGATAACATCACTAAGATAGGTTTAGTTGTGGTTAGCTTTGACTTCCAAATATGTCTTTTTACACCGTTGCTAAAAAACATCTACTCCTTCGACAAAAGGAAAATATGGACGTTGAACTTAACACTTTTTGAATCGAATGCTACAAGCAACTCAGCCATTTGTTACTTATGGATTGAAACTCTTGCAAACCTTGGTGGTCAAGAAAGTTTGTCTTGTATATTTGCTAACTTGAAAAATCTTCCCAAGAGCATAAGAGAAATTATACGTTATAGTGACTGTTGCCAAGGCCAAAACAAAAACATATATCTTGCTGTAATGTTCCTACTTACTATTGAACACTTCTAAAATGAAGGGCGACATGTGACTATAGCACATAAGTTTTTGATTTAAGGACGTACCCATATGAAAACTGATACACGAACTTTATTTTTTACAGCTGTGAAAGTCCAGGGATATTTTTTTACAAAATATCATACGAGGCGTAATCTGCTTTTACGACTGTTGACTTAGAAAATCTTAGTGAAGAAACTACAACATCTTAGAGACGTGATGCGTTACATCAACCAAAGGAGCCGTCCATATTATGAACAAAAATTGAAACGTCAATAAACGTATTTTAACCTTTATTTGTGGCTTATTCCCATTTAATGGTAATTACTTTAAAATGGCACAAGAAAATAGCTTCAGAACCATATTATAAACAGTTTACTAATTCTCTAACTACATCATCAACTGGTGTTGACACTTTAAGTGGTGACAGGAATTGAAAATATGAACATTTTAGTCTATCTGTAAAAATAATTTATTTGTTGATAACTTTACGTAACGACAATTTCCAATAAAATGAAATCGTAGGCTTCCACGGCCAGAGTCAGAATTATAGTTTATTCGTCTTCCGGGTTTGGACCGTGTCATTTGTGAGTGACCCAAAAGTGGGTTCATCTCGACGTTTCGCTACAATTGTATGTAGCTTCTTCAGGAGAACAAAGAAAAAGAAAAACAAAAGGCAGGAAGATGGGTAGTTAGCAACGGTAACTCAGTTACTCAACGCAACCAGAGGCGAATACTAACTGCCAAGATGGGCATTTGGTCACAGTAACTCAACTACTCAACGCAGCCAGAGGTGAAAACCAAACCACCGTGAATCCCTGTCCTGGCATTTGGTTTTTACCTCTGGCTGCGTTGAGTAGTTACTGTGACCAAATGCCCATCTTGGTAGTTAGTATTCGCCTCTGGTTGCGTTGAGTAACTGAGTTACCGTTGCTAACTACCCATCTTCCTGTCTTTTGTTTTTCTTTTTCTTTGTTCTCCTGAAGAAACTACATACAATTTTAGCGCAACGTCGAGATGAACCTACTTTTGGGTCACTCACAAATGACACGGTCCAAACCCGGAAGACGAATAAACTATAATTTCCAATAATATGGAAATGGGTCTACAGCTTAACTCATCATATGATACATGTTCTCATTCTCTTGTTTAACTTGCGCACTGCTTCACCATATTTAAAATCCTGCTGATGTCGACGTTTGTTAGAAAATAAACAGAAGAATATTTCAATATCCGCTTTTTAAATAGAGATATTTTTTTAACCTCTCCTCTATAGTCTGTCTGGCGATTGCACAGCAAATATAAGAACATAAAAATATGAAAATGTATCTATTCGACTATTATCTTGTCTGCAGACCTCATTCGGCTTACCAACCAGTATTAGAATTTTGGTATCTCGATATTTTTCTTACTTCTTTCCTTTTTTCAATCAAAGTATTTAGATCGCTAGTAGTACAGTCACGAGATAGAAAAGATAAATCTGTGACAAACTAAGAAACTTATGTTAGCATCGTAAGTTTTCTTCTTAAATGTACAATTGTAAAGTTTTATTTTGTCTTGTGAGTTGATAAAAGTAATAGTATTTCTTCTAAGAATATTTATTTTCATTTTCTAATACAATTTATTTTCAATATAGCTATTTACAAAGATTGCCTTTCTTAAGTGATATATTTTAAGTATACGTCTACACTTTATAGTATCTAACTATAAAATTGGTGGAATAAAGAGTCTAGTTGGTCTTTCTAAATTATATCTGTATTTTTTAAGGTAGTAATTTCCATAGACTCTAGTAAATATAGCTTTGAGCCTTTATTTGGAATATGGAGAATTTGAAACTAGCCGTTAAAATTATGATAATATTCTAGAAGGTAAAGTGGGTACGTAGAATCCGTTTTTCTATTATTGAAAGCGCTTTTGTGTTTTGCTATACGCTTATTAAACGTTATACCAGTTTGACCTATGTAAGTTTTTGGAAAATCACCACATGTAAGTCTGTTTATATTAATGTGTACGTGTTTTTTTGGCTCTTTTTCTTAATTTAACCGCTTAGGTTTTTGTTTGTTCTGAAAGCTGGTGCAATTCATTTTATTTTTATGTGTTTGGCTATTTTTGTTGATATCTTGCTTTTATTTGAGCAAAAAGTATATGATTTTTTATTAAAACAAAAGTTTCTGTATGAGGAATACCAGGAAAAAGTTTTTTTACGTCAAAATGACACTACTTTGGATTTGTTGGATAATTGAAAATATTGTGTTTTAGGGATCGTCAACAAGCGAAATCCCAGTTACGTATTGAGAAAAAAAATAGGCATTTGGAACGTTCAGAAACAGATAAATGGAGGAAAGTAGAGGAGATCTTAAAAATATCACAAAACAAAAACTTCAAGAAGACACATCATCTAAAAATAAACAATGGATCATACAAGAGATAAAAGATATGATGACGAAAAGGAGGGCACACAAGAATATAAACGAATAACAGTACAAAAAAATATTAAAATAATCAAACAGAAAATCATAGAAGCTAAGGAACTATTGATATTAAAAAAGTGTGAAGAAATAGAAAGGTTAGATAAACAACATGACAGTTTTAACATACACCGGAAAATCAAAGAAATAGCTGGCATATACAAGAAGAAGGGTATCGGAAATATCATGGATAAAAATAACAAGACAATAACGGAATATACAGATAATTTAAACAGATGGAGAGAATACATAAAAGAGCTATTCGAAGACGACGAGAAAATTGAGGTCATTGAACCAAGAGGAAGAAAAGGGCCGCCAATCACCAAAGACATTAAGAAAGCGCTAAAACATATAAAAAATGAGAAGGTCATGGGACCAGATGAAATACCTACAGAAATCTTAAGCATATTAACAGAAAATCATATGAGCACACTAATAGAATTATTTAATAATATTTATTATACGGGAGAGGTTCCGAAAGAATGGTTAATATTAATATTAATTCCAATACCCAAAAAATCTAACGCAATGAAGTGTGAAGAGCACAGGACAATTAGCTTAATGTACCATATCTTAAAAGTGTCCTTACTAGTGCGTTCGAACGTATCTATAAAAGCTAGGAATATTAATTCCAATACCCAAAAAATCTAACGCAATAAAGTCTGAAAAGCACAGGACAATTAGCTTAATGTACCATATCTTAAAAGTGTCCTTACTA
The DNA here is from genome assembly GCA_918026665.1 of Diabrotica balteata. Classification (NCBI taxonomy): domain Eukaryota; kingdom Metazoa; phylum Arthropoda; class Insecta; order Coleoptera; family Chrysomelidae; genus Diabrotica; species Diabrotica balteata. The sequence continues at coordinate 184,016,697 of OU898277.1, read as the reverse complement.
GTGCGTTCGAACGTATCTATAAAAAGCTAGGAATATTAATTCCAGTACCCAAAAAATCTAACGCAATAAAGTCTGAAAAGCACAGGACAATTAGCTTAATGTACCATATCTTAAAAGTGTCCTTACTCGTGCGTTCGAACGTATCTATAAAAAGCTAGGAATATTAATTCCAATACCCAAAAAATCTAACGCAATAAAGTCTGAAAAGCACAGGACAATTAGCTTAATGTACCATATCTTAAAAGTGTCCTTACTAGTGCGTTCGAACGTATCTATAAAAAGCTAGGAATATTAATTCCAATACCCAAAAAATCTAACGCAATAAAGTCTGAAAAGCACAGGACAATTAGCTTAATGTACCATATCTTAAAAGTGTCCTTACTAGTGCGTTCGAACGTATCTATAAAAAGATAGATGATAGAATAGCTGAAAACCAATTGGGATTTAAAAAAGGATTTGGCACCAGAGAAGCATTATTTACTTTACAAACACGATGTCAAGATGTCAATTGCGACGTATTGATATGTCTAGTCGACTTCGTAAAAGCTTCCAACAAAGTATAATACCGAAGAATGGCAAAAATACTGCAGAACACAGAATTAGATGACGAAGACGTGAGAATCATTGTCAAACTACACCGATATCAGAAAGCCATAATACAAATTGACCAACAAAAATCGAAAGAAATGCCTACAAATCATGGGGTAAGACAAGGATGTGTGCTTTCTCCTTTACTTTTTAATATGTATTCAAAAACTATTTAAAGAGGCATTAGAAGACGTAAATGAAGGCATATTTATTACCGGAGCACTTCTGAATAATCTTAGATACGCAAATAACACAACACTCCTTGCGGACAGCAGAAAATGACTACAGATCTTGGTTGATCGCATTACATAATACTGCGAAAGCTTTAGAATGGCATTGAATACAAATAAAAAAAAATCATGGTGGTAAGCAAGAACAAGATTGAGGAACACAGTGTTTATGCTAAAGAAAAAGCAGGGTGCATAGATATCAGTACTTAGGTTGCGAACTAAATGAAAAATGGGATAGAAGTACATAAATAAAACGGCGTATTGAGATAGCTAGAAGTGGTTTTAATAAGATGAAAGCAATATTATGCAATGGAAAACTCAACATTGAAATTATAACTAGAGTATTGAGATGCTATGTGTTCTCTGTCCTGTTGTATGGAGTTGAGGCCTGGACAATTACAGAGGCGACAGTGAAACGACTCATTAACTTTGAAATGTGGTGTTATCAAAGAATGTGGAAAATATCTTAGACAAAACAAATGTGGAAACGCTGCCAAGAATGAAAAAAATGAGCTAATTTCGTCACATATTAAGAAATGAGAAATACGATTTGATGCGGCTGGTCATACAAGTGAAGATGGAAGGTAAAAGAGGACCGGAGAGAAGACGCACGTCCTGGTTGAAGAATCTGAGACAATGTAGTGAGAAAACGTCAATAGAACTTTTCAAAACGACTGCAGATATAGTCAAATGGGCCATGATGATCGCCAATGTCCCTAGGGATGGGGCACGTTTTATTAATCAGTTTTGTTTTGTTTTGATACTAAATTTATGTAAAAATTTAGTGTAAATTCCTAAAATAATTTCTACAGTTTTTTTTTATTTTAGATAGTGGAGCTGTATAAAAAGAAACTACATGTCTTATTTGCTAGGTCAGGTTTGTGTAGTTTAATAAAAAAGTATAATTAAGCTGTTAAAAGAAACGCCAATTTAATTTGTTTTATGTACTTTGTATATTATTAATAATATTTAATATTGTATTTCTAAGAGAACGATTTAATTTAATCATAAAAATATATGTCATTTTAATTTAAAATTTAAGTTTTTCAATGATTGGCCTATAATCCTACAATATGCTCGCAATAAGTCAAGCGAAGTTTTTGTTTGATTTTGTTCTCAAGCAAGATGATATTGCATGCGAATCCGAAATTTCTCGACTTTCATTTGGCCGACTTTATTAGGGAATCTCGGACAAATCTCGGCTATCCGAACTACGCGGCTAAAGCCCGTACGTCAATATTAACATAAGTTTCGGAAATGACTTGGAAGCGTTTGGCGGTTTAGTTGGACTATCCTAAATCGGTATGTAAACAAACCAGGGGTAGTTGTATAGGTTGGAGGGTGATAGTGCCGCCGGCGTTAAATGGTAATCGGAGCTGGTTGTTGATCAGGGTCTTTAGCATCTTATTTAACTTTAAACGGTTTTATTAATTAAAAAGACCTTATTAAATAATTGCCAAAGAAACGCCGAAATTTCAGTTGGTTAGATTTCTAGCAGGTAGACCTTTGTAATCTAGGTATACCTAAGAAATACATCAGTCTCATAAAAATGACGTTGCAGGGTTCAAAAGCCGCAGTCAGAGTAGATGGAGAACTGACTCCTCTGTTTAACATTAACATGGAAGTTAGACAGGGAGATGCCCTATCAATCATGCTATTAAACCTAGTTCTTGAGGCAGTCATCAGAAAAACCAATATAACCGGCCATATAAACACCAAATCAGTACAAATTACTGCATATAAAGACGATGTAGCCATCATTAGTAGGAATAAGCCACGACTAATGGAAATGTTTAAACAAATTGATGCTGAAGCAAGAAAAAGAGGTCTCAAAATAGACGAAGCAAAAACAAAGTATATGACAGTCAAAAGAATAACTGACAATGAAAATAATATCACAATAAACAACTATACTATCGAACGAGTGGATGCCTTTATATATCTCGGCACAGAAATCAATCAGAAGAACTCCATAAGCAGCGAAATTAATGCACGTATTTCCAGCGGGAATCGTACATACTATGCTAATAAAAGATTGATGACATCGAAATTATTAAACAAAAGAACCAAAATGACTATCTACAGACCACTGATTAGATCTGTAGTAACCTATGGATGTGAAACTTGGGTAATGACGAAAAAAGATGAAGCCCAACTCAGGACATTCGGGAGAAAAATACTGAGGAAAGTATATGGCCCGGTACAAGAGGAGGATGGCACATGGAGAATCAGGAGAAACAACGAGGTTAATGAGTTAAATGAAGGTTATGACATTGTAAGATTTGTGAAAATTCAAAGACTGTCATGGCTGGGACATGTGCAGAGACAAAATGATTAAAAAACAACAAAGAAAATGTTACAATGGAAGCCCATAGGAAGGCGAAAAAAAGGAAGGCCCAGAAAACAATTAACATAAGACAATTGAGAAGAAGGACACAAGAGAGATCTGAATGGAAGGACATAACCAGACAAGCAAAGACCCATCCAGGGTTAAGATGCCAAAAGAAGAAGATTTCTAGCAGGTGGTGCTAATAACGGTAAAGCTTGTTTAGCAGTAAATGGTTCAATTAGTACCGACTATAAATATCCTGGGTTAACCGATAATAGTATAAAGGGCCCTGTTTCAGTTAAAATTTAAATACGTTTCATGGTAAAATTTGTCAATCTTCATTCCTTAATATTGATTTAATTGCGTGCAATAGGCAAGGCTTATATTGACGAAACTGTACTGATAAAAGGGTTTTTCGAATTCGATGGTAGTGCGCGACGGGTTTGCTATAACCTTTGAAGCGTTTTTAGGTATTTATACAATAAGTTTATGGAACTGAACACCAACCTGTATTTAAATACGAGTTCTTGGTAACATTTGTTTGTCTTCGTGTATCACGTAGAAGTGTTAAGTAGTATTATTCATTTTATTCATTACGTTTTCTATTATTATGTGGCGTCCGTGGGATAATAATAATGTAGATTCTTCTAGTGTTCCGGTAAAGAAGCAACATTTATCTGTAGATGCAAAACACATTGTAAAAACTATATACAGTACCTTACTTTAACGAGGCCTTGACACAACTTGACACTACGAATGTAATATGAAATTTGATGAAAATACCTCTGACCACAGTAAAAAGAATTACGTCAACTCTCATAGAAATAAGAAAAAACGTAAAGATTCCAGTTCCACCAAATGTGTGGACGAAGCCGATAAGGACTTGATACGTCGAAAAGTCTCTCCTATGTACGAAGAGCAGCGCATACCTACATTAAGAGCTCTGAAGCAGCGGCTCAATGTTGATGAAACCCAAGTAAGCTGTAGCCTCATCAGCTTATAGAAAATTTTAAAATGTATGGGTTTTTGATATTGTATAATTGACAAAAAAAGAATAATTATGAAATCTCATAGATTACAAAAATGGCGTTATGAGTATATAACTTTGATAAAAAAATTCCAATAGCATCAGGTAGATATATACACTACCTATCATATCACAAACATTTAATGAAAATTAATCTATTAAAACAAATGAAGACCAGGGTGATGACAATTTCAGATATAACTTTCTCACGAAAACAACTTCAAACTTTTGCACAACCTATTTACAGATAACTATTAACCCACTGATTTAGTTAAGAAAATCCTTTATGCCACCACCTCATCCCTTCCTCAAAGTATAGTAGATGAATTAAACAACATCAGCACAAATGTCCAGGGGAGTAGGTTGTTACGAACAAATTGACACCAACATCCGAGAAACAAGAGAAAATATTGAACATAATATAACCAATGAACCAAGTACAGAATACCCAATGATCTCTTTACCTTATATCAAGGAGCTCACACCCAAACTAGCAAGAGTACTTAATTCTTTTTATAATTTCAAAATTGCAAATAAACCGGTATTTTCAATAAAAAACCTTCACACAAAAGTAAAAAAAAACACCTAAAGAGCAAATGTCACATGTAGTCTACAGCATTTCATGCAAAAACTGCAATAAAAAATACATAGGCCACACAGAAAGGCATTTAAAAAATCGCATAATTTCACACAAAAGCGACTGCTGACTGCATCAAGACCGTTACTCATTAGCGCTTCATGTAGTAACTGAAGGACATCAGATAAACTTTGAGTCAGTAGAGGTTCTAGAAAGGGAAACCAATTACAAGAAACGTCTTTTCCTAGAAATGGCTTGTATAGCACAAACAGAGAATAACATAAACAAAAATACATACATCCACCACCTTAGTGAAATCTACTCCTTTCTTCTAACAGTAGACAAACAACATAGAAAATTGAATAATTCAATAGTTTCTATTTTAGAATAAGAGTAATTTAACACCATATTATCACATAGTTTAACAATAGACTCTTAAAGTAAAAATCATACAGCACATTTTCAATTATAATAAATTAACATTTCTTATCAAAATTTTAAATACGACATTACTTTACTACTCTTTAACCTTTACGAAATAACTAGGTCTTGGAATTAACCAATGTCTATTTATTTAACTCGTGTTATAGTGATCTTAAATTATTTTAACAATTTTAATTTTTTTAAAAATCTCCTACCTGAGATTCTATTCAAATGCAGGTACAGACAGCCAATGAAGGGAGATTTTAGAGGTTAGTGTTTTCAAACCTGCAAATTAACCACGTTGTCCACTTAACATGACATGTAGTACAGGTTAAAAATAAAGTAAAAAGATGTAAAACTCTCTAGGGAGGACTTTCTGTCCTATACATAAAAGTTAAAATTGTGCATTGTCTTTGTACCAGTATTTGTAAATTTACATTACAAGTTTTTCTTTTTGTGAAAAAAACTTACACAATTTTTCACAAAAATTTTACAACTTTGACCAGCTTTTACGGCAATGTTCTCAAAATCTTAATTAACGTCAACTTAATTAAAATAGATTGTCAATCTTCATGTGAAACTATTTGTAGCCTATCCCTGATGATGTCGATGACTATCGACGAAATATTGGATTAATAAAGGACTAAAGAGTACACTCAGCCTATCCTTTCAGCTATTTTTACCCAAACTATGTTGTAAAACTATCGAGAGTCATATCTTCGAAGTGATGAAACTATATAGTTTCATAATAATCGTACGGACCACATCTGCCGTGAAAACCCGGGAATTCACTTTATTCGTACATTTTTGTTTCGGCATTACCTTAACTACCCCACCCGCAGGCTTAACCGAACTCCCTCCTCCCCAAATCCTCGCACGCTATCTGAACTTTACGCCTAATTAAACTGCTCAAACTCTTCGACCTCTCTCACTTCATGTGTGAACCCCCGAACGTGCAACGCGCTAATTTACTTTTCTTGCTCCCACCACGCCGAGCTGCTATTTTGCGGTGCCCGGCCTCATTGGTTTCCTAATGTTTCACTCTGTGAGCAGTGGAGATTTATTAGTATGTATATCATTGTGCACCGTTTATAACAACCACAAATGAAACACCGCCACAGATATTTAACAAGTATGTCGATATTGTGAGAAAGTTATTACTGTAACGTTTGTCGCAAGGAGTCTCATATAATAATAAATACTACTTTGTTTATATGCTGTAACATAAAACAGAATATTAAAAAATGACTTTAAGAATAAAAGTAAAGTTTAAGAACAAAAAATGCTTATAGTTACATATATTATGTATTGCATATCTTTTGCATATACGGTTATTGTATTGAACTAGGTAGCTGTTTCCTGTATTTTTAAAATATTTTATTATCAGATTTTAATAAAATTGTTAAAGTTTATATGTTGTATAATGGACTCAGCTCGTAGCGTAAATGGACTCTTCTAGTTGTTCACCTAGAACACGTTCCAATTTAAAAATCTGTCACTAAGTATAGATATGAAAATTCAACTGGAAATGTTTTTCTAATAACTCTTTTTGTCTCATGTTAATATAATAGTCCAGCTAATAATTGTAAAAATCTGATATTCTATTTATTTAAAATTACTTTAAAACTAGAATTATCTTAAATAAAAATTTAAAATCTACGAAGAGCACTCAATGAACTTAAGGCATGGTGTGTGCAGTGGAAAATAGTCATAAACACTGACAAAACACAGGCATCAAATACTAAAAAATAAAAGGCAGACCTAAATGAAGTACTATCTCTATTCAATATTTTAATCTAATGATCAAACCAAGCCAAATTTATAGGTATATCGTTAGATGAAAAGCTGAGCTTCACAGAGAACATAAAACAAACGGTCAATACAGATTAAGCACTCAGGAGTCACCTCTCATTACTAATAGCAGCTAGCAGAATATAGAGATAATCATCATCTTTGGCTCGACAATCCTCTGTGGATCTTGGCCTGTTTTTGGCAACATGTTGCCATCTTCTGATTTTTAATATTTGTAAGTCGGTTTCTACTCCATCTAACCACCTAATTCCCGGTCGGCCTTTGCTTCTTTTTCCTACAGGTGTTCCTGTGGTTAGCTTTTTAGCAATGGTATTTTCTGGCATTCGTATTATGTGTCCAACCCATCTAAGTCGCTGTGTTTTAATGAACGTTATGACATCTGGCTCATCAAAGAGCTGATACAATTCAAAATTATATCTTTTGCGCCACTGCCCTTGGTCGTTTACAGCTCCAAATATTTTGCGAAGTATTTTACGCTCAAATATTCCCAAAAGTCTTTCATCTTTCTACGTTAGAGTCCATGTTTCTGCTCCATATGTGAGGACCGGCCTCAGCAATGTTTTGTATATAATAATTTTAGTTTTTTCTTTGAATGTTTCTTGAGTGGAAATGCTTTTGGAGTCCATAGTATGCCCTATTTGTAAGATTTATTCGTCTTTTGATTTCTTCGCTTGTTTTATTGGTAGCAGTCAATAGCGACCCAAGGTATGTGAAGTTGTCAACACGTCCAAAGGTATGACTTTCAAAGACTGTTTCTCGTTCCTCATTTGCTATCGGATCCTTTGTAACCAACATGTACTTGGTTTTGTCTTCGTTGATGACTAGACCGACCTGTTTCGCCGCTGTTTCCAATTCTAGGAGATATTGCTCAACATCTCGCTTGCTACGCCCTACTATGTCAATGTCATCAGCATATGCTAAGACTTGTATCGATCTATTGTAAATAGTACCGCCATCCCTAATTCGTGTATCTCGAACTGCCTTTTCTAAGGCAATATTAAATAGGAGGCAAGCCAGAGCATCTCCTTGTCTGAGTCCATCCTTTATCTCAAAGGATCTAGAACTCTCTCCCTGTATTCTAACAGTGGCTTCTAAGTTAGACATTGTCATTCTCGTTAGTCGGATAAGTTTCTCTGGTATACCAAACTCATGCATTGATTGGTATAGCACTGTTCTCTTGACACTGTCGTATGCGGCCTTAAAGTCGACGAATAGGTGATGGGTTTCAATATTGAATTCTAATGTTTTCTCGAGAATCTGTCTTATTGAATGAATCTGGTCAATTGTTGATTTTTCTGGAGTGAATCCAACTTGATATTTACCAATTATGCCCACTGTGTAAACTTGCAACCTTTTGTAGAGAATATTTGCTAGTATCTTGTAAGCAGTTGTTAACAGGGTTATACCTCTATAGTTGTCACACTGGAGCTGGTCACCTTTTTTATGTAACGGGCATATCACGCCTTGAGATCATTCACAAGGCATGGTCTCATTATGCGAAACAAGAAGTAAAAGCTTATGCAGTGTCTGTAGTAGGGCATCGCCACCATTCTTGTAGAGCTCACTGCAAAGATCAACTCCTGGTGATTTATTATTTTTAAGCTTTTTAATGGCTTGGGCAACGTTTTCGATGGTAGGTGGTCTTTCGTTTGGGTTGAAAGGATTCCAATCATTTCGATTTGCTAGGGTGTTATCTGCTTCTTCGATATGATGGCCATTAAATTTTGCATTTAAAAATTCAACCCATCTGTTTAGGATTGAGGCTGTATATAGAGATAATCCATAAGCATAATAAGGAATGACATGCGATGCATAACGTACGCAGTTACAGAAAAAAATCCCTATTATCTATCCCTATATTATCTTATTTCTTTTATTTAGTTTTGTTTTATTTTACTAACTACTTTTACACACACTGGGGCACAAACATAAAGACGTCTCACAGGCTATTGCCTCTTAGGTAAAACAGCCCCTCAGGCAGGTCAAAGGACCTACAGTCGTTAACAACAGAATTTACTTTGCTGATTTGGCGGCTGAATGACCGAGCACACAAAATTTGGGACACCTCCAGAACACAATTTTGGGACATAAGTCCAAAGTCAAGTCAATAATAAATTCAATCAGTCATAGGGAGAAAAGCTCGTTTAGCTACCACTAAAATTAGCTGGCCTAACCACACAATCTTTATCTGTTTTTGCCCATTTACCTTTGGCATTTTTTATAGGATGTACGGCGTCTTGCAGCCCTTTTACTTTTCTCGTCGCTTTCTATTAAGATTAGTTTTATATCTTTTAACGGAGTTAGATTCTCTAGATAAGTTTGGATGTTCTTATTCTTTCGTGCCAGCGTTTTCAATTTATATTTCTGATTTGAGTGGCAAAGTTATTGATATTTGTTTCGTAAGTGCACATGAAAAGATGCATGAGGCTTGAATTGATAAATATACAAGAATGCTTGAATTAACGAGTGCAAGAAAAAAAAAAGAGATAAAATTAGTAATGAGATATATTAGGTATTGGTCTAGTTGTTGTGGTTATCTTAAATCGGGACAAAGCCCTTTTGTGAGCCCTTAAGATATTTAGATAGTCAAGTCGTACCAACCGAATACTTTAGTTGCCAGGTTGTGAAAAGATTGGTAGAGGAAAACCAAAGTCTAATACAAGAAGCAGACAGGAAATGTCTATAAAAGGATTATATACTGGTATGACTCCAAATAAATAGTTAGAGAGAAGATATAAAGGCCACCTTGCATATGGAAAATGTCAAAGATAATGATAGTAATAATGATAATCCATAACTATTCAAACTTTGAATATTAGATAGAGCAGAAAAAAACGAGAAACATATTTTTATAGAGGAATTCTGAGTATTAAATTAATTAATTACTATTTATAACTGGGAATAAGCCACAATTAAAGATAAAAAATACGTTTATTGACGTTTCAATTTCCAATTCGGAAATCGTTCTCAAAATACAAACAGTAAATTAAACAAATTTTGTTTTTTGTTACATAGTGAAAAAATTCTTCTAATATTTTAATTTTATCTGACTCATTTATATTGACAATTCAGACATACATTATGCATTTTAAAGTAGACGACTTTAAAATGATATTGCCAATATTGTTGAGTTGCGCTCCTGGGACGACTTTACTATAAGATAGTTCATTCGATTACATGAAATCAACTTTAACTTGAGAATATCCGTCAGAAAAAATCATAGCATGTAATTCGTCTTTAAAAAGACAAACACATGACATGATGACAGTAAAATTCTCCTGTTAGTGATACCATAGTAAATTATGAGGGAAAAACCAGGAAAAAAACCTCATAATACTATCCCGACATTGTAAGTATTTGTTCGTGAATTTAGCTTACCTTCAACAAACATCAAAATTCTGATATATGTTACGTTATTTAAAAAACATAAATGATGTATCCTCTATATGTTACTGACTTACTAATACTGGTATTTTCTTATTAATAACTTCCTCTTTCAATATTGGTAACCAGATCCTACTACATTCTGCCGAGGAATTTGCGACACAATTGGCCTCATTTAGCATAATTAGAGCCGCTTCTTTGATTTTTCTTTTTTTACCATCCGTTTCTTTTAGGACTATATTTGAATTATTCCATTGAACCCTATGTTCATTATCCCATGCGTGTTTACATATTTGATAGATCTCAAATATGTAAACACGCATGGGATAATGAACATAGGGTTCAATGGAATAATTCAAATATAGTCCTAAAAGAAACGGATGGTAAAAAAAGAAAAATCAAAGAAGCGGCTCTAATTATGCTAAATGAGGCCAATTGTGTCGCAAATTCCTCGGCAGAATGTAGTAGGATCTGGTTACCAATATTGAAAGAGGAAGTTATTAATAAGAAAATACCAGTATTAGTAAGTCAGTAACATATAGAGGATACATCATTTATGTTTTTTAAATAACGTAACATATAAAATCAGAATTTTGATGTTTGTTGAAGGTAAGCTAAATTCACGAACAAATACTTACAATGTCGGGATAGTACTATGAGGTTTTTTTCCTGGTTTTTCCCTCATAATTTACTATGGAATCACTAACAGGAGAATTTTACTGTCATCATGTCATGTGTTTGTCTTTTTAAAGACGAATTACATGCTATGATTTTTTCTGACGGATATTTTTAAGTTAAAGTTGATTTAATGTAATCGAATGAACTATCTTATAGTAAAGTCGTCCCAGGAGCGCAACTCAACAATATTGGCAATATCATTTTAAAGTCGTCTACTTTAAAATGCATAATGTATGTCTGAATTGTCAATATAAATGATTCAGATAAAATTAAATTATTAGAAGAATTTTTTCACTATGTAACAAAAAACAAAATTTGTTTAATTTACTGTTTGTATTTTGAGAACGATTTCCGAATTGGAAATTGAAACGTCAATAAACGTATTTTTTATCTTTAATTGTGGCTTATTCCCAGTTACAAATAGTAATTAATTTACATTGCCACAAGAAAATAGCTTCAGAACAGTATTAAATTAATATAGTCAAAATGAGAGCAAATATTTAAAAATAGTAAAAGCAAACGCAAAAATAATTTCTGGAGAACGAGAAAAGTTAAGGGTAATTAGGATTTTTAAAAATTTGAAAAAAAAATCAAAAAAGCATATAAATGGATAAGATTAAGTTTGACTGAAGAATAAAATATGAGAACACTCTATACAAAGTAAATCTTATAAAAAAACTGACGACTTAAAAACCTGTCAACGTTTCCCTTTTTAAAAGTTATACATTAATTTTATTCACGTAATTTTCGTTGGTTAAAACAATTTAAAAATCTTGTCTTAAAATTAAAAAAAATTTTTTAAAACCTCACATTCTATTTATGCTAAAATATAACACTCTACATTTCACAGAGTGACATCTACCTAGATATATTAGTAAACTTATAGGATAGGCCTGGCGCGGCCAATAGGATTATCCTGTCAATGACACTTGGTAGTTCCCATGTAATTTAATTAGGTCAAGGGCACTAAATGGGTAAGGAGTATTTATACACATGTATATTTTAAATTAACCATTTTAGTATATTTTTTATTACTATTTTTAGTTAATTATTAACTTGTGAAATAAAATGAAAAAATATCCATGATGGAGATTTTAATCATAATTGGAAAATATATGCGTTGGAAGTATATATATCAAATGTTTTAGACCAACATTTAGTACCTAAGCCAAACAAAGTATATATATATATATATATATATATATTATATATATATATAAATATATATATATATATATATATATATATTATATATATATATATATATATATACATTATTTTGGTTAATACAATAAAATTTTATCTCTCATAAAACAACGTTATTATTTTAAGCCAATGTAAGCAATTCTAATATTGGAAATAAAAAAGTCTTGAATAAACTTCTAACTTATACGAATCAAAAAACGTCTATGTTGATTAGTGACCAAGGCCGCAAAACAAGAAAAGTGATGCAGATAGTGGAAAGTACGATAAGAATTAGGCACATATATAAAGAGACACGCGTAGAACCTAGCCCCTACTGACATATGTGTTCCATTGAACGGTGGGGCGCATATATCCGAAAATCAAACTATTCACACTTCGTTATGGTTTCGTAAGTTACACGATTCCCATCGTGTGACTTGCGAATAGGAAGGCTTATGTAAAGATCGTTACTTTTGATACCCTGGGTAAAAACACATCCTATGGTTTTTTCTGGTTGTGGTTGAACCACCTAATTTTAGGGTAGCTCAACAAACTGCGTTAATATTTGAGAAGCAACGTTGAAATGACTGAATTTAATTTTATATTTTGAATTTGGGACTTGAGCCCCTAAAAAGCGTGTGTTTTGAACAGAAAACTATCAGCCCAAATTAATGCCCCTTTGTCTGAAATATGTGTGTGTTTGGTTACTCAGCCATCTAATTGGCAAAATAAATTGCATTCTTCTCGCCGACTGAACACCCGAAAAGTTTGGCCATCGAGCCCATGCTTGTTGCACATGGTCTTTTGACGTGAATTCAGGGCCTAATTAGAATGACAAATATTTCTAATACAGGAGGATTCTGCAGGTCGGAGTTTATGAGTCTCAACTATGAGACTCCGCCCAAGACAGGGTAGAAAAAATACAGTACATTTGGTCTTAATTTCCACAGCGACCACCATTATTCAATCAAGTAATAAATCGACGGAGAAATATAATTTACAACGCCTGTGGTGTTTCTCAGGAAGATTCATTAAGGATCGTTTGCTTTTTTGGCTTTGTTTCGCAGGCGAAATCCTAATCCTGGATAATGCCCCCAAAACAGTGCAACTAGAAGAAGACAAAGCCAAGTTATCATGGCGAGAAAAGTTGCGGGGTAATTTACCAGTATTTTATACCATAATTATTGATTATATTACCAAAGGTGGCCTAAATTACTGGGAGGCGAAGATATTATGCCTAAGGACGTAGGTACGTCTGATATCTTATAGGGATAAATAAGAAAAGTCTAGTGTTAAGCTGCCAACGTTATCCAGGTATAGTTGATCCAGTTGATCAAGTATGGAAAATCAAAGTGATTCACTACAATTTCATTAATTAGTACGACTAATTATAGTTTTTGAATACAAAAAAACTATGTCAGAACAATTTAGCGAGAAAATTTAAAAACACAACTAAACCGTCAAAAAGGAAGAAAGATACTTAAGTCCAAGGGGGTAGTAACCTCAAACGAAACCCTTAGTTTGTCATCCAATCCCGGTCCATCCTCCATGAAACTGTTAGTGATAAAATAAAATTACAAAAAAAGAGATAGCCTAAAATAAGACGTTAGCCCTGGATATACCCGATAAAACAAAAGGTCTATTGAGTGTTGGCGCCTAGGAGATACAGCAAATCCGCTAAAGTCCTGATGATTGTAGAAGAAAAAAACCCAAGAGGATGTTAAGATATTTTTCAGGATAAAATGCTCTTCAATATTTCTTATTAATTTTGATCAATTGACAGAAATTCAACGCAAAAAAAAATCTGATAGTGTATGTCAGGATTATAGATTTCATTCAATTCTAAGAAATATTTTTGAACACTGCTTTTTTCAAAAGTTTTTTTCTAAAATTTTTTAGTTTTCAGTTTTATATTTCTAGTAGATTTAACTACTCTTTGTTTAGTGTCTATAGCATCAGGATTTATAAAAGTAGTAGCTAGAGTATTTTAAATATATAAAACCAAAAATTTGTTTCAAAATATTCATACAGCTAACATCCTCTAGTAGTAAAAAGTAACTTTTTTATGATAGATATCTTCTTAAGTCACTAACTTTACAGATTTTTATTAGGTGTATTTATAAGAGTTCTACAGCTATTACTATGAATTACCAGACTAAAATCAATATATTACAGCGTCACGGCGATTGTGCAGTTTTAGTTTGAGGCCTCTGCGATAGATGGCAGAACTAGGATAACCGTGAGGATATCTAATGGAGGCCATACACGTTAGGGTTTGCATGATGGTTTTAACCTTGCATGCATAACCGACAGGTATAACCGAGTTCCATATTACAAATACACGTTAGGGTTTGCATGTACAGTTTTGCCATTAACTCTTCTGTTAAGCTACGTGACGGTGTGTGCAGGACGCCTACGATACTTTGTGTGGTATATACGTACCAAACTACAATGGACGACAACGATGTGATAGCAGTACTTGGCTTAACACTTATTCTTCAGAAAAGAAAAAAAAAGAGAGATCGCACTGAATGGTCTAAACGCTGGTTATTGAAAAGAAATCATTTCTCCCACGTAAATTTGATAAATGAATTGAGATTTAAACCAACAGATTACAAAAATTATTTACGAATGGATGAAAAACTTTATTTGAAACTATTATCATTGATTACTCCGTTAATACAAAGACAAGATACTGTTATGAGGAAAGCAATATCAGCACATGAGAGACTAGCAGTAACATTAAGATTTCTTGCAACAGGAAGAACATACGAGTGTCTCAAATATTCTGCTATTATATCACCTCAGGCTTTGGGCCGAATAATACCAGAAACATGTGATGCTATTTATGAAGCTCTGAAAAAGGAATATCTACAGGTGAGTAAATAAAACCAAATTCGAGTAGTTAGACAAGTTTAATAGGTTGACATATTTAAATTAATTCGTAATTAAAATTTGAATAAAATGTTGCTGTTGTTGGTTGTGTGTCAAATTCTGGTGCAGAAGTACTTTGTTCTTGAGTGTTATATCCTGAGTGTTGAATTGGTGATGTGCAGAGCTCATTTTGCGGTACAGGAGAAATCGTGTACCTTTGTTGTGTCGGAGATACGCATGGTTGTCTTTGAGGCGCAACAGAAGCCGTGTGGGTATACGGTTTTGTAGAATATTGTACTACTGAGGGCGAAGGAGTTGGATTTCGTGGGAGATTAGGATGTGGTGAAGAAACATATGTTAAAGTTCGACGATTTTGAATTTCTTCACTATTCAAATTGCCCATCTCTGCATCGAACAAGGTGTCGTTAATTATTTTCTCCGCAATCAACCGTTGACGCTTGTCTAGCGATCTTAATTTAATTGCGATAGATCTTCCCAAAAGATCGTACCGATCTTCTGTCGCCGAAGCAGAAGCAGGACGCTTAAAATGGTCTTTCACTGATAGTAATATGTCAGTGGTTAACTGATCTTGCTCTGTCCTTTTCTTCTTTCCCGGTCTAGTAGCAGGTAATGGAGTCTTTTTTGGTGTCGTAATATCATCAGTAGCATTTGCAGCTGCATTATCCGTAATATTATTATCTGTATCCGTATTATCCGTATTATCTGTGGTATTTTCGGTATAGTTGTCAGTATCCTGTAACAATACAAAGTAATATTTATTTTAGTTTCCAGATTCATCGGATAAATGGAAGGAAATAGCACAACTTTTTGAAGAGAGATGGAATTTTCCTCACTGCGTGGGTGCCATCGACGGAAAACATATTGACATAGTTCCACCTGCTGATAGTGGATCTCATTTTTACAACTACAAAGGACGACATAGCATGGTTCTTATGGCAATAGTTGATGCCAAATACAGATTTCTATTAGCAGATTTTGGTACAAATGGAAGAGTTTCCGACGGAGGTGTTTTGCAGAATACAAGCTTTTTTGAAAAGTTACAAATGAAACGTTTAAATCTTCCAAACTCCGAACCAATTCAACACAATTCAAGGTGTTTGCCATATGTATTTGTTGCTGATGATGCGTTCCCCTTGAGACCTGACATGCTGAAACCATATCGTCAGGCGGATTTGAGCAGCTACGATAAAAAAATTTTTAATTACAGATTATCTCGAGCAAGAAGAATAGTTGAAAACGTTTTTGGCATACTGACATCAAGATTTCGCATTTACCATACTCAGATCAATTTAGAACCAATCAATATAGAAAAAGTGGTGATGGCTACATGTGTTTTGCACAACTTTCTAATGGACCAGACCCCTAATTCATATGCACCTCCAAGATGTTTTTATCGAGAAAATATGGATAATGGAACTGTTGTTACCACGGGTTACGATATCACACGTTCACACGCAGAAAATTTGCAAGTACAAAATCGAGGAAATGTCCTGAATGATGCAAAAAAAGTCAGACTTGAATATCAAACTTACTTTGTGAATGAAGGCAAAGTACCTTGGCAGGATAGTTTCATTGAAATGTGATATATTTCTTTTATTTATGTAATAATATTGTTTGATGAATAAATGAGCAACCTCACCGCTTAAGAGTTGTTTCTGTAACAATCTATGTAGTTACGTACCTACATTTTGTAAAGCTATGAACGAAGTTGCAAGAAACTTAGGTATAGACGACCATACATCTAGCGTTACAAGTTGTATTCGAGAGTACCTACCCATTAACATGAATGGTATAAAAAAATATAATGCTTTGTGGTCGGCTGTACCTAATCTATAAATTACAAAATAATTGCAATTTGTTACAAAACAAATAATTACAAAACAAATAAATTACAAAACAAAGTACTAATTTATACTTACATTGGAATCATTCTCATCAATATCCGAAATGTTAGATCGTGAACTGCGAGGAATGTCTTGATCTGCAATAAAATCGAATAGTTCAAAGTACCACAGTGTTGGTTTATAAATATCATCAGATGATGCTCCAGATCTCACAGATTCATCGTACTTTTTTTTTTCTCGTCTAACATTACTACGTAACGTATTAATTTTTTTAATGACATCTTCTTTTGTAGCAGTAGGATCCAATTCCTTGAGCTTAATTATCAGTTTCTTGTATGCTGCCGATCGTTTGTCTCTATCGTGATATTCTTTGGACTTTACGCGCCAAAGACAATGTTCGGACTTATAAATTTCAATAAATTCTTCTAATGTGGCATTGCGCTTGCGACTCGCCATTTTCGAAGATCGACCTTTCACCGTTGCAGACAAATAAAAACTGAGAAGAGAACTATGGCAGGGCAGGCAAGCTCGCCAGACGCCACACACGCTAGGGTATGCTCGCAGGCAAGCAAAACCGAGCGGCATAAAATATCAATTTTCCTATTTGCTCGGTTGCATGTACATGCACCGATAACTGTACAGTTTTATCCCATACACGTTAGGGCTTGCCTGTCGGTTATGCATGCAAGGTTAAAACCATCATGCAAACCCTAACGTGTATGGCCTCCATAACAACAAACTTTTTAAACAGTTTTTATCTAATTCGACAAGATTTTAAACTCGTTTATTTAATTCGTAATCCACAAAATAAATCTAAATTACCTTTTTATGTTTAGTAGTATTTTTTAGTAGACAAATTTGACAAAAAATATCGGTTCGTTAAAAATTAGCAAAAAATCTAGTCAACGAAATTTGTAAAATTCTATAAGTAATACTTGTTTTCAGACAAAATTGATGGCATGTGTGTGAAAACTAAAGTAATATTTGAACATATGGACGAATGTCTTGATAAGGAAATGACATTGTACACTGCCAGATGGTACACCAGCGTAGAGTTAGCTGAAAAGTTACAAAACAGACAAACGCACCTGGTAGGAACACTACGAAAAAATGGGAAAGGTATTCTGAAAATTAATTAGCGTTTAAGTTATAAAAAATCTACTATAATTCAACTGCTAATCGAAAAATGACGAAGTGTTTTTTTGCCAGGCTAAGATCATTTAAATTCTATTATTAAGTTAAATCCTATTAGAAATTCACCTAAAGTGTGCTCCTGTTGAATATACATGGCCAAACGATCTTTACTGACTATGTAAGAGTAAGTTAAGCTAATTTTTTGAAAAATAAATATAGCAAAATAAAGCAGAAAGTTAACAAATAAATAAAATCAAAAGAAAATGAAACCAAATCTAAAGAAAAATAACAAGCATGTGACGTTTATGACATTAAAATAATACACACAATAAAATTATAATGATTAGCGCCATAATAGAAGATAAAAAGCAGTATACGAAGAAAATAGCAACATAACTCAAAATAAAATAGAGAAAAAGTAGAGAAAAAAACACTAAAAAGATGCTATTTTAATTATTTTTCTTTAATTACTTATTATACAGGGTGGTCCTAAAGTAATTGTACAAAAAGAAACCGCAGATTCTACGTTTTAAAATATTACGATTAAAGTCAACTTGCTTTAATAAAATGTTGATATTAAAAAAGATACAGGGTGTTAAAGTGGAAATTTAAAATTTTATTTTTCGCTATAACTTTCATGTTTGTAAACATTTATATATTAAAATTTACAACTGGGTACTATTTAATATTAGAAATTATAATTTAATGCACACTTTGATATAGCTAATAGAGGGCGCCACATATACCACATACGTGGCATACATTTGCACTTAACTTTTTTGTTCTTCAAGTTAGCGATATTTATGATAAAAAATATTAAAGATACATTATTTTAACAAAGAAAAGGTATACTTATTAATAACTTCAAAACTCAACAGTTTTCGAGATAATCGCATTTTACAAATCAACTGCATAATTCTGATTTAACGCAATTACTCCAGGCAATGAAAGAAAAATAGATAAAAACATCAATACTTCTAAATTTTGTTATAAAATTCTTTTAATTAAGTTAATAGTTAACGACATATTACATAAAATAAATATATCAGCAGGATAATTAATAATAGAATTCGATTAAATAATAGAATAATTGAATTTTACATCAAACATTTTACGTTTTGTATTAAATTAAAGTCATAATCAAAACATTTTATTTACAAACCAAATTAAGAAATTGTTAAACTAAATAACATTAAACTTTTTATCAAAGTAAGTGTCGATGTGTCCACCATTTTCTTTAATTCATTTGTTAATACATTCTATAAAATATTGTCTCATATTAAATAGCATCATTGGTTCTAAAGAAACAGCTGCAGTACTTATAAGTATAACAATAGGTATTCTTTTGGGATTTTTATGAATTAAATAATTATATTAACATCTTACCACATAATCAAGGAATATGACTATCACGAACAATCCAACGTTGAGGAAAGTTTTTTTTTAAATACTCTCACTCCCCCTTCTCTGTAATGTATTGGTGTACCATCTTGCATAAACCAAATATTTAGCCCTATGTTTGATGACAATTCTTCCAATAAATCAATAAAATCATTTTATCATTTTATAATAATCTAAATAAATCTAACCATCCAAATTGCAAGTTAATTCGCATATCCATAAAATATCATTCAAAATTCATATTCAAATTGCACGTCCTATGGTTTAGAATCATTGGTAATTATTTTTTACGGATATGCAAATTACTTTGCAATTTGAATGTCGAGATTTATATACATTTTTTATAAAATTATTTTATTGATTTATTCAAAGAATTGTCATCAAACTTAAGGCGAAATATGTGGTTTTTTACAAGATGGTACACCATTACGTTACAGAGAAAGTGGAGTGAGACAGTGTTTAAAAACAACTTTCCTGAACGTTGGATTGTTCGTGGTAGTCATATTTTTGTGGTGAGATATTAATATAATTATTTAATTCATAAAAATTTTAAAAAATTACTTATTATTATACGTATAACACTTATAATAAATACTGCAGCAGTTTCTTTGGAACCAATGATGCTATTTAATATGAGACGATATTTTATGGAATGTATTGATAAATGAATTAAAGAAAATGGTGGACATATTGAACACTTACTTTGACAAAAAGTTCAACGTTATTTGGTTTAACTATTTCTTAATTTGAATTGTAAATAAAATGTTTTGATTATGCCTTTAATTTAATACAAAACGTAAAATGTTTGATGTAAAATCCAATTATTCTGTTATTTATCAAATCCTGTTATTTTATCCTGCTGATATATTTATTTTATTTAATAATTCGTTAACTATTAACTCTATTAAAGGTATTTTATACCAAAATTCAGAAGTATTGATGTTTTACTTTAATTTTTTTTTCGTTGTCTGGAGTAATTGAGATAAATCAGAATTATGTAGTTGATTTCTAAAATGCGATTATCTCGAAAACTGTTGAGTTTTGAGGATATTAAGAAGTATACCTTTTTTTGTTAAAAGAATGTATCTTTAATATTTTTTATTAAAAATACCCATAACTTAAGGAGCAAAAAAGTTAAGTGCAAATATATTATTATGCCACGTATGTGGCATATGTGGCGCCCTTTATCAGATACATCAAAGTGTACATCAAATTAAAATTTCTGATATTTAATACTACCCAGTTGTAAATTTTTATACATAAATGTTGACAAACATGAAAGTTATATCAAAAAATAAAATTTTAAATTTCCATTTTAACACTCTGTATCTTTCTTATTATTAACATTTTATTAAAGCAACTTGACTTAAATCGTAATATTTTAAAGTGTAGAATCTACGATTTCTTTTTTTACAATTACTTAAGGACCACCCTGTATACAGTTTTTGTTTATTAACATATTCTAGCCACTAAAATTATTTTCATACTTCCTTTCCCGCCCTGTGTGCGTCAAAATAATTGTCCTTTTCATTAACCGATTTCGCAAAACGCAGGACTAATTGGTCGCTGTGACCAGCCGACAGGACCCTTCGCCTATCCTTCCTTAGCCTTCCGGCCCTTCATTATTTCATTATAGAACCTCTTTGAGGTGGCAATGCGGCTGTTAGCACCGCCGCAAAAACCCCAAAATTGATAGACCACTACATTATTTCAAAGTGGTTGTTAAACCTGAAAGAGCCATAAAAAGAGGCGAGACGCCAACGCGGTTGTTTTTTCTCTTAGTGACGTGCGGAGTTCTTTACACCTTTTTGTGATCAGTATGGACTTATAGTTAGTTATTTACGCAGACGGCAAAAAATATCTTCAAGTAGTGTAAATGAGGAATATTGTTAACTTGGGATTCTTTTTTATACAGAAAGAATTTCTACCAATAAAACACCTCAGCAAAGAAATGCCAACAAAAAATTACAACAATGTTAAAAACTAATGCATTGCCAGATACTGGTTAACTCTTTAGTGCATGATGTTCTTTAAAAAACATACTAAAAATGAACATTTATTTTGATAATAAGATAGAACAAGATATTGAATATAGGTTTGATTAATTAAACATAAAATATACAAAAGCAGGATACTAAAATCAACTACAATAAAATAGATATACACTCCGCGTCATAGAAAACGGGCCACCCCAAATATTTAAAATATTTTCGAAATTATTATGTATTGCTACAAAATTAAGCATTTATTTTTTCGTGGGTTGAATCAACTCGTTTAGTATGAAATTTCATCAATATCGTAAAACATCAATCGAAAATAAAAAATTTAAGAAAAGTAGGAAATTTATTGAAAAAATCAACTTACAGTTTTTAAAACAATAATGAACTTCTCATTCGATTTGGCATGGAATTTATAACATTTTGGATATCTCTTTGGGGAAAAGTGGCCCAGTCCTCAATGAGTGCCATCTGGAGCTCTCCAGGTGTTGTAGGAGTAGGTATGAGACGACTAACGCGACTTCTTAGCAGGCTCCATATATGCTCAATAGGATTTAAATCGGGGACTAGTCTATTTTTTGCATACCAACCTCGTCAAGGTACTCCGTTACTATCCTTGCCGTGTGTGGTCTCGCATTATCCTGCATTAGCAGGAATTCGTTGCCAATAAATCCAGCGTAGAGCATCACATGATGTTGTAAGATTTCCGTTATGTACCTTACTGCTGTTAACGCACCTCTGTCGATCACGACTGGATCCGTATGCACATCAAAAGAAATCCCTGCCCAAAATATTACTGAACCACCACCAAAAGCAACCCGTGGTGCCCGAGCGCAACCAGCGAAACGTTCTCCAGCTCGTCTGTATACCTTACTACGTCTGTCTTTACCATAAATAGACATTCTACACCCATCTGTAAACAATACTTTTTTCCAATCGTCTGCTGTCCAATTGATGTGCTCACGGGCAAAATCTAGTCTTCGACTTTTGTGAGCTGGGGAAAGTAAGGGTCCCGTTGCTGGACTGCAAGCTGTCAAACCTTGCTCCCTTAATCTTCGCCTAATAGTAGAAAGGCGGATTGCTGGTCCTTGAGCTTGCTGTAAATGGCCTTGAAGCATTCTAGCATTTTGGTCAGATTCCGTAATGCAGCAAGAAGGACGACGTGATATTCCCTAGCGGTTGTTTTCCTTTTTGGACCCGTACCAGGTCGTCGTTGGTGAGATCCTGTGACAATAAATCGTTGCTGGATCCTTTGTACAGTCGAACGACTAACATTCAATTGTCTTGCAACTTGTCTTTGAATTAATCCACTTCCCAGTAACGTTACAATTTCAACCGATCTTTGAAAGTTCTCCATCGTTATTAACTGGAGACTACTTCACACTAAGTCGGCTACTGTAATACTGAGATGCGTTTAAAACTCATTAGAACCCTTTACAATATGAAACATTTCTCAAAACAATCGCTTCCTTGAAAATTGATCAAGTTGTAAACAACTTTTTCTCAAAATTCTTTTGTTTTATAGGTTCTACGAATATCCTCAATCCAGTTACAGGGTCGGTAGGTGGCAACCACCTATCAAGTCATATCCACGCGCTTATCAAAGAAATATGGCAAGAAGAGAAAATACCCGACGAATGGAAGAAAAGTATAGTATGCCCAATCTATAAAAAAGGAGACAAACTCCAATGCAAAAACTACCGTGGAATTTCTCTACTATGTACAGCGTGTAAAGTCCTCACGTATATTATAAACCAGCGACTCCAACCACTAGCAGAAAATATTATTGGAGAATATCAGACGGGCTTCAGACGGGCTTCAGACGGGGAAGATCGACAATGGATCAAATATTTACAGTCAAGCATGTCTTGAGCAAATCGTGGGAACACGACATTGATGTTCACAACGTGTTTGTAGACTTCAAACAGGCATACGATTCAGTCAAAAGGGACAGACTATACTATATATTGGCAGAATTAGCAATACCACATAAGCTAATTAGACTCATTAAAGTCACAATGGATGAAACTCAGGCATGTGTACGAATACAAAACAACCGGACAGACTTTTTCAAAATCTCGCAGGGACTAAAGCAGGGAGATGGGCTGGCACCAACATTGTTTAACCTGGCACTGGAGTATGCGGTCAGGCAAATGCAAACTGGACGAGAAAACCTACTGACCAATAAAACGGTTCAACTGGCTGCCTACGCCGATGATATTAATATTATGAGTAGAACATCAACAGGAGCACAGGAAGCATACGCAGAGTTAAAAACACAAAACGAAAAGGCTAGGTCTGGAAATTAACACAGAAAAAACAAAAATAATGGTACAGACGAGAAGAAATATAATCCCACAAAACATTATACATGAAGATGACATTGAAACGGTTGGAAAGTTTACATACCTGGGAGTAGAAATATATGCCGATGGAGCAGAGGATGGAGAAATACGAAAAAGGATAACGCAGGCAAACAAAGCTTATTTTGCCCTCTCCCATATATTTCGGTCTAAAAGTGTCCACCGAAATACAAAGATGAGAATATATAAAACTTTAATACGGCCAATAGCATGTGATGGCAGCAAAGCATGGGTCCTGAAAGAAACATCCAAAAACAAACTCGACACATTCGAAAGAAAAGTACTGAGGAGAATACTAGGACCTGTGAGGGAAAACGGAATCTTCAGAATTCGATATAACAACGAGTTCTATCAACTGTATAAGGAAACAACCCTGTCAAACTTCATTAGAATACAAAGATTGCAATGGGCCGGACATGTGATAAGAATGGGAGAGGATAGGCTACCAAAACGAGCACTGAACGCCAGAATGCAGGGAAAGAGACCAGTTGGAAAACCAAGAAAGCGCTGGGAAGACACAGTAAGCAGCGACGCACAAGCACTTTTAGGAGTCCGTCTATGGAGAAGAGGAGCCACAGACAGACAAGGGTGGAGGCAAAAAATAAAGGAGGCCAAGGCTCATTTTGGGCTGTAGTGCCGTAGAAGAAGAAGAAGTTACAGGGTCGGTTTGCTTTCGCAACAACCCATTTAACTTAAATAACCCAAGATACATTAAAAATAAAATAATTTTAATTCAATATACAACAAAATAAATGCTTAATTTTGTAGCAATAAATAATAATTTCGAAAATATTTTAAATATTTGGGGTGGCCCGTTTTCTATGATGCGGAGTGTAGATCTGCGAAGACAAAACAGGACATTGAATTACATTGCTTACATTGAATTTTAAGAGAATAATCACAATAATAAATGTTATCCAATTAACATATGGCTTTATTTTTGTTTCAGTTTAAACATTTAATAATTTCTGAAATATATTTTAAACTAACAAAACCTAATTTGTCATTTTAACTAACACTTATATCAAGATTTACAAACTTCTAAGTAGATAAAGAGTAGGAGATAAATATAATTTGGTCGAGAAAAACTCGAACGATTTGATCAAAACCTAAGGGAACGTTCGTCTTTGTAAGTGAACCGGAAAGGAAACAAAACCGAGGCACTACAGAATTTACGGCCCTCATTACGAATTGGACCAAATAAAATTTGTATTCGTTCCAAGTTTTACGAGCATTACGATAGACTGACTACATGCACTACAACGACGCAGACAATGCATTGGATTTTTCGCTATGATTCCCCACCAGAGGCGGAGAAATAAGTTTATTTTATTTATAAATATGTTAATAAAATTGTCAGATACATTGATTTACTTTAAGATGGGCAACAACATTGTAAAAGCTATGCAAATGTTAAATATACCCATCTCTCGTCCTTTCTCTTTTACTAGTACGAGTACGATTAATACTTGTGAGGCCCGATGGAACAAGTCAGCTTATTTTATTCTCTGGAAACCCAACGTACAATTTCTTTTCATTCTTCCCTATTTCTTGCTTTTTATTGTTTCTTGTTACTCGACACTGAGGAGTAGGCAGATTGAGACTTCAGTGCCGTTTGGCGGTTCTTGTATTTCTATACAAGAACCGGAATCATATCCCTCTAGAGAACAACTCCAAAATTGGATGCCGAAACGTCGAGTGTTAAATTATTACTGGCTTTTCGTAGACTTCTGGGGTAGACCGGCTTTAGTTTTCCCTGGAAGTTGGTTGGTTCGTAGCAGGTAAACGTTTGAGAACGACGGATATCTTCTGTATACTCTCCCACTAGCTTACTGAACTGTGATACTTAAAAGTTTTAACCTACGAAGGTACTTTTTAAAAAGACCCTTTAAACATCTAACTTTTACAACTATACTGCACTACTTTATTGATTGAAAATAACTGAATTTAATTACAATAGTATTTATTTTATATAAAAATTTAACGCTGACAAAACAGCTTATTGCGATTGCTGACCTCCGAAGACACTGCATTGTAATTTGGATAAAAAAGTAAGTGCAATATTAACGGACATGGAAGAGATTAAGAAGTTACTGATAAGGCCAGATAAGGCCAGAAATTAAAGAAGATATCATGGAAAGCAAAACAGAAATTAAAGATGACATTAAGGATATAAAAAAACGGACTGGAAAATATAAAGCAGAAACTTATGCAAAACAAAGAAGAAACAAGAAATTTTAAAAAATAAAAGTAGAAAAGAAAGAGAAAAATGGGAGAAAGAAAATGAAGAACATAAAATAACATTAATACTTATTAAAAGTTAGATTAGAGAAGATCGATAAGGAAAAAAAACGCAATAAATTAATCATCAGGAAACCGTAAAATAGTTTCGAAACACAATTCAGATTTCCGCTTTAATCTGTGCTTTCTAAAAATTGCAAAGCAAAACAGACGTTGATAAAGATGTTAAAAGGAACGTGGGGAATCTAAAATTTGCATTCCACGACATGTCTTTTACAACTAAGCAGAAATCCTTAGCGAATTGGTTTCTAGTACTCGTACAGAGTAAATCCGAAAAAAGTGAAAAGACAGTAAATATTTGATTTCACGCAAAAAGCGCCTTTGTATCTGTTGATAGGTATTTCGACCTAATAGGTCTCATCAGAACAGTTATTCAAAGGTGTTCTCAACGTGAAAGATCAATATTTTCTGTCTTTTAAGAAGCAACACTAAAATGGCTTCAATATGGTGTTGCTTCTTAAAAGACAGAAAATATTGCTCTTTCACATTGAGAACAGCTTTGAATAACTGTTCTGATGAGACCTATTGGGTCGAAATACGTATCAACAAATACAAAGGCGCTTTTTGCGTAAAATCAAATATTTGCTGTCTTTTCACTAATCATCAGGAATTAAGGTAGATCTAGAAGATAAAAAGAGACTAAGAGAAGACATACAAAAAATGATGGAAAAATATATAACTGAAAATAGAAATTAAAAGTGCGTTTAAGATAGGATACAAGAAATGTATAATAGAATTAAAGAGCAGGGAAGACAAACAGAAGATACTGCAAGAAGAAGGTAAGCTTATATACTCGAGAGATGGTAGATAAATAAATCGGAGATATAGCAAAATAAGAAAGAAGAAAAGAAGCAAAAGTAAAAATTAAAAATAGACGACAAGGTACTGAAATAAAATGCAAAAGATAATAAACTCACAGAAATTGAAAATATTTAAAAAAACTGGAAAAAAGAAGAATGGATGGATGTCTCTGTGATTTCTGTTCTTCTCCTTCTTATAGTGCCTATCCATTTCGAATGTGCTACCATCATGGCAATCTTTGCTTTACGGTGTTGAGGCATGGACTCTTAAATAGAGGAATATTAAAAATATTAAAAGCTTTGAGATGTGGTGCTACCGCCGTATACTAAGAATAACTTGGGTGGATAGAGTTACAAATGAAGAGGTAATAGGCAGAATAAATAACGATCCAGAAGTTATTATGAATATAAAAAAGAGAACACTTGAATACTTAGACCATCTGATGAGGGGACAAAAGTACACGTTCCTACAAAATATAATGCACGGAAAGATCCAAGGACGCAGAAATCCAGGCATTCGAAGAATGTCCTAGATGAAAAATTTAAGAAAGTGGTTTGGCTGTACCACTAACGAATTATTCAAAACAGCAGTAAATAAAATTAGAATCGCCATAATGATATGCAATCTCCGATGGGAGAAGCACTCAAAGAAGAAAAATGGCAATCTGTATTTTGCAAACTGCTGCTCTGAAAAGATTTGTGGTTGTTGTGTTGATCTACGTATGTAGATTTTTCGACCAGGAAATTCTTCGCCTTGCCGGTCCTCGTGTAACGATGTGCTAATCGTTTAAACAATTTGAACCGTTGGAGTGTCAATATTTGCGCATATACTTCTACAACGAGATGGCGAAGTGGGATTCGGCGCGGCTATTTAAGGCGTGCGAGTAGCGGAATTAGACAGTCTTGTAGCTAGCGCTCTAGACTCCCTGACTCGCCGATGTACTGAATGTGCGAGCCAACCCAGACACAGATATTTCCGTATTGAGGATCATACTCTGTCCTTAACCAAGCAGAACCCATCGGTATTGTGTATTGAACTTTATCGTGGGGCCTGCACAGCCGAATATTTAGTTTGCGAGTGCGTTCGAAGCTCCCGCTGAATTGAAGCGGAAGCGAGTATAAATCTGCGTGCGATTGAGTTCACCTATTTCATTTGTTTGTTATTAATAATAAATTTTTCTTTCTTTTATAGACGTTCGCCGGGAAATTTATTTATCGCGGGATCCAGACAAGAACGTAGGATTCATTTTATTTTTATTTATGGTATATGTGCTAAATTAATATATTTATTTTTATTTCAACCTGTGTTTTACTGAGTCTGTCGCACCGAAAGAGCTACCCGTCACACTCGTTTTGAAGGTATCCGGTATCTCTCTTACATTTTCAAATCTGTCTTTATATCTTTCACAGAATAGTTTGGTTAGAATAATATACTTTGCTGTTAGCTTGAATTGTTGTAATGTCTCTCACTAATGCTCATAGTGCAAAAGGAATATTGCAACACACAATTTTGAAAGTAGCTCACTTTACTTGTTAAGCTCATTTAAACTGAAAACTTGTTTTTTTTAGAAAATGATTTTATTTTAATGGATAAAGTTTTCTCCTAGCTCAAT
This sequence comes from Diabrotica balteata, assembly GCA_918026665.1. Classification (NCBI taxonomy): domain Eukaryota; kingdom Metazoa; phylum Arthropoda; class Insecta; order Coleoptera; family Chrysomelidae; genus Diabrotica; species Diabrotica balteata. The sequence goes on along the minus strand of OU898277.1, from coordinate 183,988,116 downwards.
ACAATGATTCCAGAAATTTTCTGACTACTTTATGCCGTCCGAATAATACGTTTGTAGTTAGTTTGTAGTAAGCTCTGCAAAATAGGCGTACGTTTTGGTAATTATCTCTTTAAAATTAAAAAAAAAAACCGTTAAAAACTTTGAGATTCTGGAAAGTTTCAAGTAAAAATGAGAAGAAACAGAAAACAATTTTATTATTTTATTAGTTTATTTCTTAAACAATTCGTTAGCAAAAGTCTTTTGCACATTTTATTTATATATGCTGTTAATATATGTTCAAAATTACCTTACTTAAGTTTCCGCCTAGTTCCTGACAGCCGAGAAACTAGCATAACCGATTCCCGTGAAGTTCCTTTTAATAACTTACTCTAATAGATGTATAGTAATTACAAAACCAGTGCTTATATAAGCAAGCGCATTGTCAAAACACCATGCAATATTAAATTGTTTACAGCTAAACCAAAGTGCCTCTCTAGAGAAACGGAGTATTTATAACATGTATTTTGAGACGATTAATAGCTTAAATTATAAATAACATACTCCAACGGGGAAATCGCGAAAAAGGGGAAACTTGAAAGTTATATTTAAAATATTACATACAGCAAGCGTTACTACTTTCTTTTTTTTAATGTAATGTAATTAATGATTCTGGCTATATTGAAATTATTTCTTATGCCAAAAAATATACAAAGTAAGTAGACATAAAAATAAATAGGAAAACTATACAAAATCGATAAAAAAAAGACAAAAAGCTTGATATTACTTGTACAGGAGAAAGCATTTAAAACGTATTTACTGCAATATTTATTAAATGCGCTTAAATAAATATTCTGAACAACAATATAAGAATAGTAACATTATTTCACCCTATGTTGCACGGTTGAGGCCTGTTAGTCCAGCCCAAATTCTTTTTTTGCTTCAACTTGTGCGATATTCTAGGTACCTTACAAGGTTAAGAATTTGCATATAAACATATTTTTTATTAAAATATAAGGTACCCCGGGGTAAGTGGAAATATGGGGGAAGTGGAAACCATGTGATTAAAAAAATCATAATCCAGTCCTGTGACTGCCATCTCCCTAAAAACGATCTACACTAGGTTAATATTACCACTGACGCTGAGTCAGTCATAATTCTGTCGTTAAGCAAAACTATTCAAGTGTTTATCTACCAAGCCGGCATCGATTTAACCATCGAATTGTAATTGTTATCTTTAAGCCAAAGGTTTTGATTCAAGGAATTCGAATTAACAGCGATTTTCATTAGGTAAGGAATAAAATTATATTGTATTTTATTTATATGTAGGTTTAAACTAACTTGTGTAGATAATTTTTGTAAAAATTGATAGGTTCCACTTGCCCCATTGTTTTTTATGCTTGGGGCAAGTGGAACCCACAACATTGGGGAAAGTGGACACTAGTGTCCACTTTCCCCAAGCATTTATTTAAAACAGTTTAATCTAACTTATTTTTTTTTCTTTGCAGTAACAATGGTTCGTAATTATGTCAAAAAGAAACCACCGCCAACATATTCTCAAGAAACCTTAAGAGAAGCAGTAGAAGCTGTGAAATCTAAGCAAATGACACTCTACAGAGCATCAAAACATTACTTCATTCCAAAAGCAACATTATTTAAAAGAGTCAAGGGATTAAGAGGTGAAAAAAGTACCACTATGGGTAGGCCAACAGCTTTACCTTTAGATATTGAGACCAAAATTGCTGACCATATTAAGACCATGGAAAAATGGGGTTTTGGTCTTTCAAAAAAAGAAATTTTGTTAGCTATTGGACAATATGTGTCAGAAAATAACATAAAAACTCCATTTAAAGATTCAATACCGGGAGATGATTTCTTTTAAGTTTCAAGCGCCGATATGGACTTTCTCAAAAGAAGCCACAATTAGTTGAAGTGGCCCGTAAAAAAAGTATGGATCCATTTGTAATTGTAGAGTACTTTGACTTGGTGAAAGAAATCACTTCGAATATACCCCCTGAGAGGATTTATAATCTAGATGAAACCAGTTTCTGTCTAGATCCTAGTCGTGTAAAAGTAGTAGGTGAAAAAGGAAAAGCCGCTCATCGAGTTACAGCTGGTCCTGGCAAAGAAAACTTTTCTGTCTTAATGGGTGGCAATGCTACAGGAGAAAAATTACCACCCCTTATTATTTTCAAAGAAAAAAATCTTTGGGATACATGGCTAGCAAAAAAAGATGACGAGTATCCAGGAATTACATACGGAGCAACAATAAACGGATGGATGGAAACGGAAACATTTTCTAATTATATTGAACATACGTTCCTTCCGAATATTCCTAAAGAGAGACCCGTTGTTCGAATCTATGACGGTCACTCTTCACACACATCAATTGCCCTTATAGAAACTGCTTTAAGGGAAGACATAATTATTTTAAAACTACCGCCACATACTAGCCATCTCCTACAGCCAATGGATTTGGCTGTGTTCAAGCCTTTAAAACAAATGTACGATGAAGCTCTTATAAAATGGCAAAGAAGAAATTACGGTACAAAGTTACCGAAATCCATATTTTCATCTATAATTTCACAAGTATGGAAGGAGCTGAGTTCAAACCATATTAGAAGTGGTTTTAGTAAGGCCGGTATTTACACATTCTGTAATGCAGTGATTCCTGTTGAAAAATTTGAACCTGAGGCTTTCAAAAGATTTCAATATCATAACTCTAAGAAGGCATCATTAGTGACAAATAGGAATGACCCTGGTGATACCCCTCAACAAGAAGAAATGTCGAAAAATACCAGTGGCAGCCAAGCAACACACTTGTTCAGAAGTACTGTGTTACAATACAAACAGTATCTTCAAAATGATAATCAGAATCATGCATTAAAAAGGCTTACTGAAAGAAATTCCTTCGAATCTATTTTACTCGAACATGTCAAACAATCCCCATCAAACCAGCAAAAGCGTAAGAAAATCAGTTCTGGCGCTGAGATCATAACACACACTGACTATTTATCAAAAATGAAGATACAACAAGACAAAAAGACCGTAAAATCCAATAAAATGGAAAGGAAAAGGATAAAGAAGAAGGAAACACAATCTGACAGCAGTGATGATGACCAAGCTTTCATTGAGATGAGATCAGATTCCGACGACGATATTGATATATTAAGGGTTCCAACCCCTCCCATCGAAGAAGAGTTACATCGTGAGGCTATGCCCGATGATTTCGTATTAATGAAATTTCCAGTTAAAGGAGGCTCAAATTATATTTATTATGTTGCTAAAATGTTGCAGTGTTTTAATACTGAAGTTAAAGTTAGTTGCCTTCGAAAATGCATAAAAAATGACGGAAAATATTATTTTCCTAACCTACCAGACATGTCAGTCGCATTTAAGTTCCAAATTGAATTAGTATTGCCAAAACCATTAAGTTTTTCCCAGCTTACAAAAAGGCAACAAGCTTTAATTTCGTTTCCTATTTCTCTAAACAACTATAATGTTCGCTAATAACCATATTTTTTTAAACTTTTATTACAAATGTATTCAGAAATGCTTTTTTATTATTTCTACTTGCCCCAGAATGATTTGTATTGAATTCAATATATAAATTCGGATAGGTTTCCACTTGCCCCTTGCCATGTAGAAAATGTGGGGCAAGTGGAAACCATGTCACATGATTGAAAGTTTTTGTTAGAAAAAAGTTCTTTTATGTTTTAACACCGCATTCGTATTAAAAAATGGTGTAACTCTTACCTGTCGGTAACCTAATAGAGTGCATATATAACTAAATTTTATATATACTACCTTATATATATATATATATATATATATATATATATATATATATATATTCATTCGAGATATATCGTTTAACCCTTAACTGGTATGGCAGGGTCAAATTTGACCCTATTGGAAATTCTTTTGTAATTTTCGGAAAAAACTAGGCGATATGGCAACATACCATTTGAGGTATTCTTTCAAGGCGTGCAACTGCTTCAGTTCCGCTATCAGTCGCCCGCAAGCAATTAGTGGCTCCACGTGAATATTGTGAATTGGGTCAGATTTGACCCTGCCATACCGTTAAAGGATAATTTCTCGTTTTCGGGTAAGAAGCACAATACTGTTATTTTTCCAGAAAAAAATACAATTTTGTTTGTTCTTTCAATTTAGAGTTGTGATCGAAGTATAATATGTCGAACGTGCGTGACAAAAGGGCGCCTTTGACACAAAAGGAAATTGAACATATTGCTGAAACTTTATGGGATACCGACAACGACCTTTCCGATGCAGAGACGATTGTTAGTGATCACGATACGGATAGTGACTACAATGCTGATAGTGAGAGTGAAGATGAAGCTGTTGATGGCAGTGATAGGCACTCTGTCGAAGAAGTTAGCTTATCTGTTGAAAGTGAAATTGTTGGGGATGAAAGTGGCTATTTCTACGGAAAAAATAGAAAAAAGTGGGCGAAAACGCCACCTGCGTCTAGCCGTACTCGCGTCACCAACATAGTGTCGCATATTCCTGGCCTTTCGGGACCATGTCGGACCAATAAGCCAACTACACCCTTGCAGGCGCTCAGTTTTTTTCTCGATGGATACATTATAAATGAAGTGATCGCAAGAACGAATGAGAAAATAACTGAACTGCAGGCAACCTATGGCGATCAGGCCTTGTCATGTCAGTTTATTAATCATGTCGATGAAGTAGAAATGCGAGCATTTCTCGGTCTTCTCTATCTAGCTGGAGTGTTCAAGTCGAGTCACGAGGACATAAATTCGCTTTTTGCAACAGATGGAACAGGTCGTGACATTTTTCGTGCAACAATGACTCTAAAGAGATTCAGTTTCCTGCTAACAGCCTTAAGATTTGACAATCCAGCCACTAGACGACAACGTATTGAAGACGGAGATAAACTTGCTGCAATTTCAAATTTGTTTTACAGATTTATTGGAAACTGTAAGATAAACTATTCTTGTGGGGAATACGTAACCGTGGACGAAATGTTGGTTGGATTTCGGGGAAAGTGTAGGTTCCGTATGTTTATAAAAAGCAAGCCTGTGAAATACGGACTAAAAATATTGTGTTTGTGTGACGCTCGTACACATTATTTGATCAATGCTTTTGTATATACGGGCAAAGATGAAAATAGGGCAAATCCAAAGAAGCTATCTATTCCAACCCAAACTGTGCTAACTTTGATTGAACCAATAGCAAATTCGAACCGTAATATTACAGGGGACAATTGGTTCACGTCACTAGAGCTGGTTGAAGAATTGCAACGCCAAAACTTGACATACGTAGGTACTATTAGACGGAATAAAAGGGAGTTACCTAAAGAGTTCCTAGCTAGTAAGCAACGTGAACCACTTTCCTCGCTTTTTGGATTTACTAAGGATATAACAATTGCGTCATACGTTCCAAAAAGAAATCGCTCAGTTTGCATGATGTCTACAATGCACCATAATAACATGGTCGAAGAAGGAGCAAAGAAATTACCAGACATCATCTCCTTTTATATCCTAACGAAAGTTGGCGTTGATGTACTGGACCAAATTTGTGCCAATTACAAAGTAGGAAGACGTACTCGGCGTTGGCCTCTAACTTTGTGGTACCGAATGATGGACATCTCCGCCGCAAATGCAGGCATAATTTATAATGCTGCTAATCCAAATAATGAGATGGTTCGTAACCGTTTCCTTATTGATTTAGGGAGAGAAATGATCAACGAACACTTAGTTCGAAGAAGTCAAATGAAAAACATTCCTCGGGAATTGAAGGTAACCATAAGGCGAATCAGCAATATCCCAGATGAGGCCCCACGAAGCATAGATAACCCTCAACGTCGACAACCTAAGCGTGCCAGATGCTTCTTATGCCCTTACAGTGACAACAAACATCCAATTGTATGTGACGAGTGTAGCAGGCATATTTGCAAAGACCATTGCAAAACGTCCAACATGTGTACAAATTGCTCCGAACAATAAAATACTGCGCAAAATGTAGTTGTCAGAATTTTTGTTTATTATGTTTTTTCATGTTTTTAAGTATTTTTCCCTAGGTTTAGGTTTGTTTTGATTAAAACAATTCCGTTTAAAATTATTTTTAATTTTTTCTCTATTTTTTTTTACAGATAAGAAAAGCCATGTTAATTTTTATAAGTTTAGCCAGAAGTAGGCCAGATATTATTAAAAAGTATATGTAAACATTATTATTTATAATAAAAAGGATTTATATTCGATCTGAATGAAAATTTTTCTGTTTTCTATTTGCTGCATGCAAAAAAAGGCACAGGGTCAAATCTGACCCCGCCATACTTTAAGTGTAATTTTAAATCACCATACCAGTTAAGGGTTAATGGACTGACAGGCCTCACCCTTTCGTTTATGTAACTTCTGCCAATATAGACAATGTAGTTCCATCTAGCGTTAAAGCACTGAAACTAACGATGTGGGTAATTCCCCAAGTAACTAAAATTAAATCCTGTGGTTCCCCGTTCTTTAAAAATGCATTTATAATGATAAGAAAAGTTACTGTGCTCCAGTTTTCGTAATGGGAGACATAGTACATATTTTAATAAAGTGAAATTGTTGTTACATGTTCAGTTTTTGAGTTTTTAAGCTGTGAGCAAAACACTGTCCCTAAGTTTGTAAAAAACATTTTTGGACACTTTCAACATAACAGATATATGTTTACCTACGCTATACGTGAAGATATGCCTAGTCGCCATGTTGATGAACATATGAAAAATTCGATTCTTGCATATATAAACTCTATTCCAGCAAAATAATCCCACTACGCAAGTTGAGAAAAACTGAGATGTATTTTGATGAGTTTTTAATGCTATCCAAACTGTATTCACTGTATAATAAATAAGTGGCTGGTGATAAGCTGGCCTCCAAAAGTCTGTCTAGACAAGTATTCAATACTGAGTTTATTATCGGCTTTTTGCACCGAAAAATAAAGTATCCCAGTTGTACATAACATCTACATAAAACTAATGCAGATAAAGACCAAATAGAATATGACGATGTTTTACATATTGCAAAAATACAGATGTGAAGCTATTACCCTACCCGAGAAGCAGAAAAAAGAAAGATTAAAAATCAGCAAACATAAAAATTGTAACGTTCCAACGAACATTCATTGGACGTCAATTTATGACGTGCCAACAAATATTCATTGGGTGCCAATTTGTAACCCTTCGAGGCTCAATTTGTAACATCCCAACGTTGAGCTGCTGTTGTCAACCTGTAACCGCAAACCTTAGTTTGCTGCTACAACCTGACTAACATCACTAACAACGTTGGAGTGACAAATCGTTTCCCGTTGGGACCAATTTTTTAACGTCATAACCCCTAATGCATCAATTACAAAATTGTTACATTAGACGTTATACGAAACACTCCCTGGCTAGCTCACTCAGGACGTGAATATGGCCTACTCTGGAGCAACACACACAAACAAGTAAAAAGAAGAAACAATACACAGTTAAATTAACACATGTTCTTTTTAAGACCAGTTGATAAGACGGAACTCATTTCAACAATTCGTAGTATAAAAAGCACATCGTCCTGTAGTACAGATGGATTATCTATTAAAATTTTCTCAAATCTACCGCATAATGTTTTGGACGTCATGGTCTCGCTAGTAAATGATTCCCTTGAAAAAGGTACATTCCCTAAATGCCTAAAGACTGCCATCGCCATTCCTCTTCATAAAGGTGGAGAAAAATCTGATGCCTGCAACTATAGACCTATTGCCTTGTTACCAGCACTATCAAAAATTATTGAAAGACTTATAAAAGTTCGACTTATGCCCTTTCTCCTTAAATATAATATTTTATCGCAAAATCAGTTCGGCTTTTTGTCTAATAGATGCACTAGTGATGCCATATTTTCTGTGTTACATGATGTATATCTATCACTAAACAGTAACCTCTCCTCCGCCACCGTTTTCTGCGACTATTCCAAAGCCTTTGACTGCGTAAATCACGACATTCTATTAAAAAAATTAACTTTCTATGGAATTCGGGGTGTGTCTTTGAACTGGTTCAAAACTTACTTGGTAGGTAGGAAACAATTGGTTAGAATAAATGACACCGACTCTAGTTGTAAAGATATTGAGTGTGGAGTACCGCAAGGTTCAGTATTAGGTCCCATTCTTTTTTTACTTTTCATTAATGACATCACTTACTTGAAAATTAAAGGGAAAATTTTTCTATTTGCTGATGATACCAGTATTACTTGGAGCAGCTCTGATACTTCAACGCTTCATTCAATTATAACCGATGATTTACTTATAATCAAGGCTTGGTCAGACTCCAACTTACTTAGCTTTAACGTGGATAAGACTGTAGCATTATCTTATAAAGGAGTCATGCAACCCTTACTTTTGAATGAGAGCCAAATCAATATCGTAAATTCCGTGAAATTTCTAGGTATTCTCATTGACAGTGATCTCAAATGGTCCTTGCATACTGACTCCTTAAGGAAGAAACTAGCCTCAGCTTGCTTTGCAATAAGATCTGTTTCGAAGGAACTAAATTTATCTTCTGCCAAAATGGCATATTTCTCATTGTTCGAGTCCCATCTTCGATATGGGCTTCCATTTTGGGGTTCTAGTACAGCGGCCCAATTTGATACTATTTTTAAGTTGCAAAAAAGAGCAATCCGTTATCTATTTGGTCTCAAACAAACAACTCATTGCAAGACCTACTTCAAAAATCACGGAATTTTGACGCTTCCCTCTTTATTTATTTTGGAAACGGTTTGTTTGATTCGAAAGCATCTAAACATTTTTCCCGATAGACCTGACCATGGCTACTCCATTAGAAATTCGGATTGTAACGTTTATTTGCCGATCCCGTCCACTCAGCTAGTAAAGAATTCTATTCTATATCGTGCAAAGAAACTTTATAATCGCCTTCCAAGAGAAATTAAATCCGCAACATCCATCATTAAGTTTCGTAAGGTGACAAAAATCTATCTCTCAGAAAGACCATATTATTCAGTTGACGAGTTTCTTAATGTATAACAAAGAAACAAAATTAGTATTGTTTATAATTACATTTGGGTGTCTCAAGCAGTGGCTACAATTTGTCTCATTTGTTGTTGTCTGTACAAATTATGTAGGTTATACAATAATTTTACTAATTTATAATTGTGTTATTCTGTTTTTTACTATATTGTTTTTGTTTTATACTTTTTGTATTATTTGTATTATTTGACTGATTTATTTTTTAGCTTTGTCCATAAAATTGTTCAATAATTTTCAGTGACAATAAAGCATATTTCTATTCTATTCTATTCTATTCTATGTTTATTAAAATATAAAAAAAAACAGAAAAATGAATGTTAAGTATCGTATTGAATTTAAATAACAATTATTCGACTTCTTGCTACAGTGTTACATTAGGTATATGAAAGAACAATGTTTGTCACCAAATCCTAAGTTTTATCCTGGTCTTTTCTGCTCTGGTTGTTAGCAAGCCATGTGGTTAGCTTTGGATTTTCTTGCTCCGGAGTCAACTCTCCTATTGGAATGATGGTTCCATTCTCAGGCCGGTTGGTCTTCTGGATGTTAATAGAATTTGACCCGCAACTGAGAAATGTATCCCGGAGGTTGACTAAAATGAAGAAAAAAACACACCTTGCTTTAGAAAATGGTGAAACCAAAATGAGAGACCTTGCTTGGGAGATGAGTAAGGTGACCAATCAAATTTAACAAAATTTTATCATTATTCACCCAAGCAAGTCGAGAAACAATTCTTATTTACGTACTTATCATAGGCAAATAAGTAAAAGTAAGGATATATATAACTTTAATGCAAATGGTAATTACTTTTTTAAAAGTGAAATATTCTAATATTAATTCAAAAAAAATGACAAGATATATTTATTGAAAAGCTAGATAATTTAGAGACCTTGCTATATAGAAATGGTAGTTTGTCAAAAGTTAATTATTATTAAAATCAACAGATATTATGGATTTATAATTCATATTTAAAACTATAAAAATATTCGTAAAACTTTTACACACTATATTAAAGCAACTATATATTTCTTATCGCTAGTTTATTATATAAAATAAAAAACATAAAAAATCCACAAAATATGTACCTACTTACATGTCATTCATAAATAATGAGCTTAGAATTTTTAAAGTTAAAATTATAAAAAGATTTTTATACAACAGGTGGAATTAGGAAATCGATAAAATATATTATACACTTACCTCCAAATCTGGAGACGACACAACAATTGTTTATTCTACTCTTAGAGAAGTCATGAAGAAAATCGACATTTTTAGAAAATAGAAGTCTTTATATGGACTTTTGTATCGAACGGGAAGGAGAAATATGTCGACAGAGAATAAAGATGGGACCTCTCGTTCCAAAGTAACAGAAATAGAGATGAAAATAAAATTCACTCTTTAGAAACTTGAGTAAAAGATAAAAATGATGATTATTAAGAAAATAAGAGAGGTAGATACTAAAATATATATATAAAGAAGATAGATTTGGACGCCAACTGGTTTTTATACCAAATACCAGTAAAAATGAAAAGAGAATAATGAATCAACTAAGTAACGACATAATTCTGATACAATCTATATCCTAGAAAATATATAGAAAAATAAGAGATACAATGGAGGATATAGAAGAATATGAATTATGACAGAAGATATGGAAATTGGAGAATATAATTAACGAAATATATTAACATAAGAAAGAAAGCAGGCAATGTAGCAGTTATAACGCTACAAAATCATACTTTAAAAATCAGCAAACAACTATCCAGCAAAGTTTATCTCGAACAATTAAAATACTTTGAACATATTATAAGAGCAGACACAGAAAATATGGAAAGACTTATTACCCAAAAAAGATAGAAGGTTACGAGGAAGATCTCTAACAAGAAGGATCGATCAAATTACAGGCATATGCAAAAGACCTATGCATTAGTGAAAAAAAAATATCAGAGGCAGATATCTTCGGAGATGAACACTACACAACACGATGACCACTACACTCCCTACGTGGGTCAAGATTAAAGAGAGAGAAATATTGTAAACAAATGTGTTGCACGTGAAGCCAAAAATTGCGATAAAGAGGTTTCCAAGAAAACAGCAAAAATTGTACTAGTTTGACACAACATGGAGAGATCTTATACTAAAAACATTTCATGAATGGGATGATCAACGGCATATGTTGTCCTTTATTAAAAATTTTCTAGAAACACGATCTACTCTAAGTCTTACTCTCTTTCTAATTGCAATACATCAAATAAACTACCTGTATTTGCTAGCCTATATGCAGATGACCTAGTCGTTTATCTAAAAACAAACAATGTAACTCTGGGAACACATATACTGCAAACTACCTTACACACTATTGAAAGGCGGTCGCAAAACACGGGTTTTATATTCTCTAGTGAAAAGACAGGATATTTAATTTTTAGCAAAAGAAAAAATTATCCTAATGTTTAATTAACACTAAATGGATTTGTTCTGGAACACGCAGAAGAAATAAATTTCTTAGGACTTTCTTTTGAACATAACTTAAACTGGGAAAGCCACATAACTAATCTGCAACGTACTTTCCAATCCAGAATTAATCTACTAAAAATGCTGTCAAATACCTCTTGAGGAGCAGATACAACAACCTTACTTACTCTGTATAGATCACCAATACTAAGTAAACTAGACTACGGCTATTTATGATATGATACTGCTAACAAAACATCTTAAAAAAACTTGACTATATTCAAAATATGTGCTTGAGATTAGTTTTAGGTGCCACAAGAACTAGTGGCTCCAGTAAGTAGCTTACAAACTCTGGCTAATAAATTGCTCTTAAGCCAACGAAGGCAACTCCTATCACTAAATGACGTTGCCAGAATTTCAGCAAACAACAGCAACGTAACCTACTCAACAATACTTTGCATAACGAATATATATATATATATATATATATATATATATATATATATATATATATATATATATATATATATAACTTTACAGAAACATTGCAATAAAAAAACTATCATTTTCTGGTCTTAATATAGAACAGTTCAGTCTTACTATGCCTATTCACGTAAATTTTCGTCCTTGGATGATTCAACCTCCAAAATAGACATGTTTCTAAAAGAACTCCGAGACACTCCACACATCCTTTCCTTATACAGCAAGCTTATAAAAATGTAATATCCAAATACCTAATAACCCATCAAATCTTCACTGATGCTTCCAAATGTGATGAAGGACATGCTGCAGCCTACATTTATAAACATTAAGTCTACCATACGAATCCCAACAAATTGGTGTATATACTGGAGAATTTATCGCAATTCACCAGACCATGAAAAAATGTGGTTCTATCAATGAAAGAAAATTTGTGATCTCCACCGATTCAATAAGCGCATTACTTGAAATAAAACAGCTATATATAACTCACACCATTCTTCTCAAGATTAAAAAGAGCTAGCATATCTACAGATTCAACAAAAAGATATTTACTTCATCTGGGTATCTTCCCATATGGGAATAAGTGGTAATGAGGAAGTGGACTCTCTGGCAAGCAATGTAACAACCGACCAAAGTATTGCTATCATCAATCAAATGCCTTGGACTTATCACAAAGTAAATATCAAAGTCCACATGCACAGAGTGTGGCAAACTACTTGGAATCATACTGCCAACAAACTCAAGGAATGTCTAAGTCAAGTAGAAATCAAACTCATCTTACCAAGTAATAGAAAAGACCAAGTCGTCATCAACCGACTCCGAAGTGGATTTTTTTTTAAATCGGGCTACTTTTTTTAAACTAAACAAAAGTGAGTTACAATGTTTTATATATCTGGTGTTGATATTATACATATTTATTTAATAGATTGTAAATTGCAATAAATAAATCACATAAGAAAAAGAAAAACATCAAATTATATAATGTAAGATATTAAGAACTCTGATCAAGAACATCTACGATGAATAAAAAAAGGATCAATTAAAAACAAAACTGCCGAAAGAGACAAGTTGAAACTTAAACATAAGCTCAAAGTAAGATTGTTAAATCTTTAGAATGGCTGAAATCTGTCATTTTATTTTTTTTTATATGTGTACGAGATTCAAACAGGTATAATGGCCATTACACTTATATATTTCACATTTTATTCCAAAGCTCTCCAACAATGTTGTTAAAGCAACGCTCCTGAAGGCAATTACTTCCCGAAGCACCTCTTCAGCAATACCACTAGGGCTTTTTTATTTTGTAGAAATTTGCGGCCACGACATGCATTGCGGGTCGTCTGCTTGTGGCACACAGCGGACGCGAGAGAGTGTTTTAGTGTTGGTGGCGAAAGTAGGTACTCGAATTTACAGTTTGGCGGGAAACGGGACAATTACAGTCCAAATAATATAATTAATTGTTTTCGGTGGAATGAAATAGGTTGCGGGCGAAATTAGCGACATGTATAAGGGAGATTTATATATGAAACAAAGAATAGTCACAAAGATGACCTTTATTAATGAAATATATAATTTAATATAAACTGTATAGGTTGATTATTACTTCAATTACTTTAAGACTGGTTAGATGAAGAATCTAGCAATGCTTCGGCAAGGAAAAACAAGGAGAAAGTACAAAAAGAAGAGAAAATACCAAAAATTAGATCGAATATTATGTGGCTGAAAGAAATTCGGCAAAGGACGAAATGCAATAGATAAGTGCTCTTATTTTTAAGATTCACAGCAAATGTGACAACCTATAGAGGTCTAACAACATTAAATGGAGTCTATAAAATATTTGCAAAAATTATTCTTCTTCTTTTGGTGCCTCTGTGGATGTTGGCAATCATGTTGGTCCATAAAACTTTGTTGACGGCTGCTCTAAATAGATGTATGATAGTCATTCCTGCTCACGTCTGATGTTCTTCGACCACGATATCCTTCTGCATCATTGAGATCTTTTGCCTTCTATCTTGCCTTGTAAAATTAGTAGACATAGTTGATACTTCTTATTGCGCATCACATACTCTAAGTATGTCATCTTTCTGATTTTAACGATACGCATAATTTCCAGATATTTATTCATACGTTGGATCACGGTGTTATTTGTAATATGATGGATTTAGGAAACTCTGAGTATGCAGCGGTAGCACCACGAATTCTAATCGTTTGGATGTTGCCTCCATCAAGGTCCAGTCTTCGACTTTGATATAAAAGGTAAGAAAATACATAGCATCTCAAGACTTGTGTTCTTATATCAATGTTCAGGTGCATATTACATAAAATCTTCCTTGAAGACAGCTCTCGCCTTTTCGTTACGACGTCTTATTTTCTGTTAAATAGAAATAAGACTCCCTAAACCGATGAATTTTATATGTAGATATAAAAACAGTAAAAATGTCTGTTTTACTCTATGAAATGCTTTGTGATAGTCGACAAGTGTCCATTCTTTAAGTTAATGACTGGTTAAGCATTCTCTCTTATTCATATTTAGGTAATTTGGTCGATCTATCTTGTTGGGATCTTCCTTGTAATCTTTGGCCTATTACCTTTCCTTGGATAATAAATAATGAGTTTATAGGGTGTTGAGTTAGTTATCGTCCATAGTAGAATACTACACCCTTGTTAACGCTAAATAAACTAGAAAATACTGGTGGTCAGATAATTTTAGGATCTCCCGACCAGAGGGACATTGCAAACAATGCCGTTAAACGTTATCAAAAGGCCCATTAATAATAATACAAATGGTCCTTCTTTGGACTCAATAACATCGATCGAAAGTATACTATTCAAAGAGCCAGTTATTATCAAAATTTTTACAAAATAGCGACATCGATGTGGTCTTTATACAGGAAACACACTGAAAAACGCAAGAACAACTACGAAAAAAGGAAAAAACACGCACCATCGATTATACAGCATCGCAACGTGATGAAATTCATCATTTTGTTGTAAAAATTAGAAGCATTACCGCTACTAACACATACAAACCACCAGCTATATCCTGGCTAGCTCAAGTCATCCAGACACATCCGACAGCAATGAGAATGCACTAGTAAATATCTATCACTTAAGTTTACTGCTAAAGACCGATTTACATTCATGTCAGCAGCATACAAGAAGGAGTACAATCCTGAGCTACGTTTTGTCTACTAATAAAAACAAGCAGCCGATGACTTTCCGCACAGCCAACACCGCCCAGTGATCATAGAGGTGGGACTCCAAATTTCTGTAGAACTGTACAAGACTCTAGGCTAGATACCCCCTACCATCAGAAATTACAAAAGATTCGTAATAAGCACTTCCAAAAAGCATATACCAAAAGACTATCGAAAAGAATACATTTCAGATTGGCTCCATAACAGCGAAGAACTGTACCAAAATTTCTTTGAAAGCAGCGATCTAGAATTAGCTGATCACCGGCTCCATAGCCTAGATGAAGCGAGACAACAAAAATGAAGGGGAACTATCTTCTCCTTTATGTACCATGTACTTTCAAAACGTTGGTTACTATCCTACCTATCTTAATTTTATTCACTGTTACCCTAAATAGCACCCTTTTTTTCCAACACCATACCAATCTCGCAAGTTCTTCAACCATGAGGTTCTTCTTCGTCCTGGACTGCGTTTGCCTGCTATTTTTCCTTGCATGACATTTTGTAGCAACCTATATTTGGAACCTCTCAGTACATTTTCGAACTACTCCAGCTTTCTCTGCTTGATGCTTTTTATGATCTCAGTAGTCTTGCTGAGACGTTCTAGTATTGTGCAGTTTCGAATCTTTTCCACCCAAGAAACTTTTAAAATGCTTCTTTAGCACCACAATTTGAAAGCCTCAAGGCGATTCAGATCGATTTTATTCACAGTCCAGCAGTCGACACCATAAAGTAAGACCGAGAGAACAACTATAGAACGGTAACTACAGAGAGTCTTAATTTTTAAACATCAAGTAGGCAAGCACGGACACTACTAGGAAAATTAGGAAGCAGAACTCCCATCACAAGGAGCAAAACAACAAATTACGAGAGCTTAGAACTTTAAAATTTCAATCTACAAAAACCGAATACTCCTTTCCCTTTATTTGCGAAGAAGTAACTATAGCTCTCAAGGATGTAAAGCCAAATAAAGTCTCAGGTTTTGAGAAGATTCATCACGAATTCTTAATTAACACCGGCAAATATGCGAGAGAATGGATGGCTCACTTTTTTACAGACATTATGAATACCGGTACCAGGCCATAGAAACTTAAACGCTTAATGGTCATTGCCATATTAAATCCAGGGAAACCAAATGATAACAACTCTACAAACTACAGATCAATAGATCTACTATCGGCGATGTTCAAGCTACTAGAACGACTTCTCTACAACAGAATTAGTTTAAAGCTACTTGAATCAATACCGGTTGATCAGGTTTACCCAGCAGGTTTTCGACCGAAAAGAAGTTGTGCAGATCAGGTTGTTTTACTTACCACATTTATTAAAGCAGGGTTCCAGAAAAAACTTAAAAATGCAGCCGTATTCATAGACCTAACAGTGGCAGTCTAGAGAAAAGGCATGATAAATAAGATCCTCTGTACAATCTCCTGTACATTACATCCAGCGCTCGGATAATCAACAGCATGCTAGACGACCAAACAATTTAAGTAGTCATGAAAACCGACATCAGCACTCCAAGAAAACTGAAGAATGGACTACCTCAGGAATCTGTCCTAGCTCCTCTTCTATTTAGCCTCTACTTCGCTGATACACCAGAAACCAGTTCAAGGAAATTTGGTCATACCAATGACTGTGTCCTTGCAACAAAGTGTATGTCATTTAAAGAAACAGAAGAAATCCTTATAGCAGACTTATACACAGTGGGAAATTAGTTCCGTAAATGGAGGCTCCAACCAAACGCTACCAAAATTGGGAGGTTTCCAGTTTCCACCTAAATAACAAGCTTGCAGGAAGAACACTCAACATTCAATTCGAAAACACGACACTTGCCTAAGATAAAACATCAAAATACCTTGGATCGACTCTTAACAGAACCCTATCTATCAAGAAACATCTGTTAAAAAAAGTGGAAAAAAACTTAAATCCAGAAAAAACATCATCTGGAAGCTGTGTGGTATAACATGAGAAGCAGCGGCTTCCACCTTACTATCATCTGTCCTGGGCCTTGTCTTATCAACCGCAGAATACTGCTCTTTAGCCTGGCTTAACAGCTCACATATATACAAAGTAGATGCTCAATTTAACAATACAGTGAAAAAGGTTGCTGGCGTTATTAAATCTACCCCTACGCAATGGCTCCTAATACTGATCCACAGTTTACCACCTAAACTACGGCGCATACACTCCCCTACTAGTGAGTAGAAAAAGATATTTAGTAACGAGATCCTGTTAATCTATCATCCATAGATGCCATCAATGGTTACGGTCTACGATCCAGATGGCTGGCAATAACTGCCATGGATATTGAGTTCAAATTAATGACCACTTGGACTTGAGAATGGATGGAACACCAAAATTACAGCTTACTTTGTAGCCCACTGCTGAACCGAATCAGAACCTAACACGGCATATGTGGTTAAATAATGCGCAAATGGAGTAAACGAGAGTTTCCAAGGGTTGGGAAACTAGTCCTAAAGGCGGATGAATCGAAAAATATGTCAACGGCGTAAGGATGCAGAAGGCAACGGGGAACCACTGCATTTAAGACTCTTAGAGTACCCCTAGTAAAGTCATGAATGGCAAATGACAAGTAGAGTAAACAAACTTACTGATTATGGAGCACGGAATCCAAGATCCGGCAGGGGAGAAATAACTGTAGATCACAGGGCCTCCCAGGTCGTAAACCAGAGAAATCCCCGTGGACTTAAGACATTGAAAATAGCAACCTGGAATGTCAGAAGTTTATATGCAAGTGGTAAACTAGCGAACGTACTGCTTGAAATGGAAAACCTCCAAATTGATGTTTTAGGTATAAGTGACGTACAGTGGCCAGGTTCAGGCAAACAAATTACAAATAATGGAACCATGTATTATTCAGGTAACAACGAGGTCAATCATCGTTACGGTGTTGCTATCTTAGTTGCAAAAAAGGTCAATTACTCTGTGGTAAGTTTTACTCCTTATTCTGATAGGATCTTATCAATACAACTACAGTCTAAAAAAGGTATAGTAAATTTTATTCAAGTTTATGCTCCTACGGCAGATAAAGATGACGACGATATCGAACTGTTTTACCATGATTTGGAACAAGTCTTAAAATCAATGAAAAAACATCACACTGCAATAGTAATGGGCGACTTCAATGCCAAAGTTGGCCAGGGAAGAGTGGATGGATATGTGGGGGAATATGGTCTAGGAAATAGAAATGAACGTGGTGACCGCTTGATACAATTTTGCCAGACGGAAGAATTTGTAATAGCTAATACACTTTTTAAGCTACCAAAAAGAAGGTTGTATGGATGTACATGGAAATCTCCCGGTGATACAACGAATAGAATAATCCGAAATCAAATTGACTTTGTCCTTATCAGACAAAGATTTCGTAATTCTATACTGTCTGCCAAAACTTACCCTGGAGCAGACATCGGTTCAGACCATAACCCCATAGTAGTCACATCACGAACCAAATTAAAACTGGTTAAAAAACCCACACAAAGTAGAATTGATATTAAGAGATTAAGGGAACCACAAACAAAGGAACAAACTGTAAAAACTCTTACTGAAAATATACGTAATGCCCAAGAACTGAATAAAAGTAGCTATAACATTGATCAGAAATGGGAAAATATAAAAGCAGCAATAATTAAAACAGCAAATGAAAACTTAAAACCAAAGAATAGAAAACATAAAGATTGGATGACTGAAGAAATACTATTAATGAATAAAAGAAAATCATTCAAAACAAAAAATCCAATTAAATATAATGAAACTGATCGATTAATAAAAAAGAGAATAAAAGAAGCTAAGGAGAGAATGTTACATGAGCAGTGCCAAGAACTAGAAGAAATTGAGAAGAAATATGACTTTTTTAACATGCATAAAAGAATTAGAGAATTAACAGGAATGAGAAAAACACTTCAAACTAGGCAACTAAGAGATGAAAGGGGTGCACTTATAACAGATATAAACCAAAAAATGCAGAGATGGACACAATATATAGCACAACTATTTGAAGACAAAGAAAGAACAGAAGCACCAAAAGAATTTAAGGTTGATACTGGGCCTGACATTATACGAGAAGAAATTGAATATGCAATGAAACAAGCTAAAGATGGTAAATCTCCCGGGCCTGATGAAGTTTCTATCGAATTACTTAAAATTGTGAATACTGAATCTATTGATCTTCTTTTGGATCTAGTCAATACCATATATAGAACAGGTATAATACCTAAAGAATGGCTCCAATCAACATTCATACTGCTTCCCAAAAAAGCCAATGCAAAGGAGTGCAATGAACATCGCACCATAGCCTTAATGAGTCATGTCTTGAAATTGTTTTTAAAAGTAATTCACAATAGAATACATAAGAAATTAGATGCAGGCATAAGTAATACACAAATGGGATTTAGGAAAGGTCTGGTAACACGAGATGCACTGTTTGCAGTAAGTGTTCTTTCGCAGAGATGCTTAGATATTAATCAGGAAGTATATGCCTGTTTCATTGATTCTGAGAAGGCATTTGACAGAGTGCAGCATAATCGACTTAAAGAAATTTTATTAAATAAAAACATAGACAGTAGAGACATTAGAATCATCTGTAACCTCTATTGGAATCAAACAGCAAAAGTGAAAGTTGAAAACAAACTGACCAAGGATATCCAGATTCGCCGTAGGGTCCGCCAAGGGTGTATTTTATCACCCTGTTATTCAATTTATACAGTGAAGCCATGTCAGAATTAGCGCTTGCCGAGATCAGTAAGGGCCTTATAATAAACGGTGAGCCACTTAATAACATAAGATATGCTGACGACACCGTCCTTTTAGCAGGAACACTAGAAGAACTGCAACACCTTGCTGAACAACTAAATATATATTGCAACGATTATGGACTAAAAATCAATTTGAAGAAAACCAAGTTCATGGTATTTACAAAAGCACAAAACATCAAAGTTAAGCTAGTACTAGATAATACAGAAATTGAACAAATATCTTCGTACAAATACCTTGGAGCATGGATCACAGAAGATACTGATCAGACAAAAGAAATAAGATGCCACATTGAAATTGCGCGGTCAATTTTTAATAGAATGAGAAAACTTTTTTGTAATCGCGATATCAATATATCGCTCCGGATAAGAATGCTTCGATGTTATATTTTCTCTACCCTTTTGTATGGAGTTGAAGCTTGGACACTTAAAAAATCCAACATTAAAAACCTAGAAGCATTCGAAATGTGGTGTTACCGACGCATTTTGAAAATATCATGGATGGATCGCAAAACAAACGAACAAGTTCTCGAACAACTAGGAAAACAATGCGAAGTTTTAAATTCCATAAAGATCAGGAAATTGGAATACTTGGGGCACATCATGAGAGGTGAAAAGCACGAACTACTAAGGATTATAATGCAGGCTAAAATCAAAGGTAGAAGAAGCGTAGGAAGACGTAAAATCTCGTGGCTACGCAATCTCCGTGAGTGGTTTGGATGCAGTTCAATTAAACTATTCAGGCGAGTAATCAATAAAATTATAATTGCCAGAATGATTTCCAATCTCCGATAGGAGTGGAACTTAAAGAAGAAGAAGAAGGAGTAAACGACCATCCTTACTCTGTGACTGCCGACAACCATCACAACTACATTGTGACATCATAAAATATTGTCCCACAAGATCCTATCAAGGCAGGTCAATGGCGACTCAAGTCGATAGACTATATACATATGTAAGTTGGATGTTCGTTTGTAAACATATGTATTATGTTTCACAGAGAATATACGTAAATTTAAATGTACCAAGGGCCATGCGATAAATAGATGAATGCCTTTATATTATTTACACCTTTTGCACTATAAAGATAGCGCAAAACACGAAGATTTTAGTCATTCTTGAAATATATGAGGCGCTCAACTATGAGTTTTATCAAAGAACCTATTTGCAACAAATAAATAAAAATACTATTTATAGATACACTTACCAAAAAGTATTCTTAAGAATATATACAAAGAGAACGTATTAAAAAGTTACATCAATTGATTCAGATAATGAGAAAAATAGCTAGAAAATACAGCCAATGAAAATTGCGGTGGATTTGCAAAACTATTTTGTACCTTATTTTGAAATGAGATAAAGTTATAAACAACAACAAATTATTGAAAATTGGTACATTTTGATGTTGCATCTTCTTCATATACCGTTTTCATCATTGGAGTTCTCATCATCAAGATTTCTCTGTCCTCAGTTGTACGCATAAGTTTTAAGCCTACCCCTATCCAGTTTCTAATATTGCGTATTTATGACAGTTTTTTTCTTAGTTAAATCCAACAAATTTAAAAAATTCTCTGATACACTCACATTTAAAATGCCTCTAAATGATTCAACTCTTTATGTTTAGAGTCAACCTTTTGACTTAAAACCATAGATCTAACAGAACATCTTTCAAATCTCAATCTTAGTTTAATGTCGGTATCTGTATCGTAGATTACGCATCTTAATGGAACTATTTAAAGCCAGTCTATTAAAAATAGAGATATATTTATGTTGAAATATTAAAAATAGAGAGATGATGTAAGTTACCATAAAATAGAAAGCTATAAAATATAACGAATTCTATATTGACTTTTAGCACCATATTAATTCTGCATAATTCGTATTAGCTGCGGAGTCGGTTGTTTTCAATTAAGCACTCGGTCGCATTGCTAATCAGGAAAATTCAGGTGATAATTTTGAAGCAAAAGGAAAACGGAAACTCGCCAACTTCACACAGAGAGAAATGACTTCATTAAAATAATATAATTAGATCAAAAGTTCTGCCATTTCAGTGCGACAACTTAGTTATAAAGTTGGTACTGTATTAATTCCACAGAATATTTGTTAACATTTATAAAATTCTCGAAGAGTGGAGAAGAAACTCTTTAGTTGACAGAGGCGTGGCGAGAAACTTTTATATAATTCATGGGAATATGGCTAAGTAGTTAAAAATATGGAAGTAGATAGAATAAAAAATATTGGGTATAAATAATAATACATTTATTTTCTGGTTCACATGATGCATTTATAATAATGAATATATTGTCGTATATAAACTTTATAACTATTTTTTATTTAAAAATAAACATTGCCGCTAGTGTTGCTCAAATGCAAGAACAAGACGAGACTTAAACAGTCAGACTGCAAGACCAAGACCGATTTTGGGCAACATTAATTGCCGCATCCACCAACAGGTTATTTGCGGTATTACTCAGTAAACAAAACTTTAAATCTGATACAAAACATTGACCTTAGGTAATTTAATAAGTTTTTTACGTGACAGTTTTCTCTTGACTATTTTCTCCATTAATTTAGCCATGTCACATGTTAGGGATATGGGTCTTAATAATTCTCGATCAAGTCGAGGCTTTCTGGATTTTACAAATGGCAAAATTGTGTCTTTTACCCATTGTCATTGTTGCCAAATTTGATTGAAAATTTTCAGTAGATGTTGTTTTGCTAAGATTGATAAATGCTTTAGAAATATAACAGGAATATTGTCGTGTCTGGGACTTGAGTTTTTCATATCATGTAAGGAGTTATTTAATTCTATAATAATCCTCTTTTCCAGAGGAAAAGAGGATATAACCCGGATATCTATTTTTCAAGCAACAACCTCGAAGACCAAAGTAGTATATGGCCCCATACCAAAAACTCATCATAGACCAATTGGTATAAATATCTTTCCAATTGTCAGACCACAAGTTATTCCATTCAGAAGGAGATTTAACTTCAAAAAGGCAAACTGGCAAAAGTATGCAGACATGCTAGATTTTGAACTACTACGCCTTGAACCAAAAGTAGAGAACTACGAAAAATTCGTAGAGGTACTCAAAAATGTGTCTAGAAAAACTATCCCTAGAGGATGTAGACAACAATATGTTCCCGGGATGTCCAGCTAGTCCAAAGAACTAATGAGAACATACGAAAACCTCTATTCCACTGACCCTTTTAGCCAAGAAACCGTTGACTGCGGAGCAGTACTACTCCAATAGTAGATGACACATAGTAGCAAAATAGCATGGAACCTTGTAAAAAAACTCAGCGGCGATCCAAAAGAACATAAACCACCTTGCAAGGTTACAGCAAACCAAGTCGCTACTCAACTCCTTACGAATGGAAAAACTAATAACCGATATAAGGACCCAAACACTAGGAGAAGATTGGATTCGGAGACAAACCACCTAGGAACTCCTTTTACACTAAAAGAACTCCACGACGGTCTGAACAGGTTAAAAAACGAGAAAGCTGCAGGTGTGGATGATATATGCAGTGAACAAATAAAGCATTTAGGCCAAGGAGCAAAAAACTGGATCTTGCAATTTTATAACACGTGCTGTAAAACCTGCAAAATTCCAAAATCATGGAGGAAATCTAAAGTAATAGCCTTGTTAAAACCAGGAAAGGATCCAGAAGACCCCAGTAGCTACAGAACTATTTCGCTATTGTGTCACTTTTTTAAACTATACGAGAGACTCATACTCGCCAGAATAGAAAAAAATGTCGACAAGCACCTCATCCCACAACAAGGAGGATTCAGACCGGGCAAATCTTGCACCGGTCAAGTCCTCGCATTAACAGAACATATTGAAGAGGGCTTTGAAGAAAAACTTCTAACAGGGACTGCTTTTGTAGATCTGACAGCAGTCTATGACACAGTAAGGCACAAAACATTGCTCCGCAAATTATACGACACTCTCAATGACCACCACCTGGGAAAGGTCGTATATTCCTTACTGCAAAATAGACGTTTTTTCGTTATGCTAAAGGGTAAAGTAAGTAGGTGGAGAGTTCAAAAAAACCACCTCCCACAGGGAAGTGTTTTAGCACCAATGCTCTTCAATATATACACAAACGACCCACCTACTCCGACCGAAACCAAGCACTTCCTCTATGCTGACGATCTTGTAATATGTGCTCAAGGAAATAGTTTTGAAGAAGTGGAGGAAAAAACTCGAAACTGCCTTAAAAACAATGACAGCATACTACCTGCAGAATTCTCTGAGACCCAATCTCTCTAAAACCCAAGTCTGCGCTTTCCACCTTCGCACAAAGCAAGCCAAGCGAAAACTCCAAATTGTGTGGAATTTTAATTTGTTTATTCCTTCTTTCACATCGTTTTGGGAGATTTCGGTCTTTTCCTCAGTTATTATAATTGGCGTTGCTGGTAAAGGTTCTTCGTTTTGTTTTTTAAACATTTCTGTCAGGAAGGCCACCCATGTATCTTCTTGTATGTTAGACATAGTTAATTGAAGCATATAATAGATTCGTACACCTCATAACCAAAAAACAGAGGCCTCATTCAGATAAACACTCGTAGGAGATACTTTAGTAGAAACCGAGATAAAGTCCAATCAATTAAAGTACAATCGTTCCAAGCCATAAATTCCAAAATACTAGTTCCTAATCTAATAACTCAACAAATTAACAAAGATATAGAGGAAGAACAAAGCGTGACGGAACAAGAAGAAACCATGGTTCTTAGTATTAATAAATTTTTAAATATTTCAAGCAAAAATTTTACCGAGTGAATACGACGTCAAACTACAACCCTTCCTAGAGGCGCTAGAACTTTTGGGAACATAGCAGTAGGGCATAAGGAAACAGCGATAACCCTCATAAAAACAAGACTAACAAATAAAGCCAGAAATTTAATACCCACAGAAGACACTATCTTAGATATATAGGCAACTCTAAAGAAAAAACTAAAAGGTTACACCCCGAAAATGGTGATAGCTAAACTCGGAAAAAGGAAACAAGGACATAGGGATGCAGCTGTGTACGCATCTGAGGTTGAGAAACTAGCCGAACAACTAAAAGTGGCATACATAGGTTTTACACCGCAGAAAGCATTTCTGTATATGGATGATATAGTGGTGATAGGAATAACAGAAAAACATCATATACACAACTTTAAAAAGTCGTTTGAGATATGTCGGAAATTTAATTTAAAGCTAAACCCAATAAAATGCCAATATTTCAGAAGAGATGATGTTACATATTTGGGACAAACATTTTCTTATCCAAATTCTAAAAATCTATATGAATACTTCGTTAATATAAGTAAAAATATAACATCGACAATTTTGCTACAAGATCCTATTTTCTATCTCCCCAATTTAAAAAAGGTCTTCATTCTTTGTTGATAAATCTAAACTGATACAAACAATCAGTAGCAGTGAATTTTCCTATAGTACTGACATACTATCCACAAGAATTGTCTTAAATGTCCCAAAAAATGTGTTTTAATTCCTGGTCTTACTAATTATTGGACTTTTTGAAAAAGGTATAAAACTCAATTTTAACAGAAATTAATTTTCTTCCAAACTCAAAGATATCATGGCATTTAAAAAAGATCAAAATTTATAATTTTGCATTTTTATATTTTATATATTAAAATATGTTTTTATCCTAACAATAAATACCCATTGAAAATTTTCTTTTCAACTCCACCCCTGTTATTATGGATGAATATATGGCAACGAAAGTTTAGGAGAAGTTATAATAGTACCGGTTAAGTATTATACTTCTCGTCTCTTCTTCTTATACTTGTCTTATATACTTGGCACAACTTGGCTGGACTTAATCCTGACTTAGATAAGGCCAACTTCACACCGGTTCGGCGACGAGCTAAGCTATTGGATTATTTATAAGTTTAAAGCCAGTTTTGCAGTTTACTTTCGTTGGAATTAGATATGGTCCTTGGAACTTAGTGAAATATACAAGATGTCTCGAGACGAAAGTGACATATTAATTTTACGAAGCATTCGAGTAACAAAGAGAATACAATAAAGACGTTTATACGGTGGGTGCGAAAATTTTATTTTACAAACTATATAAATGATCTGCTACGAAATTTTGTAAGATTTTGTGTAGACTAAATTTTTCTAAAAATCATACATCCAAAGATATACAGAATATGCGAAGAAAAAATCAATCGTACACAGTTTGGTTTACAAAATGTAGAAATGTGAATTGCGATATTTATGCATGCTTCATTGATTACCATAAAGCATTTGATATAGTAAAATATGACTTTAGTCCATTTCCATCACCCTCCGTTAGTCGCTATCGGTCTCACACACCGACGACAAAACTATTCATTCGGGATTTACAAATAACTGTTATTTTTCTATCGCCACTTTCTGTACCTCTCCTTATCAACCAAACTCGTGTTAGTGTACATTCTTACATTCCTGGGTACAATTGTGTGAGTTTTATAGTTATTTTCGGTGCCAGAGTCCGTAGCGACTAACGGTGTAGCTATTATTTATTGCAGAACTTGCAGAACAGGTAAATATTTATCATCTTATTATTACATTTTATCGGTAAGTTTTTGTCAATTCTTATTCATAGATGTCCTTTGAAGCCAAACAACTTTGATTCCAACGCTTGTTGGAATTATGGACATGATTCCTACCGACGATGAAAATTATTTTGACGATGAAAAAGTGAAAGCGAAATAGATCAAATTGAGGTGGTGATGGTGGAAATGAATCGGAACAAGATGTTACAGATGAGAAAAAAGAAAGTGGAAGTAATACCTTAGCGTTTATTGGAAAATATAGCGTTACTAGATGAAAAAGGGCTATTCCACCGTAAAATGTTAGAACAAGATAAGAAAATTATATAGTACGTAATACAAACTAATGTTTGTATTTTGAGAACGATATCCGATGTGAAAATGAAAACATCAATAAACTTACTTTAACCTTTAATTGTGGCTTATTCCCATTTAAACAGTAATTACTTTAAAATGCCACAAGAAAATAGCTTCAGAACAATATTCACAATATATTGTTATGCTAGTGTTTTTCATTTTTTATCTGTTTTTTTTTTCAATAAAATATTTTCAAAAATATTTTTTAGTTATTCCTATAAACAATATAAAATATTTGTATGAATTTTATATTAAAAACAATCTTTTTTAATTGTCGGTCTCAGACACCGTAGCGACTCTTGATGTTCAGTTTTTCCTAGCGACTAACGGAGGGTCATATTGATAGCACATTATGTATGCAAATCCCTAAACTGTTGATACGGGTGACTCAATGAAAAATAGATATTTGTCAACAAATTTACAGAAGTATATAAGAAAACAATTTTAAATTGAATATGACCACCAGGTATAAAGGTTGAAACAGAATAGAATACAATAGTTTTGAGGGTTACTAATCCCTAAATAAAGTTGCCAGTGTCAAACTGATGGAGGTTAACAGGTACTAATGAATTTGCACGAACTGTAAGATGTTTATTTTATTGGTTATATATAAAATTATTTGTGGTCGTAACAGGGGCCAATTTGTAAAAAAATGAATATTATTTTAATCAAATTCCATTTCAGATTCACTGCTTTCTCAGAATCTAAGGAATCTTCAACTCGAATATTAATTATTATCGGCTCCAGCATTGTATCAGTCATATTATCCAAATTCCACATTTGCAATTCTCTCGGCAATATTTTATAGCTTGCAGATCACGATGAGAGCTGTGATTGTCGAGAATTAAAAGAACATTGTTTTCAGCACTGGGTTTGGTAAACTTATTAAAATCGATTAACCGCTTACAAAAAAGATCCGTGTTGATATATCCAGATTCAGAGATTAACTTTGGAGTTTCACATGGTGCATTTAAAAAGAGCTCTTTCTTCATTATTTTTCTGGGAAATATGAGTGTTGGAGGAATATAGTTACCTATGGAGTTTATGCACCATACAGAAGTTACAAATTGTCCACGATCTGCACTATCTACCTTCCCTATAAGTTTCTTTTCCTTGCTCGCTAATGTCTTGGGTAACTTATTAGGCACGGTTGATAAACCGGATTTATCCATGTTATATATTGAACTTGGAGAGTATTGCCTTAGTTCATAAAGATTTTTAAGGTTATCGTAAAGTCTTTCTACTTCATTTTTATTAAAACCCATAATTCGGGCCATCGACAATTTTTTCGCTGTCGAAGCGCAATTTTGTTCCGCTGACAAAATCCTCTAACCCATGACTTACCAGCCATTTGTAGATTTAAAACGGTGAGAAAGATTATTAGATTCAGCAAATTTATACGCTGCTATTTGCTAATTTCTTTTTTTAATTCCATAAAACATCTGATTTAATTCTCATCTGTTGTGCTAATTCGGCTTCTAGGTCGCTTGGAATATCGCTTTGAAATCGTCTCAATGATTAATAATTAATTGAAGCAATATTACTAAGTTTTGTAAATTATGATTAGCACATACTTTGTTAATAAAACTGTGTTTATTTTTGTGGGATAACAAATATTAAACCCCTTTTCTTTGCATTTTATAAAAATCTTGCAAATCTTGCAAAATTCTTTTTTAATGACGGTATCGTGTTATGGGATTTAGTGACAAATGGTTGTGATGATAATTACATTAAAAAAACATTTTCTCTAAAAAAAATTTAATTATCATTACAGCCAATTGTGGCTAAATCTTATAAAACTATACCTTTATCAAACATGCCACAAATAAATAGCTTCAGAACTTATCCTCTTTTAAGTTTTGATAATAAAGTCTTCCTCGCCCAAAAGGCAGCTTCCGTACGAACTACCAAGCTCCTAGACATCGCCAACATCACGGCAAAACTCCGAAATATCACAAAAAACGACTTAATCCGAATTATTACTTGTCTACCAAAATTCCAAAATTCTCAACCCAACCCAAACAATTCGCCTATCTTTCACCTAGTCATAGCCGGCGTTGCAAAAACCCTATCTTCAAAAAACATCGAGAATAATCTATCCGAAAACAACTTCCCATTCACAAAAATAGTTCGTATTGCCCGTTCTACTAACCAACCTACCTCCTACATTAGAGTATTCACAAACTCTGAAATAAAGTTCGCTGAAACCACCCTGAAGCAATTTAGTTCCCATGCGGTCGAAGTATTGTTCGACGTGTTGCAAAAGAGGACATTTCAACAACGAATTCCCCGAAAAATCAATTAATTGCCCGTACTGCGGCCACAGGTCCTCTGCATGCCCCACGATATTTGCTCCCAAATGTCTAAACTGTAACGGTCCTCATCCCGCCTTCTCACCACGATGTCCACACCGTAGCGCTCATCTCGCTAACTACGATCAAACCCAACCAGTATACACAGAAAAACAAATCCCATCCTACGACCTATCCTCCGACATGAAATCACTAATCCACTTTACATCCATGCTCCTATTCAACGTCTTCCCAGAAAAGAGAAGCACAACCATCCAATTCCTAAATCAATTATCCAATACAATGTACGGATGTGCCATAGCCACTTTCTGCACAAACAACCTTATAAACCAAACATTTACCCACCTACACATCTAAAAACACATCATACACATCATCACACATATTCACCCTAACACAATACCCATCCTGTACACACTTTAGCTCCACTCCGCTCACAATCCTAAATAATAAACACATCAATCCAACACTACACTCAAACCAATAAACACATAAATTTCCCACAAAACACCCATTTACACTGTGAGCACCGTACACACTCCTTCAGAGTCGATTAAATATCACAAGGACAGGAGGATATTGGTTTTCTGTGGTTTCCCAATCTCATTGCACAATGATACCTGATCCTAGGTGAGGATATAGCCACAGCTATCCTTCACGCGTTTTCTAACAAACAAAAATGGCCAACAATCTGAAAGGAATCGTTTTTTCCACGGAACTTGTACTTCGTGGCAGGCTTGGTTCACTAGGCTGCTTCTTCTGGAAGCTTCGGGTTTTCTCCTCCCTTCTTCTTTTTTTCCAATGACTCCTCCCCTGATCCCTCTTTCGATACACTTCTTTAGCGGCGGCGCCCTAAAGTAGTCTTGGGAATCCGAGGTCGTATGAACGAAAACTAGCATTAGATTCAAAATTAGCACAAGCATCCAAACAAATAAACCCATCCTTGAAGAAGCAATAGAGCTTAAACAAGGTTAAAACGCTATGACTTGACTAAACTTTGTACTCAGAAACAAGTTTTTGCAGTTCGCCTTTACGTTTTCCAGCTCCTGATTTGTCCAACCTTTGGAATATTTTTACCAACATTTTTTCTAAATAATTTTTAACTTATTCTGTATCGTACTGGACTATTCGACCAATGTAGCACTAAAAACTCACCTTGTAGATTTTCTTGTACTGTTTTGACTACTCTTCTGAACAACTTAATAAACAAAACAGCAAAACATTATTTGTTTATAATTAATTACCGCATCAAGTTCATTAAGAAAATAACAATCCCATCTCCTCATAACGCAATGTTTTTCTTTGCCTACAACAACACCGTTTTGTTTCCTTTGGTAGTTCCAAACTGGCGTCGCTAATTGGAAATTTTAAGATACGATCTTGTGAGTCGTGGAAGACGTTATGATGCGAACGGTAATAATAGACAATTTATTATGTCTTATGGGGCTTAATGTTACCAGATAGTTTCAATATTTGAAGACAAATGTGGCTTCTGTAACGGTGTAAAGGATAATAAATTAGTGGAATTGATTGCCGAGTTCGATTTGCATTTATTTGCGGGAAAATTATTATTATATTTGAACTAGAATCTCAGGCCCTATACGACTTTAGCGTATATTAGATTTCAACTGATTTATTCTTTCGTGATTACTTTTGTCTGTGATTCTTTTCTTATATGTTTTTTCGTAATTCAAAACACTAGATTTTATTTCACAGCTTTACTTTTGTTATTATTATCAAGTCCTTAAATAGGTCGGTTCCCATTAAAGATATATGGTCAAAAGTTAATAGACTAAAAAATAGAAAAACCAACAACAAAGTCCCTATAATGCTGTCGAAAGCTTCATGGATAGACGAGTTCCACCAAAATATTACTTCACTGTCTGGAGAATTAGTAATCCCTGATCTACAAATGAATAAACAATACGATTATCCAGAACAAATCCGCTTCTTAACCAAACCATTTTCTGACACTGAACTTTACTTTTCGTTAAAGAAAAATTCAAATTCAGCACCAGGTGCTGATGAAATCCATTACTCGATGATATCAAATCTTTCAAAAATTGGTAAGACTGTGCTTCTGAATATATACAATAAAATTTGGTCACGGCGCATAAAGATTCCTGACGATTGGCACGTTAATACTATTCTCCCGATCTTGAAACCCGGAAAATCGTTAAATAATTGGGATTCTTACGGTCCAATAGGACTGGCTTCATGTATACTTAAAACATATGAGAGACTTATTAAAAACCGTCTGGAATTTTGGTTAGAAAAAACGACCTATTACCAAACACTCATAAGAAAGCAGTTAGTGCTTTGTTT
The DNA here is from genome assembly GCA_918026665.1 of Diabrotica balteata. Classification (NCBI taxonomy): domain Eukaryota; kingdom Metazoa; phylum Arthropoda; class Insecta; order Coleoptera; family Chrysomelidae; genus Diabrotica; species Diabrotica balteata. The sequence goes on along the minus strand of OU898277.1, from coordinate 183,956,648 downwards.
TTAGATATAAAAGGGGCTTATGACAATGTTAATCTCCACATTCTATATGCGAAAATGTTGGAAATAGGAATACCTGAAACTGTAAAATGGAATATATTAATCGATCAGTACACGTTAAAATAAATGGTGATAAATCTAACACACGGTACTCATCTTTGGGACTACCACAAGGTAGCATCTTGAGTTCTCTATTATATATTCTGTATAGTGCTGATTTAGAAAATAAACTTCCTCAACATATAAAAATCTTACAGTATGCTGATAATGTTGCAATATATGTATAAAATAAGTCAATAGATAAATGTAATGAGAACCTTAAATCAGGATTGAATATTATAAAAAAATGGGTGGCGGATAAGAATTTAACAATCTAGGAGAGTAAATCAACCATTGTTACTTTTACCAGAAAACGATATTCTCCTCCAAACCACCTACAATTTGATAATTATAAAATTCATTATAAAACTTGAATGACATTTATTGGCGTATTTTTAGACTCAAAATTAAATTGGAAAGAACACACAAATTATATATTACGAAGAACAGAAAACGCAATGAATATCATCAAGACTGTAAGTGTCAATAACTGGGGAGCTGATCCAAACTGAAAAATTTACTAAGATCGATCCTAGATTACAGATCTATATTTTATGGCTCAGCATCAAACGTTGTACTCCAAAAAATCAAAAGTATAAAAAATAAAGCTCTTAGATTAAGCACTGGTTATCTTCATAGTTCTCCCATATTGGTCATGGAATGTGAACTTAATGAACCTCCACTTTCATTACGCAGATAATTCTTAAGTGAAAAATTTATAGTTAAAGTGGCAGTTAACAATAAACTGCTATTGAATAAAATTGTACAACTCGCCACTACATACCTAACTCATCATTACTAGGAAAAAAAAAGAAGCAGCTTTTAGTTGTGGAAAGTTTTCTCAACGTTTCTAGTTACATTGACGACATATACCAAATGGAACAAACCTTATCTCGAAAATTAAACTATGAAGATTATTTATCTCCATTTAACTGCCATTTAAGTAATATTCTTGCCACAGATTTTCAGATCACCTTCAGTATGTACAAAGTCATTGAGGGAGTTATCAAAAATTATATACAGATGGCTCAAAAATGGACGGACAAGTTGGATATGCTATATTCTGCGCCCAAAAAAGTATAAAGATAAACAACAGATTACCCGACAAAATGACAACTTTCACAGCTGAACTAATTGCAGTGAAAGAAGCCTACAAAATATGTATGAATAAAAAAGAACTAAACTATGTTATATTTACAGACTGCCAAAGCATTGTACATAAACTGAAATATGCTTTACATAATTTTATAGAAAATTATATCATCAGTACACATCATAGCACTGAACAGTGAAGCTTTGAAATCGGCCAAAAATATCATATTGTGCTGGATAAAAGCACATATTGGTATAAAAAATAACAAAAGAGTAAATGATCTGGCTAAAAAACCAACAATGAAAGAATCCATTCTGCAAACTTATCAACTTCCTATGGGAGATTTAATATCTGTATTCAGGTCTCTCAAACGGACAAAATGGCAGGGACACTACAACAATTCAAAGGCAAATTTTATAAAATAACCCAACCCACAATTTCCTTCAAGACCTGGTTTAAACAAGTTTCCAACAGAGGCTTCATCAATACTATTTGTAGAATAAGAAGCAATCACTGTATGACTCCAGTCTACAAAAGAAAAATGGGACAGGCAAATAATAATGAATGTATATGTGGAGAGCTAGCTGATCTACAACATATGCTGTTAGAATGTCCTTTACATTTTATTGAAATATTAAATTTTTTTACCAAGCTAGTTCAAGTTAATGTTCAATTACCTTCTAATCTAACACATAGATTACATTCGCTGTACAGATTGAATAATAATGGGGACAGCACGCAACCCTGTCTAACACTTTTTTTGGTTTCTATTGTTTCTGTATCGACATTTTCGATTCTAACCTTTGCTTTTTAATTCCAGTACAGATTGACAATAACCCGTATATCTCAAATATCTACACTCTTTTCTTTTACCAGTTTTATGAGTTGATGATGTCGTACTCTATCAAAAGCCCTTCGATAATCTATAAAGCAGACATAGAGATCCTGGTTCATATCTAGTCATCTTTGCGCGAGAACGTTAAAAGCGAACAGAGCCTCTCTCGTTCCTAGTCCTCCTCTGAATCAAAACTGGGTGTCATCTATATCTTCTTCTAGTTTCTTTCTGTATAGTCTCCCATGTATTATTTTGAGAAATATCTTAAGTGTGTGTAAATGTCTGTAATGAGTTTACCATTATCATCTTTGAGTATCGCATAGTATGCTCGCTTTTTAGTATTTGTTAGTTCTTTTACGCCAACGCCAAACGCCAAAAAGAACGCCAACGCCAAAGTTAAAATAGGAACGAAAGTTTCCAAAGGTTTTGTAGTAGACAAAGGACTGAAGCAGGGATGCTGCTTAGCGCCGACACTTTTCAAAATATATCTAGAACAAGCATTAAAACTCTGGAAGCGAAAATGCAGCGGCATGGGTATACAATTAAACAATAACAACCTGTACACTCTATGTTTTGCTGATGATCAAATTGTGATTGCTAACGAATATGACGACCTAGAATACATAACTTGAAAATTAATCGAAGAATACAAAAAATGGGGATTAGAAGTCAACATAGATAAAACAATGTACATGAACATCGGTGGTAAAGAACAAAATCTAGTTTTAAACGACGGAAAACACATTAAGTAGAACAATAAATATTCCTATTTAGGAGTAGAAATCACAGACGACGGCAAATCAGATCAGGCTATAAAAAAACGAAACACTCAGGGTAGAAGGGCCATATCTCAACTAAATAGTATTATCTGGGATCAACATATATCCAAAAAAAAATAAACATCGAATATACAACACTATTATAAAGAGCATAGTAATGTATGGAAGTGACGTGTGGCAGTTAAAGGCAACTACTGAAAGAACACTACAAGCCACAGAGATGGACTACTGGAGACGGGCCGCAGGAAAATCAAAACTCGAAAGAATTAATAACGAACGTATACGAGAGGTTATGGGAGTCACACATACGATTCTCGAAGATATAAGAGTACAACAACTAAAGTGGTATGGACATGTGCAGAGAATGCCAGAACATCGTCTGCCCAAACAGATTATAGATTGGTCACCACATGGAAAGAGAAAAAGAGGCCGACCCAGAAAAAGCTGGAGAGAAAGAATAGACAGAGAGATCCGAGAGAGAGGTTTAGACGAAGATCTTTGGGAAGATAGAGATGCATGGAGATTGGTCATCGGAAGACGTCGGAGGACGTTTTAAACCGATTATATATATATATATATATATATATATATATATATATATATATATAGTTCTTTTATTTTTTATGTATACTAAAGCTGTCGTATTTTTTGTCATACTCTTCTATTTCTATACATTGATCTGCTAACCTATTTTCCTTGGCCTTTTTTATCTCTATTTTATTTCTACTTTGTAGTTCTTGATATTTTGACTCATTTCTCCCTTCGGCTTTTCTCCTCTCTTCCATTAATGCTATAATTTCTGAAGTCATCCACTTCTGTTTTTATTTGTCTTTTCAGGTTTTAAATTTTCTTCTGCTGCCTTTAGTAATGCCTTATGTTAAGATTTCTTCTCCCACTTCTGTTAGATTTGAGTTGACTCGTTGGATCATTTTTTGATGTATTTCTCTTTTTCTTAATTTTGTTAGTTTTCAATTCACTCCACTAAACCAATCAAACGTTGGTTTATTTTAAGATAATATGATTTCAATATATAAGATAATTTGATTTTCACGTGGATTCTAGCTATCAGTGGGTTTAGTCCGTGCAGATATTAATCAATAATTGACTCTCTTTTTATTTTTACGGATTGGCTATCATTATTAGGAACAAATTTTAACGCCCTTCCTTATTAACGCAGCGTCTAGCTTCGAGCTGGGATCGCAGATTGGCATTGCCGTAGGAAAGCGTACACATAATATTTTACGATGAAGACCAACGATCCGGTGCCGATAAAATCGAACGGCAACGTCATAATTTTTATGAGTGTGTGCACGAAAATAACTATCATGAAGTTGCCAACGCGAATTTATCGCAAGATGAAAGAGAGATAATAAGGAGGAAGAGGTGAACCGCCGAGACGGGAAAATAAAACATGTGTTCGATGATACGGAAAGTTATAAGGGATTGCGATGGTGTGGAATGCAGAAGCGGGTTTTATATTAAAAATGAAGAAGTAAATGCACTTTAACTATTTTTTTAATAAGTAATATTAAGATTAACTAGTATTAACAATTAAATAATATATATATATATATACTCAAAAATGTTTTGCTTATTATTTGTAACGCCACTGAACGTTTCTAATTTGAAATTATTTGCACTGATTTTTTTTGTCTACTAAAATAATGTATTTTACTGCTTGTTTTTTGTCTTAGTATTCATTTTGTGTTCATCAGTTTTCGAAAATTGATATTTGTCAAAATTGGTTTCCGTTTTATTCACTTTGTAGTAAACAATATGAATAGACAAGTGATATCTGAGTTTAACAGAGCTAGAATCGTTACTTTGATTGAGGAAGGCTACACACAAGTCGACATTGCTGTCCGGGTTGGAGTTAATCAGAGTGATGTGTCTCGGATTGTGAAAAAATATCGAGAGACGAATTCTGTTAGCTATTGTCCAAAAAGCGGAAGATCCAGAATTACTACCAATGTCCAAGAACGCTTTTTAACGTTAACTGCCCGGAGAAACCCCTCTATGACTGCCCCAGCTATTAGAAGAGAGCTCCAGCAAGCTCATAATATTGTAATTTGCGATCAGGCTATTAGAAACAGGTTACATTCGGCGAATTTATTTACAAGAAGACCATTGTTTTTTACCAAAGCTTACATTAGAGCAGAAAAGGACTCGACTGGAATGGGCCAATGAACATTTAGAATGTCATGACAACAGATGGGGAAACGTCTTATTTTCTGATGAAACCAAAATTAGCCTTTTGTCGGCTAATTGCCGAATTAGGATTTGGAGGAACCCAAATCGACAGCATAGACTTAAGCAAGCTGTCCAAAGAGTCCCATATCAATGTGGCTCCATAATGTTTTGGGACGGCATCATGCTAAATAATAAAACTCCTTTAATTCCTATTGTTGGTAACATGAATGGACAAATTTATATTACTACCATTCTTAGGTCTGTTGTACGCTTGTGGCGAGGAGCTGTTGGTCCAGAATTTATTTTTATGGAAGACAATGCGCCTCCCCATCGTACGAGACATGTAGCAGATTTTTTAGAGACAGAAGATATCGTTAGATTACAATGGCCACCTTGATCACCTGACCTCAATTCCATTGAGCACGGATGGGATATGCTCAAAAGAAAAATGTTGTTTGCGTAAAGGAAGCGATAATAGTTCAGGAAATGAAGCTCGAAAAAAGTTAAAACTTCGCAATTTTTTCGTCCTGCATGGAATGAGTTGAAATTTTAACAGAAAGTAGGTGACAGCCCAAGGATCAAAATCTATTTCGAACCGAAGTGCGCTGATGGGTTTTAGGGGTGAAAACTACCCCTAATTGTCAAAAATTATAAAATAACATATTAAACCTGAATATGGGTAAGATTTGGTTTAAATTAGTTAAATAATGATTATTTTATACTTTTGAATAGCGTTTCATCATATCTCAACCCTTAAAAAGCAACGCTTGTTAGAGATTAATGTAAAAAAATTACTAATTCTAAAAAAAATATTTCGCCTTGGATCGATTTGGATAAAAATTTGGATTTAAGCTCAATTCACCCACTGCTTTATAGTTTATGTCATGTCTACGAACCCTGATTGCTCTTAGGGGTGAAAACTACCCCTTATTGTCAAAAATTATAAAATAACATATAAAACCTGAATATGAGCAAAATTTGGTTTGAATTAATTAAATAATGATAGTCTCGTGCTTTTGAATAAAGTTCCATTCTATTTCAACCCTTAAAAAGCGATCCTTGTTAGAGATTAATGTAAAAAAAGTAGTAATGCGAAGAAAATGATTTCGCCTTGGAACGATTTGCATAAAAATTTGGAATTAAGCTCAACTCACCCTCTGCTTTATAGTTTATGTCATGCCGATGAACCCTGATTGTTCTTAGGGGTGAAAAGTACCCCTCATTTTCAAAAATTGTAAAATAACATTACAAATCTTAAGATGAATAAAATTTGGTTTGGATTAGTTAAATAGTGATTTTTTTATACTTTAAAATACAATTTCATACATTTTCAACTCAATTGTTATGGGTGCTATAGGTGAAAACAATTTTTGCCAAAATTTTGCAACTTTTAAACTTTTGAAAATCAGCCTTTACAACAGTGCAGTTTTTATAAACTAATTTAATAGATATAGGTATATTGAAAAAAGTAGAATTAAATACAAAAAAATTTATCAACATAAAAAGGCACCATATATTCTTATACATTTACATAAATAGTTGAAAATATTTACATTTATAGGTAAAACAATTATAATATTAATTTTATTCGTCATCAATTACATCTTCATCGTGATCTATGTCATCCTCATCTTCTTCAATTATTGGTGGACTATTATTGCACCCTTCACCTGAGCACCCAGAACAAGTAGAGTTACAGTATAAGCCAACTTTTCTGCACCCACATGAAACGCCGCATCTTTTTTTGCATTGGCAAAAAATAATTTTCAAATGTTCATCGGGTGCAGGTTGTTTGTTTATGCGTACGGGTAATAACAAACCATCTTTGGAATACCATCCCCAATCTGTTGCTCTGATATTTTTATTGCCAAGCCATAGACATATGAGCAGATGTTTTATTTTGTTGTATGGGATTTCAAAATAAGAACGCTTAAAATTTTGAATGTATAACGCCCCACTATCTAATATACCGGTTTTGTAGACTATTATGCTTCGAAATGTACTGTACTATAGTAATGGAATTTTCCGGAAAAAAAAATTAATTGGTTTTTTTTTAACATATTTCCTTTATTTTTAACGAGAGTGTTTCGTCAAAAATGATTTTGTAGAGATTTTTAAGAGCTACAAGGATCTGTGAATTAAATCTTTTTGAAACCCTTGGTTTTTAAATAGGGTGAGTTTAAAGGGCTCGAAAAAGATGGTGCTTGATCGTAAATCGATGCTTTAAACGGCTATATCTCGCTAAATATTTATTGTACAACAAATCTAAATAAAGGAAAATTTTGGTCATTAAAAAAGCTACAATTTAGTACATTTTTTTTTTCATATAATCAGTATTTTCGGGGATATTTAAAAAAGAAGGGTAAAAAATATGAAATTGTAAATCGTTTCTCGCTTTATGCTGTACTTTTTCTAAAACTAAGCATTTTAAATGGGTCAAACTTCTTGGACGTATTAACAATACATGTACAAAGAGAATTGCAGAAGATTGAAGATTAGAGTCTTTTTTATGATAGGTCTATTTATGCTCTTTAAAAAAGATTCTATGAGTTTTCTTCCAAAAATGCATCATTTTCCCGATATTTGACTTTGAATCTTTCAAATTTGGCATTTGAAGAAAACCGCTGAACATTGATAGGCCGTATTGCGGTTCCTGTTATATCGCAAAAACATTTTAAAAAATAAGTTGTATTTGTCTTTTTAAAAGCTACAAATTTGTTTTCTACAATTTTTTTGATAAAATGCACCATTTTCGAGTTATTCGCCAAAAATCGTTACTTTCAATCGCGAATAATTTGAAAAATATCAGTTTTACAAAAAAAAATGTATATTTTTTGTTGACTTTATTGACATAGTATTCATTTACTCTCTTGGGTCAAAATATCCAAATTATAACTTCTTTTTTCCAAAGTTTATTCTTGTTGGGGTTGGCAATTTGTTTGATTATGTGTTATTATATATCTAAATGGACAGGTTACTTTTTATTTTACGTCATAATGATCTAAACCACATGCTATTCCTCTGTATGCTCTTGTGTATTAGTATTTTGAACCAGAACGCTAGAACCACTTGCATATTAGTATTTTATTTTATGATGACATAGTCTATAATTGGTTTTAGATTTCTTGTAGTTTGGGCCGAGGTATACTTGTGCACATCTCATTCCATGTGCACTGAAATGAAAAGTGTGAATACAATACAACTTCGAACTTGTGTCGCCCAGTTCCATAATCAGTTAAATCCAAAATTTAAAAAAATAGACCTTATAATTTCAATGAATTCTTTGTTAGTCTCCTTACATGTGTGTATCTTCAAACTGTTCCAAACTCAGTTACATTGCGTTGAAAATACCGGCTGAAAAGTTCGGACTGTTCCAAAAGCAGTTAAATGTATTCGGTGGTCGGTTTCAAAACCAGTTAAATCTGTCACGGTGTCAAAACAAGTTAAAAGAAATACTAAACCCACATGACCATGAGTTCGGTGCCACAGCCACTGTTAGTTACAAATCGACCACCGAAGCCGGTAGTTAAACATTTTTTGTGAGAAATAGAAGCGCTTGTATTGTAGTATTGAGACAAACGTAAAAGCATAACACTATTTTTTTTTTCAAAACATTAAAATAAACCATAACAGGTGCTTTTACTGGACGATACAGTTCTTAATATCATGGAGGGCCAACGGAAAATCCTGAAATCGTTGATAATGTTGAAGTAATAGCAGAGGCAACTGGTTCTTTGGCTAAAAAACGAAAAAGCAATTCTTCCACTTGGAAAAAAACCATTGCAAAAGTATCTAGGTAAGTTAATTGTAATTATTATAATAAAAATTTATACAGTGTTTCGTCAATATGCCAACAACCTTCATTATTTTACAGTGACGTAGAAGTTATTGGGATAAAAACCCAAAATTTACTCTGTATCTGCGCCTCTGGAAATGATCAATTTAGAAAAAAATGCTTGTTTTATCAAGTAGTACTAGTAGACAAACTTTCATCATATCTACAGTAGGTACTAAAATTTTAAAAGATATCGGCAAACAATACAAAAAAAGTATCTCAACAACGACATATTTTGAATGGTATGTTAACATAACCATTTTTAATGTTTTTTAGAGGTATACTTTTATCCCCTAAAATTTATTGGCACATTTACGAGACACCTTTTATAATCCGTTATTATTCGTCTTTACTTATACCTTCAGATTCAGGCTAATCTTTCCTAAACTCTCATAACGTCAACTACAGCGAAAGCGATTAGGTAACTGAAAGTGTAACAAATTTGTTTTTTTAGGCACCGTCCAAAGGGATTTCCTCAAATGCCAAACTGCAAACATCCAAGCAAAAGCAAGTATTGATGCTCAGAGCTTTCCTTGCAAGACGTAACAAAAATCCATCGCAGATATTACAAAGATGCGGACCTACAATTGAAGACACAATTTATTCTGCAACATGTTATAGTTTTTTTCTGCAAAAAGAACCCGGATTCCAGAACGTACCTCAAAAAGAATGGTAAGCACTAGTTTCTACTTACCTAAGCAAAGACACAATAAAACAGAAAATATTAAAGTGTGTCGAGCAGCATTACTTGCAATACTCCAAGAAAGTCGAAACCGGGTGCAGTTACTTTGCCAAAAATTTCTTCAGACAGGTGTACTCCCATCTGAAACTCGTGGAGGAGCCCGCCACGTTGAAAAGTTTAACACAAAGAAAGAAAGCATCAAAACTTTTATTAAATCTTTTGTACCAGTGCAGAAACACTACTGTAGAGCAAAGAACAAACACAGACAATATCTTCCGAGTGAACTGAGCATTAAAAAAATGTGGTATATGTACAGTGAGCAACATCCAACTCCCAAATTAACATGCAAGTATGATTTCTTCAGAAACGTGTTTGCCACCAATTTTAATATCGGGTTTGATGCCCCATACACTGATAAGTGTTCTACATGTATACGACTTGAATGCGAGACAGCAACCGAACAGGATGGTGACAAACGAGCAGCTTTAAAATTGGAGTTGAAAGTCCATAAAGTTCGTGCTGAGAAATTTTATATGTTCTTACGAGAGAACAATGATAACGAGCTTGTGTTTAGCTATGACTGCCAAAAAAACTTGGTGTTGCCTAAAATACCTGATCAGGCTGCGTACTATAAGCGTCAGTTGTATCTTTATAACTTTGTTATATGTGAGGGGCACTCCAAAGCCACACGAAATTGCCACAACACATTCTCCTATCTTTGGACAGAAAACCAGTATCAAAAGGGATCCAATCAAATAGCATCTGCTTTGTACCATAGATTACAGAACTCGAACTTTGAAAATGTCACCACAGTCAAACTCTTTTCTGATGGTTGTGGGGGACAAAATAAAAACACCATTGTTGTTGGTATGCTTATCAGTTGGCTTATTAAGGATGCTCCTCGTAACGTGAATAAGGTGGTACTATACTTTCCTGTAGTCGGACATTCGTTCATCCCGACAGACCGAGTCTTTGGAATTTTAGAACGACAGTTTCAAAATTTCAGTGTTATCAACAATCCAGACGAATACACTGATATCATTAAAAATACCTGTACTGTGATAAAGCTGGGTGCAGACTGCTCTGTCAGTAACTGGAAAAGTGTCACAGAAGCTGTGGTAAAACCTCTAGGACAGTGGCATTTCCAATTTCAAAGAGCTAAAAAATTCATTTTCACACGATCTACAAGAAATCCAAACACAGCTTTGATCCAAGGAGAGGCCAACCAAAAGTTTTCGGAAATCAAGCTGTTCCGGAAATACCAGAAGGTGTGGCAGTTAAAGACGCGAAAATTAAAGATATAAAGTGTTTATTGGATCTCCATTATGGAACAGACTGGAAAAACAACCAGAAGTTAAAGTTTTTTGAGGAAATATTGCAACAAACAATCGATCCTGTAGATGACGAAGAAGATGATTTTGAACTGAATGCTGAGGACGATTCTATTGATTAAAAAAATAGACACCAAATACTATTAAAAAAATGTACGAATAAAACTTTTCAGTAAAAATTGCTTCATTATTGTAACAATCTAACTAAAGCAAACATTTTGCCCTCACAACAATATAATACTATGACATAATAGTTTCAAAAGTAGTTAAATCCTATTACTGTTCCAAAATCAGCTATAATAAATTTTTAATATTTTACAGTGCCTACATTTTTTCTTTAATTTTATACAATTTTTATTAGGAAAAAGCTTTATTTTAATTTTTTTTGATAACAACTTTATCACGTTCCCTATGACGGTAGGTACGCAACTAGTTATTGGGCTATTCCCACAAATTTTTTCAAGTGGATTTAACTGATTTTGGAAATGGGTGACTCACTTTATAAAATATATCGGGAACCAGATATCGTAAAACATATATTGAGGTGGATAGTGAATGTAATGCGGATGAAACAAAATGATCCAGCTAGAAAAACGCTACATATTCTGGCTGTAAAGCCAGAATGATGATGATAAATTTAAAGTACTTATTAAATATTATCATATAATCAGAGCAATGTTAATAACTTTCTTTTACAGTGTATACAGACTACAAAATTAAATTACTTTTTATCTATGTCATATTTGAAAATTACATTAATCAATTACTTAAAAATTTTAGCTAACTCCCTGCACTTTCTTTAATGCTTACGTTAAGACCGGCCCTGGAGATAATACGGGGTGAGGGGACTCCCAGAACTGACTCGATCGGCTTTGTAAAAACTTCAGAATATCCGAAGGATGTTATTAGTTTAAGTGTTTGCAGAAGCATACATTATCGGTAAAATTGATGAAAAAAACGGACTGATTTATTTCTATGGGGACTTAATTTAGAAAATGGAGGTCCTATTTCCCCTGCTCTACGTAGTATGTACTTCTTCTTCTTCAAGTGCCATCTTCGTTCCGAAGGTTGGCGATCATCAGGGCTATACGTATTTTCGAAACTGCTGACCGAAACAATTCGTTGTTGCTACAACTATACCATTCCCGTAGATTCTTTAGCCAGAGAATCTAGTATGTAGTATGTACGATGATGTAGAATTTAGAGAAAAAATGGACGAAAAAATTGAAAAGAAATTTGGGTTTTTGCAAGTATTAGTTCAGGCTCCTAACCTGGGGATTTTCAAAGAAGCTTTTCTATTTAAAGTAGTATTAAAAGAGTGCATGATCTTTTTAAGGCTATTTTAAAAAAGTTTAAGTAAAGAAACTTCCAAATTCATCTAAATTATAAAGAAGCTGTATTTTTAAAATATTAATCAAAACTACAAAGCTATGTTTTGTATGTTTTTGTTACATTATATCACACAATATAGTAGTATTATGCTTATAGCAACCTCTATACGAAGAAACTTGAATTCACAAGATTTCTCATCGACGAAGCGTACACTGATTATAATTGCTAAATGGGCAGCTAGTTTCTTCTCAGTTTAAGTCTTATAAGTTATTGTTGATAAATGGGAAATCCTGAAATACGTATAGAGAAATATTGAGACTCGAATAGAAAGAAAAATGTTATCGTCTATATAAATATCTTTTACCCCTTTAAGTATTTCTGGTATTACCCTTGTGCCACACATTTTAGCCAGAGAAAATGAGTAGTACAAATCAGATTTCTACTTATTTACATCTTTACCTGTATTTTAATAAGTAATTCATAGATGGTTGTGATTCTCCTTCTTAAATTGCCGTAGGTACATTTCTGCGTATGCGTCCACCGTACATCGTTTTGTCAAGTGAGATGTTAAATATTCAGGACTAAATAATTCTGTTTTTAGCAGCATTGCAAAGCATTTCATAGTTGTGGATTCCTATCCATTGTCGAATATTGCAAAACCATGACATTTTTTTACGTCCCAGACCTCTCCTACCCTCTATCTTCCCTTCGAGTATCAGTTGCTAAATAAAGTGTATCTTTCTCCTCGTAATATGTACCCTAAGTATGCAGTCTTCTTATTTTTACATAACTAAAAAGTTCTGTATCCTGTGAGCCAGCTCTTCTGATTACTTCCTTATTTCTGACCCTGTCTGTCCATGATATTCTGAGCATTCGACGCAGACACCACATTTCAAACACTTCAAGTTTGTTAATGAAACTGGCCTTTAACGTCCATGCTTTCATTCCGTACAGAAGAACAGGCCACACGTAACACTTAAGCATCTTGTATCGGAGGTTGAAGTCCAATTTGCAATCAGTCAGAAACTTAAGAAGCCTTAAAAAAGCATTTCGGTCTTGTTAAACTCTGCTCTTTATTTCATTCTCGGGGTCCCAACCCTCGTTCAGCAAACAACCCAAGTATTTGAATTGCCTGACCTATTCGATTTTTCTCCAGAGTAGAAGTAATCACTTCTACTTATAATCATTGTTTTTGTATTCTTGATATATATATTTTAAACCCCGAGCTTCATTTGCAAGAGTTAGATCATTTCAAAGGCATTAAGATCTTCTCGATGTTATCTGTCACTATGGCTGTATCATCGGCATACCTGATGTTAAAAATAAATATGCCGTTAACTTTAATACCCTTATTAGAGTCTGCCACTGCTTCTTCGAAGGCTTTTTCTAAGTATAAATTGAACAGCTTTGGAGACAGTATACAACCTTGCCTTACTTCTTTTTTAATGGAGAAACCTTCTGTTTCGTTAAAATTTTGAAGACGTACTGTTGCTGTCTGGTTCCAATACAGATTGGCGATAATTCTTATATCCTTGGCATCCCGACTCTTGTAGGCATTTTATTATTAATTCGTGTTTTACATTATCGAATGCTTTCTCGTAATTGATGAAACAGACAAAAACATCCTTTCTTTGATCTAAACACTTCTGTATTAATGTTTGCATACTAAAGATCGCTTCTCTCGTGCCAAGTCCATTTTTGAAACCAAACTGACTCCATCCACTGACCTCTTCACATTTCTTAAACAATCTAGTGTGAAGTATTCTTAGGAACAGTTTTAAAAAGTGACTCATTGGGCTTATTAGTTGGTGGTCCTTACAGAAGTTGGTGGTGTTTTTGGTAGGGCGATAAATGTAGATTGAAGCCAATCTTTTGGAATCTGGCCGGTATCGTAGATGTCGTTAAAGAGCTTGACAATAATGTCTAGGTTTTCATCGTTGGTTCTGGTTCTGGTTATGGTTCTGATATCGTAACGTTTACTCAACCTGTGAACATTGTAGTGGTACAACATTTATACCAGTAGATTCTAGTATGCTTCTTTTCTTACAATTAACCCGTGGCTAAATGTGTTTTGTTATATTTTCCTTAAAATTTGACCATTGGGGAGTGCTATAAAAGGCAAGTGTTTTTTTATTATCAATATAAATATACTATACAATAGTTCCAGAATAAAAAATATATTTCAAATGTAAAGAAAATTATTTTAAATATGATATTTTAGAAAAATGTTACCTTAACCTTTTCTTTAAAATATAAATATTTATAACCATCACAAATATGCTAAATTGTTTTCATATGTTGTGTTGGACATTTTTGTACATTTTCGTCATTCGTACATTATGAACGAATCTATTTGCAAATATTCTCAGCAAATATTTTTCACAATATTTGCAATGTTGTGCCCAACATGCATGTTTTTTTTTCAGATGTCCGAAAACAGTTCTAATATACAGTATTGAAAGAAGGGCATTACAACTAAACAGTTAGCCAAAATATTACACAAAATAACGGATGATCAAGATAAACATTCCGAGATTGAAGGGGACTTAGAGTCATTTATCGCACATTTTACCCGAACTGATAGCGTTATCCATGGCAGAATATGTGACTATTCTTAAATTATCGTCACATTCTTCTGCAATATTGTAGTCTTTGGACATGTCTATCTTCAAGGAGCTAAAGTCTTCATGGGATGCTTTGTTAACAGATTTTCATTGCCAAAATTTACAAAATAGCTAACAAAATGCGAATTTTCCAAACTTTTGGAATAAGCTTGTCGCAGTATTCGAGAACCTGTTGTGGTGAATGGTTTTGGAAAAATAGGTATTTTTCTCCTACATCCATATTTCCTTAACAAAGAAAACTTTGATCCCGAAAAGTTAAAACGATATTATAAAGAAAAAACATTCCTGACACTATCACTGACGAGCGAAGTTCTACGGGTAAGCAAACTACGATCTCATGTACAACCTCTTGCAGCTCTACTACAGAAAGTCAGAATGAAATTACATTAACTTGAATTGCATCCTGGGAGAACATGCTACTAGCAACAGTAAAACCTTTTTCGCAGCTACATCAAAGAAAAAGGAAAAGAACAGATGTTATGAGGTGATAACAACTTAAATTTATTTGGAACACCTACAGTTATCAAAAACTAAGGCAAAAGCTTCGAAGAATAAATTCAAGAAACAATCAAATTTAATTAGTGCCGATGAAAATTCCAAAGAAGTCGTTTATGCAGAGAGTGATGATTCATATGAACCTCCAAATGACAATATGGAAGAAGGTGCCGAACCTCAACTTCAGGAAGCCACTGACGATAATATAATACCAGGAAAATATATTATGGTACGAATAAACAAACGAGCAGTTACTCATTCGATTGGACTAATATATTAAATTATTGCAGTGAAGAGAGTCGTGATAATTAAAGTTTGAAATACTGAAGGACCCAAAATCAGAAAATGAAAACGTCGTTACATTTTGTAAGGATTTAAGGAGATTCAAAACTATTGCCTAGCTGTTTGTTGTTTCATGGTTTTAAATAAAAATTTTCGTTTCTGCATTTTTAATGTTGCTTTTATTTTAAACCACAGTTACACCTTCCATTATAATAACTAGAAGGCGAAGTTTACCAAGAAGACCATAGTCTTCCCGTCAGGGTCCACAGTTACAACAAATAACGGGTAACTGTGGACCCTTATATCTGAAAGAAGAATGTCAATATTCTTTTCTTAATTCATTCTTTATCTTCTATTAAAAAGAACATAATAATAGATTACTAATACATATCTACAAACGAAAAGAAAGTGGTTTGAAATCCAACTAACTTCAAATTAAAACTTTCTATATTCCGTCCACAGATATCCCACTTTACCTTATACTTTTTTTCAGTATAAGGTAAAGTGGGATAGTATTATCAAAAAAAAGAGTGCTCTTGGCTTGATTAATACAGCTGCATTGTCACCATTATTTTTTAACAATATTTGAGTTTACATATTCTTTGCTAAGTGCTGTCAACCACTAACAGTTTTCAATAATGTTTGAAAAGTCGTTTAGATAACCAATATTTATACATCTCTAAACATAATTTAATTTATATTGACTCCTTTTCTTATATAAGTATTTTGAAGGTATTTTACGTTTTTGCAGATTTAAGAAACCGATTCTTTAAAGTTACAAATAAAGACCAAGTTCCTTAAAGCTCCCAACAAAGAAAAATGCAATTAGGCTAATGCGTAATCGACTTTCCCACCCCTCGCGCCGCCTCCGCGCCACCCGCCGCCCCAGCGACTAAAACAAATGCTAATCGAAAGCAATTTGTCCTAGAGAAAATGTTTAAATAATTCAAAGAATCGTGAAAGAGGAGGCAGTCGGGAACGAGAATGCCATCAGGACTTTTCGAGGATATCGTGCAGACTCCAAGATAAGCCCTGAATAACGATTCACAACGTGGAGAGTATGTAAATACCGAAAGGACTGGATAAGTAATGAGCAAGTGATTACCTACCAATCTGTGCGAATGGCGCAGCGAAAAGGATAACTAACAACAGAGAAATTAAGTTCCGTGTCCCGGACTTTTCAACAACAAGGTAAAAATATGCTGAAATTTTAGTAATTATTGGAAATATTTGCAATTTTATATCTTAATAGATACATTAACTTAAGACACACTAAGAATAAGTTAATCTTAATGGTCTCACGTGTACTGAAAATCTTGACTGTTGTTGTAAACTTTATGGTATTAATTTATTAAAATTTAGACTATTTAAAAATGCAGAAAATCAAGTTATGCAAAAATTAAACATTAACGAAAATATATACTATGCCAGAATATAATAATGCATTCTTTCTGAATATCCTATATATGCAGAATCCTCCAAAAGTCTGAAAATAAAATTATCTTTTAAATGGATGGTCCGAACCTATTTTTCAATATGAAGATTTGAAATTTATTCTTTATGATCTTGCCAGGACCATTAAAAAATCCGACTCACGACGTATTTGCCTTTGACGCCTTTGAAATGGATGTGTATTTTTGAAATGATACCGCATACTATAAGTCAATCAATATTCTTTATTTCATCTGTTTACAAGTATTGAAATGCGTCAAAATACAATCTAAAAAACTATAGGTACATAGGTAGTAAAAAAAAGTAAAAACTATAAGCACAACCATAAAACATAAAATATACACAAAAACATACAAATTGTTAAAAAGATGCCTGCAAGTATTACTCTAACGAGTAGAAAGTATTTGCCAGAAGTAATTTCTTAACTGTTCTCTTAAATACATAAATATTTAACTCTTTAACATAATTAGATAATTTATTATACAAACTAACGCATGTTGGGTAAGGACCCTTGCCCACAACAGTCAAGTGACGAGCAGGGGTCACCAAATCATTTCTGTAACGAAAATTGTAGCCACTCATTAAGGAAACATCATTTCTGCAAATAAAATTACATCTATGTGACTTTACATATACAACACAACTGAAAATATACAGCGAAATTACAGTTAAAATATTTAATTGTTTAAAAATTGGTCTACAGGAATCCAAGCGCCTTCTAAACGTCATGGTACAAATAATTTTTTTTTTTGAATAACAAGCACCCCATTAATACGCGATCAATTTTCCCAACAAACTAAGCAATATTGCAAAATTGACTGTACATGAGCAAAATAGTAAAGTTTCAAGATTTCTAGGGAGACAAAATTCCTAAGTTGCCATAGAACATAACAGTGTACAGACAATATTCCCACTACATAATCAACGTGAGAACTCCAAGACAAATTAGAATCCAGATAAACACCTAACAACTTGGTGGAGTGGCTATTTACCAAAGAAACATTGTCAAGCCTTACTAATGGACCCATCTTCATAGTAGAAGGTGAAAAGGTTACCATATTGGTCTTTGATCCATTTAAGATTAGGGCATTATTTGAACAGTAAAGACTCATACTTTTTACAAGACAGTGTGCTTTTTGAACTACATGAGAAAAATTATTGGAATTTAGTGCAACTGTGGTATCGTCAGCAAATTGAGTGACGTAACAGCCTGATTGCTGTTCCAAGTTTTCTCCTCGAACGCTTATTGCTTCAGAAAAATTATCTAATGGATTCCGAACCAAACATGTTGAGCTATCGTTTATCAGTTGATTTACATCGTTGACGAAAATCAAAAATAAAAGAGGGCCAATGATACTTCCCTGTGGAACTCCGGAGAGGACACTTTCTTCTGAACAAAATATTATATTTCCATTTACATTAACCTTAATTTTTTGAAACCTTGTCGATAAAAAGGTTTGGATCCACTTTAACGCGGTTCCTCTAACACAACTATGATAAAGTTTTTCCAGCAGTATTGGATGATTTACAGTTTCAAAAGCTCGTGCTACGTCAAAAAACAAACAGATAACTTTATTACCCTTATCAAAGTTCGATAAAATATGATTGCACAGCGCTAGTAGTGCATCTTGCACACTTATACCTTCACGGAAACCAAACTGAGACTTTTCTATAATGTTGTGCCTTTTAATATATGAGAGGAGACGTGTATGAAATCCCTTTTCATATATTTTTGAAAACACAGATAAAAGTGATATGCCTCGATAGTTATCAAATTTTGATTTGTCACCTTTTTATGTATAGGCACAACTAGAGCAGTATTTAGAATTTGAGGAAAAATCCCTTCCTGAAATGAAAGGTTTACTAGAAATGTTAATTGTTTATATATGTTATGGGATACATGTAATAACATAGAATACGGAATCTCATCCAGTCCAGCAGAGGATTTTATTGAGATATCTTTAATTATACTCTTTATTTCTTCATCACTAACAGGATAAAGGAAAAGGGAGTGTATAGGCGAAGAAAGATTCTTAGGATTATAGGCAGGTGAAGTTTGACTAATTAAATTTTCTACGGAATTCGAAAAATGTTGACTAAAAGATTCAGCTATGTCATGAGGGTCATCCACAGCAATTCCCAAATTATTTTTAAAATTACTTGGGTATTTTGAAGTTTCGATTTTTACCTCCGACAGTGTTTCGATTTATGATGCGCCAAGCCTCAGCCGTACTATTATGTGCATTTATCATTTTATTATTAAAATAAGTTTGCTTGGCTAACTTAACTTTGTATTCATGATTTTTTTTTAGAATGTTATACCGTATTCTGAGCTCATGACTTTCTGAATATTTTATAGATCTGAAAATGTCTCTAATAAAATCTCCCTCATTTAATAAATTAGAAGTCAACCATCCCTTCTTTTTAGACTGTTTAGAAAATCGTCTAGTATTCACCGTTTGCAAAGGAAATGCTTTATCGAATAGTTCCAAAATTTTTTCATAAAATATGCAAAACTTGTCATCCGAAGATAGATCTGAGTTTAGAAAGCACCAAGATTCCCTAGAGAGCAATTGATTAAAATAATTAATATTAAGAGTGCTATTAAAATCACGTTTATAAACAATATTATACACCAAAAAAGAAGCTTTCAAGTTGTATTCAACTTTCTGTAAAAAGTGATGACTCACATCGGTATAAACAACAGAACAAGATAAAAACTTAATATTTACATTGCAGAAAATATTATCAATCACAGTTTTAGAGTCATTACGTATTCTAGTATATTCAAAAATACATTGATTTAAACCATAAGAGGTAAAAATATTTTTTAATCTTAATGCATCTATATTGTGTACCTTTGGATCAAAATTTATATTGAAGTCACCACAGATGAAAATAATATTATTTTTGTTTAATATTTCTGATAACATTTCGTACATTTTATTTATGAACGTTTGTGTATCCTTTGATGATCTGTAAAAACAGCCAACAGTTATAATGTTATTTTGATATACCAAATCAATCAAAGCATACTCAAATATTTTATCAATCTTAGCCAGCGAACAGTTTTTAATAGTAAAAGAACAACTTACATTTACAAATATTGCGACCCCTCCCCCACCTGAGTCTGAACGATGGAAGAAATCGCTTAATCCATAAGAGTCCAAGAACAAATTTAAAATTTCATGTTTATCACACCACACTTCACTAACACAAAATACTTCTGGGTAATTTAGAGACACCGTCAATTCCTCCAAGTATTGAATTTTGTACCTCAAACTTCTAAAATTTAAGTGACAAACTGTCAACTTTTGAGATTGATTTATACTATTTGAAGTAAAGGCATCTTCTTCACTAAAAAACGCCGCACATATGCACCTTGGGGCCATATGCTAGGATACATAGCTTTCTCAAAATGTTGATTATAAATACTCACTTTAAAGGATGCATACTGGTCTGGAAACTTTGACTTCAGAGGGCTACTCATAGCCTCGGGAAAATGTTTCTGTATTAGTTTCAATAAATTTTCATTAGACATTGATTTCATTTCATTAGACACTATGAACAGCAGATTGAAAAAATGTCTAAATATTGACAGAACTCTACATCAATACTAGGCTTACCACAATCATCAACCAAAATATATTGAGGTACTTTGGACACATTACCAGACGAATGGAAGACATGGATAGGTTGGTGGTTGAAGGCAAAGTAGATGGTAAAAGAACTCAAGGAAGATTGCCACTTCGATGGTCAGACCAAATAAAGTGCGCTACCGGTTACTCTCTGTCTGAGGCAGCACACCGCGCCCAGGAGAGAGAAGAATGGATAACAACCATTCGTCAAATACCATAAGGTCACCACATCCTTACGAAGGATAAAGGATAGAGTAGGAGGATCTTGCCAGATTTACCATTTTTCTGACATCATTAGTCACTTCGGTTTTTTTAATACAACGCCCTAAATATTTTACTTCTATTATAATCTCCATTTTTATAAAAAATCAACTGAATACAATACTTTTGATTTTCTATAGTCAGAAATATCTTCAAAAGATAAAACAAAAGCTTAGAAACACTTGTCTTAATAAATTTTTTGATTAAAACTACATACAACTAAATTTTATGATACAATTCAAAAGTTTCTATTTTGTAAATTAATGTCTAAATAATCAAGTAATCAAAATCTTATTCTTCTTTCAGTGCTGTCTCCCAATCGGTGGTTGAATATCATCGTCACTATCTCTACTCTATCTACTGCTGTTCTGAAGAGTTCTTAAAAACTGCATTTAAACCAGTCCCTTAAATTCTTTAATCATGACACTTTCCTTCTTCCTATACTCCTTCCTTCTCTTATATTTCCCTTTATTATCAGCCTTAGCAGTTTATATCGCTGTCCCCTCATTAGGTGTCCCAGATATTGTAACTTTCTTAATTTTAATGTATTTATTATTTCGCATTCTTTGTCCATTTCTCGCAATACTTCCGTGTTAAGTTTCTTCTGTGTCTAAGGACTATAAACTTGTTCATATGTTCTTGCTTCAACGTCCAGCTTTCAAGTTCATATTACAGTATCGAAAACACGTAGCATCTCAGTGCTCTTTGTTGCAGAGAATTGTTTTCATTATTCATTCTGTCCTGGCTCTTATTTCGGTTGTTTGATCATTATTGTCTGAAATCCATGTTCATATGTATTTTTATTTATCAACCCTTTCTATCGGTACATTTCCCAAATGTATGTTTGTTGGTATATTTATTTTTTTTTTTGGTTTTGTCATGTATTTGGTCTTTTTTATATTCATTTAGTCTATTTTTTCGGAAACTGTTTGTTTTGTTAGCAGTTATTGGAATTTTTCAGCAGAGCTTGCCATAATCACAGTGTCATCTACATATCTTATGTTGTTAATACATCTTTGGTATTTATTATTCCTTTACTTTGAGATAGTAATGCTTCCTTAAAAATGGCTTCACTATATACATTAAATAGTAATGGAGTAATGTGGACATAATACATCCCTACCTAACTTCTCTCCTGATTTCAATTTCTGGACTGGGTTCGTTATCTATTACGATTTGTGCTCTTTGATTCCAGTAGAGGTTTATTATTATTCGTAAGTCCCTATGCTCTATGTTTTTTGTCTTTAGAATTTGGACTAATTTTTTATGTCTTTCATGCCAATCAAAATGTCCGATGTTAATAAAATTTGACAGTATCCTAAACGATGGTAAAATGGGTGTATTATACAGGATATAACAAAATGGTAGGTCATATATTAAATCACGTATTGTGAGACCAAAGATAGTTTGATTAAACCTAACTTACCTTAATACAAATGTGCACAATGAAGTTTAAGTCCTTTGAAGTTACAAAATAATTAAAAATCAATTTTTTTCAATACATCGAAAACTGTTTTCAATATTCGAAAAAGTTTATACTGAAAATTTACATAAAGCTTTTTTATGGCAGAAACAACTTTTTAATAACAGTAACATTTATGCACCTAGTAAACATTTTATAAGAGTTTTGTTGTCTTAGTCACCCCAAATGCTGGTGTCATTTCTAATTAAATTATTACTGTGCTTCCATTAGTTAAACACAATATTTGAAAAACTTTTTTGACTGTCAGTACTTTTTCTAAGCGTGTTTTATCGAGATGGGGCTTGACCCTAGATCGATATACTTACTAAAAAACATGTAATGATAAAATTATATTAAAAAAATGATCATTATGTTAATGTTCAATTATACATTATTCCAAATCTACTGAAGAAATAAAATATGACCAGAAACTTTGCCAGTTCCTGGTGACGGCTTTAGTCATTTCCATACAATTACGCGTCTCCTTTCTTTGCTTGTTGTAGTTAAAATGTTCGACGTGAATTTGACAGATGATTAATTATTTTTTGATATTTTAATTGTTAAACACAGAAATTTTAACCAAAAATAAAAACACAATAACTTGAATTACAGCAGTCCAGAATGTCGAAGTAAATAACAAACAAGTTCTCCACTTTACCTGAATTTTATTGCAAACCAACTCGTTTTATATTCACCGATAAATATAAACATTTCTGAATTCCTTGATCAACATTCAGTGCAACAGGTGCCTAAACAAAAACAAGAAAGTCTATTTTGATGCAATAAAAATAAGAACTTGTAAATCTCAATATAATTATTGTTTGTTAACAAAAGTCTAGTTCTACCTATTTCTAGTTGATATAATTAAAAATAAAAACACAATAACTTGAATTACAGCAGTCCAGAATGTCGAAGTAAATGACAAACAAGTTCTCCACTTTACCTGAATTTTATTCCAAACCAACTCGTTTTATATTAACCGATAAATATAAACATTTCTGAATTCCTTGATCAACATTCAGTACAACAGGTGCCTAAACAAAAACAAGAAAGTCTATTTTGATGCAATAAAAATAAGAACTTGTTAATCTCAATATAATTATTGTTTGTAAACAAAAAGTCCAGTTCTACCTATTTCTAGTTGATATTAAAAATAAAAACACAATAACTTGAATTACAGCAGTCCAGAATGTCGAAGTAAATAACAAACACGTTCTTCACTTTACAGGAATTTTATTGTAAACCAACTTGTTTTATATTTACCGATAAATATAAACATTTCTGAATACCTAGATCAACATTTCGTGCAACAGGTGTCTAGACAAAAATAACAAAGTCTATTTTGATATAATAAAAACAAGAACTTGTTCATCTAAATATAATTACTGTTTTTTGGTAAACCAAAACATCTAGTTCTACTTATTTCTACTTGATTTTAATCAAAAATAAAAATACAATAATTTGTATTACACCTGTTCAGAATGTCGAAGAAAGTAACAAACAAGTTCTCCCCTTTTCTTTTCACGAATGTATTGTGAACCAACTTGTTTTATTTTCACCGATAAATATAAACAATTTCTGAATTCCTTGATCAACAATCCGTGCAACAGGTGCCTAGGCAAAAATAATAACGTCTACTGAAGAAATAAAATATGATCTGGCAACTATTCTGGTGCCGGCTCTCTTTCCTTATTTGTGTAAAGTGTTTTACTTTATGTCTGGTTGTAAAAGTAATATTTTTATATTGTAAAAAATTAAATTTATAGAAAAACCGTAAGCTAAATAATTAATTTGTAGAATAAGGCACACGAAATATTTGGATAACGTTATTATTTTGTTCAATATTAAATCGTAACATAAATTTGTAATTTAAAAAGATAAAATTATAGTATTTATTTACTAAATTCCATATAGTAGAACAAAAACATTTTCAATATTCTAGATTTAATCGGTAGAGTACAAAAAACTAGATACTCAATATACCAAACCTACAAATTATCCACATCATTATTATTGGTGCTAAATCACATACTTTTTACTTCACTGATAACAGTAACAAATCAGAACTATTATACACATCCTTATTATTGGTGCTGAATGACATACTTTCGACCTTACTGATAACAGAAACAAATCAGAACGTTTATAAGCAGTGCTAGAAAGATATTAGTCAAGTAAAACCCACTACTTTGCGTAAAGCCAGTAAAATATTAGTAGAGTACAGTGGGTGGATCAAATATACGAATGTATGGTGCCGCCTGTAATATAAATTTTAAAGAAGTAGAAATTTTAATCTTTCAATTATTTTACCATGCTTTTTAATAATTCTAGAGTATCAGTAACACTAGAACTACACTGCACAGTGAGGTGAAAGCGTGAAATGGGTTGTTGTAAATTGTGCATGATAGTTGCCTAGCTAAATTAGTTATTTAGGTATAAACTTTGCTTTTAATATATAGTCAAAATAAAGTGTAAACCAGAAGTTTACAAAATTTCTGGTAAACAAAACGACAAAAAACGACGTCAAAGCATCGCTGAGAATTGGAGGCTCAAGATCAGAAGGAATAAAATAAATTAGGAGAGGCCTATGTTCAACTTTGGACACTATACTCCCAATACTAACACTAACAACTAAACACTAACAAATTAAATTAATGTAGGATTATAATTTAAAACTGAAATGAAAATTAAAATTAAAATTGAAATTAGTGAATACAGTCTGTTGGCCACTGTCTCTTCAATCTTAGTCTGACTTCTGGTTGGAGGTGTAGTTGGCTTCCTCGTTGGAGTGGGCTGGCAGATGTTCTAAATAATTTCTTGTTAGTCTGCTGATTTCGTCTTTAACGAACGATATATCAGAGCCATCATGCAGTGTTTTGTTACTAACGTACCACGGCGCGTTGAAAGTCATTCTGAGTATTTTGGATTGGATAGTGTGGTATGGTGTTACACACACTAATAGCAGTGCCATCGTGAGCTGTTCCATCTGGATGGTTTGTGTTGTAAATAGAATAATGAGGGATCTTGAACATCGTTCTGTCAGGGAAATGGGTTTCCGATATGAGTAGAACATCAATTTTGTTATGTTCAAGAAAGTTAGTAACTTCTGTGTTATGGTTGCCTAGGCCGTTGGTATTCCATTTTGCAAGTCGTAGTGCCTTAAGTTCAATCATTGAATTTATTTATTGCTGTGGAAATCAACTCCCACACAATGGCTTCCAGTATTAAGTCACATTCCACCTCCACATTTACGATGAGTTGACGCACTTACACGTGAATACAAAAAGATCATGAACAATATAAACCTGCCGATCCACCAAGATACTGAGGATGCACGAAATACCCGTCTACGTTCTAGAAAACCACCAATGAAAACGGCAAGAATGATACATGAGGAGTTAGTCAACATCACGAATGCATGGTCCCAAGAATGAAATGCATAGCAAAATAACATGCCCTGCATTACTCAAAAGCCACCAGGTTTTGATCTTCCACGTAAAACATGGTCCACTCTAAACAGGATCCGAACCAGACATGGCAGATGTGCATATATGCTACATAAATGGGGATTGAATCCGTCTCCTCAATGTGACTGTGGGAAGAACCAAATGATCGACCATATTATTGAAGAGTGTCCCTCAAGATCCTACAACGGTAGCCCTGAAGACTTCCTGTTTGCAACTTCAAAGTCAATTGATTATGTTAATACACTTGATCTTTGTTTGTAGCTATTTAAAGTTTGTCATATACCTATATTACTAGTGTTTGTAATTTTGTTCTAAATGTGTTGTAATTGCCATACGATAAATAAAATACTGTAGAAAGCATTAAGATCACGCTATTTTCATTTATTAGTTGTAAAAACATAGCTTTGAATTCGTTAAGGAAACTCTTCATCATCTTTCCAATGTCACTGTTTGTATTACTTACATTTGTTCCACTTGTTATTTGAGCTTAAGTTGCATGTTTTTGTTGTATGAGTTTGTATTATTATGGACATTATTTTCAATTGTTCCACCTGTTGGTGTGTAAGTATAATATAATAGTGATCTTGTAGAACAAGAGCCTACAGCATACACAAGGAATAATACGAGGAAAATAACAATACCGTACATAAAAGGATTATCAGAAAAACTTAAAAGGATAGGAAATAAATTCAACATTTCAACAACATTCAAAACAACAAACACGTTGAGATCTATTTTGTCCAAAACCAAACCTAACAATGAAAAAGAAAGGACAGAGAATTGCATTTATAAAATACCTTGTGAATGCGATCAGTTTTATTTAGGTGAATCATCAAGACCATTAAATGTTAGAATAAGTGAACATCAATCTTATATTAAAAATAGAGAATTTAATAGATCTCAAATATGTAAACACGCATGGGATAATGAACATAGGGTTCAATGGAATAATTCAAATGTAGTCCTAAAAAAAAAACGGATGGTAAAAAAAGAAAAATCAAAGAAGCGGCTCTAATTATGCTAAATGAGGCCAATTGTGTCGCAAATTCGTCGGCAGAATGTAGTAGGATCTGGTTACCAATATTGAAAGAGGAAGTTATTAATAAGAAAATAGCAGTATTAATAAGTCAGTAACATATAGAGGATACATCATTTATGTTTTTTAAATAACGAAACATATAAAATCAGAATTTTGGTGTTTATTGAAGGTAAACTAAATGCACGAACAAATACTTACCATGTCGGGATAGTATTATAAGGTTTTTTCCTGGTTTTTCCCTCATAATTTACTATGGAATCACTAACAGGAGAATATTACTGTCAACATGTCATGTGTTTGTCTTTTTAAAGACGAATTACATGCTATGATTTTTTTTTCTGACAGATATTCTCAAGTTAAAGTTGATTTCATGTAATCGAATGAACTATCTTATAAGTAAAGTCGTCCCAGGAGCGCAACTCAACAATATTGGCAATATCGTTTTAAAGTCGTCTACTTTAAAATGCATAATGTGTCTGAATTGTCAATATAAATGAGTCAGATAAAATTAAATTATTAGAAGAATTTTTCACTATGTAACAGAAAACAAAATTTGTTTATTTATCGTTTGTATTTTGAGAACAATTTCCGAAGTGGAAATTGAAACGTCAATAAACGTATTTTTATCTTTAATTGTGGCTTATTCCCAGTTAAATAGTAATTAATGTATGATGTAGATTACGAATTACAACTCTGTATGCTCTATCCTCTTTCATTTGGTACGTATGACGCACAATTTTTTTGCTGTTTGAATGTCTTACCAGTTTTCTGTATATTTCAAGTCCCGGAAATTTATATTTATTGTGTTGTTTTTTAATGCTGTACAATAGTATGTATCTGTTTTCGTTACTTCCGATAGGTTATTAACCATTTTATTGTATTCAGTAACACTATATATACATATTGGTGGGGGTCTAGAGGTTGCTGGAGTTTGGTTGGTATTTTCTGTACTATTATTGTTGTCGTTTTCGTTTTTATTTTGTAGAATTTGGAATTTAAGGCTGGTTACTACCGTGTCTTCGTTTTCTGTTGGTGCCGGAGAAATAATTTTACATTTTATGTTACTATATTGTATAGTTTGCCATTCGTGGATTATTTTGTTTTTCTATCATCAAATATTATAGTTTTCAAATACTCTGTATGTATAAGAAGTAATTGTCAGTCCCAAAAGCAACCTATTTCTAGAGATAAACGAAACTGCTATACTTAATAATCCAAACCCATTGTTACTGCTTCAGTTACGCTAACTCGTTCAAGTAAATTGTTGCAATAAGTGAGTGGGAATCATGCAGAGCAGAGCAGTATGCTAACATACAATAGAGGAGATTTACCTTAAACCTCAAACGACTACTTTCTATTCAAAATGCGTATGCCCCGTTGTAATTTATGACAGTTCGTTAGTCTAAATCTCTTGTTTTCCAATTAACAATTCAAAGCATTTCAAATCGTAGAGGATTATTACGTTTACTCACTACTTCGCCGATTGGTAGATTATTAAACTCGAATTACATTGGTTGTTTATTCGGCTGATAATTGTTTATTGACCGGATATCCAAAACATACAGTTTTCAAACATTTTATATAAACAAAGATAACTAATGTTTAAGTACACACGTTACATGCCTATAGTTATGCCGCTCATTTATATATACTGGCTGCTATTATTATGAGCAACAAAATAATCACAATTGTCCTACATACGATTTAATCTCAGAATTTGGAGATAGACTGCAGCTAATTTTCCGCACATAAACGTATTTAGGTATTTCTCTGCTATTTGGAAATTTGCTATATTCTTTAATGATATTTTCTACTGACAGAGCATTATTTCTTAAAATTTGATTGAGTGCGTTTATTATTTTGTCTGTTGATACATTAGCAAATCTCTTCTTATTCTTGGATGACCACTCTTTTTTTCCGAATTTTATAATTTCTCTTTTCGTTGCTTACCATGGTTTTATCGACTTTTGTATAATTTTATATAAAACTCTTCTAGTGTCTTTGGTAATTCTTCTTTCTTGGTGGTCATTGTTACGTCTACATTCTTTAGTCTCGTAATTTTGATTCTGCCATTTTTTAATTTCCTGCTTAGAACTTTGAGGATCTTGTTAACTTTAATTGTTCGTTGGATTTGCTCACTTATATGTCTTAAGTTTTTCATCTTTATTTTCTTTAGCCTATATTTGTCCACTGCTAGACATAGGCCTATTCCATTTGCTTCCATTGATTTTTACTCTTGGCAATTCTCATCCACTGCTTGCCCGCGACTTGTTTGATATCATCTGCCCACCTCTTCTGTAGTCTGCCTACTTCTCGCGTATTCTCTCTTGGTCTTTATGTCTTTGTGTCCATTTTTCGGGATTATCTCAGGCAATATGTCCAACCCATTGCCACTTAAGCTTTTCTACACGTTCTGCGACATCAGTAAACTTTGTTCTTGCCCGAATGTCGATATTTCGAATCCTGTCTCTCAAACTAATTGGCCCTCTTGATTGCTCTTTGAGTTGTACTGAGCTACTCTAAGGTTTTCTTTGTAAAGACCATGGTCTCCAGTCATTTTAGATACATTGATATATCTTTATTCTTCAAGATAAATCTTAACTTGCTGAAAACTACCCAAGACAATAAATTACTCATTTTTCTGAAGGTTCATTTTAAGATCTATTTTATTTGACTGCTAATTTAATTTCTTTACCATTTGCTCCAGTTCCTTCATAACTATACTAAATAATACTATGTCGTCCGCAAACCTCAAATGATTCAAACGTACACCATCGATGTTTAAACTTTTTTGCTCCCAGTCAAGCTGTTTGAATACATTTTCCAATTTTATTTTATTTATTTATTTTTATTATTTTATTTGTTAAAAAAAAAAAATTTGGATATGCAGACGACTGGGCACTTGCAACTCAAAGCTCCTTAATACAAAACTCCGAGGCAATCCTAACGGAAGATCTGGAACGCCTGGTTAAGTACTTTAAACAATGGAGACTTAAACCTAACCCCAAAAAACCGAGGTTAGCTGCTTTCGCCTGAACAACAAAATGGCCCACACAAAACTTAAAGTATACATTGATAACCAACTGCTCACGCACAACTATAATCCCAAGTTGGACAGAACACTCTCCTTTAAGAAACATCTTGAGAACACCGCAGCAAAGCTGAGAACCCGTAACAACATCATACAGAAGCTTGGCGGGACTACATGGGGCTCATCAGCAGGTACACTTCGGTGTTCAGCCCTTGGACTCGTATACTCCGCAGCTGAATACTGCTCTCCTGTCTGGCTGAATAGCGTTTACAGAAAAATTATAGATACCCAGCTCAATGTCGCCATGCGTCTCATATCTGGAACGATCAAGTCTACACCTGTGGAGTGGCTTCCACTACTGAGCCATATACCTCCACCTAATCTTTGTCGTCAGCATGCTCTGTTTAGAGAATTCCAAAAGCTGCTTAACAACCCGCAATTACCTATACACACATATATCGCCGACGCTAATTCACATCGATTGCGCTCCAGAAAACCTCCGACTAGAGATGCAATAAACTTGAGTTCCAACAATTTTCAAATGAACTCCCAGTGGAAGAACATGCAGAGTGACAGACCGAACCTAATAATGAGAAACACACCATGCATCACAGAAACTCCACCAGGTTTTGACCTCCCCCGAAAATCATGGTCAACTCTTAACAGGATAAGAACGGGTCATGGAGTCTGCGCAGATTCCCTTTATAAATGGAGGATGAGAACCTCTGCTGAGTGCGACTACGGCGCCGAGAAACAGACCATCCAGCATATGATTGCCGAATGCCCTCGGAGGAAGTATTATGGAGATCCTCTAGACTTCGCCTCTGCAACACTAGCGTCGATTGAATATATTAATACATTAGATGTTAGATTGTAACATATATGTGATAATGTTGTGTATTAAATTGCCATACGCTAAATAAAATAAATATAAGGCCTGTATAATTTATTACAAAGTTATTTTAGGGTGAATTCCCAAGCCGACGTTTAGAATTGTTCTGTGGTCTGTTTCGAGGTTCTGTATAGTAAATGTATACAGATTCTCATAGAACGTTTGTATTTTCTTGATTATTTGAGTTTTTTTTGTCACCGTATTCCCATGTTGGTTTTTGATTTTAGTTATCTTTAATTTTCCTTTAGCATATTTTGATTTCAGTACTTTGTTTTGTTTGATAGGCCCACAAGTCTGACCTTATGCTCTTTTTAACTTTATTGTTGGTAGTCTTATTACCCTCTGGTGATTCTTTTATTGTTCTTCTTACAGATTTTTGTATTCTTATATGTTACTACTACTACTCCGTGGCATTACAACCCTTCGTGGGTTTTAGTCGACTCGACAACGTGCCTCCACTGTTTCCTGTCTTGAGCAACCTCCATCCGATTCTTCACGCCCATAGTGCTTCTTCTGCTATATCATCTCGCCACCGGAGACGAGGGCGTCCGCGTGGTCTCCTTCCAGTTGGAACTTCCTCCCACACCAGTCTTACTGTTCACCGTTAGTCAGAATGTCTTCTGAGGTATCGTGCCTATTGGAGTCTTCTGGAATTTATTTCTTTTATGATGTTGCCGTCTGGGTAAAGCTAGTTCTTATCCTATATTGTCCTGATGCTTAGCATATGACCAAACATATTCCTTAAAATTTTTCTTTTCCCCACACATAATCTCTCTTCGTTTGCCTTTGTTATCGTCCACGTTTTCCTTCCATACATTACAATGGGTCGTATGATTGTTTTATAGACCTGTATCTTCGTACGTCTTGTTAGTTGTTTGGATTTTATAAGGTTTTGGAGAGCAAAAAGACATCTGTTGCCGGCCTGAATCCTATTGTTTATTTCTTGTGATCCGTTATTGTCTACAGTTATTGTTGTTGCAAGATACTTGAATTCTCTAACCGTTCTCTAAAATGTGACCGATTCTGTCTTTGCTTTGGTTATTGCGGCTCATATACATATATTTCGTCTTATTTTCGTTGATTTGGAGCTCCATATTCTCCGCTTTCTTCTCAAGCCTCACGCAAGTCTCCTTCATCCATAATCGTGTGTTTCCTATTAGATCGATATCGTCTGCAAATGCCAGTAGTAAGTTTGGTCCTTCTCGATGAAATACTGTATTCGGTTTTTCGATTCTTTCACTTCTGATTATGTGCTGCAGAGCTAAGTTGAAGAGTTGTGGTGAAAGGTTTTAGTCCATTGTTTATTTCAAATGTCTCCGAGTATTGTTGTCCAACTTTCACCTTACATCGTAACCGTTCCATACACATCCGTATCAATCTGACTAGTTTTTTTGGAAAGCCAAGTTCCTGCATGGCTGTCCACAGTATGTCCCTGCATACTCTATCAAATGCTTGTTTAAAATCTATAAACATCTGATAAAGCTCAAGATCAAACTCCCAGCATTTTTCCATTATCTGTTTTATTGTAAATATCTGGTCAATAGTAGAGCGGCTCGGTCTATACTTATATGTAATTTTATTTAATTTTTTCCTAAATGTGAATAACACGAGCTGCTTTCATCTTAGTAACAAGTATTAAAAAATAAACCAGTAAATCTGTTAATATTACTGTACGTAAACATCGAAAGCATTCCAAATAAGTTAAAGTAACTTCTGTTTAGAAGCATTCTGTCTAAAAATAGCATGTTAAAAGTACCACTCTCACGAAAGTAACGCGCTACTACATTGTCTAGAATATCTATGGATTCTGCTTATTATTATGTCTAATTTTTTCAAAATTTGTATTTTTAAAGACAATTACCAAACTATTTGCAGTTTGCCCTAGAAATTTCTTAAGATCCAATTACTTAATACTAATATAGTCCTATCTAAATGTCTTTATTTTTCATCTCATCCCAACAAAAGCTAAAAATCTTTTTCTGCCGCAGTCATAAATCAATCTTGGGGAAGTGAAATAAGGACACACATACTATTAAATAAAATAAACAGTTCCGGTTTTCCGCATTTGGCAAAGACGCCAAAATCTGCGGCGCGACTGGAGTGATGGAGCATTAACCCCCTTCTGGCAAATTTGTCAGACAGCCAAATGTTTGGACTTGCCCATTTTTTGTCTGAATATATGTTTATCGCTGCTTTATATACCACAGATTTAACCAAACAACATATATATGTAACATATATATGTAAAGCAATATAAATTACAAATAATGGTGTTTGGTTATTATTATCAGTTTAAAAATACATTAAAAATACAGATAAACTACAAAAATGTCAATATTCTAAAGGACGTACAGTCTTCATAAGGTTTCGTTTATATAAAAAATTAGGCTTAAACAATAAAACTTCAATTAAAAAAATTTCAAAAAAAATAATAAGTTAAGCTAGTAGAAACACTATTTTGTTTAAATTTGTATGAAATAATGTTAAGTAATTTAAAAAAATTGTTTAAAAATTATTTTTACTTGTTAAAAAAATCCTGACAAAAAATCGATTTTTCCACATTATTATGACATACACTGATATGTTTGTCAATATATGTTATAAGTATTAAGTATTATAAGAAACACAACAAATCTCTGAAAAACGGTCTCTGGTATAATTTTTGCAAGGACACTTAAATGTTAAAAGTTAAGACACTTAAGAAAAAATAAAAATTATCATAAAAATGGCAGCAAGAAATTTTTATCACAGAAAGCGCTTTTTTGAAATCAAATTGCATTAAGGAATATTGAAGAAGAAAAAGAAAAATGAAAATTAAAAATTTTGAATGTATTGTAAATACCAGCACCCCATGGTTGTTTAGCTGGACACCGGACATCGAGTTAAGACTTAGTGGATTAGAAGGTGAAATCATATAATTTTAATAGAGACTTTTCGTGTCCAAGCGTAATCGTTTCAAGTGTTTAGCCCAAAATCCGGCACAGTTTATTGCCTAATTGATAACCTTCCACAGATCGTCCATCTTGCATGAAAACGGGCATCAGTTGCACTGGAACAGGTGGTCCATATCCTTTAGTAATAGACCATTTGGTACAGTATTGCCCATATTCTAAAGTCGCAGGTCAAACCAAATATTCATATGATATGTATTTATCATCAAAAAGCATATTTCTGATATAATTTGTTAAGATATTTTATATTTTGTGGTAAAGAGTGCTAGGTGAGCATGTGGAGCACTTGAGAGACATGTATGAGGGTGTGACAACTATGTAGTTTCACAACAAATGTGGGACAAACCGTTAAATTTCATGTGACTTGAATTGCAGCTGGGTTCGCTACTTATTTATTCTTAGTGTTAGATCAGATAAAAAAAATTATAGGATAATATTCACAGATGCTTAATGTATTTTGATGGTGTGATTTTAGTAAAAAAATTTAAGAGGAATTTAAAACAAAAGCAAAATTAGTGGTGACTAGCACTTAAGGAGAAAGGTTTAAAACTTCGGAGAACATAAGTATCGTATTTGGAATGTTTATTTAAAGAAGACAATACAAATAGAATTATTAGTATGTTAAGATGGAGATGCACGAAGTTCAATAAGGAGGGATGGATAAAGTGGAAGAAGCAAGTGATATATTCCTTGACAAAAATATTTCATTGAAACTAAAAAAAAGATTCTATAAAACTATCATAGAGAGTGAATGATTCTTCTTAGAGTGCCGTCTCTCTACGGAGGTTGGCAATCATAATGGCTATTTTTATTTTAGAACTTGCTGCTCTAAACAAATCAATATATCTGCATTGGTACCAATCACGTAGATTCTTTAACCATGAGTTCTGCCTTCGGCCAACAGATCTTCTTCCTTGAATCTTTCCCTGTATTATCAGTCTCAAAATTTCATATTTTGGTCCCCTCATCACGTGGCCTAGGTATTCCAGTTTTCTGGTTTGTATAGTGGTGATTAGTTCTGTTTCTTTACCAACCCTCTCCAATACTTCTTTATTTGTAATTCTATCAGTCCATGATATTTTCAATACTCTGCGGTATAACCAGAGTTCGAAGGCCTCGATTCTTTTTAAATTACATTTTTTTAATGTCCAAGTCTCAGCTCCATATAATAATATTGAAAATATATAACAGCGAATGGTACGTAGTCTGATCTCCAAATTTAGATTTTTGCACGTTAGGAGTGGCTTCATTCGTATAAATGCTGATCTGGCAATCTCTATTCGTCTGTTTATTTCTACAGTATGATCATTGGTTTCATTGATCAAAGTTCCCAAATACTGATATTTTTCTACTACTTCTTCTACATGCTATGATAAACAGGACTAAATTTTAAGTAGTTAAAAATACAAAGGAACAACGAATGCATGCGATGGAAATGGTTGTGGATAAAATTGGAAAAAAAATAAATGGATAAAAAAAGTGGACTAACAAAATGAATAAAATTAAGATGCTAATCATTAAATACAAGGAATTGCGATTTGCAAGTTCCTGGAAGGAGTAGAACAGAAAAACCAAAGAAGAATTGAAGGTAAACACCTAGGAAGGGCATTTCGGTAAAGAGGAATAATACCTATTGGTATAACCCAAGATAGAGACTTATAATAGTAGATAAATGCAGTTAAGGAAGCTGAACATTCATAGGGCAAAAAAATGCGTCATCTTGGTTGTAACGTCTATTTTTAAAAGGTCCGGCCAAAAACATTATTAAAAATCCGGTTTAATTGGCTACAATACAGTAAGCCTGATCTCTAGCGTTATAAAATTTTACAGTAAGTTGCCCCGATTATCCCTTGTGTGTACAGTTATGTGACCTAAAACTTCTATGATTTCTCATTTATTAGTGCCATCCTAACAGTCAAATTTTCTGTTTCAGAACAGCCAGTTTAAGAAATTTTTGCTACCGTAAAATTGGGTTCGGCTCGTTCTGTTTTTAGATTTTAATTTAGTTTTTAACTTTGTATTTTTTATTATGACAAATTTTAGGATAAAATTTTACAAGCTTTTATTAAATATTACGACAATGTTAAAAAAATTAGGAAGTGCATTCGAGAAAGCAACACAGTTCGGAAAACTGTTTGGTAAAAATTTCACATGACCTAATAGCTGGATCGGTTTAAAGCCTGGCACTCAATTTCCTTTGCGAAAATTGTTGGAGAAGCAAAATATGTTGACAAGAACGTAAACTGTGATTGGTTACAACACATGGCCACAACTAAGGCAAACATACAAGGATAAAGATATTTTTAATGGTAATGAAACTGGTGCCTTTTACAAATTAACGCCAGACAAAACTTTAAATTTCAAAAATTAAAAATGTCTTGGTGCGAAGCTTTTGTTTGTGCAAAAAGAACAGGTACAGAGAAAAGTAAGCTTTTGGTTATTGGAAAAAGTTTACATTCTAGATGTTTAAAAAACATAAAAACACTGCCTGTAAACTAAAAAGCCAACAAAAAAGGGTAGATGACTTCTGCTATTTTTGAAGAAGAATTGAGAAAGTGAGACAAGGAACTCTCTTAAAAAAATCTTCTCTTAGTTTACAATTGTGCAGCCCATCCCAAGCTTAATCTGACCAATATTAACTTAGTTTTCTTAACAAAAAACTGCACGAGTGACTTGCAGCCTATGGACCAAGGAGTTATAAGAAGTTAAATGTGCCATTATGGGAAACAGCTGTAAAAAGGATGATTTTTTGTATGGACAATCGGAACCCGTTAACATTACCATCCTTCATGCAGTACTTTAATGATAATTTCAAATTGACGTTTCTCCCAATGTTCAGGATGTTGACGAGCATGACGAAATGCCTTTGTCAGAGTAGATACAAAAATTTAATGTAAATCAAGGAGAGTTTGGAACTGAGCTTGTCTCCTACATTTCAGTAGACGATCAGGTAGAGAAACATTTTAAGTTGTAAGTGATAAAGAAATTGCGGAATAAGTGCAAAATGTGGAAGTGAATGTTGATAAGAACAATAAAGAAGGAGAGGAAGACAGAGTTGGTTATCATACAAACCAAAAAGCAATGAGAACTGCTGAGACCAAATCCAGGTTTTACCAATTCAGGGAGGCATCCTTAACTACCAAATAAACAGCTCGGATTATTATGGACACTACAGAAAAACTTTATTTTTCGGAAAGGTTTGTGCAGAAGAAAGCAACTGACTTTTTCAGCATAAGAGAACTTTTTCATAAAATATGTAGGTATGTTACATATGATATGTTTTATTTCTTAATTCTTTTATTCTAAATGCATCTGTAATAATAAATAAGGCTGTAATAAAATTTTAAAATTTCACTTTTTTCTACCTCCTTTTAACGTTACTCTGATATGGCGTCATTTGTTTACTGGATCCTTCAATAACGGTATAACCAAGGTCCACATAGAATATACTGTATCAGTAAAATTTTTATCAAAACTTTTTGAATATGTGCTATAATAAATTATTTGCAATATAAAAGGGGTCACAGGAATCGCCATTGTTATTCTTGAAACAGTAAAATAATTATTGACTTTTAAATTATTCACTTATGGTACCTGTATTCAAATAAATATCCCCCTAAAACAAACTGCGCCCTGACTAAGTAACAAAAAGAAAATAAACAAATCCCAAAAATTGATAAATACCCTGGTCAGCTCGAATCAATTAATTTCATCAATGTCAATACTGTCACTCCACATTTTTCGGTTCCGTTAGCGGAATCATTAATTTTAATATTATCGGCGGCGTCACAAGAGGCATTCGTCCGGGTTGCCATATTGCAAAATTTGCCGAGGTCGCGAATGTACTTTTATGATAAATGAACGAAGCCCGGCAAACAATAGATACACGGTTATCAGTTCAGACTAATGCAGCATGACATTTTGAAGTTTTGAGAGCGTGAGTATGAAGTATAGTGGTGCATTTTTCAATGAACTCACTAAACACGATAGCATGAGGAATATGCGGTTTAATTTTGAAGCGTATATGGCAAATACCGTAAGAGAAACTTATTCGACCGTGGTTCTAATCTGGACAAAAAATTTAATGACGTCATTTTTAGTGATAGTTTAGTGTATACTATCGAAAAATAACAATTTGTTAATATAAACTAGAAAGTAAACAAAAGTTTGGTATTTTTGCAAGACTTAAAATTGAGGGGGTGGTTAGAATAAAGGCCTGTAGGTCTATGGTCCGTTCTTTCGGAGAACACAAAATTAAACTTTTTATGTTGTTCTCTGGCAGTCTACCAATTTTTTCTACGATATTACGGCTTTTAAAATTGGTGCAACACTTTTTTTAGTGAAATGTTGGCACAGCTGAGAAACATTTGTGCCTCTTAATTAATTCCGTTTTGGTGAATTAGGGACAATGTGATTGAGGTTATTTTATATTTTAAATTGTAAGTTTAAGTGTATTTTAAAGCAATGGCTAGTCGTGAAGCTATTTTAGATAACGCGGTGTCAAAAGGTTCCAAAAAGAAAATTGTTCAGAAAGACCATTGGAAAGAAAACGTGGCAAATCTAAAAGACAGAGTGTATAGGTGTATGTGTCAAAATTTACGGAAAAATCTGTATCAAGTGAGGTATTTTCTATTGTCTGTAAGTGTTTTTATAAGCTCTTTTTATAAAAAAATGTAGTTTATTTGGTTAAAAAAAAAAAGAACAAGAAGAAGATAGAAAATCCCAACAATTAGCAAACACTATCAGTGCTAATTAAAACCTAAAACTTCTGGTTGTGATGATAAATGATAAATGCCGTGTTGATTACAATCTTTATAAAAAGAGAAGACTCTTACGGATATAAGTATTCAATATCCCAATTAAATTCAAGAATTAAAATTGGACAAGAAATCACCTCCCTTTTCAAAGGGACTAAGACAAGGCTACTGTCCGTCACCCACCTTATTTAAAATCTATTTGGACAGATCCTTAGTGAAATGGGTAAAAAAATGTAGAAACATGGGAATAACGGTTGAAGAAAACACGCTATATAGAATTTTCTTTGCGGATGACCAGGTAGTAATTGCCGAAGATAACTATGATCTTAGCTATATGGTAAGAAAACTGCAAGAAGAATATGAGGTGGCAGGTTTAAACATGAATATGACAAAATGTGAATATCTATCAGTGGGAACAGATGAAATATGTGACCTAGTCTTGAAAGACGACAAACTCAAAGGCGTGCAATCCTGCAAATATTTGGGGGTCATTTTCAACAAGAAGGGAAATAGCGCAGATGAAATCAGGGAAAGAATAAACAAGGGTAGAGCAGTGACTCGTGCCTTAAACTCTCTTCTCTGGCAAAAAACAATTCGACGAGAAACCAAAAATCACATTTACGGTAGTATAGTCCAAATATTACACTTTACGGTTCGGAAGTATGGGACGTCACCAAAGCTAATAAAAACAAACTTATGACGACAGAAATGGATTATCTGAGACGAAGCTGCGGTAGATCGAAACTGGAGAGAGTTAGAAACGAACAAATAAGAAACGAAATGAAAATGGAGCGAAATGTCAATGATGACATAGTAATCTGGTTCGGACATGTTAAAAGAATGCCAGAGTACAGATGGCCTAGAAGAGAACTGGAGAGAGAAGGCCCGTCAGGCCTTCTATATACCGCTGATGCAGACTAGGCCCTTAAGGCGAATCGAATGAATACTGATCCACTCGCGACACCCGAGCACTGAGACCATGTACGGCACACATGGGCTTGGTGGCCTGACCCTTCTCGGGCGCCCAGCCGACGAGAAGAACAAAATTTATTTTGGCAAATGGGCGTCTAAGTGACCGAGCACACACTCTTTTCTGAACATGGAGTCGCCAGCTTGGGCTGGCGGCTCCATGGACGGAACACACGCCTTTTCTTTTTCTTAGGGACTTAAGTCCTGAAGTGATGATAGAGTAAAATCAATAGTCAGTAAAGTACATAAGGAGAAAAGCCTAGATGTGGCTACCCCTACAGTCAGGTGGCGTAACCACAGTCAATAAAAACAGAAAGTCTCTCATTACCCAGGGCATCTTAAATAACTATCAGATTATAAGCCTCTTCACGTATGTGAGACGATGAGGAAGGGTGGAGGAAAAGCCTGGGGGTCAGATAGGTACCACTTCAACTAGTGACATGTGACCGGTTTGATCTTCGGACATGTGGATCCCATTCTTAGATTGATATACACATGATCCTAGAGGCAGGGTTAATCACTGCGCGCGCGCGCATATGTGTGTGTGTGTGTGAACGCTGCATTCTAGTTCTAGAAAGTATGCATTGCTTGCATACTTTCTCCAGGATTAGCGACGGCAAGGAGTTTGAGAGAGCGAAAATTGCAGTACACAGATCGTAAAATAGGAGTAGGTAAGCACCTGCCGGAAAACCAACGAGGCCTGGCGGTAGTCAGCAAAGGTAATTAGTCCAGGGTTTAGTAGAATATACTGGCCCCAGAAATTTCTCTTATGTTAGTCAAAATCACTTTCAGGAACAAGTGCCAGTACGCAGTGTGCTACCGCTCCGTGGCACCGTGGGACCATTTAGCTGCGTGGTAAACGCAAGGTCGTATAGCCATTACCAAAAACCAATACAGAGCAAGGTAGTGGAGCAGGCTTTTTTCTCGGGGGGTTTTTACCGCTCCCTGTCTCCGTGAAGCTGCGGAGTCCCTAGCGGTCTACTCGTGTGTAGACCCTGTACCCTCACCTGAATCGGCATTTGCTGTAACCGTCTATTGAACTCTGAAAATGTCTGGCTGTTAGCGGAAGCAATCAATATTAAAATTTTAGTGCAATGCACTCGTTTAAGAGTTGATTACAAACGCATAAACGGTTGTAAGAGAACTAGACGGAGAAGTCAACGGTCACTAGAGAACACGGTTTTAGTTTCTGCCGAGGCAGACTCACACACATTCACAATAAACACAAATTCACACATCTTACACTCACACAAAACAGTGAAAGGGATCCTCTTTCTACTACCGAAGCATCCTCATCACCGGGACCTTCGACCGACTGCTGCCCCTGTTACTTTACACGGAGTCGTGGTCTGCCGGGGAAAAAAAATAAGTGTTTGATCGAGCCACCGACTGAAAAGGACAATGAGAGTAGTGCTGATGACTTAGATAGTGAGGAAACTTAGCATAAAATGATATTAAATATAATGTAGTGTAAACAAAATAAAAGTTTTCTTGTTGTACAAAGACCATGATTATTATTTTAAACCATTGTACACTATAATATATAACTGTAGTATACTATACGACAGTTAGTTTTATGCCTTTTTTTTCAGAAGACGTTTTAATATGCCAAATGTGTTCTCCAGAAGAAGGGCTTATGTAAACTTAATCTAATACCATTTAAAAAGAAAAAACGACATATTTTATAAAGGTGTCCTCTATTATTTTATCAATGGATGTAAAATTCTTAAAACTAAAACACTTAAACAATGCAAGTGTTGGTTCGCCTTAGGCATGGATGTTAAATCTTTAAATGCTTATTGTACAAAAAGGATGTACATATATGGGAAATTATTAGTATAATTTTCGTGTATGTGGACTGTATTATATAGGGCTGGTTCAATAAAATTAGGATAAGTAATAAAAAGTATAGTTCTTCTTCTTCGGGTTCCTTCTCCTATCGGAGGTTGGAAATCATCATCGCTATTTTAACTTTGTTGGCCGCATTTCTGAATAATTCTAATGAGCTGCAGCCGAACCACTCTCTCAAATTTCTTAGCCAGGACATTTTGCGTCGTCCTGGGTTTCTCTTCCCTTGTATCTTCCCTTGCATAATCAACCTCAATTGACAGTCAAAAGGTATACAGACAATAGCAAATTAAGTTTATAGAAAGTCTTACCAATATTTTTTCTGCTTCACACTCTCACGGTTGTTTCCGGTCTTCACTCGTGGTTATTCTTCACCCGCGAAATCTGTCCGATGCACCGTTTTCTGAACACGTGTTTCGCAAATATATAACGATATACAGCACACTTTGTCTGCACACGATTTTATACAATATTTTCGATATTTCTCGCGTAACTAAAGCGGGAAAGAGGTAATTACGATAGAAAAACAGCCAAGATAGATGCTGTTCTTCTTGATAAGCGAAGAGAGAGAGATCAAGAAAGAGAACGTCTGCCTCTAGTGATGGTCAAACTAAGAGAGTTGAGAAATGGTCTGTCCTTAACGACGGGCGACCATCAAGAGAGTTCTGTCCTTATCGACAGCTGATAATCAAGAGAGTTTCTTTCTTCTTTGCTATCTTAGAACTGTCTGTATTTCGTAAGGGAGGGGGTTGAACTGTAAGTAGTAAGGGTTATTAAGGGTTGGACTGATATAATTATTGTAAAATTGTGATATAAGGATAGTTAATAATACAGCGAAAAAATGACATGGTTTTTCGCATGTGAGAAAATTGAACATACTGGAGGCGGGCGAGAAGAGTTACGCCCTGGGATAGGGTATCAAATAGTTACTTCGAGAGTGAGGGTAAATCGGTATAAATTAGAAATGTTGTAAAAAACTAAGATAACTAAGAACTATTTAAAATCTAGTGAAACTAAAGTCTAACTTATAGAAATAATAAGCTATATTTGGCTGAAAGCGCCACTATTGGTTAAAGGGTAACCTAGCTTTCTTTATAAACCTAAGGTATTCGCAATTAGGTGTGGATACACCTGTTTGAGCAAGAGAATCCTTGCCTGGAAGCAATTTTATTAATTTTGACAAAGGCCAGAGGAATGAGGGAGTCTCTTCATCTTTGATTACTACCACATCACATATCTTTAAAAGATCAGTAGCGATGCCCCACTTACTTCTACTTTGTCGTAGTAGCATATGCGATACAAGCAGTATAAGCGTCAGGCATCTGGGAAATGGAATTTTATATATTGGTTGGAATGTATCCGATAATGATTTCCAATACGAGATTAATAGATCATCTAATATATCATTGTCCCAGTCTAAGGGCAATGGCCAGAGGCGTTGTACGAAAGATTTAGGGTGTACTCTAAAAGATAAGACTTTTTCTAAGAAGTTATACATTCGAGACACAGACACATAATTCTCTTTTTGCTAAGGGAGGCGCCTTTTCGAAAACAGGCAACTTAAAAGAGAAATCGTCTTAATATGGTGACCTCTTAATACCTAAGACCCTAGAGAAACTGTTATGGTCTGTCCTTAACGACGGGCGACCATCAAGAGAGTTCTGTCCTTATCGACAGCTGATAATCAAAAGAGTTTCTTTCTTCTTTGCTATCTTAGAACTGTCTGTATTTCGTAAGGGAGGGGGTTGAACTGTAAGTAGGAAGGGTTATTAAGGGTTGGACTAAGATAATTATTGTAAAATTGTGATATAAGGATAGTTAATAATACAGCGTTAATAATAATACTTCAACAACTTGTCACTATAATCGGAGAATACAGTGAGCGAATGGGACTAGAGATTAATACCAAAAAGACCAAATTCATGATCATCTCCAGAAACTTGGATGCATTTGAAAACTCCACCATAACACTGAATAGTAAATCCATAGAAAGAGTGAGTAAATTTAAATACCTGGGATCGTGGCTTTTTGAAGACTGGGCATCGGACAGGGAAGTAAAATGTCGCATTGAGCAAACTCGACAAGCTTTCGTAAAATTCAAGAAGGTACTGACTTGTTCTGAGTTCGATCTTCAACTGAGACTAAGGTTTACTAAGTGCTACGTATGGTCAGTGCTGCTATATGGCGTAGAGGGCTGGACACTCAAAACGAGGGATATAAACAGATTGGAAGCTTTCGAAATGTGGCTTTATCGCCGTATCCTAAAAATACCATGGACAGCGAAAATCACAAATATAGATGTCCTTAAAAGAATAAACCAAGAACGCCAACTTTTCGAAACCATCAAGAAAAGGAAAACGGCGTATCTAGGTCACATCATGCGAAATGAAAAATACCAGTTCCTCCAACTTATAATCGAGGGTAAAATTGAAGGCAAGAGAGGAATGGGACGCAAGAAAATGTCCTGGCTCCGAAACATAAGGCAATGGACAGGGATTAACGACATACAATTTCTGATACATATTGCAAGAAATAGAGAGTTAATGGAAAATGTGATCGCTAACATCCATTAGTGGATTTGCATCTGAAGAAGAAGAATAATACAGCGAAAAAATGACATGGTTTTTCGCATATGAGAAAATTGAACACTTATTTCTAAAAAATACGCTTATGGTAGATAGGTACTATTATATATACCACCCCAATTGCTCTTACTATTTAATAACAAAATCTAGAGGTAAAGCTAGATCTCAGGTTTCTACTTTTGAACAATTTATTTGAGAAACTTCTACAAAATAATCTAGTTTGAGCTTATATAGAATTTATTCTTAATCTTTTTTTTAATGGACAGAAAAAGTCAAAAACCAGTGTATAAATGGAATTAAATCACTTTTTTTAATATGTAGAGATCCTCTTGTTTTCCTCACACAGTTTTTTCTTGTTTTCCGAGAGTTTCCAAGTTTTATTTTTGTGCCTTATAAGGTTGCTCAAATAAGCAATTCAATTTTAAGTGAGACATAAAATACTCATTAATCTAGGATTAAGTACTATTCCTCTGTTAATAAAAACACTTAATGCATTTTAAGTTTATTACAAGTATTTAACATTTTAGTATAAATCCGGTAGTTCTGTTACACTCGACAATTGCGGCGGCTTTCAGTGGAGCCGCGACACATGCAAATGTATCAGCGACCCAACATTAGTAAGCGGCTGCCATTGCAAACTGCCCTCCTCAATAAGCGGCCGGTCTTGCCGCCTCCATCCGCCGTCGTCCGATACAATCATCAAACAATGCCAGTTGCGGCTCACCGAACCCTACATCGGAATCTACTTTAATGTTTATTTTATTTTATAAATTACCAGAGCGTTGGTTGGGGTAAAAAATGGTCCGGATGTAATTTTAATTTTAGGGGTTTTCATTTATAACGGTGGATAAAAAGAGTATTTTATTAAAATATTAAATAAAAGTGACTTTTACT
This sequence comes from Diabrotica balteata, assembly GCA_918026665.1. Taxonomy (NCBI): domain Eukaryota; kingdom Metazoa; phylum Arthropoda; class Insecta; order Coleoptera; family Chrysomelidae; genus Diabrotica; species Diabrotica balteata. The sequence goes on along the minus strand of OU898277.1, from coordinate 183,911,828 downwards.
CATCAAAAACAAGAGTTATGTTTTTTTAAGAAGATGAATAAATACTAATAAAACTAAGATAGTTAAAACTTATACAATAATAACAGTTAAAAGGATGCAGCAATATAGGATGCATTTTTTAAATACAGTATTCTAGTTTTGAAAGCTTTTACCAACCCTTGCAGCCAGCATGGTACTTTAAGGCTACTCACTTATTCTTTCAACAACTATTCCATTTAAATGGCAAATACTAAAACGAATGGAATTGCCAATTTAGTAATGCCAAATCGCACACCCAGAAAAAGGGCTACCTTGTGTAATCTGGGAGAGCCAACAATTCGATTCGTGCATACAAAATAAACAATTAAACACATTACATCAAACCGATAGAAAGAGAAAATACCCCATACTTTATTTTACGTTTTGACTTATGCAGATGCGTCCTACCAAAACTTACAGATACGTGTTGCTACTGGACTGCCGATATACGAGTCATTATAATCAGAGCCGTATTCAGCACTCTGTAGATGTACTTAACTTAATTTTACTAATAAGCAGATACGTGTAGTTGAATACAGGATAATGCATCATAAATATCTGTTTCCTTATTAGACAGGTATAGGTATGTAATTATTGTAAGTCTAATAAAAATAGGGGGGATTCAGCACAAGTGACCATTTACTAAGTATGAAAATACTTATAGAACGAGCAAATGAATACCACATTCCTCTATATATGGCGTTCATAGATTTCGAAAAGGCTTTCGATAGTGTCGAACATTGGGCAGTGAAAAGTTCTTTGATTAACAGCCGAATTGACCACAGATATACGGAAGTAATAACCGTATATAAGGAAGTCAAAACAAAAATTAAAGTATATGAAGGAACAAAATCATTACAAATAAGTAGAGGCGTGAGACAGGGTGATACAATATCACCGAAACTTTTCAATCAGGCTCTTGAAGATACTTTTAAAAGATTAGAATGGGAAAGAAAAAGGTATAAAAATTTGTGGACAACGCTTGAACCATCTAAGGTACGCTGATAACATCGTATTGATAACCGATAAAAAAGATGAATTATTTGAAATGATGAAAGAACTAGACGTAGAAGCTGGAAAGATAGGCCTTAATATGAATTACAGCAAGACCAAAACTATAACAAATACAGATGAATACATCACAATGAGAATCGGACAAGATGAAATAGAACAAGTTAAGGATTATATATATCTTGGTCAAACTATAAAACTTAACAAAGAGAACCAAACAGCAGAGATCAAGAGACGAGTTAGACTGGCATGGGCGGCATTTGGCAAACTAAGCTACATTCTTAAAAACAAAAGATATCCACAGCATCTTAAGACCAAAGTATATAATCAATGCGTACTCCCTGTTCTTACGTATGGCTCCCAAACGTGGACATTTACAAAAGCAAACATGGACAAAATCATAAAAACCCAAAGAGCAATGGAAAGACAAATGTTGCACATAAGACTAATGGATAAGAAGAGAAACGAGTGGATAAGAGAGAAAACAAAAGTGAGGGATGTTAGACAAGAAGTTGCAAAATTGAAATGGAGATTTGCCGGACACAACATAAGACAAAAAGAAGACCGATGGAACACAATTCTTATAAGTTTAAGACCGTGGGAATATAAACGAAGCAGAGGAAGGCCCCAAATGAGATGGGCAGATGATATCAAGAAGCACGTGGGCTCTAGATGGATGACTGTTGCGACAGACAGAGAAGAATGGAAAATGATTGGGGAGGCCTATGTCCAAAGATGGACCGAAGAAGGCTAATTAGATAGATAGAATAAAAATAGGTAAATTTTACTATTGTTTATTACTGGATATTAACACTTAAGATAAAATTTACCTGAAAGATAAAAACAAATGCAACTTTTATTATATTTGCATGAAAATTGTAACAATAATTACTTCTGCTTCTTTTTCATGTGCCTTGTCCGTTCCGAACGTTGGCAATCAACATGGCTATTCTGACTTTGTTTACGACAGATCTGAATAGTTCGGCAGATGACAATCCGAACCATTGCCGGAAGTTTTGGAGCCAAGAGTGTCTTCTCCTCTCTGGACCCCTTCTGCTGTCTATTGTCCCTTGAACGATCAGCTGTAGTACTCTATATTTATTATGTCTCATAACGTGACACAAGTATTTCAACTTTCTTTTCTTTATACTTACTCCTACCTCTCTCTCTTTACCTATCCGGCGTAGTACCTCTTCGTTGGTCACGTGCTCAGTCCAGGATATACGTAATATACGTCGGTATGCCCACATTTCGAAGGACCCTACTTTTTTCACCAATGTTGCGGTTATTGTCCATGTCTCTATTCCATATAACAAAACCAGGAATACATAACATTTCAGAAGTCGAATTTTGAGAGGTAGGGTGAGGCTTTTAGAGGGGAAAATTTGCTTCATGCTAGTGAACGATGCTCTTGACTTTTCTACTCTTATACGTATTCCCTTCGCTTGATTTCAATTTGAGTTAACTGTTGTTTCCAAATAGATGTACGAATCCACATGTTCAATTCTTTCATTGTCTAATATCAGTTGCTGTGGTGGTTGTTAGGTTTTGCTTACTAACATCCATTTGGTTTTTGTGATATTTAGTCTGAGTCCGTATTGTGCACTTGTTTTTTGTATCTTTCTCATTAGGCAACTCAGTTTCTCCATGCTACTTGCTAGAATCACAGTGTCATCAGCATACCTTATGTTATTAATTATTTCTCCATTTATCGTTATGCCTTCTGTGGGCGTCCCGCATAAGCGGGCACTCTAACCTAACCAAGCTTTTATATGCCATTTAACATAGGCTAATTGGTGTCAGAGTTTCCAAGTCTTCAGTTTTTCATACTCTCACATAATATTATACAAATGTTGATTACAGTGATATAAAAAATTAATAGTATAGATTTTAGTTAAATTAAAGATAATAATCAAATTCATATACAATAAAATTAATTAAAATGATATAAAAAATTATTAGTATTAATTAAATTCATCATCATATAACGGGGGTCCTACGGCGATTGCCGCTTCCCGCATTTCAGCCTCCATCTTTTCCTATCTCCCCAATCTCCCTCTTCTAAGCCTCTAGATTGCATTGTTTTTGTAATTTCTTTTCTCCAGGAATTTGGTGGTCTTCCCCTTTTCCTTCTTTCTGGCGGAACATACATTAAGGCTTTCTTTGGCCACCGCTCCTCCTCCATTCTCATCACGTGACCATACCATTGTAATTACCTTCCTTGTATTCTATCTGAAATAGTATCTCTAATTCCTGTACGGTTTCGTATTTCCTCATTCCTGATTCTTTCCATTCTCGATACTCGACATGACCTTCTAAGATAATCCATTTCCACAACGTCTACTTTATCTCGTTCATTCTTTGTCATCGTCCAACATTCGGCACCATATGTGGTAATTGGTTCTACAATTGCTCTGTATACGCGAAGTTTGGTATGCATCTTTATTTTATTAGACCACAGTAATGAATTCATTATTCGGATGCATTTTTTCCCTTGGGTTATTCGGTTTTGTACATCTATCTTAACTCTGCCATCTGCTGATATGATGCTTCCTAGATATTTATACTGGTTGCAGCCTTTTATGACTGCGTTTTCAAGCCTCAGATCTGTGGTATTTCCTCCAATTTTTAAATATTCTGTTTTGCTTATGTTTACAGTAAGCCCCCATTTGGCATATTCCTCAAATAATTTTCGATTCATATAATTTATATCTTCCTCATCGGTTGCAACCACCACCTGATCATCTGCAAACAACAATGTATACAGAGTTTCTTGTCCCACTTCGATGCCCATAAATCTGCATTTATTTCTCCAATTCCTCAATGCTTCTTGGACGTATATTTTAAAGAGTGTCGGTGACAAACAGCATCCTTGCTTTAGGCCTTTAATTAATTAAATTACCGTATATAATAGAAATGCATTGAAATTATATAAAAATTCATAAATTTTAGTTAAATTAAAGATAATAATCAAATGCATATACAATAAAATTGATTAAAATGATATAAAAAATTAATGGTACAGAAAATATTTGTTTTATACTTATTTAAAACTTGTAGCTTCTCATAATACAAATTATAATTTCGTAAAAGTAACTTATATTTTAAACCTTTATATACATTTTACAAAAAAAAAAATACGGCAAGTTTTATACTTATTTAAAATATGTAGCTTCTCATAACACAAATTATTATTTCGTAAAAGTAACTTTATATTTGTAGCATTCATATACATATTTTACTAAAATAAATACTTTATATCACATTTGATGATTGGGAAGACTCCCCTTGTTCCATTTTGTCCAATATGGAATTTTCATCTTCTCGAATAGGAGGACCAATTATTGGGATTGGAAGCTTAAGTTTAAGGAGCCTTTTCTTTGGTTTTGCCTGTAACTTCTTTAGTTTTTCCTGCCTACAATCGATAAAAATTGCTAAAATAAAAATAATGCAATTACAAAAATGGCTGATACAAAAATAATCACTGTAGTTATATCATTTGAGTTGGAGTTGGTAATGTTTGGAATATCTGAAGATTTTGTAGTCAATTCCCCTTGTTTACTGTAAATTTTGACGTTTAAACTTCAAAATAAAACTGTAAATAAAACCATTATAAGCTCACTAACTACTGTCTAGGAGAGTCTTTAAAACCCGTATTACTGTGGAGCCGATTAAATATTGGTTTCTAAACAGAAACTGCACATTGCTTTACTGCACGGACATCTGAAATGAACTATGGTTGACTTAAATATTAATTACAGCCCCTTCATTAGGAGGAACCATGGACACCCAGCTCTTCATGGTCATCTTTTTTATTTCCAAAACGCATAATATTACGATTGGCAAATATATTAACATAAATCAGAAAAAGAAAAAAGAAAAATAAAAGACGTATTTTAACGTAACATTTTCTTTTTACTATTATATAACGACCATTAACATAACTATCAGTTAAACGGTGCCGACGCTGCACATATACACACATTTTCTCACAATCTACAACATTTTTCCGCGATAACATCTAAATTCTCCATCAATTATTTCACGCAACATTGAAATACAGCCTCTGCTTCGACATCACCAACTATTTAGATAACGAGAGCATTTTTCGAAAATTTAGCGCACCATTTCCGCCATTAAAAACACGTTACTAATGAAAATAGTGGCGCACTAAAAATTGGAGTAAATTGATCATGACGGACGGCATTGGCAATGCTACTGGTATGTTCATTACGGAAAAGGATAGCTTGATAATGTTAGAAATATGTTTTTAAATTTATAATAGACAGAAATAGGAAACAAATAAAACCGTATATTAAATAAGCTTTCAAATACAAAACATAAGAAAAATGGAAAATCTGTTATGAAAACTTACAAACACACTAGGATAAAAGTTAAGCTAAGTTAGTTAAACTAAAATATGCAATTGCGACTTATTCGTATTGAAAAGAATTTATTGCATTGTGATAACATAAGAAAATTACTTTAGAACTTTATTAGATACACTTTCTAAACTGTTTTTAATCTTTGATAACTAATCTGACAATTAATCCTGAATAAGGTAAATAATTAAAAACAAAAATGTTCTAAACTATGACCAAAGTGTTCGAGAACATGCGAGGCATGTTTTCGAAGTAAGTACAGTTTTGCAATAAGAAAAACTTAGGGAAATATTTTTGAAAAAAATTATTCATATGAAAGCTCATATTTTATGGCTCTTTTCTACATAATACTCATTTTTATTAAGGCATTTATCGTATCTTAGAACCAGCTGTTGCATTTTATCCTAAACGAAGGTTTCCGACTGATTAGACAAGCTTCTTCTTCTTTAAGTTCCATCTTCTATCGAAGGTTGTAAATCATCATGGCTATGCGGACTCTGTTGACTGCCGCTCTAAAAAGGTCTGCACTACTGCATTCAAACCATTCCCTTAAGTTCTTAAGCCAGGTTATTATTCGTCTTCCCACATTTCGCTTTCCTCGTATTTTGCCCTGCATAATAAGTTGTAATAATGCGTATTTTTGCCCTCTCATCACATGTCCCAAGTACTCAAGTTTTCGTCTTTTAATAGTTAATATTATTTCCGCCTCATTTCCTATCCTTCTAGTTACTTCCATGTTTGACATTCTTTGAATCCATGATACTCGTAGGATTCTTCTGTAACACCAAAATTCAAAGGCGGCCAACTAATTCAGATGAACTTGTTTTAGTGTCCAAGCCTCCAGACCATAAAGAAGAGTAGCAACATCGAAGCATTCTCAGGCGTAGTTCTAACCTTATATCCCGACAACAAAGAAACTTTTTGTTTAATAAATGATGTACGTGCTATTTCAATACGTGTCTACATCTGATATTATCCATGTTCCTAAGCATTTATAGTTATTAACACTCTCAATTGCAGTATCTTCAATAGTCAATTGGATATTTGCATGTGCAGATTTAGTCATGATCATGCATTTAGTTTTCTTTAAATTGATCTTCAGTCTGTTCTCATGACAGCGTTCATTAAGGCGTTGCATTACGTTCTGTAAATCATTGTTGTTATCCGTAATTATTACTGTATCGTCTGCAAAACGTAAGTTATTCAAAACTTCTCCATTGATAGATATACCTTCTATTGAGTCTGAGAGCGCTTCTTGAAATACCGCTTCACTGTAGACATTGAAAAGTAGTGGGGACAGCACGCAATCCTGGCAAACTCCTCTCTGTATTTTGATATTTTCGGTGTACTGGCTGTCAACTCTAACCTTGGCAGTTTGATTCCAATATAAATTAGATATAATTTTCAGATCACGACTGTCAATATTTTTGCTTTTTAATATATCTACAACCTTTTTATGTTGAATTTTATCAAATGCCTTTTCAAAGTCTACAAAACATAAGTACATATCCTGATTCATGTCCATGCATCTCTGAGCCAGCACATTTAAGCCGAACAAAGCATCTCTTGTACTCATACCATTTCTAAAGCCAAATTGTGTATCACTAATCTCATATTCAAGAGTTTTAACAATTCTGTTGTAAATTATTTTCAAAAATATTTTAAGTGTGTGACTTATTAAACCTATTGTTCTGTGGTCTGAGCAAGTTGTTGAACTGGATTTTTTGAGAATTACTACAAAGGTTGATTGCAGCCATTGTCTGGGGATTGTGGCAGTCTGATATATTAGATTAAAGAGTTCAACCATTACATCAATAACATCTTCATCGATGAGTTTTAATAATTCGATGGGCACCTCATCTGGTCCAGTAGCTTTACCCTCTTTTGTGTTTGTAATGGCATAGATGACTTCTTCTCTTAATATTGGTGGTCCAGTATCCTCGGTGATTTCTAATGACAGTTCTCTTTCATCATTAAATAGTTGTTGAATGTAATTGGTCCAGTGACATATTCTCTCCTTCAGATCAGTAATAATATCCCCTTTATCATTTTTAAGGTTATTTGTTTTTTTACGCTTTCTAGAACCTGTCATTTCTTTGATTTTTTATGTAAATTAAAGCTGAGATCGTAGGTTTCCACGGCCAGAGTCAGAATTTTAATTTATTCGTCTTCCGGGTTTGGACCGTCTCATTTGTGAGTGACCCAAAAGTGGGTTCATCTCAGAGATGAACCCACTATTGGGTCACTTACAAATGACACGGTCCAAACCCGGAAGACGAATAAATTATAAATTAAAGCTATCGTACTTTTTATCCAGATCTTCTATTTCCTTGCATCTATCGGAGAGCCGCCTCTCTTGACAAGCACTGCACCTCAATTTTTTTGATTTTCTTGTCATCATTATGACGTTGTTCAACAAAATGTGACTTCAAGTATAGAATCAAATGCTAGAAATTACTTGACGCTAGATCGGGACTGTATGGTGGTATGTTATAAAGCAATATCGTAAAACAAAAACTACCCTTAACCAACAACCAGCCCACCAGACTGTTATTTTGAATTGCAAGTCGCAGTTTTTGTAAAGTCTCACAGTATTGTTGAATTGATCGCATCACCACGAGACAAACATTGACAAAGGATAGTTTCTTTCTGTCGCAAAATAGAAGGCACAATGACATGATTATGTACGCAGAAATTGTTTGTTTTCGCACCCGTAGAAGTTTATGAATGTCATTACGTATGGATTCTCCTTCAATTTCAGTGTAGTGTAGAGTAGGTTACAACAATACTAAAAATTGCCCCCATTCTTTACTCTATTGCTTAAGAAATCTTACTGTACTGGCTAATGTTTGGATTTGAGCTCTTTACTCAACATCGGTACCTATTTAGAGTCTTTAAGAGATTAATTCCGATAATTTAAACATTAGGTCACAATTTTGTAGACTGCAGACATTTTTTTGGACGATACAATCGTGAGTAGTCTATTCTCTTACATTTTTCAGTCTTCTTCTTCTTCCTCTTTTTCTTTTTATGTGAACATGTGTTTTTCAATGTTTCTCTAGGAGGTAGCCATTCCATTATGTTCGTGGTGTTCGTAGTGTTCCATTTAAAAATTAAACTGATCTTAAACTCAAAACCAAACTACTCAAGAATCCATCTAGACAGGAGACTAACTTTGCGAAAACACAATTTTCACAAAAAGTAAATAGTTTAAACTAAAGTTAAGGCAATGATATTAGTCAAGCGTTCTTTATAATTGCTAGAAAATTTTAGTTATTCATGAAAAATAAACAGCTAGGGATCACTTCTTTTATTAATATAAACATAACACAGAGTTGCAAGGCAATAGTGGTCTCCCGTGCTAAATAATTAACGTGGATTATCAAAGGTGTTAAATAAGTTATTAACAAAATTCTAAAGCAAAATACTTCTGTTCCATGCAAACAAAATAAAATTTCTAGAAGTAATATTTGATCAACAGTTAAATTAGAAAAGTTATATCTAGCAATTTGTTCTTTTATTTCGAACTGGCCTTAAATTGTTAAAGTACCTAACTTACAAAACTTGGTGCCGATGATATAACACTACTCATATTATACAGATCCTTAATTCGTTCCAAAATTGATTACAGATGTGTTGCTTATGCATCTGCCAGCATAACAACGTTAGAACCTTTGGATGCATTACATAACACCTCCCTAAGGATTATATTTGAGCGTAAAGAACTCCAATAAATAGCATACGAGCTGAAACAGGTGAACCCACGCTAGAGCTTCGTAAGCAGCTATTAATCCTTAATTGCACTTCTAGGATAACAGTAAATAAAATAATTCCAATAAATAAAATTTTAGTTATTTCCATGACTAACGACTATTCAAAGTTTAATCTTTCATATTCCCGCAGAATTGATCACGCAATGTATCTAATTAACTGGAAGCAATTTCCAACCTTATATCAATACAAAAATATATTTTCACCTTTACCTTTACCGTGAGTTATAAAAATTACGTAATATCGCCAAAGCTTTTCAACCTAGCCCTAGAAGACGACTTCAAAACTACAAATTGGTCAACCTATGACATAGTGATTATAGCGAGCACATTTGAGGAACTACAAATTATGATGGAGGAACTAGCAGACAGCTCCCAATACGTCGGCCTAAAAATGAATATGAAAAAAAAATGACAAACACAGATGAGCGCAGACGTATAACTATAAATGGCAGTGAGAGAGAATAAGTCCAGGAATATATTTACCTAGGCCAAATTCTAAAACTTGACAATGAGAACCAAAGTGCGAAAATTACTAAAAGAGCAAGACTAGCTTGGGCAGGATTTGGAAAACTTAGTTGGGTACTTCAGAACCGCAAAATACCCCAATACTCGAGGAGCAAAGTGTTAAACCAATGCATCCTTCCTATCATGACATATGAATGTGAAAACTGGACCCTCACCAAAGCAAACATGGATAAACAAGCCACAACAGAAAGAACAATGGAAAGAGCAATGTTAGGTATACGACCGTTATATAAAAAGATGAACGACTGGGTAAGATCAAAAACAAAAGTCGAGGGCATAACAACAAAAATTGCCAAACTTAAATGGAGCTTCGTGGGCCACACTGCTAGACAAAAAGACCAACTTTGGAATACTACAATACAGCATTGGAGACCTTACGAAAGTAAACGACTAAGAGGGAGACTACAGATGAGAGGGGTTGATGACATAAAAAGAATAGCCGGAATAAATTGGAAATATATTGCTCAGAATAGAGACCGACGATGGTAGGAGTTGGGAGAGGCCTATGTCCAAACATGAACGAGAGAAGGCTAAGAAGAATAGGATAAAAATTCCAACGGTCAATTGCAGTATATTACAATTCTAAAAAAATAGCACCGACCATATTATCATATAACTCTTCAGAGATCTAATTAACTCACATTCCGATTACAGAGTATAATGTAAAGACGCATCTAAAACTGAAAATGGAGTCGAAGTTACAATATTTAACGGCACAGAGATTCTCAGAATTCCAGATACTTCAACTATAGTAACAGTAGATCTCTATGCAATTTACCAAAAGATACTATACTCGAATGGAAAGAATATGAACAAAAATATTAACTGTGACAGATTCTATGTCATCACTACAGGAATAGCAGGTACCGAAGCAGCACACAAAAATGACAAAGAAGCTATAAACGATAACAGTATCCCCATATCACCCCAATCTGTAAGTATGGATCTTAAAAGTTATTTTATAAAGCACATCTTCGAGAACTGGAACAATAAATAGAAATCCACACCATCAAAGCTTTAGGAGAAAAAAATTAAATTGGTCCATGGCAACCACCCGAGGTATTCAGACAAAAGCAAATAATTATTTCCCGATTAGGATTTGGACATACCGTGTTTTGTCTTAAACATTTGTTTAACACATTCGCGACTACGTGTACCACCGGTAGTACACACCTAACTTTTCACTCAGCCGCTTGTGGCCACCGGTGGTACACGGTACCTTTATATTTTTTAACTCTCTAAAACCTTACAGTTAATAGATATCTTGTTTATATTGCGTACACACTTGAAGTATAGTTTTAAATATATGGGTTTACCGTCTATTTGGCATATCATAATTTATATGGTCACAAATAGGTAAAAAAACTGCAGTAAAAATGGTTTATTCAAATCAAAACATTGTAGTATAACATAGATACTGTACAGAACTTACGGGGTAATTTAAACATTGACACAAAACTGGGTGGGTTTGTGAATATCATTAAAGCAAGAAAGGTACATAGTTGGTCTATCCTCACATATATCGCAGTATGTACACACTCTTTTTGTTTTTCTTTGGGCTGATTTTGATCCTTGTGTATCCTGACTTTCTTATATCATGAAAAGATAATTAGTATTTAATAATTTAAGATTAAGATTAATATTTTTGTATCTTATGCTTTACCAAAGATGAATGATATCTGGAACAATATCTAGTTCAGGTTCAGGTGGGATTTTCTGTAACTTTACTTTGTAACAGTTATTTAATCATTTTTTCGCTAATAAATAACATATTGCACGTTTTAGGATTATCATCATAATTATTAAAAAGAACCCACGTATTTACTATGCATGTGCCAAGACAAATTTAGAAAAACATTTTCTTGTACCACTTAAATGCTTTTTAACGGGTATAATATGAAGACATTTAATCAAACAAGTTCACAACTTTCTTTGCCTTATTATACGAAATAACTTCAGGTTGTTTTAGAATGTGTTTATCTTATCTATTTTTTTTTCCTATTAATTGGACCGACAGTCTGATTGACATTTGGTCATGAATTTGGCACCTCTTCTGCCCTCATCATTTTGTTTTCCATATATTTGCCCATTCTTCATTTCTTTTAAATACAGTTTTGAGAATTTTTTATTCGATCTAAGAGTTGTGCACACATATATTTTACACTGAAGAAGCTTTTTACATAAATTTATACTGGTATAACAATTATTAATATAATAGTGTCCTTGCTTCATACAAAAGCCCCTCAAGCAATCCCATGCAAATATTGTAGAAATGTCCAAAATCATTGTTAGGTATATTTGAACCATTTTTACCTGCGTTTATGTTTAGGTGACATGAAAAACCTTTAAAAGTACCCCAAACAGGCAAAAAACCGTTACAAATGGAACAAAATACTACGACACTCACGACTACACATTATGTCTACCGGTGATACACGACGTTTTCTCTTGAAGAATGTGCACTACAGCTGGCGTGTACTATGGGTGGTACATACAAAAAATAGATTTTTTTAAACATATGAAAAATATATTCATAATAGACAATATACAGATTGTTAGTTAAAATTAATATAAACAAAATTACGACTGAGAGGTAAAATCTCGGAATTCTGCGTCGTCGCGAACGTGTTAAGAAAAAAAAACACCCAATTTATGCTGAGTGCGGTTTACCTCTTGGTGAAATTGTACTAGTGGAAAACTGCGAAAAGTTCAATCGTCACAAAATTAAATACAATTTACCAAATAATCTTAAAGACAATTTAAATTCCAAAAACACTATCGATAACCTACTTTTGTTTTTAAAAGACCTTAATTTACAAAGCAAAGTGTAAGTAACTGTTACCGGTCCACTACTAACCTTATGTGGTTTAACCAGACATGCCAGAAACCACATCAAAAAAGTTTGGATACGCAGACGACTGGACGCTTGCCGCAAGTCATAAAGAATTCGAGGTCACTGAACGCATTCTAACAAACGATTTAAATGCCCTAGGGAATTATTTCCGCAAATGGAGATTGCAATCCAATCCAACTAAGACAGAAGTGTCCTGCTTCCATTTGAACAACAAGATGGCCAACTATCAACCTCAAATCAATTTTGGGGATAGACTCCTTAAATATAATAAACACCCAAAATACTTAGGTGTTACACTTGACAGAACGCTAAACTTTAAGGAGGATCTTACTAAGACTGCTGCAAAACTCCGAACTCGTAACAACATCCTGCAAAAGCTCTGCGGTACTACATGGGGCTCCTCAGCACCCACACTTAGATCGACAGCATTAGGACTGGTATACCCCGTATCGGAATACTGTGCACCAGTATGGATAAACAGTCCACACACTCACCGTGTTGATGTCCAACTCAACCAAGCCATGCGAACTATATCGGGCAAGATCAAGGCCACGCCCACTTACTGGTTACCAGCTTTGAGTCATATAGCTCCACCACCTATCCGCAGGGAACATGCCATTGTCAGAGAATTCACAAAAATCAATACTGATCCTGAGCTCCGCTCCCATGTCGGAACTTCCGCCAGAGACATATATAGGCTCCGTTCAAGACACCCGCCTCTAAAAACAGCAAAAAGGCTAGTAGATCAAAACTTTAATGTAACTGAACGGTGGAGAGAAGAATGGGAGAATATCGCTGCACCAGCTAACTGGAACATGCCATGTATTACAAGCAAACCTGAGGGCTTCAACCAACCGAGACGAATTTGGACCACACTCAATAGAATAAGGACGAACTGTGGCAGATGTTCCGACTCACTTTTTAGATGGGGAAAAATACAATCACCAAATTGCGACTGCGGCGCCGAAAGGCAAACAGTAAAACACATGGTAGAGGAATTTCCGATTAGATCCTATAACGGCAACCCTTCAGATTTCCTGGCTGATACAAAAGAGTCAATCGAATATATTTATAATCTAGATGTTTGTTTGTAGAATAATATTTTTGTATTTACTGTTGTTTGTAATTTATATAATTTATATTATATGTATATATATGAACCTGTGATGTAGCCATATGCTAAATAAATAAATACTAACCTTATTAGGTTGAAGTGAGTTTTTTGCAAAAAAAAATATTTCTGTTCTTTTTTAGATTAAATGTTTTTATTCATACTTTGGTTGTGAAGAAAATAAGAGCCGTTACTATTATAATAAAAATTTGATCTACTTATAGTCGTCGTCGAAATCTGTAAATAGATAAATCGAATAAATACAAATAAACCATAAGATAAAATACTTCCTCGCCCCTTTAGTTCTCTTCAGACATCAGCTGCATGCACTAGACATATTTTCTAAGCAAAAGCTTAACCATTTTTCGTTCAAGACAGTTTTTTCCTGACACTCTTTATCAAACTTCTTAGTTCTTTCCAATATTTACACTTCAACTTTGCCGTAAAGTTCATAGGCCAGAAAGAGAGGCCACCAGGTCTGAGTCGTTTCTCCTTTCAGGTCGTAGGGTTAGGGGGGCTGGGGGTTCACCATGGAAGGGTCATCAATCAGAAGGGGGATTAAGGTTGGACTGTTATTAAGAACGGCGCTCTTCGTAAGGTCGACTGAGGCAGTGTCGTCGGGGAAACTTACCTGAAACAACAATTTATAATTAGAGATTTATTAAAACAGTTACGATTTAACTATTTTTAAGTTCTGAGTTAAAATGGAGTATATAAAATTATTAATTTTATATTCACGTATAAGTAGTTTTCTCTGTGGACTGTTAATTTAGAGGTAATGGATTTTGACAAGAGCTATGAGTCATGCCGATGCAGTACACAAGTTTACCTGTTATTTACAAGGTCATAGCTCTTGTCAAAATCCATTAACTATATATGTTTACTGTTTGTAACTAAGCTGATTTCTATTTTAATACGCTAGAGATCTTAAACATGTCGCTGAATTAATATTATCCGTGCATTTTTTAGTTTTCTAGTAAAATTTATTGTAAAACTTGTTAACAAATTTTATATGTAAGTCAGATCTTAAAATCCTTGTTGTAGATAGTACATACAATGTTCCTTCTTCTTCTTTTTTGGTGCCCTATCCAATTAGTATATGTTGGCGACAATTCTGGCATACTCCTCTCGATCTTGTGTGGCTTTAAAGAGTGCATTGGCATCGAGGTTTGTCCAATCACTTATGTTTTTAAGCCATAAGTATTTCTTTCTTCCGATGCCCTGTTTTCCTTCTATCTTACCTTTTTTAATAAGCTTTAAGGACTGGTACTTAGAATTATAAAATATATGACCCAGATAAGCAATTTTATTTTATTATTGGCAGCAATTCTCATTTTCTGCCCATTCCATTTATTACTTTGACATTTGCTGTGTGATCTGTCCAGGAAATTTTAAGTAGTCTTCTAAATACCCACATTTTAAAGGCCTCCAATCGGTTTATCACATTGGCATTTATGGTTCAGGTTTCTACACGATACCGCAGTATGGAGTAAATGTAACATTTTAAAAAGCGATATCGAAGCGTTAA
This sequence comes from Diabrotica balteata, assembly GCA_918026665.1. NCBI lineage: Eukaryota > Metazoa > Arthropoda > Insecta > Coleoptera > Chrysomelidae > Diabrotica > Diabrotica balteata. The sequence goes on along the minus strand of OU898277.1, from coordinate 183,896,626 downwards.
ATTAAAGCTTCTGTTGCTAAGCAAAGTTCTTATATTAGTAAATGCTATTCTGGCTTGCTCAATCCTGTTATGTATCTTTATGTCTGTATCTAGATCTTCACTTATCCAACTATCGAGATATTCGAACACCTTCAGTGTTTATTTTATCTATTAGTCGTTGTAGCGCTTTTTGGCTATCAGCTATTATGACTGTATCATCAGCATAGCAAAGATTACTAATAGTCTGTCCGGTGATATTAATTCCATCTTCTGTGTCACTTAAGGCTCTATCAAAAATCGTTTCAGAGACAAAGAATAAAAAGGAGGGGTGACAGAATACAATCTTGTCGTACATTTTTTCGATTGTGTGATTTTTAGATCATTCTCATCTATCAAACTTTCCTGGGCCAATCTTACCAATTCTAAATGATTAACACAATCTAACGCTTTCTGGTAATCTATAAAGCATAGGAAGACATCCTTTTGCTGATTACTGCATTTCTATATTTGGACAGTTAAGCTATAAAATGCATCTCTTGTGTCAAATCCTTGCCTGAAACCGAACTGTGTGGGGCTGATGTCTCTTCCACACCTGTTGTATATTCTTGTGTGAATTATCTTTAAGAATAATTTTAGGACCTGGCTCAATAAGCTAATCATTCGGAATTGGTCGCAACTATTAGATTTTGGCTTTTTTGAGATTGGTATAAAGGTTGATTAAAGTCAATCCTGTGGTATTTGACCGGATCCATAAATGTCGTTAAAAAGGTCTACCAAGGCGTCTTCACTCAACATTGTTAGAGCCTCTATGTATGTTCCTACTCAGTTTGAATTCAGGCAAGGCTTCCGCAAACGTAAATCATTCTTCAGTCAGTGTGTGTATGTATGTACAGTGTTAACATGCCTTTTAGGATTATTGCTGGATGGATAATTTCTATGGTTTTTTATTCTTAACTAACAGCTTCTATTCTCTGATTCCCATCTCTCTGACATCTTCCATCACTATATCTCTCCATTTCTCTCTTGGTTTTCCCGCTTCTTTTTGCCCTCAGGTACTCTCCAAGCAATATTCTTGAATAGTTTATCACGTTGCATTCCCTCTAGATGACCGAGCCATTCTAGTCTGTCTACGTTTTTTATCACTTTTGTTATTGTAGGGTTAGCATATAAATGATACACTTCTGCATTAGTTCGTCTTCTCCATTCTCCCTCTACTACTTTTCCACCAAATATTCTGCGAAGTATTTTTCTTTCTCATTCTTTTAATCTATTCTGTATAGTTTTGTTCATAGTACATGTCTCAGCAGCGTATAGCATTGTGGGCCTAACTATAGTTTTGTATACTCCTATTTTTGTATTACGAGATATATCTTTGGCCTTAATTATTTTGCTCATGGCTCCAGCAAACATGTTGCTCTTCGTCAGTCTCAGGTTGATTTCAGTTTTTTCCTTACATGTGTGATCAGTAAGAGTACCTAAGTACATATATTCATCCACCTTCTCGAAATCTACAACTGATCCATCTTCCATCTCCAATTTAAAGCATCCCCTGGTGTTTATTCATTTTTTGCTCGAGATCTCCATGACTTTGATTTATTAATATTAACTTTCAGTCCCATTTTAGAGCTTTCCTGAATCAGTCTTTTTGTTATATTTGATAGTTCTTTTCCATTTCTTGCAATGAGAACCACATCATCAGCATATGCTAAGCATTGGTGCTCCTTGTATAAAATAGTTCCGGACCTATTTATCTCACTAACCCTTACAATTTTTACTAGAGCTATATTGAATAGCAATGTAGACAACAAGTCTCCTTGGCGAACACCTTTTTTTAGTTTTAATTCTTCTAAGACTGTACCGTTGCATCTCACAGCACAAATATTTTGTCTAATTGTTATTTTTACCAATCTCATTATTTTCTCTGGTACTTGAAATTCTTTTAATGTCAGTGAGTGTATTGCTTGAAAATTTCACAGACAAGCGAAAAGACGTTTTTTTATGATTCATTGATTACTAGAAAGCGTTTGACGGTGCTAGACATACAAATCTACTAAAACTGCTACAAAGTAGAATTGTAGACTAGAATGATTTAAGATTCATTAGGTACATCGACTTTAAAAGCAGCATTGGTAAAAATAAGAAATTAAACTACACAAAACTTCCCAATAGAGAAAAGTGTAAGAAAGGGTTACATTTTGTCTTCCCCACTATTTAATATTTATTCTAAAGCAATCTTTAAAGACCCTTAAGAGATATTGAGAATGACATAAAGATGAATGGGCAGGTTGGTCACAAACCTTCTCGATGCCAATGACCCAGTGATAAAAGCCGAGCGCCACGAAGCACCACAATCTCTTATTGACAGATTGAATATAGAAGTAGAATAATTTCCTAACAGATCCCGTGGAACTGACTTTTAACTTTATTGTGATCGTTTTCGAGATCGTTAAATAAGTCTTGTTATTTCATTGGCTATTCAAGTGTTGGATATTTTTTAATTTGCCAGTCCAACACTCTCTTTTTCTGATGTTATACTTTATCCATAGCTTAGCACTTTTGTTTGAGTATATATTCCTTTGTGATTAGTTTTAGCTCTTATTAGCCACTTTATAGTCTTTCTTATTTCCTCTATATATAACAATTTTTTAATGATGTACTTATACGTAACTAAATATATCTATTTTTGATTTTATTGCACGCCACTGAACACTCAGTCATCGCAACTATGAAAAGAAACGTTCAGCTTAACCACTTCTTTTTCTCTCGTACTGGATGCTGACAACCCCGTACGGTCTTTAATACCTATTTAATGAACATATCATCTTCTTTCATGATGGCCGCCACTGCCGCCCCGACGGCAGCGCCATCTCGAGTTGCCGACGCCGCAGCCGTCGCGACGGTGATATATTATTTTAAATTTACAAAATCTCCTTTCTTCCCTCACGTGTTTTTCTCCTCCGTTAGCTACAAAACGAACATTGGCTTATCTTAAAAACAAGCCATACTAGTCATTCTAATTCCAAAATAAGAGGTAAAAATTGTCTCAAATAGACGTTCGCGAAAACAAAAATTAATTGAAAGATTTATTTTATACAAATTATATAAATAAATTAAAAAAATCATATTAAATATCTTGATAAAACTGATAAAACCATCGTTCAAATGCATTTCCAATAAAAATAGGAACTAGACATGACACCCTATTTTTAGAACATATGTTCTGAATGTATATTCAGGAAAGTAAAAGACGACTGGAATGGAGGAATTACTCAGAAGACAGACGAGCCAGTAACTTGCGAGGGCAGATGACACACTTATACTAGCAGCAAATGAAATTGAAATGATTATCATCATCGAACGGCTAAGCCAGATAAGCAAAGAATTCGGACCACATTACAAAACTATTCTCTCTCTTCAATCCTGACCCCCCAGGGGGAGTGTAGTGGTCGACGTGATGTCGTGTATTGTCCGTCTCCAGAGATCTCTGTCTCTGGTCATTTCTTTTAATTCATGCATAGGTCTTTGGCATATTCCTGTAATTTGATCTATCCATCTTGTTGGGGATCTTCCTCGTGATCTTCGGCCTTCTACCTTTCCTTGTATTGTGAGTCTTTTCATGTTTTCTGTGTTTGCTCAAATAACATGCCCAAAATATTTTAATTGTTGGAGATGGACTTTACTAGAGAGTCGTTGGCTAACTTTTAGCTCTCTTAAAATTGAATTATTTGTTCTGCGGTCGGTCCAAGGAATTCGTAACATTCGTCTCCAACAGAACATTTCAGTGGCGTCTATCTTTCTTCTCTCTGATTGTCTCAGAGTCCAAGATTCACATCCGTAGGTCAGTATTGGGAATATTAAGCAGTTGATCAACCTCATCTTTATCGCTCTTGAAATTTGACAGTCCTTCCATATTTTGGTCATTTTTGCTGTGGCAACTTTTGCTAGATCAGATCTACGTTTAATCTCTTCTTGTAATGACCCTGTGTTTGTGATTAATGATCCCAGATATAAGTATGAGCTTACAACCTCGAACCGGTCAATTGTGGTTATGTGTGGATGATTGTTGTGTAGTCTATCCACTATCATGATCTTTGTCTTTGATATGTTTAATTGCAGACCAAATATTTGACTTTCGTTTTCGATGAGTCGTATAAGTTCTATCAGCTCTGCTTGACTATTTGCAAGAAGTGCTGTGTCATCTGCGAAACGTAGGTTGTTTAGTTTATGACCATTTATTGAGATGCCTTTTTCCCATCCTTCAAGTGCTCTTCGCATAATATACTCCCCATATATGTTGAATAATTGTGGAGATAGTATACATCCTTGTCTGACACCCCGTTCTGGATGAAATTCGTTCGAAAGTGTGTCAAGTACTTTAACTGATCCAGTAGTGTGTTCATATAGTTCAGTTATAAGCGTAATTAGATGTTGTGGTACGCCTACTTCTTTTAGTATTCGCCATAAGTGTATCTACTTGACCCTATCGAACGCTTTACGGTAATCTATAAAACAGATGTATAGTGGGATGTTAAATTCCCTAGATTTCTCGATTATCTGTCTTATATTCAGCAGGTGTTCTCGAGTGCCTCTACCTTTGGTAAATCCAGTTTGCTCTTGTAGAATTTCTCTTTGAAGGAATGTTTTTAGTCTCTCATTGATTATATGTAGCATTATCTTGCTGGCATGGGATATAAGAGAGATAGTTCTATAATTGTCGCATTTATGGAAGCTGCCTTTTTTATGTATGGTCGTTTTTGTAGATTTTGTCCAGTCTTCAGGCCATTGTTTGGAATGACATATTTGGTTACAGAATAGATGAAGTACCTTTACGCCGGTTTCTTCTGTGGCTTTAAGCATTTCTGCTGTTATCATATCTGGACCTGGTGCTTTGTTATATTTGAGCTTGTTGATAGCCTGTCTTACTTCATTTTCGAGTATATCATGTTCTTCTTCCACCTCTTCAGAGATTTGGCTAACAAGCTCTTGGCGTTGATCAAAAACAAAACTATTAAAAAAATAAAAATAGTGATCGTAGATATTGAAAATAATCACTAACTAATTTCAAAGAAATTTTCGAAGAAAATAAGAACTGTTTAAATAATTAAAGTGTTGAGAGTACATGAAGCTTAGAGGAACTAAAACACATTACAGAAGATAGACTCCAAAAGATTATATTTTAGTAGTGAGTTAGGTATTAATAAAGTTATTTATTAACTTAAGTATTACCATACTTGCAGAACGTGCTGCCTCCTCAAAGAAAAAATTAAAAGTGCACCAGCACAGTCTGCTGAAAAAGTGCAGCTAATGGTTAAAAACAAAATTCGTTCAAGAAGACCAAAAGCATTGTATAAATATATGGAAATAGATGTTTCTCTTTCTGTTAGCTTTTGCTTTGATTTTCAACAAATTTAGCCACAACCAAAAGGTACAATTCAAGAAGCTTATTACGCGGGACAAATTTGGTTTTATACCTTTTGTATAACTAGTATAAAAACTCAAAATCAGATGGAAAAGGCAGGTGTTGTGTACTAAGGTTATTTAGCGGGGTTTGAAGTGGTAAGCTTTAGGTTCTGTTATCACAAACAATGGTGGATGAGAAGAAGAGATATGTCGGCGCCTTACAATGGCCACATCAGCAATGATTAAATTTACTAAAATCTGGAAAGATACGGACACAACCAGGAACACGAAGCTACGCCTAGTAAGGACGCTTATCTTTCCTATAGCTACCTATTAGAGAAATCTATCAAATCAAAGAAAAGACAAATATGTTCACAAACTTAAAAAAAAATGTTTTACTGACCGACGCCTTTACTGACCGACGCCTTGGTTGGTACAAAAGTTTGATTTTTAATAAACCCACTACAGCAGCTGGTTGCGTAAAGCAGAAAGTAATGAGTGACTGTCTTAACGATGAGCACTGTGACTTCCATATTAAAAAAAAATAGGTAAAAAGAAATAAAATAAGACTTACTCACAATCAATTTAATTTTGCCACCAAAACGACCGGTTTCGCTTTCTACAATTCTTCAGGTCTAATGGTACCAAGTAAAATTAATGCTGAAATTACAAAAGCCCACATTATGGTGCTGTATTATAAAGATAACAGTAATTATGCCAATATTACATGTTTGTCTTTATTAATATGAATAAAATTAATGAAGCTGGCAAATAAATAACCAACAAATGGTATAAGATAATCTATTGAATTAAAATAAATTAGTAAATAAACACCTGTGATTTAAGAATTGTCAGCAATCTGTACTGGAATCAAACATCATTTGTCCGGACAGAGGCAGGAGAATCCGACGATATCAAAATCAAACGTGGCGTCCGTCAGGGATGTATACTATCACCACTGTTCTTTAACATATACTCTGAGGAAATCTTTCAAGAAGCAGTGGGTGATGTTGAAGCCGGAATTCGCATCAACGGAGAATCTATCAATAACATTAGATACGCGGACGACACGGTAGTATTCGCTGACAGTTCTGAAACCCTCCAGAAGTTAATGAACAGAATCACAGAGGTCAGTCAGAGATACGGACTTTCACTAAACACTAAGAAAACAAAATGCATGATGATCTCTAAGAAGAAACATCAATTTGGACAAATCATTGTAAACGGTCAACAAATAGAAAGAGTAAAAACATACACCTACCTTGATCTGAACGTCAATGCAAATAGAGAATGCAAGATCTGCATTTCAAAAAATGGCGAAGTTATTCAAATGTCATGATTTATCAATGCCCATAAAAATCAGGTTACTATGATGTTACATCTTTCCTATACTGTTGTACGGAGTTGAGTCATGGACTCTCACAGACGCCACCTGCAAGAAAATTAAGGCTTTTGCAATGTGGTTTTATCGTAGCAACCTGAAGATATCGTATACCGACCACGTTACTAATGAGGGTGTTTTGTTGAGAATGAAAAAAGAAAAAGAGCTGTTAATCACAATAAAAACAGCCAAAATCGAATACCTCGGTCACATCATGAGGAACAGCGAAACTTATGGACTGCTGCAACTAATCTTGCAGGGAAAAGTAGAAGGAAAACGGGGACCAGGAAGGCGAAGGATTTCCTGGCTGAAAAATTTACGAACGTGATTCAACACAACAACCACAAATCTTTTTAGAGCAGCAGTGTGAGCAAAATACTACTTACATGCCGGTACAAGAACTATTAGTTAATGATTCGGAAGACATACTTTAAACTTCAAACTATCCTGGATTGCTGGTGATGAGTGATCTTCGGTTTTACTGCAACTGTTTGATAATTAGTGGATAAACTTGATGATGGATCACCCATCACCAGAAATCCAGGATAGTTTGAACCTATTCGAAATGGACTCACACAGGCAACATATTCATGAACAAAAAAAAAAACTGTTTGTTGCATTAATTACCTAATATGACAATACTTTTCCCTTAAGTAAGGCCTATATGATTATTTTACAAAAATAGAAGTTTATTCAGAAAACTATGGTTCCTTTACTTTATTGCTTTTTTACTTTATCTACATGCAAATCATCGTATGTCCACAAAATTTTACATGCAAAACGACTTATTTCCACTGAGTTCGTGCAAAAAGTCTTATTGCAAAAACAAAATTGGTTTTTTGAACTATTTTTTAGCTACCCTAACTAAAATCGGTGTTTAAATCCCATGATTGAAACCTATACTATTGCATATCAATGTTTAGTACTCATTACCCTTGTTCAGAGCAAAGCTATAAGTTACTTAAGATACTATAAGATACTTATATGTGTATTAAAGTTGTTTGCATTTTACGTTCTTAATTTTAGAGGTTATGTCTAATAAAATAAAAAACAACACATTCAGTGGCGCCTATGAAATCATTCCATATAATTTACGACCTTAATGATAAATTGTTCAGACAAATGCGTGATATATCAGATGTTTTCTTCTGAAATTAAAACATTTTTCACGGTGTCACTAGGTCAGAATTCGTTATTAAGATGCGAGATGAAAATTTTAAATTTCGCCAGCAAGTGAAAGATGCTCCTCTTTTTTGGAATTAGGCTGAAACACGAGACGGAGAAATAATACGGATCGTTTTTCATATTTCTGATTTTTTAATTTGGCTGCTCTGGGAGGCTTTTATGTCTTATCGTAAGGATAATGCTATTCTTTCTGCAGGAGGAAAATATTTATTGTACAAAAATAAAAATATTGTTTTAATCACGATATGTGCTTCGCGTTTATTAAGAATTTGATTTATTTTGGAAAGAAGATTCTTAAACTGAATTTTAGTTTGAAATTAATCATTAGGTGATTATAACATCGAGAAAAAAGATAATAAAATAACAGACTATTATTAATACTAGAAAATACTAGAACTATTTTTCAAATTGAAATTAAAAACTTTTAATAATATTGAGCCAATCAAGCGTGCCATCTGGCTCGCGCTTTAGCTGACATCATTTGAGATGTCCGTCTGTGTTTACTATAAGCATTTTAGTTACTTCATACTCATACTTATTGTCAATTTGTATCATGCAAGGAGCAAGAAAACCTCCTTGCAAGGATTGTATGGAACCCTAATGGCAAAACACTATTAAAAAAATACACTCTAAATGATTTTTTTGTAGTCCAAGCGATGCGAAAGTACCAAAACAATTATGTAAAATGATGGGAAGAGATAATGTAACTTTAATATTGTGTTTATATTCTTGTAAAGATTATTATATTGTAAATATGCTGTATTTATATACAACTTAATGTGAATTATTCAGAATTAAGTTTTGCATCAACTATTATGTAGTAGAAAATTCGGTTTAAACCTAATGAAGTTTACAAAAGTTCGGTATAACTTTTTAAGAAAGCTTTACTTATTTCTGCGGTAATTTTAGGAAAAAATGTCCCATATCTTGCCTGTCTACAAGTAAATCTAAACAATGCCCCCATTCCTGCTAAAAAGACGTTGTGAAATACCTTGATTTGCATTTGGATCGAAAGCTCACCTGGAAGCAACACATTAACACCAAAAAAAAACCAAAAAATGCTCCAATCTAATCCACTGTTTGCTTGCCACTGCTCTTATGACATCTACCCATCTGTTGGAGAACTATAATCTCCAACCAAATAATTATATTTCAAAACAAATAATTCTATTCAAAGCAAATAAAAATATTTTCGGGCCGGTTACCTAAATCAATCCAGTCTGCATTAGTTCTTAGAATGTTAGTCTCCTCCTACTTGACCTTAGATTGGGCGCTATTCAAAATGCATTAAGTATTTTCGGAGGGACTGCGGGAAGACAGTGTAATAGCGACAGGCGTAGGGCTTAGACTTTTCAAGTTTCGGAGAGATTTTCTTCACGCTCGCAATTTACGTAATAAATCGGAAACGATAATGCGTGAAGTGTTATGGCGTTTTCGTTCGTAAATTGTAATTTTCTAATTAAGTTCCTTACGTTAAGTTATTCACTCACAATTTATAACTTACTATTTCTTGGCGTTTTTCAATTACAGTGCTAGCTAAACAAACAATTGTTTTATTTTACTTTATATCTATTCAATAGGCCAGATTAAAGCACCTTTAAAAGTCCATTTAAGTTTCTTTACTGAGCTGTCGAAGGCAAGCGGACCAATTGGACTTACTTCAAGTACAAAACCGCTAAAAGAAACACTGTTAGCAAACAAGACTCTCCGTGGAAGGGATGTTGAAAACCGGCGTCCCTCCACCATCTTTTTTCAGGTCTTCCCATGCTTCTTGTTGTCGTCCTTAGTTTCCATTCTAGAATTCTCCATGTCCACCTATTGTATCGGGCTACATTACCTACCCGGCGCCATTTCATTTTTGTAATTTCTTCCACAATATCCCTAAACTTCGTTCTTCGTCTTATCTAGCTGTTTCTAATCTTGTCTCTCAGTCATATTCCAAGCATGATTCGTTTCATTGCTCTTTGCGTTGTTTCTAATTTATAAGCAGATTTTTGGTCTGTCTCCAAGCCGTAGGTACAAACTGGTAGTATGCATGTTTTATATACCTTTTTTTAAGTCTACATGAATGGAGGTCTTTTTCAAGATGTATGCCAATTTGTCGAAAGCGCCACATACCAGTTGTGCTTTTCTTTTAATTTCAGCATCTTGATTTGGCTTTCCTAGTTTGATGACATGACCTGGATATACATAATGTTCAACATTTTCTGTTGTATGATTTTGTATTGTTATATTTGTCTGGTCTCGGCTAAGTATTTTTGTTTTATTGTAGGTAATTTTTAAGCCTACCGCTCCTGAAACTGCATTTAATTGTTGTAACATGTCATCTGCAAATCTCAAGTGGTTTAAGTATGATTCGTCGACGTTGATACTCTTGTTGTTCCATTCTAGTTTCTTAAAAATGTTTTCTAGAGCAAGGGTAAATAGTTTGGGAGAGATGGTGTCTCCTTGGCTTACTCCCAGTTGTAGCCTTATGGGATTATTTTTGTGCTTTCGTCCAGCTTTATCTGCATGGTGGCAATTTTCATATCTGTTTTTAATTATGTAAGTGTATCTTCAATCTATACGTGCAATTTCTAGAGATTCAAGCATTGTCCATAATTCGATGGAATCGAATGCTTTATGGAAATCGACGAACGCCTTATGAATTGGCGGGTTCCATTTTTCTGCCACCAGTTTTCAACATTTCAACTGTAATTTTATCCTCTCTCGGACATTTATTCGTTTTTAGTTGATTTAGAGCCATCCTTATTTCATAGTCGGTTATGTCCGGTATTTCTTCTGAGCCGGTGTTAATTATTATTCGTTCAGTACATCGTTGTTGTGGTTTTGTATTTACCGAGTATAATTTAGTGTTGAATTTTTTAATGATCTCACTTATTTCCTTTCTGTCTCCGACGATGACGTTTTTCTCATTTTTTATTTCTATGATTTTTGTAATGCCGCCTGAGTTTTTGCTTTCAGTACTTTCATATTGCAGTTATCTTGTATTATATCTTTTATTAGAATATTAGTATAGATTCTATGATCGTGCCTAATTTCTTTCTTAGCGTTTTTGATTAAACTTTTGAAGCTGCCCGAAGTTCGATCTGTTCTGTTTTGTCTTTCTTGGAGTAGTTTAATTGTATTAGGTTGGAGTTTAGATGTTTTGGCTGTTTTCATGTTTAAGCATATTTTCTTAACCGATGTTGTTACAGTTACTTTCATTTTATTGGCTAGTCCGTTTATATCCATTGGGCTTAGCTCTTTTTGGTATTCATCTAGTCATCGTGTTTCAAATATTTGCTAATTCACCTTCATTGCATGCATCTACTCTTGTTATATGTTTACAGTAGTCAACAAAACCAAGAGGGTTTGTAGTTTTGTTCCAAGAGTCATATAAATGAGTCAGATAAAATTAAATTATTAGAAGAATTTTTTTTCACTATGTAACAAAAAACAAAATTTGTTTAATTTACTGTTTGTATTTTGAGAACGATTTCCGAATTGGAAATTGAAACGTCAATAAACGTATTTTTATCTTTAAAAAAAAAAAAAAAAAAAAAAAAAAAAAAAAAGAACTAAAGATGTTGCATTGATAACTTTTTACATTGTTTGACTCTTTATAGAACTTGATCTCATATGATTATGTCATCAACCCTTGTGCAATGACTTTTAACCACTTTCAGTAGGCTTTCAGTATATGGAGCTTGTCAAGTGTGTACCAACGCAATTCTACCCGAATTTGCGTATAAAATACACGGTTCGTATATTGCAAAATTAAACTTCAAAAATTATTGAAAATCTATATTTGCCAGTTCCCAACAAAACATATCGCGTGCTTTTAAAAAATGATGTAACAAAAATTATCACTTATAAGCATCAATCTATACATAGACAAAATTAAAAAATCTTACGCCACGGAAACATCGACCGTTCAGCCCTCAGAGTCTTAGTCAACTGTAAGAAACTCATCAATTTTTATTACACCACTTACGCGTTAAAATAAAGAAAATAAATTGAAGTGATGGCGATAAAATATAAGAATTATTGCCGACAAGTGGAAAGATTGTTATGATTTAAAAAGGTTTTATAGCTAAAGCTTTCTTTGAATTTTAATAAGAGATTTTTAACTTCAGCATTTAAAGCGGTATACAAACAAAATAATTATCAAATGGCTGTGACATCCTCCCACCTGAGGCATTTTACAAAAGTAAACATGGCTCACAATATTAATATTGGCACAAAAGTAAACAAAACTACAGCAAATAACATAAAACCATAACAGACAAAATTCGAAATGTAATTAAGCAAAAACTAAATCTACTCGTTAGCGTATCGCACTGGAGTTTTGACGCTGCGCCCACTTCGCGTAACAATTTTTTTCGTTTCGGATACTCTGCTTTCAGACACTCCCGTTTCCGCGTCGTTTTCGGAGGCACTCACTTCCGCGCCTTCACATAAACTTAAACGAGATCCTCTGTCTTCGGTCTCTTCCGTGTTGTCCGTTCGGTCATTGCCTAGTGTCTGAGAAAAATCTGCTGGGCACTCCATGGGGTAGATACGCTCATTAATACTGTTCTCAGCTATTTTTTGAAAGTCTACTCGAGAAAACGCGTTCTCAGTTCCGACAAAGTTAGTTCCATTATCACTGTATATAGTCTTCGGACGACCACGTCTGGCAATAAAACGTCTTAGAACCTGCATGAAGCAGGCGACTGACAACGAGGTGCAAAGTTCGACATGTACAGCACGATATACGGCACACGTAAAAAGACATATCCATGCTTTTCCTCCGGTGGCTAGGTAAAGCGGTCCCGCAAAATCTACGCCCGTCGTTTCGAATGCTACCGCGTCCCGGACGCGATCTACTGGTAACGGCGGAGCACTTGCTCCGAATGGCTTCGCATTATGCCTTTTGCAGACGACACACTTAATGATGGCTGATTTTATCGCCCGTCGACCACCTAAAATCCAATATCGTTCACGCACGATACTCGTGAGTCCTTGAGTTCCAATATGACACGACTTAACATGTTCCCGGAATAACAACCTATTCACTAAAAAATGTTTTGCCGGTAAAACTATAGGAAACCGAAAATACTCTAGGTCATTTCTATTACTAATACGCGACTGTAAGCGAATTAGTCCATGCTCATCCTTAAAAGCGTTCATTCCCGATAATCTGTTGTCTTTATTCAGAAATAGAGTGTCGTCACTCTTATTTCCCTTTATTCCCAACACCTGAGTTGAAGCTGCAAGGTTTTCATCCTGTATTTGGCCAGTATACTCCCACCCTCTGAGGTCAAACTTGCCTTCACTCATTATTATGTTTGACTCTTCTATAAAAGTTCTCAGTTCCTGCTCATTTCTTACACTGGTAACACAATTATCAACGTAAAAACTATTGGATAAATTTGTAATTGTGTCTTCTGAAACATTAAGCCGTGCCGAAGAGCATTTTTCTAACATCTGCGATAAATGATAGTCCAGCGTAGCTGCCAATAAAAATGGACTACTACTTATTCCAAATACAACTCGACAGTGACGGTAAATCCTTTCTTTTCCAGTTTTATCTATCCATAGAAAGCGAAGAAAATCCCTGTCAGCTTTATGCAGGCCAATTTGCAAAAATGCTTTCCGAATATCGGAGATTACACCAATTTCCTTTTGTCTAAATCTCAACAAAATAACTGGAATCAATTCAATCAGGTTAACCCCCTTTTCAAGACACTGATTTAAAGAAGGTCTGTGTTTTTCTTTGGCCGAAGCATCAAAGACCGGTCTGATTTTTGTAGATAAGCTATTTGGCTTAATTATCGGTCTATGGGGCAAATAATGACATTCTTGACTAGGCTGCTCCTCGGATATTTCTTCAATTATACCTTCGTCCAACCAATCCTTAAATATTTGGTCGTAGGCTTCAATATATCCGTCTTTCGTTATTTTCTTAAATGTGCTCTCGAGTCTCCTTTTTGCAATTTGGTAGTTGCTCGGCAATGCCGGATGTCCTTCCAGCCATGGGAGTCTTACTTCATATCGTCCACTAGAATCCGATGACACTGTTTCAAAGAAAAGTTTCCTGGCTGCTAGCGCAGTTTCTTCACTTGACTTCCTTTCAGTTGGATCACCAATGCCCAAAACGTCTAGCTCCCAAAGATTACTAACTGAAGCATTTTTAACAAAAAGTGATACAGCCGATGTGGTATTATTGTCCCGTTGACCTAAAGGTATCTTGCCCATTAAAGTCCAACCTAATAATGTTTCTACAGCTACCAATCCACTTTCCAATATGTGCCTCCTCCCAGTATAGAGTTTTCCAGCAATATCAGCACCTATTAAAATCTCTATAGGAGACGCATCACCCAAGTCCGATAGTTTTATATTAAACATATCAAGTTCTTCTATCCAGGGACCATTAAATATGGAAGAGACGTCGCTACATATAACGTTTTGATCTAGTGCCTCAAATGTATAACTATAATTGTTATGAAACACTCTAACATCATAGCAATCATGTTTTTGCGCTAATTGGTTTCCTCCAAACAATCCATGTACTAGATTAATCTGTCGTTTACTAGGATAACCCAAAAGTTTAGCTGTAGATTTCAAAATGTACGTTTTTTGCGATCCGGTATCTATAAGAGCACGTACAACTCGCGACTTGTCTAAATAGTTTATTTCAATACGCAGAGTTTGCAAAAAAACATTCGTATTAGCACTATTAGCGAGCGTCTGTTCAATTCTTGGCACGGCGATGCCATCGTTTTCTTTCTGTTCTTCTGTATCCTGCTTTACCCGGTGTCTTGAAAGTTCAGTGCACATTAAAGGTACATGCGATTTAGAGCAAATTAAACAACTTAATTGACTGCGACATTTTCGAGACTGATGTCCAATTTTCAAACAACGAAAACACGCGCCTTTTTCTGTCAAAATATTTTTCCTTTGGTCATAAGTTAATTTCTGTGCTTTAAAACAGTGGCTGCTTTCATGCGAATTCTGACAAAAAACACATTTATAGATAGTGTGAGAATTAACTAAACCCATCGCGGAAGGAGACTTGTGCTTGTTTTCCTCGTGTCTCCTTGTTTTTGGGCCTGTAGATTTAAAATCTTCGGTTTTAGCAGCATGCAAATGGAAATTCTCGACTGCTAAAGAAAGGTGCTGCTCATTATCAACTTCCTTTTTCAAGAACAACATTAAACTCTGAAGTCGATTTTCGATGCTCGCGATGCCGGCAGAATTAAGTGACGCTTGTGATCCGATACTTTCTGGCAATCGTTGCCAAACTCTTAATAAATCTGAAGGTAGACAGGATTCAACTAAAGGAAATAACATAGCCGCGTATTTATCCGACTTAATACCGAGTGTTTCCAGAACCCTCAACTGAGTTTCTAATTTGTCGTATAACAAGGATAGATCTAATTTATTGCCAGACGCAGTATTATTTATTACTAATTTAAGTAATTCCCGTACATAAACTTCGATCTGCAAGTCATCCCGACCGAAACGCGAAATAAGACAGTCAATCATAGCATCATAATTACTTCCAGTGGCGGGAAAACTATCCACTAGTTGCCTAGCTCTACTACCCGGTATAGTAGCTTGAATCAAATATTCGACCTTGTCGTTCGGATCTATGTCAGGATCATGATGAACTTTTTGAAATTGTGACCAAAAAGGCAACCAGTTTTTAATATTCCCGTCGAATTTTTTGAACTCTAATGTAGGTAATTTAAATTTTCGCTTACCGCGTCTGCTGTCTAAACTACTCCTATCATCAGATATCCTAGAAGCTACCTCACCTTCCACTGCACCTGTCACTATTGACTGCATACGGTCTTCGAACTGCATACTGAGATCCAAAAACTTCTTGCTATAGTTGTCACTACACTCAATTTCTGCTAAAAGGTCTTCTTCACTAGCGTCTTCACTTAGTAATAGACCGTAGATTTCTTCATCACTTTTCCTTAGGTCTTCAATTTTTTGGCGTAATAGATCCAAGGAAACTTTAATTGATCGTATCTCACCCTCCGGCGCCGACAAAAGCTTATCCATTTCATTCGCCGTCCTCGTGAAGGTGCTACGGAGCACTTTGCGATGTTTCTTCTTTTGATCCATTTTTCTCTGCAAACTTGGTCAAAACCACACACGTTTACCGAAAGTTACAGGCGAAACGCGATAAAGTTTGTCCGGTGATCGTCAATTCAATTTTGTTACACCTCGTATATAACAACGATTAATTCTATGGAAACAGTCCTGTCACGGTCGCCAAATATGTCAAGTGTGTACCAACGCAATTCTACCCGAATTTGCGTATAAAATACACGGTTCGTATATTGCAAAATTAAACTTCAAAAATTATTGAAAATCTATATTTGCCAGTTCCCAACAAAACATATCGCGTGCTTTTAAAAAATGATGTAACAAAAATTATCACTTATAAGCATCAATCTATACATAGACAAAATTAAAAAATCTTACGCCACGGAAACATCGACCGTTCAGCCCTCAGAGTCTTAGTCAACTGTAAGAAACTCATCAATTTTTATTACACCACTTACGCGTTAAAATAAAGAAAATAAATTGAAGTGATGGCGATAAAATATAAGAATTATTGCCGACAAGTGGAAAGATTGTTATGATTTAAAAAGGTTTTATAGCTAAAGCTTTCTTTGAATTTTAATAAGAGATTTTTAACTTCAGCATTTAAAGCGGTATACAAACAAAATAATTATCAAATGGCTGTGACAGAGCTACTTATATAATTTAAACATAGTCTACCAGAATATTAGGTTATGTATCTCAGCAATATATTTTACTTAAATGCAACAATATTTGATATTTTGATTAGATTTACAAAACACGTATTTTTTTGTTTTTTTTTTATTAAGTAAACCGCGTCAACCATGAAAGGTTATTGGCGGGAAAGAGTTGTACATAAAATTAGATGTTTGCTTATAACTACCATTTACAATTGATAACTTAAGTCTATTTTTTATATTAGATTGTACAATTTAGTTAGTTTTAGAAACTTAGACACTTTATCACAGTTACTATAGTTCAGAGCACATTTCAGATCACTTGGTAAATCACTTTGAAGTCGTTCCAGGTGATAGAGTGAACAACTAACAATAATGTGTTCGATTGTCAGAGGAATATCACAAACATAGCACAGTTTTTGTTGTTCTTTCTTCATTAGGTACTGGTGGGTTAACCTGGTATGTCCTATTCTTAAGCGATGTTGTATGACTTGATCTCGTCGTTTTTGTGGCATTATCATTTTTGGTGACAAATTTGGGTTAATGCGTTTTAGTTTGTTGTCGTCAAGTTTTTTCCATCTCTCTAGCCATATTCTCATTGAAAATTCTTTGATGGTGTTTTTAATGTCGGAAAGAGGAATTTCTGGGAGCTCTTTATCTTGTTTATTCGTATAGCAGGCTTCTTTAGCTTCCCGATCAGCTTTTTCATTACCTATTATGCCTACATGAGATGGAATCCAAACAAATTCTACCCTTTTATTCTTACTGTAAAGTTTTTCGAGATCAATTTTAATTTGGCATAGTATTGGGTGGTTTGGGTAAACCCTTAATATTTCTTGTACTGCACTTAAAGAATCTGTGAAAATGACTGCTTCCAATTTGGGCTGGTTTGATATATGTTGTAGATCTTTAGATATGGCATACAATTCGGCGGAATATATGGAGTACTCCTTAGGTAGCTGGAACTGATGTTTAATTGTTTCGTCAACGAAAACTGCGCCTACCGTTTTCATTTCAGAAGTTTTTGACGCATCTGTATATATTTGGTATTTTTTTGTATTTATATTTAAAACCAAACAATCTTATATGAATTTTTAACAACCACAAAAACATACTCATACACAATAAATCATCTTGCAGTTACAGTTCGATTCAATTAGCATAATAATTTCCATTCTACATCTAGCAAAAAAAATTTATTAAAAAACCTTTTTATATCATTATAATTAATAAACAATGTCTAATCTCCGAAAAAACACCGCAATATTAAAATCTCTCTCGAATTTTCCATTTCAAGACAAAAAAGCCCCCAAAATAGTTAAATTCATACCGCAATTCATGTACCTTTCATAATTTCTATATTAAATGACTCTGTGCCGATGTTCCTGACTTTTTGTCAAAAGTGAAAACCACTTCTGCGGGTCACAGTAATTAAATTTTTATTTACGAGCTTCCAAAACGTCGACTAGTCGGTCCATTTTCCAACCTCGCCGAAACAGAGATGAATTATCCCGTTGTGATTTTTAATAAATGCCACAAAATCAATAGAAAAAATGATAGAAAGTCCTTCTTGAATCAAATATAATTATCATATATAAATATATTAAATATATAATTTTATCTTGTTGATTTATAAGGTCAATTCAGACATATAACTAACAATGCTAAATGCTTAGACGAATTGAAAGCACCTGTCCATAATGATTGCATGTAATTTGTGGTTAAAAAACCACCCAATCATGACAATAAAATTTTCTATCTAGTAATAGGGTAGGGTTGCCTATATTGGATTGGCTCCTAAATTGGACTTTAGAAGATTTGAGCGAACCGACAAGTGGTGCTATTTGTTAATACCAACTAGAACTACATCCCGAAACCTGTTAGAGTTTCAACACGTAAGCAGCTGTGAATAACGGTTAAGAAAATATTAGTATTTTCGTGATTATTTAACTTCCGATACAAGGATACTACTACTTACCGTTCAAGTAAGTTTGTGATAACATTTATAATATCAATCAATATAAGGTTGAATGTTCGAATAAATGAACTTTGATGGTACACAAGGCAAATATCGAACACAGTATTTAATTAAATACTGTGTTCGATATTTGCCTTGTGTACCATCAAAGTTCATTTATAATATCGTTCTTTATCAAAATTTATTCAAGAAGCCATAGTTTAGAGACTATTTTCGAGACCTAACCTCCAAACTGATAAAACCGTTGTGAGTGAAATTTGATATGGTTTAGCTTTAGAACCAGGTGTCCTAAATTATACCACCAATTGACTTAGGGTCTCGAAAATGCTTCGTAAATTGAATCGGTCCAATTTAGGCAACCGTATTGTAAATTAAACTAGCCCAATTTAGTTCTTCATATATTTATTTTTATTTTAATATATTTGCGCTTTTCGTAATAGTTATTATGGTCTGAATGAATGTTCAAGGTTGTTTAAAGTACCTATACCTACACTAAAAAGACATATCCAAAAGAAAAACAAACGGGCATATAATTCAACATAAAAAGTGAGCAGGTTTACTATATTTTCAAAGATCTAGTGGCATTTAAATTGGCAATAAGAAAAAATTTGAAACACAATTTTAACATAGATGAACGTATAACAAGGCAAGAAGTAGTATTGTGGCTTCACATCAAGACATAAAGAAATATCGTTACAGAAACCGGAAAAAATAGAGAGAACTACAGGATTTAGCAAAGCTTGAGTTGATAGATTCTATGAACTTTTACAAAGAATTTGTGAAGAGGAAAAATTGACCGCCAAGCGCATATTCAACGTCGATAAGATAGGCTATTCAACGGCAATGTCAGAAAATATTATCCAAGAGGGGAAAACATCAAAAATTGGGAGCATTTTTAGTAAACATAGGGGGGGAATACTACTGTTGTTCGTTGTACTAGTGCAGCAGGGTAGTTTGTACTAACCACCATAATTTTTAAAAGAAAACGTTTTTAAGGGGAACTTTCATTAGGTGCTCTGACTGGCAGCATTACTGTCGCTTAGCGATACTAGATATATCAGTAACCTTTGTTGTGACGGCTTAATTATTTCATTGAAACTTTTAAGCCAAGCTTTGAGGTTTCCGGGATAATTGGAAAGACTTATGGGCTTGCTGCAACAGTGAGAAAAGCACAGAATAGTATTTGGCCTTAAGATAAAAATGTTTTTAAAGAAACTGATTTTTCAGCTTTAATGATGTTTGATAGTGCATCAAACTCTAACCATGAATCCTATTAGAATGCATCCTCTTTTGAAGAAGATAATATTCCATAGGCAGAATAAACGAAAAGGGCAGCATCAAATTCCCTAAATACTATTTTAGTTCAGGATATTTCGCGGTTACCTATAAAGAAATCACAATCATTAACAATTTGCCGCATCCAGGACGCAGTTAAATACGTTACCCGCACAAAAACTAACTTAAAGCACGAGCTGAGGCATCTAAAGGAAAATCGGATAAAACTACTTTAAAATTGTTATAAAATGGTGAAATTGTGAAAAAAAAAAAAGGTAGCAAAATTAGATATAGTTAAAACTGATAGCTAGTATTGTAAAATAATGCGAGTTTAAATCAGTATAAGAAATGATCCAATGTCTTAAATGTAAAATTTGGTTTTATGCAAAATGTGCCAGTATATATGCGCTAAGAATTAAGATATGTTATTGTTTAAATTGCAAAAATTCAGATAGAGATTCGTAATATTCCATGACAATACATATGTTTTTTCATTTAGGTTTAGTTTATTAGTTAAAAATTGTTGAATCGGAGACAAGGAATCAAAAGGGACAAGGAAGGAGCCTTCACGAGATCAATAGTGCCACATTAACTACAAAATAGACACTATTGACGGCCCATTGGTTTACTGGACGTTTACTAGTAGAAGCCTAATCCTTTCAACATGGACCAAACAAAATCAGATGACAAACATCAAACCACAACGGTTCTTCTTAGAGCCAACACTGACAGTAGCGAGCATAAATATCGAGGCCATCACTATAGCCAAACAAGACATCTTATCAGAATTCTGCAAGAACACGAAATGCGCATCCAGGAAACCCACACATACTTCTATTTTACTAAACATTTTAGCCAATAAACGGTACACTGTGGAGCAGTACTACTCCAAGAGTTAAGTCAACGTAGACAAGAAAAGTGGATTGAGAAACGACACATAGTAGCAAAATAGCATGGAACCTTGTTAAAAAACTTCCAAAATGACATAAACCACCTTGCAAGGTTACACCAAACCAAGTAGCTGATCAACTTATTATGAATGGAATACCTACGAACCGATATAAGGACCCAAATACTAGAAAAATATTCGATTCGTAGACAAACCACCTAGGAACTCTTTTTACACTAAAAGAACTCCACGACGGTATAAACAGATTAAAAAACGGAAAAGCTGCAGGAGTAGATGATATATGCAGTAAACAAATAATGCATTTAGACGAAGAAGCAAAAAACTGAATCTTTATAACACGTGCTGCAAAGCCTTCGAAATTGCCGGTCTATTCATCGCACTAACAGAACACATTGTAGAGGGCTTTGAAGTAAAACATGTACCAGCGGCTGTTTTCGTAGATTTGACAGCAGCCTATGACACAGTAAGGCACAAAATAATGCTCCGCAAATTATACGACACTCTCAATGACCACCATATGGGTAAGGTCGAATATTCTTTACTGCATAACAGACGGTTTTTCGTTGTGCTGGAGAGTAAAGTGAGTAGGTTTAGAGTTCAAATAAATAGCCTCTTATAGGAAAGTGTTTTAGCACCAATGCTTTTTAATACATACACAAACGACCAACTCACGCCGACCAAAACCAAGCACTTCCTCTATGCTGACGATCTTGCAATATGTGCTCAAGGAAATATTTTTGAAGAAGTGGAGGAAAAACTCGAAACTGTCTTAAAAAACAATGACAGCATACTTCCAGCAGAATATCCTGAGAATTAATTGCTCTAAAATTCAAGTCTGCGCTTTTTACCTTCGAGCAATGGAAGCCAAGCGAAAAGTCCAAATTTCGTGTAATGGTAATACATTAGAACACACAAACCAACCTATATATCTTGGAGTAAATCTGGCCCAGTCCCTCACCTACACACAACATTGCATAAAAACTAGAGGGAAAGTAACAACTAGGAATAACATACTCAGAATGCTAACATGAAGTAAATCGGATGCACGTCCTGGCATTTAAAGAAAAACGACAAAGGCATTGTGTTTCTCAACTGCTGAATATGCGTGCCCTGTTTGGGGCAGATCTGCCCACACCAAACAAGTTGATATTGCGCTAATGAAAAATACAGGATAGTAACGGGCTACTTGAAACCAATGCTACTCTTAAATCTATATAAAGCAGTGGAGTTTGCAGAACCCTTAATACGCAGATGCTTTTGCAGAGCACATAGAGAAAATTAAACAGATCGCGAATGAGCGGCATGCCCTATATAAAGCTCGAACACCACGAAAGCGACTAAAATCTAGGAAAAGCTTTCTTCGAACAGTGCAGGAAGAACCGACTGAGTATTTTACTCTCCCTCAAGTTCAGTGGACTGGCCAGTCCCTAGACTTTAGGACGTGGAAAACTATGAATAGAATAAGAACGGGAGTCGCTCCAGTGAAATCAAACATGACAAGATGCGGAAAAATGTGAACTGTGTTTTGCGAAAAAACACAGAATATGGAACATTTTCTTACATGCAGAAACTGTCCTCATCGATGTAACTTCAAAAATTTGTGGCTCACCAACAAAGATGGAACCGACGTATCCCGATATATACGTTTCTAATTTTTAAATATACGTTTGAACATCGGTCCAATTTAGGAAGCTAATGGTCCAATTAAAGATGCCGGTATCCCAAATTGGAAAGAATATTTCCTATATGTACAGATGTTACTTTAAATAATAAATGATGTATCCCTAGTATGATATTGATTTACTAAAAGTCGTATTTTCGTTTTAGTGATTTCTTCGTAAGTTGGTTTTATTTAATCAAATAAGAGCAGATCCTTTATTTGTCTTTTTCTTAAATCTCTTTTCTTAGGAACGAATTATCTATAGTCCTAAAGAAAACAAATATAATGACGTGCTTAAATCCAAAAATTTACTTTACTCAATCTTACTAACTTCACCACTTTAGTCTAATAAGTTCCACTGCTACTGCCCTTTCGTAAAAACATATTTTGGTCTACTTTCCTACAGAAAATTTTTAACTATACAGGATATCTGTAGCATTTCATTTTCTTTAAAAGTATTATGCGATTTAAAAGTCAAGGATCCATCATATAAAATAATTTTATATGATGGATCCTTGACTTTTAAATCGCATAATACTTTTAAAGAAAATGAAATGCTACAGATATCCTGTATAGTTAAAAATTTTCTGTAGGAAAGTAGACCAAAATATGTTTTTTACGAAAGGGCAGTAGCAGTGGAACTTATTAGACTAAAGTGGTGAAGTTAGTAAGATTGAGTAAAGTAAATTTTTGGATTTAAGCATTTAATGCAAATGATATGTAAAATGTAGAGTTTATACATTGAGACATTAATAAAGTCTCCAAAAGAAGTTTGAAAGTAAAACTAATCAGTTTAAAATCAACGGATAAAATATTAACCTTATCAATACCAACTACAGTATGGAGTAAGAGTATTCGATATTCATATATGGTATTCACAAGTCCCGCTCTGAAATCGGTCAAACAATCCGTTTTCCAGTTTGTTCGATCTCACTCCTCGTGCTCATTGAGCCATTAATGAATTCATCGCCGAGGCTATGAAGCTATTAATGGAAATAAATTTCATTAGGCTGCTAGACCAGCTACTAAAACCGTATCTATGGTTGCATACCTTCGAATTAGTATGCGGCTCTCGGGGAATATTTTGGAGAATAACTGCCCCTCTTGAGGCTCGATGCTGGCTTTTCGTCCAGATATGCAACAGAAGTACAGCAATTAATAATCTGTGTATGAATAAGATAAGCAGATGGTTAGAATAGCGGCATTCTGATCTAAGATGCAACGAATTGTTTATTTCTCTTACGAAATTATGAAAGATATTCGTGATGACTTTTTTTTAATTCTTAGCATTTTTTGTTAAACTAAAGTACTTAAGTGCTATAATATTTATGTTGTATTAATTTAACGGCATTATATCGCACCCTCGGTGCTAGACTGCAGTAATTCGAAATTTTATGAAAATGAAGTAATCATGGAATTCGATTGTAAATATGCATATCTATCCCTTGTAAAACTTTAGTAACTTTCAAATGCTTAACCGATTAACTATAACAACAACAACAGTTTAACTATTTTGCGTTTTTGTACAAAAAACCGTGCAAAACTGTTGTAATTCTAATGTAACAGAGTTACAACAGTTTTGCACGGAACATTGCAATAGTTTCGATATCAAGCAATGAAATTCACGAAAAAGTAAGATATTTGTTATTTTAATATCTATACCTGTGGTGTATAATTGTAATATACAGCGTGTCTACGTAATCCATTAACGGCCAAAACAATAAACAAAGATTTACGAGACCTATCTATTCATGTAAGTTTTATTCCCTTTGTGTGTAGTTTCCATAAAATGTATGCGATGTCGTTTGACCCTTTATTTATTAGATTTAATTAAAATCACATAAATTAAGACTAATTCTCTACAGCCAATAAGTATTTTTTCTTAGGAAAGAAAAAACAGTTATCTTAAAATTTGTGTATTAACAATACTGACAGGTTAAAAATATATATTCTCAGAAAACTTGTTCTATAAAAACTTAATCCCAAATTGTATTAAATCTTCATGTAACCTTCCGGGGCGATTGTCTTATCATATTATATCCCCGTAATTACCAACTTTTACTAAGATAGTGAATTTCAATCCTTTTGTAAATCACTGTACTCAGGTAAGCTGATTTGTATATCTTTATTATAGTCCTTGTGTTTTGAATTTAATATATAATAAGAATATATTGTCATTACAAAACTAAGGAATTGTGGCTATCAGAAACATGTGCAAAGGTAGAAAGATTAAATTACCGCTAGCTATAGGCCGTTTTATTAGGTACCTATTTATTCTAGGTAGCTATCATAGGCTATAGGTTCATCCTACATAGTCCGGGAAATGGAACCAAAGGATTTCATTGATTTTAAACATGTTTCCTTTCTGTTGGGAAACAACTATAAAATTGATAAAAATAAAGAAAATGTGAAGTGGACAGATAAAAATTCTGCAATGTAGAAAAGATAGTCCGCACACAAATTTCTTTAAGTACAAATATGATGACGAACTATGGAATTCTTTTAATCCAAAAAAATTATCACAGACTACACATAATATACGAGGAAGTGCTACTTAAACCTGCCTACAAGGAACAGCCAAAAATTCAAATGACCAAAAACAAATATTTGGTATACTTTCGCCATTTGGATATGATACCAGAAGCCCACCATAGTTTTCACAAAAATATTTTAGACCAAGATGATATACGAGAAGAAGACAACAGCTAAAATAAAATGTGTCTACGCTTTTTACAATTTTCTCCGTGCTAAAGTGTTGAAACTTAAAAATTCTAACACTAAATGTGTAGTGATCAACAATTTTCTTCGTGGAAAAATGTTGTAACTTTGAAATTTCAAATTTTTTAGCGTTTAATATTATTTTATTTAAATTTATATTTTTGGTTAGTGTAATATAGGCTGAAAAGCATGCAAAATCATAATTAAATGTTAATTTTTCTTAAAACTTGTGTCTTATTTCACCGATATTAGCACGAAAATAAACAAAATCGTCTTTATAATAAAACTTATTTACTGTAGTCTTGCACTGAGAGTGCGTTATGTAATTTGTGTAAGTACATGCCATATTCAGTAATTATACTTAAAATAATTCGTTTACCTCTATTTTTTATAATAAATTAATTTCTATATCAACAACTGTATGCAATAGTAACATAACTCAAAAATTGACAAAATTGAGTTAACATCACCAGAGAGCCTGAAAAAGCTTCATTTATGACCTACAAAACTGGCACAATAGTAATAGCAAAAATGTTCGTTAGACGTCACTAGTGCCGCTATGACATGTGGTCGGCTGAAATCAATTATATCTTGAACTACTGGCCATTATAAGTTGTGTAGTGAAAGTCGAACCCTGTCGCTATCAAGTTTCTATACAATACCGGCACTTTTGAGTTGTGCCACTATAGCAGGCAATTTTAGATATTTTCAAACTGTATAAGTGAGAATTTTGGAGTTGTGTCACGTTAAATAAAAGGAATAAATTTATTGTTTTAAAAATGTCAGATCCAAAGGGTTACCGAAAAAAAAAAAAAGAAATATCAAAGATTGCCGCTATTTGTGTGCTATTCGTGACCTTCATGTATTTTGTTTTGGATACGTTAACCTGCAGTCCCATTGTCTTCGCGGATTTTTCTAATGTTTTAAAAGCCTGTATCAGTTCTCGTTTTTTTGTGTTACTATGTCAATGTTATCTGCGTAGGCCAATATCTGTACACTTCTATTGATGATCGTCTCTCTGGTTGTTATGCCCGATTTCTCTATGGCTCTTTCTAGCGCGATGTTAAACAATAGACACGATAGACTGTCTCCCTGGTGTAATCCAGTATATATGTTTGAAACGACCTTGACATTTGTCCTTGTTTTGTACCTTGACTTTCCACTCAACTTTCGAAAGAGTTGCCTTTATCAATGTTATTAGATGCGACGGAATATCTAGTTCTGCCATGGCATTATAAAGTGAACTTCTGTCTACACTGTCATAAGTATTTTTAAAATCTATGAAGAGGGGATGGGTATCAATTCCATATTCATATGTGTTTTCTAACGTTTGTCTAAGAAGGAAAATCTGATCAATTGTTGACCTTCCTTTTCGGAATCCACATTGTTATTTGCTTATTTTTTATCAGTATATACTATTAAACGATCATAAAGTAACCCTAAAATTTTAGAATTAATGAAATAAACGTGAAGAAGATCAGAAAAACTCAGAGAGCTATCAAACGACAGATGCTGGGTATCTCACTCAAAGATCATAAAACCAATGAAGACATTCGTAATAGAACAAAAGTAAATGATGCTGTCGAACCGGCAGCTAAATTGAAATGGAAATGGGCTGGACATACCGAACATCTTCATCAAAGGATGACCGATGGAATAAAGAAATCGAGAATTGACGGCCATATGAAGCCAAAGACCAGAAGAAAGACCGCAAATGTGCTAGATCGACGATATTACCAGAACTGCAGGCCAATATGGAAACATCTTACAAACAACAGAGATAAATGGCGAGAAAAAGAGAAGGAGAGAATGGAAAAAAAAAGAAATTAACCAATTTTTAAAACAATAATATGATACGTTATTGATTTATTAACAAAATGTATTGTTTATACTTAAACTTAAATTATTTTCGAAACATTTCTTGGACATCATTGAAATTTTTCCATTAGTTCCATTTTATATCAGCATTTTATTACAATGCAGTAGTTTTAAAATTTAGAGATATTTTCTCTTCAGTTACCATCGTAAACTAAAATCTCGATATAACTGTTTAAAACAGATGAATACAAACAGTTATAAAATACTACACAAACTATACCTTCTTAAAATTTAAAACATATTACGGGTCATATATTTTTCTTTTCTCCATAAGGACTGAAAGCTAAGTAGGGATATCAGAGAGGAATAAATTCAAACGGACAATAAAGTGCAACATTTATCTTAAAATCCACGTGCATCGGTCATAACTCAAAATACACTTAACATGTTCCATTTGTGCCTTGAGTCGTCAGATTTATAGCACATTATTACACTTCTACAGCTTTTTACATCTAAGCCAAATAAATCTCCAAACACGTTGTAGTGAAACAATTCGGAATATTCTGAATTTGAATAAAACATTTAAGCGTGAATTATGTCATTGTTTCGATATCCTTTTCAAGACGCAGTGTGTCTTATAACAAAGAAATATTATCTATAGTATTCCACCAATCATAAAACACATTTTCTTCACTATAATCGATTACCATTTTTATAAGATAGTGTTTGGAAAGTTATCATTTCTTTATAAGAAAATAAGTTTTGCCTGCTAAGGAACCAACGATATGGTCAGTATATAGTTATTTTTGCAAATAATTGTACTCTTTAATGTCCTCAATCACAAATTAAACCCTTTATTTGTAATCTTACATTAATCTTTACTTCCTAAGGCTATAGCCAAATAAGATGGTCAAAAGTGCCATCCCACAGATCAATAGCGCGATCTGTGTTTTCGATCAAGCTATAAAAACATGACTTTATACAAATTTTTATTATCCCAGGGGAAACAGAATTAAAAAAAGTGGATCTTTTTAGCCAAGAATTTCTTCACCTTGTAATGATAATATTTTGCCTACCAATTGGGGTAAAAATACAAAGGTTAGAAAATTTGGGACTGCAACTAAGGGGTGGAGATAGGGCAAGCAGAATAATCGCTACTTGTGCGAACGGCACTTAGGGTTTGGTAGGAGAGCTGGGGTCGGGGATAAGTAAAAGATAAGGGGGTTGGATTGGGGTAACTACAAAAAAATGAAATAAAGTGGTCATTAATCTCTTGGGATAAACAAAATAAAAATAAACAGGAAATATCCCAAGGAATTTAATATAAAGCGTCACTTGAGGTGCCTAATTATGCGTATTACAACTACTAGTTGTAACTAGGGAAATAATTATAAAACATCAGAAACATATATTTTTGAAATAAAACTCAAAAAAGGGTTAGCTCAAAAAATAAACAAAATGTTTATTTTTTGAGCTAACAAAAGCCAACAAAATTTAACATTTATTTTTGTGTCACCGCAAACAGTTACAACATGGAGAAATACTATAATACAAAAAACTTACGTGTGTCATCCGCTTACCAACTCCAGGAGTTGGAGATAATACATAAAACTTACAAATGTTACCGCATTACAATTTTTAAATGTTACAATTACTAAATTTTAACGAAAGCAATTATTGTTCTAAAAAAATATCTGTCTTTACTTTGAAATTAAACAAACAATAAACTGTTACCTGGATTCACATATTTCCACTTAACAAAAAAAAACTTGTTGCATCTCTGGAGTATCTATTCGGACATCATCAGCGAAGAGCTTTATTCATTGGGGGCTGGAACTAGCACACTTGGAAAAACGGGAATTCTCAAAGAAACAGGAACTAAACTTGTTTAACTTTTCAACAGGAACTAGACTTTTCAAACATCTTAAAATATCGAGCAAAAACTCCACTAATTTCGGCAAATTAATGTCGGTCACTTCATAGTAGATAAAAATCCACCACTACTGCTACTTATTTCCCCAAAAGGAGCCAAAAACAGAAAACCACAAATTCGACGACGAATTCGGATCCATAACTGAGCCTACAACGACCAAAGTAAGAATTTAGATCCTTACCTGACACTACGACGACCCAAGTATGAATGACGAATTAAAAAATTCGTTCATATAACTTGAAAATAAACAAAACGTTGAAATAGCAAAACGAAATGACGTAGATATCCTTTGGCGACGTATAAAAATTATAAGATGACTTCTAATAAAACATTAAAAGAAATTGCCGAAGTAAATATCTTTAAAATAATAAACAACTCTGAAATGGTTTTATTAACATCCAGCAATGCAAATACAATTATTGAAAACACTTTTGCGTATTTTAACTTGAAAGATACGAACTAACAAACATGGAAAAATTCTTCGTTTTATTTTTTGAAACATATTGTTATGTATCAGTTTATCGATCAGAAATAGAATAAAAAGTTTTTTATTATTTTAATATATCGCGGGCATATAAGTTAGAATACAACCCTGTACTTATTTGTAATAGTTAGAATAAGAGAAGACATTGTTCCGTGACGGGATCCTAACGTGTTTTTCCGTGAAAGACTGAGTGAATAGTGAAAGGACAATGGAACCCGTATAATTATAGATTTAGGAATAAACTTGTAATTTTATTTTGCGGTGGGCATTTTTCAAAAGTATATAAGAATTAGATTTAGATAAGAGATAACAAGAATTTGGAAACTTATTTCTGTTGAAAAAGGCAAAATTGTTAATGGTTTCTGAAAAGTAATTTGAGTGATAGTAGTTTATTTGTTTTAAACATCATGTTGGAAATTTTCTAAATCGAAAATAAGTGGGAAAGATGAATGTTTATGATTGGTTAAAAGGAATGGTGGAAATGAGAGAGTTAAGAAGGTTTTCTGGGAGAGATTGAAAGATTATTATGTTACCGACAGACCAGAAGAGAAGTCGTGTTTTCGTGTAGTCAGTCCGAGTACCAGTGTTTTCGTTTGATAGTTAAAAAGGTGGAAGCTGAGAGCAGATCAAAATCGAGAAGATTAATACCTCTTTTGAGTCTACATATTCCACGCGATATAAGTGAGAAAGAAAGGAGAATTTGTGAATAAAAAGTACCGGTCAAAAGAGGCTTGTGCTTGTGTTTTCGGAGGAGTAGTTTGCTGGTATGCGGTTTGGATCGATGCTGAGAACGGGAAAGATTTGATGGTAGCCGGACATAATCAATCAAGGAAGGAACTGTGGTTTGATCGAGAGGAGACATCATTGGTGTAAAAATAAAGGTCAGTCAAATAATTTAAATAAAAGAAAATTTTAAGATATTCTAAAGATAAAATCAAATATAAGCATACGAACTAAGATTCCAAGTTTCAAAGAGTTATTTTTTTTTTGTGAATAAATTATATTTTTATATGGTCATTTTTTTTAGTAGATATTATTATAAAACAGATCAATAGATAGTTTGTAATTAAAATTAAATTTAGAGTATAGGAGTTTGTTGGGAAAGATAATTGCCCACAAAAGTTATTTATTAATATTCATCGTATTGCTTATTGAAAAGAAATAATAATTTGTGTGCATATTTATGTTGTTT
This sequence comes from Diabrotica balteata, assembly GCA_918026665.1. Classification (NCBI taxonomy): domain Eukaryota; kingdom Metazoa; phylum Arthropoda; class Insecta; order Coleoptera; family Chrysomelidae; genus Diabrotica; species Diabrotica balteata. Next base: position 183,865,972 of record OU898277.1, on the reverse strand, counting down.
TAATGTTAGTTCCGTTTCCTGTTCTATCCCGATTATGAGCAACTAGGAGATACTGAACCCATTAGAAGAGATATATAAAGTAAACTGATTAAAGTAATAATTAGCAAAATGAAAAAGGCACCCTGAGAATTTTTAATAGTAATTGAATTATATGACTCTGCATAAATTAGTGAATTAATTAATTAAATAATTGGATTAATTAAATTAGTTTTAATTAATAATAAAACATCATAAAGCAGATCACAACAATATATAAGGCGATATCAATATATTATATATATGAGAAGATTTCAATATACTTCAAAGAATCAATGTAATTGAAAATGCTACAACCTTCTTGATTCTCGTTTTTCTTCTACTTATTGTTCTTAAATAATATAGAGCAACCCATATCTTTCGCTGTGATTTGGTAAAGCAATAAACGTTGACTTAATATTACTCCGTTTAAATATATGTCAATTGAATATTTTTGTTACTCGTTGAGTACCGTCGGTGTTAAATAGCTTTATAAGTTCCGCATATGCATTGTCAGGTCCAGGAGCTTTGCGATCTTTTTGAATAGATTGTACTGAAAATGTCATCTTCAAGTGCTGTTTGACGTTTAAATTTCCACTCCAAAAATCGTTTTCAAATACAGATTATTTAAAAAAATAATTATGTGTATTTTTACAACCGAAAGGTGTTGAGAGCAATGTTTTTCAAAATAGACGAGTTACCGTCAGCTGATAAAAGATCACTCGGTACAAACAGCACACCTGCGCAAAACATCCACGAACTATAACAATAAATAATTCAGCTTCACCACCTCTCGCACGCCAATGTGTACAAAGTTGCTTATTCATTAGTTAAGAGGTAATAATAAAATATTAACTTTTTTGCCCCTTCGCAACTGTCTTCGGTAGCTCATTAAAAGTTTTACGAAAAGTTGAGCCCGTAATTTCAACGAATAACTCTCTCGCAGAGCAAATACTTAGGAAAATTGCCGAATTTTCGTGAAAATTCAAGGAACAGCACGCCTTAGCAGTTCCTTGTGAAGATTTATGAATTGGAAAAATGTATTTTCCGCTAATAGTACAGATTTAGCATATATTTTAGTAACTTGTCACAAAATAAATTAATTAGTTTGTGTGTCATTTGTAAGATTAAAGGTAAAGGTAATAAATAATAATTTATTATCAATTTTAAATTTTTCGCTTTTGTATTAATAAATGTAATGGAACTTTTTACTAATTAAAACAACTTCCGTGCTACCGTTTAACTGAACAAATTTTAATATACATATAAGGCAAAAAATGGACATCATATATAAAGGCAAACTACCAAAAAAAAACAATAGCAAGATAATAGTGAGACTGTAAGATAACAACGTTTTATTATTTGATTGTTAAGCTAAGATGTCAAATTATAAAAAATGTCATTATTATCATAAGCGATCTAATATTGGTAAAATAAATTATTCTTACCACAAAATTAGACTTCCCTCCATAGCTTACCCTCTTACCTATCACCGGTTTAACTTTAACACAGTACCCAAAAATGCCACAAATCCTAATCTTATCATTAATGCATTTAAAGAAATAATGGAAGTTTCCAAATCACCACATTATATACACAGATGCATCAAAAACTGAAAATATCCATGCTGCAGCCTTCACAAATAAAAATTACAAATATGCCATTCGAATTCCACAGCACTGCAGCATTTACACCGAAGAAACCACAGCGATATTAGAAGCTATCAAAAACTCCTCTTCAACGACTGAAAATAATATTTTAGTCATCACAGATTCACTCAGCGAAATTCATGGAATTAATCAACTTTTCCCGAGTCATCCTACTGCACAAAATATAAGAGATGAACTTAATGCACTATACCATATAAATAAAAAGGTTACATTTATCTGGATACCTTCTTGACATTAAAGGCAATGAGGAAATTGATCAATTGGCATTAAAATCCATCAAAAATGAAAATGTTCTAGAAATTACTAAATATTCCCACACCGATCATAAACGACAATCTATGAAGTATATAATAAATTGATGGAAAGCAACCTGAGACGCAACAGACTCTAAATTGAAAACAATAAAGCCTAGAGTAAACTCCAGCCTACCACAACAAGGATGAAGAAGAAATCAAGTAATCGTAAATTGTCTTCTAATCAGCCACACAATACCAACACACCAACACCTTTTAAATAAAGAACAAGCACCGATTTGTACCTACTGCTCTACTCAACTCACCGTGAAGCTTCTGATAATCCATTGTTCGCAGTTTCAACCTCAGATAACATGCCGAGGAATTAGTGTAAACCTGAGAAGTGCGCTTACAACAAATATCTCGGATTTATTGCAGTTTCTAAAAGACAAAGATTTGTAATAAACTTTAATTTATCAAACTGTACTACTGTGTATATTCCGTCCCCCCACTAATAACCCTTGGTGGTTGATGTGGGCTCTCTACGTTTGAATGAAAAAAATATTCTTGTTACAGCAGGAACAAAATTAGGCAAAACAAGAACAAGTTTACACAATAAACAGGCTGAAATATAATAAAACTAGGATGTATTCCATTCAGATGGGTTTAAAAGACACTAAAGCAACCCAGTTATTTCTCAAATTTTGTTTTGGCGGACACTTTAGTTAGACATATTTATGTTGTTTCATATTTTAGCTCCAAATAATGTTTAATATTTGCTTTTATATCATTGGATTACGTTATGTTGCTGCACTATTAGGGTTTATGGTAGAAGGTGTTTCTACCATACACACATTTCCCAATAATATTTTTCTTACTTACTTAGTCCTAAGCCTTTCTACCGTTAGGTGCAAGGCTGGTGGAAGTAAGTTTTGCACTGTTGTCTTCATGTTTTCCGGTTTTGTGTGCACTTTCCCATGTTAATTCTTTCTTCTCAACTTCTTTCCTGATTTCGTCTACCCACCCAGCTCTTGGTATTTCTCGTTTGTTTTTACCTTGCACTCTGGTTTTAAACACTCGTTGTGTTAATCTTTCATTCGACATTCTACACACGTGCCCGAACCATCTTAGTTGCCTCTCTACTAGTTTTTCGTTTATTGGTTCTAGTTTTAGGTTTTGTCTGATTGTTTCGTTTTTTATTTTGTCTGTCCTCTTTCTGTTTCGTATTTTTCTCAGGAACCTCATTTCCATAGCATTGACTCGAGATTTTTGTCTCACAGTCAATGTCCATGACTCGCTATTAAATATGATTGTAGGTCTAACTACTGATTTAACGACTGCCGTTTTTACCTTCATCAGTATTTCTTTTTTCCCCAAAAATGTTGTTTTCATAGTGCTAAATAAGATTCCTCTTCATCCCATTCTCTCATTTATTTCCATGTCTTGCTTACCGTTTGATTTAATTATTACTCCTAGGTATTAAAAATGTTCCACTTGTTCTAGTTGTTTTCCATTTAATTGTATTTTGTGTATCTTTCTCTTATTTAAAATTATCATTGTTTTTGTTTTCTCTGTATTTATCTTCATATTTGAGTTTGTCAATTCTTCTTCTAGGATTTTAAGGTTGTTTTGTAGGTCTTCTGTTTTCTGCTATCAAAACCATGTGGTCTGCAAATAGAAGTTCTGATAGTTGAGTCTCCTTCATTTGCCAGTATCCTAATGTTAGTTTTCTCATTCTTCTCTTGGCTTTCTTTATTGCTTCATCCAGTACCACTGAGAACAGCAGTGGGCTTAACACGCATCCCTGTTTGATGTCTTGACTTGTAGTAAATTCTTTGGATTCCTCTTTATCGGTTCTCACCGTATTTGTATTATTATTTTACATATCCTTTATTACATCAATTGTTATCCTGTCAACTCCTCTTTCCTTTAATGTCCTCCATACGTCCTTTCTTTGGATTCTGTCAAACACCTTTTCCAGATCAATCAAGCATATATGTATTTCTCTTTTGTATTGATTATTTTCTCACTTACTTGTCTTATTGTGAATATGTGGCCTTGTGTGCTTCTGTCCTTTCTGAATCCACATTGCGTATCTTCCATAGTTGGTTCTATTTGGGTTTTTATTCTTGTTTCTATTATTCCTGCGAATACCTTTCCAGGAATATTTGATATAGTGATACCTCTATCATTATTACAGTTTCTCTTGTCTCCCTTTTTGTGTATTGGTAGTGTAATGTTTTTCTTCCAGTCCTGTGGTATTTCTGCTCCCTTAATGATATCATTTATTAGTTCTTTCATGCTGTCCACTCCCTCTATTCCCATGAATTTTTTCATTTTTGGGGTGATATAATCCTTGCCTGGTGCATTGCTTAATTTAACTTTTTCAATTGCCTTTTCTAGTTCCTCTGTTGTTATGGGTTCTACTTTTTGTTCTTCATTTATTTCTTGTATCTCCACTATGTTGTCTACGTCTGTATGAGTTAGCTCTTTGAAATGTTCTTTCCATCTTTCCATTATTTGGTGTTTTTCTATTATTTCCTTACCTCTATTATTTATATTATTACCTTTTCATTCTTTTTTTTATATTCGGCATCATGTGTTCTTTGTTTTGGCTGAGCTGTTTTAATGCGCCATGGAAGAATGATTTTCTCTATATATATTTGTCATTTTTAGTCCAAACTTTGCCCATGACCTTTCTTTTTCAGCTTTCACAGCTATTTTAACCTTTTTTTTCTTTATATGCCTCATTGTCTTTAGGGCGCTTTGTACTTAGATATCTTTTCCATTTTTCTTTTTTGTCTTTCTTTTCCTTAGTATTTCGTCCGTCACCATTCAGTTCTCCTGATGCTAGTATTTGCTATTTTTGTCTTCCCGCAAGTTTTCCCAGCAGCTATGATTAAGTTAGTCTTGAGATTTTCCCACTTCTCTTCTATACTTGCAGTTTTTGCCCTACCTTTCAAAATATTGTTTAATTTTTCTTGGAATATCTTCTTATATCTTTCTTCTTTTAATTTGTAGCTTTTTACTTTTTCATTTACTACCTTTCTCCTTTTTTCTTCATTTTCTTTTGCTACTCTCTTTCTCATTATTACTAGATGATGATCACTACCAATCTCTGAGCCTCTTTTCACTTTCGTGTTTTGTACTCTTTTCCATTTGCTACTACTTACCAAAAAGTAATCTATGATTGATTTTAATATTTTTCTTTTTACGATTAAAATTTTTTAACAAGAGCGGTAAAAAGTATACGAACCAAAGTTTTAACTTAAATGTTGAGCAACTTTCATAACATTTGAAATTTACGAGTCCATTTTTCTGATTAACTAAACAAAAAGTATAAAGCACTTGAAAACACAATGCACGGTCCCCATTTCCGTTAATGTCTTAGCCCGGAACGAGATCATAGTCGAAAAATGAACAAAGCACTTATTAAAACCTCAACAATACTAAGCACTCTCTCGATGTTTTCAAACTTCCTAGTTATGCTGGAATTTATCAGTCTTTAATATCTAGCTTCTGGCTTAATTCATTTGCTGTAATTACATTTGAAGTACTGGAAAAGCGGCAATTCCGGTCGAATTAGATTCTGGAACGAATTTGGAGTTTTCAGCAGTATTTGCGAGGGTAATTAAACTGATTTGGTAATCGCTATTATTTAAATTAATATTAGATGTTCTATTTTGCAGTCTCTCCCATTTAGTTCTGAGGATATAACTACATAAAAGTATATATACACTGAAAATATATTTGATATAATTTTTAAAAGCATTTTTCGTTCTATACAATTGATATATAAAAAGTTTGTTTTCATTAAACTTGATAAATACGTCTATAAAAGCTGCAATATTGCGAGTACTACTAACTTGGTCAGTATCGCCAAATTTCGTAACAAGAAAGCGAAAAGTGGGTTATTCCAAAAAAATTTAAAAATTTGAAATTATTATAATACCAGATTTGAAAACGGCTTTAGTTTTTAATATATACAAACGAAGATGAGAGAAGATAAACTGAAAGAACTGGAGAAAAAATTCCATATAAAGGTAAGATTGAAGACTCCGAAAGCAAGATTGGAAATTTTGGATTCGGCACAAGAAACACAAGAGGAGACAAACTCATGGAATTCCTGGAACAAGAAAACATGTATGTTATGAATACCTTCTACAAAAAGAAACCTAACAAAAATTGTACATGGGTCGAACTTAACGGAACTACCAATAATGAAATAGACTATTTTCTCTCAAACAACAAAGCAATATTTGAAGACTTCACAACAATAAACAACGTAACAACGAGTAGTGACCATCGTATAGTTAAAGCAAAAGTAAATATTAACATGAAAGAAGAGAGAAAAAAATTTATAAAAAAAACAACGAGGATAGATGCCTTTAAACTAAAAACAAATTAAGAGCAATTCCGAGAGGTCTTAGCGGATAAGTTCGAACCTGATTCTTCACATAATAATTAAGATCAAATTGACAAGATTAATAAAAAACTAAATAAAAACGAAATTTATTTTTTGATGATAAAATGAACCAGTCCCCAATACCTACGGAAAAATGGCTACCTATAATAGTGGAAGAAATAAAAGCAGCCATAATATCACTTAAAGAAGGAAGAGCGCCAGGACCAGATGGAGTACAGTCTAAATTTCTTAACCTTCTTGATGATGCATCTTTAAGAATACTACGTAAAATCATGAATGTGTTGCTTGTGCGAATCCATTTCAAATTTCTTATTCACTTTTGCTTAAAAAGTGAATAGGATCGATAGGCCATATTTTATTATGCTAACCATCAGGATCAAGAAGTGATCACTTTCTGACTGAATTAGGTAGATAATGTCAAGGTTTAGAAGGTAAAAACAAATAAGGCGGAAGGAAGGAGAGAATTATAAATAGGATTCAAATTTATAGTTTAATTTTAATTGTACAGATACATTTCATTAATCAATTAGATATAAATTTCAATCACCGTATTCACCTGTTGGATTTTGAGTTTAGTTACTTTTGTAGCATTTTAAATCTCTTTTAACTATGAAATATTTATGTATAAAATTTTGTAGTACGTCCCTGAGCTTTATATAAATATTTTTGTCGTTTTTTACGCATTAAAAATCCCCAAGAAAGCATTTATTTATTGGTATATGTTAGATTTTACACTGGAAATGTTTCAAGGTTAAATTTCACAATTCGTAAATCGTAGTACCGGAAGTAATCCATAGTTTTACGAGCTTAAGTTAAAGAATTTGTTGATTCATCGAATGTAAGGTATGCGAGGAGAAAGGGAGCGTCAGGGCTTGAAGAGCTGCTTGAACGAGACGGTGATCCGGCATTAATTCGCCAAAAATAGGGAAATTTTCACTCTATGCATTATGTCATATTTAAAAGAGTGACCACTGCTTCGGTGTTCTGAAGATTTATATCAATGTTTAACAAGTGAACAAGTTTGGTTACCGTTTTTTAAAGAAATTCCATTTTTCCAAGGTTTGTGTAAATGCCTCCTCACCTCATTTAGTATGTTCCTGAAGCAGTTTTGTATTTGAATGTGTCAGTTTTAACCTCCAATGGATGTAGTTTTTCTTTGATTGTGTCCAGATAGTTCAACCCCAAAGATGTTAGCAAAAATTCCAGAAGTTTGAGTGTAAAATTTTATGAGAAAACCCAGGTAATATTTTGTGTTTAATTTTCTAAGTAAGATAGACATTTTTTTAATAATAATAATTGTTTTCATGACGATTTAAGAATCTGTAATAATTAAAATGATATGTATTAGGGCGTGGCTAGAAATGTCATAATTATTCTCTGTTTTAAAATGTTGTGTTGGCATATGACAGCTGGCATCTAGCCTTATTATTTTTTGACAATAGTTTATTTTGATTTTTTAAAGAAGGTTTATTTCTTTATAAATAGTTTTAATAAAAAGAAAATTCGTTATCTGTAATAATTTTTTATTTGACACAGTTATAGCCCAATAACATTTGTAAGTTGTGTAGCAATGTCCTCTTGAAAACAAAAACAGGACACATTCTTTGTTTATTTCTATATCTGCCATTACATCTTCGTAGACTTTAAGGCAGCGTACGATACTATTGACAGGCCCCAATTATATTCGGCGATGATCGAATTAGGAATACCAAAATGTTTGGTAAAAATATTTAAAACTAATGTAAAGTGCGCGTATAAGGGGATGTTTCAAAACCATTTAAAACCAACAGAGAACTGCGCCAGGGAGATGCGCTATCGTGCATGCTGTTCAACCTAGCGTTAGAAAAAGTTATGAGAGATTCGGGAATAAACTTAAAAGGTACGATATATACCCGTAGTATACAAATAATGGCATACGCTGATGATATCGTCATAAATGGACGAACCGAAAATGAAGCAGTGGACGCTTTCACACGTATCAAAAATGCCGTAGAAAACATCGGACTTCTGATTAACATCCAGAAAACTAAATATATGCCGGCCATATCAAGAATTCAACAAAATAACTTAGAGGTGCAACACGAAACGATAGAAATGGTAGAAGAATTCTGCAACTTAGGATCAATGATAGATTACAAAAAGAACACAACTAACGAGATAAAAAAAAGAATATGCGTGGATAACCGCTGTTATTTTGGCCTGGGCCCTTAACTATGAGCAAGAAGTATGTCAATAGCAACAAAGTGCAAACTTTATAAAACATTAATACGCCCAGTGCTCACATACGGATCGAAAACATGGGCAATGACGACCCGAGATGAAGAGTTACTACGAGTCTTTGAAAGAAAAGTATTGAGGACCATATATGGCGGAGTAAACGAACAGGGTCTGTGGAGAAGGCGATATAACTTTGAACTCTATAGACTTTTTGGTGATGCAGATATTGTAAAGACCATCAAAATAAACCGCCTAAGGTAGGTGGGCCACGTTATGCGGATGGACGAGAGTGATCCCACTAAAATATCTATGCTAAACAGGCCGGTCAGAAGAAGAAGAAGGGGGCGATCTAAACTCAGATATCTGGACGATGTACAGGAAGATCTGAGGGAGATTGAAGTGAGGGGCTGGAGAAGACAGACACTTAATAGAGAAGGATGGAAGAATGTTTTGAAGCAGGCTTAGGCTCACGAAGGGCTGTAGCGCCAACTGATGACGATTTTTATATCTACGTTTGTGGCTATTAATATAGTCTTTATATTTTGCATCATCTTATATTTTGTAGCTGTTTGTGCTGACAGTAATAAATGTTTGAGTTATTTCTCCAACTATTTTGTTTATTTTAGAAAAATCTCCTAACCTTTCTTTGTGCTTATTTTTTAGGAAAAAAGAGCCTTTCTAGAAGCCCTTTTTTATTGTCTTATTTGACTAGTTGCCCAAGAAATTTATGTAAGTACCCCTTTGTTTCATTTTTTTGGTAGTTGCCCAAATCCGACCCCTTTTTTTATTTAACTTATTCACGACCCAGCTCTCCAATTAACCCCTGAGTGCCGTACGCATCAGTATCGATTATTTTGCTAGCCCTATTTAAACCCCCTTAGTTTGTATCCCCAATTTTCTACCCCCATAATCTTACCCTTTTCTACCCCCATAAACTTCGAAGCAGTCAATGAGTTCATATATCTAGGGACATCGGTTAACCCCAATAATAATACATCTGAGGAAATAAAAAGGCGAATAATAATTGCAAACAGGTGTTATTATGGTCTATCAAAGTACTTAGCTAACAAACGTCTGTCTCAAAAAACTCGTATAAGGCTGTATAGAACACTGATAGTCCCCGTTCTCACATACGGATCAGAGGCATGGACGCTAACGAAAACAGATGAATCCGCTCTATCCATTTTTGAAAGAAAGGTGCTACGCAAGATATTTGGAGCGGTCTGTGAGAACGGAATATGGAGGCGTAGATATAACTTCGAACTGCAGAATATCTACAAGCATACGTTTGGTGGTAAAGATATTACCACTATAATTAAGCGAAACCGCCTGCAGTGGGCAGGACATGTAGCCCGGGCCCCTGAATCGAACATGATAAAAAAGATTCTAACAGCGCAACCTGTGGGAATGAGACGACGGGGTAGACCAAAGCTGAGGTGGATGGATGGGGTAACACAAGATGCGGAGAAGATCGGAGTCGGCAACTGGAAAATTCAAGCAAGGGACAGAACAGAATGGCGTAGAAAGCTTGAGAAGGTCGAGGCCCTCTAAGGGCTGTAGCACCAAGATGATGATGATGATAATCTTACCCTATTGCAGGAAAATATTTTCGTTACATTGTTACAATTAGACTTAGAAAAAAAAACTGTTTTTACTAGCTTGTAACTGTTTAGTAATTAATTAAAGAACTTTTTCATTTATATCTTTTACATTTTTTATGTTAGAATTTATTTTTTGATTTAAAGGTATACTTTTCGATTAAATATTTTTCTTTCGTCAACATACCCGATACAGTTCGTCAACTTATCAATGCTTGTGGGTAAAATGACGAAGATTGCATATTTAAAAAAATATATAGGACAAAAATGTGATTAGCTATAGCTATGATATTTTGTAGGTTGATTAGTGTGACTGTAGTAGTGTTCAAAATATCAATATATAAATATTTTTAATGTGGAAAAAGAAGAGTAATTTGGATATAAGCCTTAAGTTCGCCAACTTACCCCCCTTTCCCCCACATCTATTATATGACATAATAACGTATTTAATGAAATATATTCAGTTTTTTTATTTTATATAGTAGTAAATATTGCGTAAAATGATTAATAATATTGTTTTTGAGAGGAATGGAAGCTTCTGCATCGTTGCGTCTACATCATATCCGAAAATTAATATTCGTCCTATTTCGGCCGCCCATCCGCATCCATTACAAAAGCTGCAATATAAATTTTGTGTTTATTTTCACTAATCTATCTTCTGGGCATCGCAGTCAATTTTATAAATGAGCACACAATAGAAACAAACCCGGACGATTAATGGAAGCTTTTCGAATCGCCAGCTTTTTCCACACAATGCCCAGATAACATTTACATTGTTACGCACAATTACATCTGACCAGATTTTTATCGGTCGGATAATAATCATTAGCGAAAATGTTTTTGACGCGAAACACATTACTGGCTAAGTGTAGCGATCAGTCTTTTTTAGTAATGGCTTCGCAGTTTTCGATCGCTATTCTGACGTGCAGTTTGTTGGCGATCATCGCCGGGGGACTCGAATTATTCGTAAGTCGATTTGTCAAACTCAATTTTAAATTATCTCAGGCAACATTTTATCTAGATTAGGTAGAATAAATAGGCTAACATACAATATTAGAATAATATTGTTAATGTACGTAATGATACTGAATAATTTATTAATAGCGATGGATTCGACCGTTACTTGATTGAAATTCATTTATTACAAACAAAAAAACAATAATAATTTTAATTTTAAAACTTCCACAAAATTTATTATATACAAGAGCTGTTTCGGCAGAGTACCTTTCTCAAGTGATCTATTTTTGGTCTCTCGTGGTAAAAACAATAACTTCAGGGCTTTCCTATGTAGTTTTTGATTTAAAATTTTACTAATTGTTTGTTCGTTGTACTCATTGTTTTCTGCTATTTGCTTAATGATATTTAAACCTGCCTCAAAGTTGTATTTTAGACATATAAATAAAGTATGATAAAAAAAAAAAAAACTGAAGTTCCACGTTGTTCTCCGAGTGCAGAGGTTCCCTCTCACCGGCTCTGGAACCCAATTGAACCATGTGTTACCTACAGTCAAATTTAATTTAATACTGAACATCACAGTTATTTTATAACACAATGTACAATATTTCATAACTAAATGTAATTTAAAGGGTTTTTACCCTAATATTTTGGTGGCTCAGGCATTGTGACCTAGCATTTTCGATTTTATTAACCTGATGATGGACTGTGTGGTCCGAAAACGTTTGTTTTATTGATGTGGCCCTTTTAAGTGTTTTTTTAATAAAATTTACCCATTTACAAAGATTAACCTCTTTTTGTTATACGTGGTATACAGCCAGCTACAGGAATTTTTCCTTGTGGATTTTATGATAAAAAAGTAAAGAATAACACCAGCTTTTAGAACAAACAACAACTTGGGCAAATATATTAAAAACAACATGAGCTAAAATAAAAAGCACTTAAACAAAGGTGTATACAAACGTAATCTGTATTGACCATATGGATTTATTTTTATAAAAGTTGCTAAGTGTTAAATCAGGATTCATAGTAGCAACACAATTTATAAAATATTTGTTTATTGCAAAAATATGATTTTCACGTCGAGAACTAAAGGCTTTTTATTTAAAGAAATTGGATGGTAAAAATAAACGGGGTATTTGGGATTAAGAATGATAGGTGTTGGTAAGGATACTTAAATTTTCTGATAGTTGCGCTGTATTTAAGAATCCTTACTAACACCTATCATTCTTAATCCCAAATACCCTGTTTTTTCACTCTCCAATTTCTTTAAATAAAAAGCATTTATCTCTTATCAAATCTTTTCATACTCCATCTTGTACATTCCAACAGTATACATTTTTTTGTATACTGTTGGAACTCAGTAGGACAGGAGGTTGGAACCTCCTGTCGCAGGTTCGTGAGAACCTGCGACAGAAAATAATATAAACGCCGGTGTCCACATTGGAGCCACGTCTTTACGTTTGGTACAATTGACTTGGTCCACTGTGCCATATCTACAGTTGTCTTCCATTCGCCTTGCCACATCCGTATAGATTTGATTCTCCCTTCACGTTTTACACTTTCGGTCACGTTTTACAAAATGTGGCTGCACAGACGTATACTAAAAATTCCATGGACGGCTATGCTGACAAATGTGGCAGTCCTTGAGAGAGCAAATGCTGCTCGCAAGCAGCTTGATAACATCAAATGTAGAAAGATGGCTTATTTTGGACACGTAGTAAGGGGAGACCGATATAATATTCTTCAACTTATTATGATGGGTAAAATCAAAGGACGCAGAGGAATTGGTAGAAAGCAGGCTTCTTGGTTGAAGAATATCAGGGAGTGGACAGGAATAAAGAAAGCTGAGCAACTATTTACAATAGCTCGAGACAGTGACATTTTCGCTATGTTAATCGCCAACGTCAAGGGGACTTATTAAGGCACGTTAAGAAGAAAACTGACCTATGACCTAATATACCTCCATTGTTTTAAAAAGTATCAGGACAATCAGTATTTAACAAATTAACATTAAAGTCACCAGTATAATATGTATAATGTTTTTCTTCTCCGTATTATCAGTTTAAGTTTCGTATATGGTAAGCTCAGGAATCTGCTCAAGTCTTTTATTAGAGAGATAATTTACAACTACCTCTATCTTACAAATTTTTCCTTTAACTACGCTCTTGATTATAATATCGCTTCTAGCCTCTGGGAGAAGAACATTTTTTAGTCTTACCTGATATTGAGTTACTACCCTTATTACCTAGTATTTGCCTAATACTTATGTTGTTGTTATTTTTATATTACTCTTATTATACCGATTTATTTGGAAATATTACGTAAAATAAATCAAACTGCACAACAAAAATAAACAAATTTAAACACAGTTATACCAAATAATCCCGCGAAACCGTCAAATTGCCAATTTGTGCCGTTTCAAAAAAGTCATGTTTTGTTTGAAATTTTTTGTGCACCTCTCTCATTTTAGATTTAACGCAAAAACAATAAAAATATCCATCGAACAGCGCACGTCGAAACGAATAAAAACCTTAATCGGCCGTTTTCACTAAAACTGCCACAATAAAAAAAACACGTAATAAAACCCTAATAAAAGCTAGAGACTATTGTTCAAAAATACAACCTTCAAAATAAAAAATAACGCAAGAAAAATCAACCTGAATAATATCTACGAGGTGAGTTTCATATATTTTGAATGATTTTTAAGGCTTGGACCATTGTTCATAGAGCTTCTTATATATTATACAACTAGTGATTTTGACCGTCACCACGCGACGCGACGAAGGATCCAATCAATTACATCTACAATTGATAACCTAAATAAAATCATTAAACGCAGACAAAGATGTAATTTTACCAGCAGACAAGGCAAACATCACCATCGTAATGAAGACAACCGACTATAAAACAAAAATATAAAATCTTCTAGATTTTGCGGTATATAAAAGACATAAAAAGATCTTAGAGCAGTCACCCTACGAAAAATCAATAGACTTATAAAATCTTCGTCCATACCAGATGATACAAAGCTAGGTATATGCAACAGCGAAGCAGTCCCACCACGCTTGTATAGCTTACCGAAAATACACAAAGACGATGTACCTCTACGCCCTATTGTGAGCTCCATAGTGTCTCTATCTTATAGCCTTGCTACGCACACATATACACACGCAATCACACGAGGTGATCAACCCTGCCTCTGGGAACATGTGTATACCATTGTAATTGTGTAATCCACATGTCCGAAGATCAAACCGATTACACTTCAATATTAAAGTGGTACCTATCTGACCCCCAGGCTTTTCCTCCACCCCTCCTCAGCGTGTGACTTACGTGAGGAAGCTTATGATCTGGAAGTTACGTAAGGTGTCTTGGGTAATGAGACACTTTCTGTTTTTAATGACTGTGGTTATGCCACCTATCTGTAGGGATAGCCACATCTAGGCTTTTCTCCCTATTTACTTTACTGACTCGATTAATTTTACTCTACATCACTTCGGGACTTGAGTCCCTAAAAGAAAAAAGAAAAAAGAGCGTATGTACCGTCCATGGGGCCGCCAGCCTAAGCTGGCGATTAAATGTCCGGAAAAGAGTGTGTGCTCGGTAACTCAGCCGCCGATTTGGCAAAATAAATTTTGTTTTCCTCGGCCCGGCCACCAAGCCCATGTTTGGATGTGAAAGCCCGTGAAAAGAGTTTAGATTTTAAAATACTGAATATTAAGAGAAAACAGTAAACAGTTTGGGGTCTTCCTTGTGGCGTTGGGACAATAAAATGCCTGGCACCATTCCTACCCTTTTTTTTCTTACATGCTTCTTTAATAAAGGTAATCACAATTGCCTTATTAGAAAGACAAGGAGCAAGATTATGAGTGTCTGTAGAATTAGTAGATAACTTAAAGGCAGAAATTTTTTTTTTATTTAGTTTAATGCGTCGACAACTAATGGTCATTGGCATGGTACAGTGAATTTTTACAGTCAGGTACCTAGTGTAGTGTGTAGTGTGTGTGTAGAGTAATTGTCTTGATACTTAGCAAAGTCGACGTCATTGCCTTTGCTAAGAGACGCTAATTGTATCCGAACGTCTGCGGTCCCTCCGGTGAGTAAATGCAGAAATTAAATAGACAGTTTTTGTCTA
Source organism: Diabrotica balteata (assembly GCA_918026665.1). Classification (NCBI taxonomy): domain Eukaryota; kingdom Metazoa; phylum Arthropoda; class Insecta; order Coleoptera; family Chrysomelidae; genus Diabrotica; species Diabrotica balteata. Next base: position 183,850,721 of record OU898277.1, on the reverse strand, counting down.
ATGTTGCCAACGTTGTGAATGAGGAATTCTAAATTGATTCAGATTTATTATCCGGGCTGAAATATGCTCTAATTATATCTAGGTATCGATGTAAATGTTCAGTTATATGCGTTTCATCTAAACAACCAGAATCTTCTTCTTCTTTGCGTGCCGTCTTCAATAAAGGTTGGCGATAACCTCAGCAAAATCATTTCTGTCCCTGGCTTTTCTTATTAAATATTGAGAATCCCAACCAGTCCACTCACGAATGTTCTTCAACCTTTCCCTCTATAAGAAGCTGCAGTAGCTGGTCTTTCTCATTTCTGTATATGTGTCCCAAATATGAGGTTTTCCGTGTTTTCATTATTTTTAAGAGTTCTCTGTCGGTACCCATCTTGTGTAGGACCTGCTCGTTGCTCATATGCGCTGTCCAGGGGACTTTCAGCATCCTTCGAAATAACCACATTTCAAAACTTTCCAAACGCCTGAGTGAGTTGATTTTGAAGGTCCAGGCCTCCATTCCATATAGTAAGGTGCTGTAAACGTAACATTTCAGCATTCGGTATCGGATTTTGAGATTAAGTGTTTGGGACGTAAACATTTGTTTCATTTTTAAAAAGACATTTCTTGCTTGTTCAATTCGCGATTTTATTTCTATGTCTGGATCTATATCTTTCGTTATCCAGCACCCTAGATATCGAAATTTTTCGACATTTTCGATAATGTTACCATTCACGTTTAAAGCCATGGGTGGATTGATGGGTGTTTTGGAGACAATCATTATTTTTGTTTTCTTGACGTTAATGCTGAGGCCGTATTGTTCTCCGATCGATCTGACGCGATCTAAGAGTGTCTGGAGATCCTGTGCGCTCTCTGCAATTAGGACCGTGTCGTCGGCGTATCGTACATTATTTAGAACTCTGCCGTTAATTTTAACACCTTCTCTTGATTGCTCTAGTGCTCGTGCAAATATTTCTTCCGAATATATATTGAAAAGTAGTAGTGATAATACATACCCCTGTCGTACACCTCGCTTGATATTGAATATTTCTGTGTCACCGGCTTCTGTTCTAACTGCTGCAGTTTGGTTAAAATACAGCGTTTGGATAATTTAAAAATCGTTCTCGTCTAGTCCCTTTTTGTGAAGGCAATCCATCAGCTTATCATGTTTTACTTTGTCGAAGGCCTTTTGATAGTCAATAAAACATAAAAAGAGATCCTTTTTTTGGTCTCGACATTTTTGCAGCAAAATAATAAAACTGGTTAATGCTTTCCGTGTCCCAAATTCATTGCGGAAGCCAATACAACCAGAATGCTGCAAGAAAATTAAATAACATTGAATCATACTCTTAATTTAAAAGGTCACATACTATAATGAATATTTTAAATATAAAGTAAAGTAGAAAATTTGGAATAAGTAATAGACAGTCCCCGTATAAAGAGAGAAAGAGATTCCCAAAAAGAAAAAGGTGTTTATTTTATGAGTCTCATTATGAATTTATCTTGGAAGCTACGAAACTCCTGAACTCTAACGACGTAAGCTTCGATATTTTACTGGGGCGTTAAAGCAGATTGTAACTCGGCTCGTTTATCCTCAGATTCCCCAAGTCTACGGCGTTGTTTGGGAGCAGCCGGGAGGAAGGTGGTGGAATCGTTGCAGAGACTCTAGCACCGATGCTTTTTTTGTTCTCATTTTTATGTAAAAACAGCGCTGTAGTCTGTACTGGTTTAGCGTTTAAACTTTTAAAATTACCTGTGTTAGTAGAAAATTAAAAAATTACAAGGCCCACTTAAGTTTAGACTGGCAAAAAAATACAGTGCGGCGCAGGAGTTTAAAATAGCAAAGAATTTCATAAAAATGTTGGTATATTATCTATTGAACATAATATTTTAAAGTTTGCACAATGTGAGGAAAATTTAGTTGAGTAGCAAATAGTAACAGCTAATGTTATTGCTTGTAAATCATGAATGTGTTGCTTGTGTGAGTCCATTTCAAATAGGTAAAGAAATAATAAATAAAACTTACTCACAATCAATTTAATTTAACTATCAGACGACCGGTTTCGCTTTCTACAATATGCAAAGCATCCTCAGGTCTCGATACAAAGTTAAACAAATGCTGAAATAATAAAAACCCATATTAGGGTGTTGTCTAATAACGATAAACAAAGTAGGTGTTGTAAATTACAATAATTATGCCAATATTACATGTCTGTGGTTTTATTTAAATGAGTAAGTTGAATAAAAAGGTACAAATTTTTTTAAAAGGTTAAACAGACAAGGTAAGGTCCACAAATTGTTATAAAATAGTCTCTTCGATTGTAATAAATTAATAAATGAGCAAATAAATAAATAAAATAAACATTACTTACATGCCGGTACTCTATTAATAGATGGATGGTAGAACATGGTTGAAACTACTTTATATTGTTGAATGGAGAACTCAATTCTATCACTGCAGTTGTTTGACAGTAAACGGGAAGTTCTTGAGGAGATAGATTTGATCCAATGAATTAGAGATATGTGTGAGATTGTTTGTTAAATGTAAGTGATGTAATATACTATTGTGTTATTAAAGGCTATTTATACTTATTCCAGAGATATATTTTTGAAATGTGTTTTATTTATTGAGTAATTGTTTATTGAAGGTGACAGTTTTATGACAATGAATAGGTGTAGATGTAAAGATTGTGTGGGTGTGCAATTATTTTCACAACTTGTAGTTATCAAATTACTTTGATAAAGTTCTATTGGCAATGAGTTAATTATTGGAATAATTCCAATGTCCACACTGGCTTTTGAATTCGCCAGACGCAAATCCGATGGACTATGGACTATGGGCAAGGTAAAAACTAAAAAATATGCCAGTATGGATGCGCTGAAGAAAGCGATTATACGTGAATGGGCCAAAATACCGGAAGATCACATTCGTGTAGCATACAACTCGTTTTTTAATCGTTTGAAGGTCATAGTCAAGGCAAAAGGTGGCCACATTGAGCAAGAGTGAGTGGATTCTGAAATTTTGATTGTTTTCACATATTTTTATCATGTGAATCAATAAAAAATAATTTTACACAAAAAATCTGTATTTTTAAAAACACTGTAAAAAACAAATATTTTCTTTGCTAAAATTTCTGCAAATATGAGAAAAACTATTAAATATGTTCAATATTATAATAAGAAATTTTATGATCCATAGATTTTAAGATTAATCCGTAATTTTTTTTATTACTAAAATGCTTGTTGCTTTTGTGTTACCTACTAACTTAAACTAACTTTTTCTTGTCTTTATTTATATATTTTCCAGGAAATTCAAATCATACTGCCAAAAAATAATAACTTTTTGTATACCTTGAAACCGTTCGAAAGAAATTATCTCCCTAACTTCATCTTTTCTTTATAAAGACAATTTTCAACTTGCACAGAAATTGCCAAATTGCAAAAACTTCCATCCAAGATACGTCTTTTCCTATCATTAACTTCCAAATGAAAGTAATAAGTTGCTAGTTTCATTTCATTTATTTTAAAACGTCGTGTCGTCTAAAAAAGCGTTTCGGAAGACGAGCCAAACGTTCATCGACAGTATCAAAAATAAAGGACTTTATGGAAGTTTTCAATTTTAATTGACAAAAGAAGAAGGGTTGAAGCGGAGGACTCTATCCTTAACAATCTAGTCACCTCATTCCGGACAACTCATTTAACTTTGCCTTATCAAATTAATGTCCCTCACTTATTACGGCTCGTAGTCCAGGAGCGCATACAGATTTTAGAGTTCTTTTTTCGTTTTATATGGAAAAGATTTTAAATACAATTTTTTAGGTAAGTTATGTTGGCTAAAAAAATGGGAAGTCAGCTACTTCATTGGTTTTTTGCATAGGTTTTGCTTTTTTTAATTTTTCAAAAGCCTCGTAAGTTTATAAGTAAACGCCCCTACAATGTTGGATTTTTTTTGAACCTATTCTCAATCCTTCCATTGTTGTATATAAGTCTCCCTCAGTTTTCTCCATCTTTCCCTATCTTGGGTTGTTCTCTGCCATATGGGACCTCCTTGTTTCCTGATGTGCGTCTTTCCACCTCATTTGTGGTCTGCCTCTTGATCTCTTTGCATTGTATGGACGCCACTTTCCGATGGCATTGTTCTATCGTCCGTCTTAGAGACGTTCATTTCCATTTCAGTTTTGCTGCTTGTTCTATCGCGTCTACTGTCTTTGTTCTGGTTCAGATCTACTGGTTACGTTTTCTATCTTTAAGTGATATACCCAACATTTGTCTCTCCATCGCTCTTTGTGCCTTTCTTATCCTATCCAAATTGGCCTGTGTAAATGTCCATGTCTGTGCTCCGTAGGTGAGCACCGGTATTATACAGGAGTTATATACCTTGCTTCGTGAGTATAGAGGGATTAATTGATTTTTTAGAACGTAAGAAAGTTTGCCGAACGCTGCCCATCCCATTCTTACTCGTCTCGATATTTCAGCTATTTGATTTTCCTGTTAGCTCTGATTGCTTGTCCTAGATAGATATACTCATTTACCTGTTCTATTTTTTCTGTTTGTATTTTTATTGCCTCTTAGTCTTCCATGTTTGTCATTACTTTTGTTTTGTTGAAGTTAATTTTTAGGCCTTTTTGCAGTGATTTTTCATGAAGTTCATTCAGCATTAATTCCAGTTCTTGTCGTTCCGAGGAGATCAGGAGTATATCATCCGCATATCTAAGGTGATTTAGGTATTTTCCGTTAATACATATTCCTTTGTTTTCCCAATCTGTTGATTTTATTATGTCTTCAAGGGTCAAGGTAAACAGTTTAGGTGAAATTATATCGCCTTGTCGGACTCCTCGTTTAACTTTTATATTATCCCTTATTAATTTGTCGTCCAGAATTACGGTTATGGTTGCGTTTTGGTAAATATCATGAATCAATTGTCGGTATCTTGAATCTATTCTACTGTAGGATTACTATACTTAAAAAATAATTTAAGTTACTCAACATATTATAGAGCAAATACAAAAGGCAAGTAAGTACAAAGCATTATTAAAGTTCATTTTTTTATTTTTCCAATGAGTTTTAATTTTTTTACCAACGGTGTCATTTAGAAAAATAGAAGCATCAGCACATGTTCTATTTCTTAGTGGTTTGTAGTATCTTCAATGTGCGAATTGTTGAAAAGGAATTGGTAAAAAAATATAAGCCGTTCGTGGAATAACTTGTTCGAAGAGAGGTTGTTGAGTATTGATTATTTGTTGAGCTCGGATATGGAGTTTGATATGATTCTCATTATTGTGTAAGGTAAGAGAGCAATAAATCTGTTTAAAATTATCGATCTTAGTTCGTTTATTAAAAGCTGATTGATGTTTAAAAATATGGAACATTTCTACAAAAAGTCGTATCTTAATTCACAAGATAGTTTGGAAATTCCAATGTCGCTTTTATTCCAAAGTTCGAGGATCTTGAAGAGAACGGCTGGTCTTTCAAATGTAGCAGGAGTTACACTTTGAACAGAGTATGTTATGGACAATATTAGTATGTTCTAAAAAGGTTAGTGGAGTTTTGGTTTTCAAAAACAACTTTCTTGTAGTTCTGGTGTTTTTTTGGGGCTATTGTAACTGATAAGCTTCTAGAGATTTTCGTAAGCTGATAATTGATTTGCTGAAAGTTTGGAAGAGACGCAAATTTTGTGGATCGTTCTGGGGTGGACAAAGAACTAATCATCTTTATGTTATCACAAATAGACGCTAATTTTTCTCGATTCGGGTTCTCTGACATATAATCCCCGTAACTTTTAGAAAATAGATATTAATTATTGGTAGTGATGATATTGGAGTTATCAATAAAAATGGACTTTTATGGAAGATTTGCAGATTCATCTTTGTAAATCGAATGTGTCTAAAAATAAGAGCTTGTACTAGGTTATGTTAATAACACTTCAGAGTGGTTATATAAGAAATGGTTACTACCTATTTCTTTTCTGTACCATGTGGTGCCCAGTATCTTATCCTCTGTGCGACTAATTCGCATATCTAAGACTGAAATGCTATTCTCCTTCTCCAATATACATGTAAATTTAAGGTGAGGATCAAAGCTATTGAAAGGAACACCTGATAAGGTGTTCAAAATCTTATCAGGTGTGTTGTTAGGATCAGGCCTTCGATGAAGCTTTACAAAGTTAACCTGGTAATCTAACCCAGACCAGATATCGTAACGCCCATTAAAACACAGCGACTTTGATGGGTCGGTCACATAATACGAATGACTTCATTTATTTGGATGCATGGAGTAAAGATTAAATATCAGTGGTAAAATTATGCATTCCTGTCTCACTCCCCTTAAGATTGATTCACACCTTGTCAGCACAGTTGATTGATTTCAATACAGATTAGCTATTGTTTTTTCTTTTCCATCAATCCCTGTCCTCTTCAGCACTTCCATCATTTGTTCGTGCGTGACTCTATCGAAAGCCTTCTTGTAACCAATCAGGCATACAAAAACATTACACTTGACATCTCTACATTTTTGAAATAATACCTGCACGCTAAATAAATTTTCTATTGTACCAACGGCGTTCACAAATTCAAACTGATTGGGCGCAATTTGATCCTCACATTTCCGGTAAATTTTTTCGTGGATGACTTTTAAAAACAGCTTCAGCAGATAGCTCGTTAGGCTTATGGTCCTATTGTCTTCACAATCGTTCGCTCCTGTTTTTTTGGGCAATGGTACAAACTCCAATTTGAGCCACTCTACTATTATTTTTTTTGCCTTGTATATTTCATTCAATATTTCAGTTATTATTTTTAGTTGTTCTGTATCTAATAACTTCAGCAATTGTACAGGAATTTCATCAAGTCCCAGTGCCTTTTTATCCTTTATTTGTCTGACGGCTGCCATTATTTTTTCTTCTCTGACCCGAATTTTCTTCAATGGTGGGCTCTTGTATTGTTCTAAGGTCGTCGAAATGTTTCTTTTTATCTTCTTTGGTTATGGCAAAATTACCTTTATCATTTGTTATTTTTGCGCTGTGTTTTTTTGTATCTTTCCTCAGGTGTTGTTCTTTTATTTATTTCACTGTTTCTTATATGATGATCAGACTTTCCTCTATAATTCCTGCATTTCTGCATTTTAGCACCTTTGTATTTAGGTTTTGACTTAATTTACTTTAATTTAATTTTAATTACCCACTAATCCGTAACTAAAACAATGTCCACAATACTCACTTGACCACATATATAAAAATGCCTTTAGAATTGCCCATGGTGAAATCAACATCAACATCTCTATGATAATAAACCCCTCATAGCAAAACCCTATTAACAGCGAATGACGATAGCACTCAATTTCCCAAACCTTAATTTCCTAATAGTTGTGCAATGAACCTTGACAATGACCGTCCTCTTACTTGGATGATAATTAAAGCATCCAAATGTGTATCTTCACTTGCTTAATTCAATAAAGTGTACTCGAATTACTTTAACTAAAAGCTTAAAAAATAACCTCTAAGAAGTAAAGAAAAATGTTAATACTATCTAGAAAGAAGCATATTAATGTAATAACAGTGTAGACTCAGCTCTAGTTTCACCTAGATCCTCAATACTGTTAAGATTTCGCGATCTCTAATTCTTACCAACTCTTATAGCTCTATTGCAGCCATACAACATCTAGATCCCAAACACAACATAGAAAAAAAATATGTCCGAACTTCCATGTTCCAGAGGAAACAAATAAGCTAATAAAATTTATTTGGATCCCATCACATTGACATCGACGGTAATGAAGTAGCAGATAAAATGGCGCGAAATATAGCAACAAGTAAGGATAGTGAAATAGTTAGTAAATACTTACCATGTACACTTGTGCTTATGGAAACACAAGTATTGCCAATCTAATTACAAATTTTGATCTATCAAAAATGACATAATACTTTGATCTTTAAGAACTATAAGAGCGGCTTACAAACAGTGTTAACTAGACCCTACGCCTAAGATACTCAAAACTAACACATTCATCTTCTTCTTCTTCAGATGCAAATCCACTAATGGATGTTAGCAATCACATTTTCCATTAATTCTCTACTTCTTGCAATATGTATCAGAGATTGTATGTCGTTAATCCCTATCCATTGCGTCTGTCCAACAAACCTGTCATCAATACGCCATACCATTCCTATTCCGTTAGATGAAATCTATCCATTATACATTGGCGCTAAAATGACCAGCTGCTCGATATCTATAAACATATAGAGGATTAAATCTATTATTATCTGGTCTATACACCCCAATTTTGCACTTTTTAGAAGATTGCAAAAATTTTCTCATCGGTAAATATTACCCTCTTCCAAAAATCTTGATTTTGTAGCTGATAGTTTAAAGCAAATATACGTCTTTATTGCTTCTATTGTGATGTAGGAGCTTGGTTTTTGCTGCAGTTCTCTACCTAAGACGTGATGCTTTAATTCTGCGCCAAATTGTTAACTTTCTTCTGGGAAACTATAAAATAATTCTTGCAGTTTTCACATCTTCAAAAGGATTCTTTTTTAATCTCTCCAAAAGCGTACGATCTTCATGAGCAGTAGATATTTTTGGTCTTCCAAAACCTTGCTTTCTTTCGAGAGTTTTTGTTCTCTCTTTTTTTATTAATATTAAAAACTGTTGTTCTATAAATCGTGTTTGTCATCCCACTAATAACCCTGCGTGGTTGATGTGTAATAAAAAAAAATATTTTCCAAATAAAAAAAAAATAATAATGTGTATGTCCAATTATCGATACACTACGGATAAAATAATAAAATATAGAAAAATCCATTTTATAAAATCTGACCTGAAAAACAGAAATATGTAGCCTTCGCAGAGTATTCAGAGTTTAATACCCAAAATCGTTATTGCCGCTCGACTATAGAGCCCTTCTTGCAGTCTCTTCATGGAAAGTCTAATGAATCGCATTTAATAACCAAAATAGTCAAAAAACAAAAAGGCGGAAAGAACAGAACGACGGCATTCTTGTTGTCAACGCCTCTCTTGACACGTATCAACCTTTATCATTTTGTTTTTCACCGAGAACATGACTTTATCTTGGTTGTGGCATCGCGGCGGACGTTGCGGAGTAAAGAAAAAAATACGAATTGCAATTTTCAGAAGCGTCGTTCGAGGAACTCATCGTTTTTTAACGTACAATAATATTTATAACATTTAACAAATAAGAGAATTATTGGCATCTATAATAAAATGGTAGTTATTAATGGTTTTTTCAAATGTGCAAGTGCCCTCCCTTAACGAGTCGCTTGTGAATGTCATTAAAAAACTTATTTGCGCTGTAGATTAAATAAAATCTATTAAAATAACAAGATAACTTTACATTTACCGGAATGCAGAATCACATAAAAATTAATTTTACCCCGAAATAACTCCATTGTGAGTTTTATTTTATAAATTTTAATATATTTTTAGGTTTTCTAATATATATTTTTGTTACGTTAAGTTACTTGCTAAGTTATTTTATTGTGGCATTTTAAAATAATTACCATTTTTATAAAAGTAAGTTAAAATTGCAGTTTAAAATAACATTATTGGCGTTTCAAATTCCACTTCCGAAATTGTTAAAACATAGATATAAAAATGGTACACCAAGGTAGAAAATGACAATACAGGACATGAATTAGTTTTGGGAAAGGAAAAATTATCAATGATTCATATTCATGAAAAATCAAAGAACGAAGGTTATAAAAAGCAACTAAAGAGGTAAAACCGTTTGCAAGAAACTATAAAGAAACAATATAAAAGTTAAAAAGCAAGCTCAAAAAAATAAAAAGAATTACGTGACCTAAGAACACAATATGCCATCATACATAATTTAACAGGTAAAACACTAAAAAGTAATAAACAAATCAAAGACAAACAAGGATATATAATTAAAACAGAACATAAAATATTACAAAGATGGAAAAAGCACTTGCAATAAATAAACTCTAGATCCGATGTAGAAAAAAGAATAGTAAAGGCATAAAATGAATATAACTTTTCAAAGAAAATCTGAAATACACGCGACATATCAGAAATAATCAACCAAAGTATTTAACAGCTGTCTTAAGAGCAAGGAAAGCTCTTGAAAGCAGGAACTGTTACAAAGATAACGAACAATAAAAAAGATAGACTATGTGATGGAACAAACATTTATCTAACTATTTAATAAACAAACATCTACAATGAAAACAAGGTAGAAAAAATAATAAACAAGAACCGAGGCCTAAAATGCTTAAGATCAAACTAAGGAAAGCCTATAATAACCTCATTAAAGGATAAAAATGAAAAAAAAAATAAGAGAAAAAATCGAAATTCTAAAAGTTACCCAAAAATTTTGATTTTTAAAAATCCTTCGAAATAAAACAAGCTATGACACAATTAAAGAACAAAAAGGCTAAAAGCTCAGGTGGAATACTTGTAGAAATATTAAAGGAGGGGAGTAATATTATTCTCGAAGAATTGACATTTTTTTTCAACGAATATCTTCACAGAGGAAAAATCCCAGATGATTGGAATAAAAGTTTGACAATACTTCTCTTTAGAAAGGGAGACAGGGGAGATCTGAAGAACTATAGGCCATTTTCCCTGCTGTCCCAAATGTACAAACCATTTATAAGAGCAATATCAACGGGTAGAGCAATCAGGAATTTGAAAGGGCTACATTACAGCGGATTATCTGCTTACAGTCAGAACGCTAATATAACAAGCCAATCAATATCACTTGAACCTAAACATTGGCTTCGTTGATTATAAAAAGACATTTGACTCCAAAGAACTTTGGAAATAGAGAGAGCTATGAACAACTGCAGGATAGACTCCCGATACAGAATGCTTATACATCATATTTACAAAAAAGCTACAATAAAAATACAAATAGATGCGAAAACCAATGCTATACCAGTTAACAGAGGAGTGTGCCAAGGAGATGTTATTTCACGAAAGCTATTTAGGCTTGGACTGAAAGACGTGTTCAAAGACAATAACTGGTCAGATAAAGGGATAAATGTTAATGGAAGAAAACTGAGTCATTTGAGATACACTGATGATATTGTTATATTCGTTACAAGTTTTGTAGGTCTTAAGATGAACTTGGAAAAAACAAAAATAATGACAAATATACTGAACATTAAAGAAATAACGTTGAACGACACAAATTTAGAAATAGTAAGCGAATGCAGCTATCTAATTATTACCTAAAATTTTACCTAAAATTAACAAAGAAAATCAAACTGCCGAAAGTACCAGAAGAATAAGATTAGCATGGGCAGGATTTGGAAAACTGAGTTGGATCTTGAAAAGCACTAAAATAGAACAATATTGGAAAACCAGAATTTACAATCAGTGTATCCCCCCTATACTCACGTATAGGGGCTAATAATTTAAAGTTAATTGCTACAAAAATACGAAACCTTACACTTGTTTCAATCTTTGTGACACAGAATACAAAGGAAAAATCCAAATTCTGCGTACTTAAACATAATAAATGAGATAGCCAGTAACAATTTTACGAAATAATAGAAAATAATATATTTTTCCTCAAATCGCCAGGAAATTTTGACATTCCTGTCAAAATTTCTTGAAGAAAAAGTCAGGACTTCCTTACTGTAAGGAAATGTCATTTCCTTACTGTAAGGAAATGATATTTCCGTACAGTTGTTAGCAATTAAATTTATAAGCGTCAAGTTTGACAACTCAACCTCAATACTTTTCCATAGTAACCCAAGTAATTTTATTGGGAATTTCAAAGCACCATTTATTTGGGAATAAAATTATCGCGTTTTTTTTAAATCAATCAATATCTGTCGAATTTTAAACGATTTGCGGAAAAATAGTAGGAAAAGCCACATTCCTGGACTCTGTGTTGCTAAGTCTCGGCTTGCGCCTCGACTTAGCAATCTTTACAGTCGTCCAGGAATGTTAAGCTTTTCCTACCCGGTAAACAATGTACTATTAAAAAGGTCTTTAGAATACAGTATTGAATGAGATCACATCACAGTACCGTAACAGAAAAATATTAAATGTAAAACTATCAAAAGAATTCGTACATACTTTCCCAAACAAAAGTGTTACAAAATTAAATTTTTGTAACTTTTTTGTTTTTAGATTTAATATCTTTTATTTTTCGTACTGTGTAAGCGTTGTAATTGATATATTTTATTGTGTATATTGTTATCCTTACATGGCGAGTATTGAAACTATTACAATAATTAGCTTATCAGAAGGGGCGGCTGATAGATACTCTCCACCTCATCTGACTATTAAGTCAGACAACTGATAAATGCACCAATACCTACATATGCACACAGACGGAGAAATAAAAGAGTTTTACGAACAGCTAAATATTTTTGATCAATTGGGAATATCTAAAATATCATATCCCTAATTTTTAAAATAGTTGATAAATTTGGTCAAGGATGAATTATTTAATGCAAGAAAAACTCATTTAACGCATTTAGTTCATTTTTAGAATATTTTAGGGAACTTTATAATTGTATCATATTTTTTAATACTTATTTCAACATTTTCTTTTCCTTATAAACATAACCTACGTACGTCCTAGATCTTGTCAGTATTGTTGACTTGTAACAGCTCAAGTGGAATCGCTGTAGCCCCCAGCAACTAAGTTTATTTCGTTTGTTTTCTACTTGCGATCAAAGTTTCCCTCGTCTTTTTACTATTCAGTATAAACAACGGGAAACACGACTTTTATTTGACGAAATAGATATTTTTCGAGAGCTAAAGATCAGTCTCGTTGAATGTTGTTATGTAAGATATGTTTGAAAGGACTTTTTTATGAAAAATAGTACAAACACAATTACCAGGTCATACAAAACTTTTACAAAAATATTTTTTTAATATACTGCTAATTAATCGTGAGAATATAATAACTAGATTTAAAAATACATAATATTTATTGTTATTATATAATACATTATAAAACTTCTATGAACTGAACAAAGCATTTTATTTTTGTTCAGCTCGTAGCTTGGGGGAAGAAGAGTTCATACGCCGTAACAATAATAGCCATAGAACATTACGATGAACAAAATTAATGGTGGCATTAGATCCCCTGCTTATAAATAACTATGACTTATATCAGTAGAAGCAGTGACGATAAGAAAATCGAAAAAGTCTGAAAGTCTCGCTGTATGAAAGAAAAACGACATAGCGTGAAAAATTACAAATGTTATGTGATATACGAAGATTATTATATATGTGGTTATGGTTTATACTGTTATAAAATTTTGTGATATTACGTTTAATAATAAACTCTTGAACAAAATGAACGCACCACTTTAATTAATCTAAATATTTACAATATGAACACAAAATATAACTAAGTTACATTGAAATAATAATAAACACCTACAAATAAGTCCAACATGACGTTATCATAGCCTTAATTTGCCTTATTGTTTCTTTAAAATTTTTCTGCCATAAATGCGTAAATAAGCTAGCATAACTCCAAATTGCAAAAAGAACAAAATCAGTAAAGTAACACAATAAAATGCCTCTGGGTCAACACTAATACCGTGTAGGCCCTCCTCTACTTCTTATGACTGCATTTATGCGTCGAGGCATGCTTGACATCAAATATTCAACAAAAGCTTGCGGAATATTCTCCCATTCTTCAATAACGGACTCAATGAGTTGGTTGTGATTGGCAATAGCGGGTCTACGACTTCGAATCTTTATTTTGAGATAGTCGCATAGATGCTCTATAGGATTCATGTCTGGACTGTTAGGTGGCGACTCTAATAATGGAATATCAACATCATTTAGGTAGCCAATAACCTGTCGAGCTACATGAGGACGAGCGTTTTCTTGCATGAATAAAAAATTTTAAACATTTACACCTAGTACACATTTTCTGTTGTAATATTTTGTAACGCAATAATGTAGCAATGTCAAAGACATCACAATAGAAATATTATAGAAACTATATTGTTAATAAAACAATAAACACAACAGCATTGTGTTATAGTACTGGCCTTTATATTCCATGCAAAAACAAAATAAATGTTGAATAATTAAAGTACTATTTAACTGAATCAACGAAAACCAAAGTAAATTTTATTATTTTCAATATAATTACTATATTTTTTTATTGCAGAGTAAAACTGAAAGATCACTTAACCTTCAAAAGCTTGAAAACTGTAGGGGGACACACTATCCTATGCAATGGAATGATGCTAAGGTCACTTGGGACAAAGCTTCAAAACAAAAAGTGCTCGGTCTCACCCTGGTGGTCAAGGAAGAAATTTCGACGGGTTTTTGGGTGAGTGTTGACGACCATATGATTTAATTTAATTTTATATCAAAGTGAGTTTGTTTTAAAAGGTTAATTAAATTTTTTAATTTAGGTTAAAACACAATACGAACTAATTCAGATTCAAGAGATTTTAAAAAGGATCCTGTATCTATAAACAAATGTTACTATTGTACGGGCCTGGCGCTCCTGGGTATCAGTATAAGCCGTTTGTTAATATGAGATCTTCTGATCCGTTTTTCCTGGGGGATCACTACTTCTCTTCATTGATTTCTTCTCCTCCCCTGTATTTCTTTAGAGGTTATTGTGTGATTTCAGCCGACTGGTAACTAAGCGACATTCCTTTCTATTTTTGCTTTCCAGTAAAATTTCTTTATTCTGTTGATATTTTCCTTGACCTGATTTTCTTATCTGCACTTTGGCTCCCTTTAGCTTTTATATTTGTAGGTTTCCCCTTTAATATTTTCTTTCGTTCATCAGGTTATTTATCTTGTTCATAATTATCTTAACTCACAAATTAGTTACGAAGATGTTAAAGAAGAAGTATGACAACAAAACTTAGAAGCAAGTAAAGTGCAGTCCTCGCAGACACACCGTCTCAGGACTAGCAACTTCAACGTGGAGTCATATGTCGCCATGTTACCTAATCCAACGGAAACTTTAACATCTTAAGATTAAATCTTGATTGAACATCTTCAGGATCTAACATTCCTTAGATTCTGCAGAAAGCAGTGAAGCTGAAATGAAATTTGATTAAAATAATATTCATTTTTTTACAAATCGGCCCCTGTTACGGCCACAAATTATTTTACATATAACCAATAAAATAAACATTTTACATTTCTTGCAAATTCATAAGTACCTCTTTATCTCAATCACTCCAATACTGGCAACTTTATTTAGGGATTAGTAACCCTCAAAACTATTTTATTCTATTCTGCTTCAACCTTTATACCTGGTGGTCATACTCAATTTAAAATTGTTTTCCTATATACTTCTGTAAACTTGTTGACAATTATCTATTTTTTATTGAGTCACCCGTATCAACAGTTTAGGGATTTGCATATAAAATGTGCTATCAATATGATGGAAACGGACTATAGTTACTGGTATCTACTCAAGTACTACTATACTATAAATACTTTTCAAGGAATTTATGACAGAAACTAACTTAAGCTTCACTTTTTGGGGCTTAAACATTTAACTAGAGAGAAGTTCTCAGAAGACAAAGATCATCATATAAAAATATAAAACTCGTTTTATTCGCGTTAATCTGTATATCCTCAGTTGCCTTGTATATTTTAGATGTGCTATAATATAAATTTAAAACAATATTGATACAACTTTATTAATAAATAATATCAATATTTTTTTATTTAAATTATTGCGATTTATTCAAAAGTGGAATGAATTAATAATATTCGCCACATTTGTATTCGAAACCGCAAAACCTAGTGTTGCTTTAATATAAATTACTTTTTATAATTAATCCATACAATATTAAATACTATTTGTGTTAAACAATATTTATTATTATCAAATACAGTCGAAGCAATTTAGAGTTAGCTTTTTTAACTAAATTAACCAAAAGGTCATGTATTCATTACTACACATCTCTTATTATTAATACTATTCAATTAAATTTATACGCTTTGTGTCAATTCCTGTTTATAGTTGTTTCAATAAAAACCATTTGTACATTTTATATCTGTCTTCAATCGCTTTCAATACTTTAGGTTTGAACATTAAAAAAACATCAATGTGGAGGAAACTATCTGGTAAACTATCGCGAGTGTATGGTGGCTAAGGATCTCCAGAAAATTAAAAGTAGACAAAAAAAATTAAGTTGCTTAAACAGACCCAAAGAGCAGCTTAGGAAATTCCATATCCAAAAATGAACGAAAAGTTAATATTAACAAATGACAAGCAACTAGGCGATATAATGAAGTAGTCAGTATCTATACTAATGAGGAGAATAATAGGAATAAGTATTACAATCATAATGGTAAAACCTTCTCCAATGACATCAATATGTACTTTGCATATCGTTCTTGACAGAAGATATTAATGATTGCCTCATAGCTAAGACAGTTCACTAAGGAGACTTACATACAGCAATCTCCGCTGAATGCACGAAGCATAAGAATATTTTTGTGTAATAAGAGTAATCAAATTCTAAAGCGTAGCTTAACTATATCAAATCAGACTTCTATTGACAAATTCTCAAACAAAAAATATGTATTATACGAAATTATCATGTGGATTAAGTGACATTGAAACACAGGGCACCAGTAGCATCCGAAAATGAGATTTGTCATTTACAATAGAGTCTAATCCTCATTGCATTCAAATTAATTAAATAAAACCTTTGGAATTTAAGTCAAAGCCGCACCTATCTCGTTTCGCTCAGAAATTTCACATCCCTGAAAAGGGCGGAGAAGATTAGTTTTTAGAAGGGTTAAAGTTGCAGTTAAATAAATCAAAATCGAATGTAAAGACTAATAAAATGGATAAAGTATAGTAACTGTTTAGTTTTATGCTTAGATTTGTTGGGAATAAAATAAAAATTTAAAAAATGTGTGTTTTTTATATTGTTTTATTATTCTAGACCTGGAAGAGGGGAGGGGGGGCACATATGGAAAAATTTCAAAAAAAAAAATTACCGCAAAATGAGGTTCATTGTAAAGTATCGGTTTCTTCAACGTAAGAGTTACATATTTGTGAGTCTTTGTGTATATTTAAATGTGGCAATTATTAAATTATTTAGGACACGTGCATATAATTTCAATTAAATGTAATTAGTCCACATGTGCCCCTAAGGGAGATACATGTGCACAAGACAATCTTTTTTACGGGGCACATATGGACACTTGCAATTTTTAATATTTATTTAACATAATAAATTGAATAATCTCATATTACACCCATGCCAATTAACGGAAAACCTAAAAAAGGAGCTGAATCTTGTCCCAATTTTTTTTTTCAGGGGCTGGCAATTTTTTCATTATATCGTTTGGAGAAATATATTGATTCTCATCCTTCTGATCTAGAAATACAAAATCTTGTTGCGGCGTCATTTTTAAAAAAATTACTAAAAATTCTGACTCTTCTAGTTCCTTTTGGATCTGACCAGCAAAGAATTTGAGTACTTTTTTGTAGCAAATTTAATGAAATGAAACTTCACTTTCTGGATATTCGAAAAATTTAATCCAAAATATTTACCATCTTTAATCTCAACTTCCATAAGACTATCATCCGATTCTTCGCAATAATTCTCAATTTCGCTTTCTGATATCTGCTCATTAAAAACTATGCAAATATGGGATTTGGATTTTTTCTTTTCTATATTGTTTTCCTTTCTCTGCTGAGCCTGCTTCTCTTGTTCCTCCTTTTCTCTTATTTCATTATATAATCTATTTTTGTGGTGTAACTGTCAGAATGGTTGACATTTTTTTCTTTCTTCTTTTCTTAGAACTTATTCTCATGGCCTTTGGGTATTGACGAATTTGTTCCGGAGAAAGTTTTACATCGGAAATAATTACAATTTTGGAACTTTGTTTTTCGATAGTTAAAACAGGTTGACAATTATTGTTTAGTTGTAGTTGAACATTTGCAGATGATGATGTAGAAGACATCGTTGCGATACATCACTGACTTTTGTAACTTCATCTCCTACGAAATCTGCTGAGGAAAAAATATTTTTAATAAAGACTTATTGACTTATTAAAAGTTTTTTTGTGTTCTGCAATACATTTGTTAAAATTTCTACCAGTTTGACTGATGTAAATGTTTGAGCTGTAGCCACATTTAAGATTAGATATATCACTGTGTAAGTGCTTGTTATCTTGGGTCTTGCTTTTAATTTATTTGCTTAAGATGTTGTGTGTTCCAAAAAATGGCGTAAAGAATTAAATTTATGAAATTACTCAAGTTGTTAGTAATTGTCACCATTTTCTAATATTTCTGTACTCTCTTCGGACTTATGTTCAGATATTAGCGATTTGATACTATTTATATATATATATATATATATATATATATATATATATATATATATATATATATATATATATATGTATATATATATATATATATATGTATATATATATATATATATATATATATATAAATATAATTCTTTGGAGGGTAACTTTCGGGAAAGCGTCAAAACAAGGATCAGCTAGAGATGGTATAAGCCAGTTTGGTGTAGAACTTTATTCTAAATGTGAAATTTTCGGTGATATGTTGTCACCTTCATCAGCACCTAAATGGAAAACCTATTTTAGTACAAGTGGTGGAAATTAACATTTAAAACCTACATTGAAAATGTTCAGTTGGTCCTAGAGGTGAAGAACACTGTCACAAACATGTTAAAAATATTAAAAAATACATTTAAAATTTTGAATAAAAACATTACAAACACAACAGGGTATTATTTAAAATACAAACACACTTGTACTAAAATAGGTTTTCCATTTAGGTGCTGATGAAGGTGACAACATATCACCGAAAATTTCACATTTAGAATAAAGTTCTACACCAAACTGGCTTATACCATCTCTAGCTGATCCTTGTTTTGACGCTTTCCCGAAAGTTACCCTCCAAAGAATTGTATTCTTAGCGTCGTTATACAAACTCTATATATAAATATATATATATATATATATATATATATATATATATATATATATATTAATTTTATATAATATATATATATATATATATATATATATATATATATATATATATGTATATATATATATATATTGTTATGATATGTAAAATCAAGGAAAATATTGGTTTGCTTAAAATATTTCAAAGTTCAAAAAATTAAAATATCTCAGATAAGTCGAATAATAAACTACAAACATTTCGAAGAATGAAAGTCCTTTATCTTTGGATTACCTATATTAAACAGAACGTAAGATATGCATAAATTATTTTCTTTGTAAAATATATTTGAGTGACGTGAATAAGCTTAAGTGAAATCCTAGACAATGGAAGTCGGTTTTCCAAATAAATTTATGCAGCAATTAGGACAATAGAATAGATTTTAGAAAGATATATTTTTGTTAGTTCATAAGAATTGGTAGAAAAAGATTAGTTTGTAAATAAGTTTTAGAAAATTTTATAATTGTAGGTAAAAATTTGTTTGTGTTATCGAAATGAAGAAATGGGAGATGTATGACGCGTTTTGATTGGATGATATTGAAGAAGGTGGGATGGTTGGTTTGAGAATGAGACTTTAGTTAGTTTTTGAAGAAAAAAAAAGATAGTCAGTTGGTTTCCAAGGGTGCAAGGCGAACGGCCGTTGTTTTCGGGTAGTTTCCCAGAGGTAGGAAGCAGTAGCAGTGAAAGTTTGTGAGTTTTCGTGTAGTTAGTGTATCTGACAGAAGCTGATCCAGTAAAAGATTGTAAGTCACATTTTTCTACTTATATTCCAAGAGTCACTGTTTAGGTCAACGAGAGATTCAGTTTATCGTAAGGAGAAGATATTCCAAGAGTCATTTTTCACTCAGGCCAACGAGAGATTTAGTTTATCGAGAGGAGAAGAGGCTAGCATAATTTGAACGATTCGTGCATTTGAAGGAGATCATTAAGGACGATAAACTTGCAGCAATTTGTTGTAAGATTGCTGATTACCTAGGGAGCTGCTAAGAATAGATAGTATAGGCTACAAGGAACAAGGATTTGGACCACTCATCATCAGAGAGAGAGAGAGAGAGTTTTGTTTTTCTGCAGTTTTTCTTTTATTGATAACACAATTTTTACAATTACTTTAGAAAAGATATAAATATTTTGATTAGGAAATTTAGAATAATAATTGGGATTTTAAGATTTTAACTAATATTGTTTGTACCATTAATTTTGAAGGTTCACGTACGTAAAACAAAATATTGAGAATCATTATATGAGATAATAATAGTAGAAGAATTTAATAGTCAAGACCTACAAAGAATCTGTGAAATACGTGGACCAATACCAAAGAAAAGACATATGTGGATGACAGACGAAATACTAACTCTCATGAATGAAAGAAGAAAATATAAAAACATAAACACTAGCAAATACAAATCCTTAAACAGCAGGATTAGAAAAGACATAATAACAGCAAAAGAAAGATGGCTAACTGAACAGTGTCACGAAATAGAAGAATATGAAAAGAAATATGATAGTTTCAATATTCATCGGAAAGTGAAGGAAATGACGTCGGGAAAACAAAATAATATACATGTTATAAAAGACTCGAATGGTAACATTCTCACAGATACAAAACAACAACTAAACAGATGGACAGAATACATAAAAGAACTATTCGGGGATGACAGACAACAAATCATAGATGAGGACTCTGGTGAATCGGGACCAAAAATTTTAAAACAGGAAGTTCAATACGCATTAAAACAGACAAAAGGGAAAAAGGCCACAGGTCCGGATGAAATCCCGATTGAGTTTCTTAAACTGATCGATGATGAAATGATAGACATTCTAGTAGAACTTTATGATCATATTTATCAAACAGGTATTTTACCAAAGGAGTGGTTAGTATCCACATTCGTAATTATTCCCAAAAAGCAAAATGCAAAAGAATGCTCAGAACACCGTACAATTGCATTAATGAGCCATGTTTTGAAAGTATTTCTACGAATAGTCCACAACAGAATTTACAGAAAGCTGGATGATGAAATTAGTGATAGTCAGTTAGGCTTTAGAAACGGCACGGGAACCAGGGAAGCATTGTTCGGTATAAATGTGCTCATGCAAAGAAATCTGGATATGAACCAAGACATGTATACATGTTTTATTGATTTTGAAAAAGCATTTGACAAGGTACAGCACAATAAACTAATTAATATTTTAAAAATGAAAAACATCGATAGCCGCGACATCAGAGTAATCTCGAACCTCTACTGGAACCAGAAAGTCAAAATAAGAATTGAAAATCAAATGTCGGAAGAAATAGAAATTCTTCGGGGTGTGAGACAGGGCTGTGTATTGTCACCACTGCTGTTTAATATATATAGCGAAGCCATTTTCCAAGAAGCTTTAGGAGAGTGTAACGATGGAATGATAATAAATGGTGAAATTATTAATAATATAAGATATGCCGATGATACTGTCATATTCACTTCAACTCTGCAAAGTCTAACAAACATACTGGAACGGCTGAATGAAAAGTGTACCATATATGGTATTAAAATGAACTTAAAGAAAACAAAATTCATGGTCATTACAAAACATCCAAAAGACAACGAGACACTCCATATTAATAATATCCAGATAGAAAGGGTAGATAAATACAAATATCTAGGAACATTGGTTAGTCAAAACGCAGAACAAACGCAAGAGATTAAAAGCCGTATAGAAATAGCAAGGGCAAAATTTGTAAAAATGAAACATCTATTGTGTAGTAGAGACCTAAGAATGGATCTAAGGATAAGGTTATTGCGCTGCTACATTTTTACAACTTTGCTCTACGGATCTGAGGCATGGACATTGAAACAACTGGAGATTAAGAAATTGGAAGCTTTTGAGCGTTGGTGTTATCGAAGGATGCTACGAATAGCATGGGTAGACAAAATTACCAATATTGAAGTCCTTGATAGGGTTAATAAGAGGGAAGAAATTGTACAGACAATTAAGAGGCGGAAACTTGAATATTTCGGTCATATATTAAGAGGTCCTCGTTATGGGCTACTACGTTTGATTATAGAGGGCAAAATAAAAGGTAAAAGAGATGTAGGAAGAAGACGAACCTCCTGGCTACGAAATCTAAGGGAATGGTTTAGTCTGAGCTCTAGCCAACTATTTAGAGCTGCTGTAAGTAAAATAAGAATTGCCATGTTGATATCCAACCTTCGTTAGAAGATGGAACCTTAAGAAGAAGAAGACAAAGAATCTGGCATTAAGTTTCAAAATTGGTTTCTTAGACACTCTACGCTATCGTGGAGTTCACTGTAAAATATAAGAATACAAAAAGATACTTCATTGTACGACAACATATTTCCAAAAAAACAAGAACTGTTTAGAAATTCAGTAAACGTTTTTGACCACTAGAATGACAGGAAGACAGTCAAAAATTAGTTTTACAAACTCTTGATGTAGAAAATAAAGGGTGTTTTTTTAGAAGTATAGAACTGTGAATTGGAGTAAAACAAAGACTATTTTTTAAATGAACATGATTGAAATGAGCTTTATTTAAAAGATAATCTTTTGGTATTATAATTTGAATATGATTTCTGGCATATGACCGTCATGGCTGGCTCTGCCGTAGTCTAATCTGGAGGTCCAATTTTAGATCACTTTTTTCAAAGTTCGAGGCCGTACATCGGCAATAACGCGGCAAATGTTATTCTCCAAGTGGTCAATCGTTTTAGGCTTATCGGCGTAAACTAGTGACTTCACATATCCCCAAAGAAAATAGTCTGGCTGTGTTAAATCTCACGATCTTGGAGGCCTGTGTGAAACCGAGCAATGTTGCGCCATCTCTTTGAAACCAGAACTTCTGCACATCATGGTTGTTCAAATGAAGAATACACAATTTAGTAACCATGGCTTTATATCGTTTATTATTGACTATAACATTCTGACCAGCATCGGTTTAGAAGTACGGACCCATGATTCCACAAAGCTCAGGAAATAGTCAGTTTTTCTGGATGTAATGATGTATCAACATACACTTAAAGATTATCTTCACTTCAAATACATTAGGTTTGTTTGTTGACATAGGCATTCAACCAAAAGTGAGCTTAATCGCTAAACAAAATTAGCTTATGAAAATCAGGATCAACGGTAACCTTGTTTTGGGCTCATTCACAGAATCTACACCTTGCTAGGTAATCGTGTAGCTTCAATTCTTGCACGAGTTCGATTTTTAAAGCACGCAAACCAAGATCTTTTGTGCTTTCCATGGTTAATCACAGTAACTGCTCTGATAGACAATTATTTTGACCATAAAATGGACGCGCGATATGAATTTCGAACAGAACCATAATTTTCAAAATAAATTTGCACCATTTGAAAGCGTTGTTCAGGCGTTAGTCTATTCATGATAAAATGCCAAACCAAACTAAATATAAATTACTTGACAGCTGTCAAAATGGCCGCTAGTTAAAAGAGTGTTGCCAACTTATATTTTTGTACCTCTAAAGAAAACACCATTAGTATTCTAAGTAAAATAAGCCTACTATGTTCCAGTACTAATTACATTATCAAACTTAGATATAAAGATAATTTAACGTGTTTTTTAATGTAAATATAACAGTTGATACTAATAAAACTGAGCAGCCATATAGTTTGCAGAAACAAAAACAGTTTAAACCTGTTATGATTATCACGATATAATATAATAAAAGGTTAATAGGAGGGTAAAAGTAAACTGGAAAACACAAACTATTTTATCAGATAGAAAATATCTCTCTCATATTGTTAATTCATCGAAGTAGAAAATGAATGAACGCCTCATTTTATTCTTCTGCAAATATACAACTAAAAAAGACTACAAACTAATAATAAAATAAGGTAACGAAATAAAGATAACCAATAAATATATTCAAAGTGAAATTATTTTTGTTTATTTGCCCTTCCGTTGGTGTCCCGTTTTTCACCCCGACTCTGTTTAAAGTGTTAATCAAAACTCCATAATTAAAAGATAATTACACTGTGCAAAGATGTCTGCCAGTGAAAATTCTAGTGATTAATTGTTATTTTGTCAGGGCCGGATTATTAATTTATTCGTTAGCAGATCTGACGGATTAAAACGTTCGAGTGAGAGGTAGAGAGAGAGAGAAGGGTCCATTGCACATTTCGGGTTATTCAATAACACAAAAATGTCAAAAACAATGGCCTCGGGATTTTATAGCGAAGAGGAGTTTTTAAAAGTTGCACTTAGGCGATTTTTATGGCAGAGTTATGTGTTTTTGAGGTGTTGGTGGTTTTTCACAAATTTATTAACAAAGACAACATGAGATACTATGAATGTATGGTAGAATATAACGTTGATCCAATTATTTTATTTTTTTTTTATTTACGCTAAATATATTAAAGAAAATGTTAAATTTATAGATACTGAACAGACATAAATTATGTTTGTTCAATAAATGATTATAACATTAAAATATTTCTGTTAACTAATGCTGGTTAATGCTGAAGATCTGCAGGCACTGATAGCACTTACCTAATAGACCGAATTGTGGAAGCTTGTAACAAATATGGAATGCAATTGAACTGTAAAAGTCTGGACCTTACGAAATACAAAATCTAAACTAATAGAAGCTTTCAAAATGCGATGCTATTGCAGAAACTGGTAACGGGAAGAAAGATGGACCAGGAGGATAGTCGATCCGCTAGGTATTTCTCACCAAGCTTGGCAACATGGCAGGAAACTGCCATGTGTGATAATTTTATTTGAGCTTTTTTAATTTCATTTTTTGTAAAAACAGGTAAGTTTAATTGATTATTTGTTAGTTTATTATTGAACTATATTTAATATGTATATTACAGAGTAAGAACTACTGCTGTAGTCTGCTTATTTTAAAAAATACGGGCTGGTCCATCTGTCCTCCTATTTGAGGATATATGGACCACTTACGAGGAGGAGAGTTGGACCAGCATGTTTTGTTTTAGGATTATGTCTAATAAATATATTCGCAAACAAAATACACCTAAGAGAGGCAACTGGACTTCTAGGGAGCTAAGTGATGCCATAATGGTGATATGGGTATTAATGAAGCCGCCAAAGCATTTGACATACTGAAAACGACTTTTAAATGTTGAATAAAACAAACAATATGGATAAGATGAACCGATTGGGTTCAGATTGTTTATTAAGAACTGCTGTTAAAGCTAAAATCGTTAGCCTTATATAAAAAACTACAAAAAGCTGGCTGTACATCAACCAGAACTGAAGTAAGGATCATGGCCTTAAATTTACCTCAGCGATTAGAAATCTCAAATAAATTTATTGTAGAAGAATATTTAATACTGACGAAACAGGATTACAACTGAATACTAGTGCTGGTCAAGTTCTAACAGAAAAAGGTTCAAAATATGATTCTAGTGTAAGCCCTGGGGAAAAAGGTGAAACGATCAGTGTAATAGTTTGTTTTGGTGCAGAAGGGATTTTCTTGTCCCCATATTGCATTTTTAAGGGCAAAAATAAAAAAACTTTAAGGAATTATGGTATGCCACCGGGTTCCAAGATTAGGATTTGTGACTGATCCAGTGACATTTTCTTAGAATGATTACAAACACTCTTTTTGTCGAGAAAACCTCCAGGTAAAACCTTATTTACCACAAGGTAACCTGGACCTACCCTGATGGAAGAACAACTAGTCAGATTGATCACATCTTAATAGATTCAAGACACGGAATGGACATAATGAACTGCAGAAGTTATAGAGGCGCCAACATAGATTTAGACCACTGTTTAGTGATTTCAATTGAATGATTTCAAGTTGAATGATTAGATGAAGTTTGAATGGTGATATATTAACAACAAGAACAGACGTACTAAATCGATGGACGGAATATTTTAACCAGATACTTAATATAGAGAAAGAAGAAGAAAACACAGAGGACGAAAGCTATAAGGTAAGCGGAGCCGATGAGAGGAAGGAGCATCCTCCGATCCAACGATCCTGGAAGTTAAAGACGCTGTAAACAAACTAGCCAGAAACAAATCACCCGAAATAGATAATCTCCCAGCAGAATTATATAAAAAAGGTGGCCACGATATCATAATAGCGCTACAGCAGCTTATATAAGAAATATGGATACAGAAGTCCCTTCTCAGTGATTGGAATATTGGAATACTTTGCACCATACACAAAAAGGGAGATATCTTTGAATGCTCTAACTATCGAAGAATTACACTCCTAAATGCAGCGTATAAAATATTCTCCAATATACTATGCCATTGTAGGGCAACATATGCAGAGCAAATAATAGGACAATACCAGGCTGGTTTCAGAGGTGATAAATGAACAATTCATCAGATTTCGATCATAAGATAAATTCTAGAGAAAACACTGGAATACGGTATAGACACGCACCACATATTTATAGACTACAAGGCAGCCTACGACTCTATAAATAGAAAAGAATTGTTTAAAGCAATGATGGACCTGGGAGTACCAAATCAGTTGGTAAGTCTAACCAGACTAACCCTTGAAAAAGTTGAATGCAGAGTACGAATCCAGGGGGAAATCTCTAAACCTTTTAAAACAAATAACGGGCTACATCAGGGAGACCCACCCTCCTGTATACTATTCAATCTAGCTCTGGAAAAAGTAATACGTACGTCACAAATCACAACTACCGGTTCAATATATAACAAATCTGTGCAAATCATAGCATATGCTTGTCGTCTTCGGTGTAATTAATAAACGGTGGAAAAGTCGACTGCAACTTGGTGCAAATTCCCATGTTTATTAATATGTCTAACTATTGCGCAATATTGTGCAATATTGCGTAGTTAGCCGAATACGCTCTTTTTGAGGCATTGTCTTGAAAAGGTTTCATATAAAAGTTAAAATAACTTTAAATATGGGACATTTTCGGATCTCACTTCAGTACTGGTTTTACCCTCAGCGGGTAGCCGTCGAGCTCCTCACTTGAAAGACTCGGAAATTTTCCGCGAACTCCTTAAGACTCTGACGTTGACTTTTTTTCGCTTCAGAATAGTGTGTTTTATTTTTACCACCTTAACTAAACATACAGGCATTGTCTTTTTCAAGACAATGCCCGAGAAGAGCGTCCTGGACTAACATCACAATATTGTGCAATATTGCGCACTGTTAGATCATGGTGATATTAATAACCATAGGAAATGCACATAGTTACTTTTACGTTTTTCCATGGCTTATTAATTCCAGAGACGACATGGTGATGATATCAATATTGTTGGGAGAACGGAAAACGCAGAACGAGAGGCGTACGTAGCCACTAAAGGAAGCGGCTACAAAAATGGGTTTAATAATAAACACCAATAAAACGAAATACATGAAAACAGGTACGCAACCACAAATACTACGGCCACTTGTTATAGAAAACGACGTCATCGAAGCAGTTAACGAATTTGTATACATGGGAACGCTCGTCAATACTGAAAATGACACTACCGCAGAGATAAAGCGCAGAATTTGCACGGCTAATAAATGCTATTTTCGGCTTAATCTCCTTTTTAAATCTACAGTTATATCAAGAAATACAAAAGTAAAACTTTACAAAACAATAATACGCCTAGTAGGTACTAACATATGGTTCAGAAACCTGGACTTTAACAAAAAGCATTGAAAACATGTTAGGATGTTTCGAAAGAAAAATACTAAGGTGAATCTATGGAGCGGTAAAAGAAAATGGTGTCGGTCTGAAAAAGACGATAAAAATTCGAGCTCTATAGAATATACCAGGATCCAGATATCGTAAAACACATTAAGATAGGACATCTGAGGTGGGTAGGCCATGTAATGCGGATGGAGCAAACCGACCCAGCTAGAAAAACGCTCCTTGATAGACCTATTGGTCAAAGAAGAAGAGAAAGACGCAGAACAAGATTCCTAGATAACATAGACCAATATATGAGAAATATATACATTAGATGGCAACACATCCCATACGACCAAGCTGGATCTACTAGAATTTGCAGACCAAAACGAAATAATTTTATTTTGTTTGCCATCCAACAAGACACATTACCTACAGCCTTTGGAGCGTGCTTTTTTTAAGTCACTTAAAATCAACTTTTATGCTAAATTCCGTTGTATGGTACCAAATAACACAAATAGAGTTCTAAAACGTCTTCAGTTTGGTAAACTCTCAGGACGATTCATCCATTTAATCCATTAATAATCCCAAAATATGCATTTTTGACAGTTACCCCATCAGAAACAAAAACAATGAATTTTCCAGTTAGATCAGAATCTCCTCAACTAGCTCTCTTTGAAATCGGTAAAAAGAGTTAGTAAAAAAATAACTGGAGAGATTAATGTTTAAGACTTTAATAAAATGAAGAAGGATGCCTTGATTAAAAAAAGCTCAAAACCTATAAAAAAAAAACAAAAATTTAAGAGAAAGCCAAGCGAATCGTTACTATCTGAAGATGTTACTCTAAACAACACTAGTGGTGATGAAATCATAAGTGATAATGAAAATTAGTGTTTTGGGTGCATCGAAGACTATCGTCAAACATGTCAAAAAGATGACTGGTTACAATGTATTTTTTGTAAGCGCTGGTTACATGAAACTTGTAATGGCTTCGCTAATTTCTTTAACATGTGCAAAAAGTCTCTTGCTATTAAAAAGAGGTTTAGTTTGGTCCATCTCTCCTACTCCTAGTCGCCCATTTCACAAAACAAATATCAATGTTAATTTAGGATATACAATTTTTTTCTATTCTAATGTTTAATTAAAAAAGAAACTGGCTTCAGTTTTCTAAATGGTGGTCCATTTCTCCTCCCTATTCAGAATTTTACAAATCCAGCTAAATTTGCTGCAAATATAGAAGGCAAAAACCCACGCTAGTAATCGCGAGGTAAATATTCATCAAAGCATCTAAAACGATTGCAACAATCTAAAATCCCCTGTTAGATCTACCATCCCTCTATCTCTAATAATGAACACATATTTGTCAACTCGATTTTCCATTTAAGTTGATATAATTGTTCAGTTTTGGATTGCATTATGTCGTATAATGTAAATCACTTTAACTTCAGTTCCCTTCCATTGACACATTTAGATGACATTGTGTCGCTTAATTTTAGATCGGTCCGATGGATATTTCGTATGAAATCGTTTACATAATCAGCTTAATTACTTATTATGTCGAGTGACTATACAATAGATACTGAAATTTGTAATGAAGTTCATTATTGAGTAGGTCAGAACTTAAGTATCTATATTTGAGGAATTTAAACGGATTCAGTACTTTTTAAAACAAATATTTCATAAATTTGTCCACAGTAAAGTTGTTAACAATTATTTTAAACTGATTAAAGTGTCTTTTAATGGAGCTCTTCCCCAGTTTCACTTTCTCTGTCCGTTTACTTTACTCAATTTTAAATTTCTATCCCCCCTTTTTTATTCCTAAAGCATGTACCGCCTATCTTCATTTTGGAGTTGTAATAAGTTTGATAATAATTTGGTAATAAATACTTCTTCTTCTTCTTCTACTTTTTGTAGATCTTTCGATCTGTTTAATTCTGAAGCTGCCTCTGGTTAATTTCTTGGGAGGTAGATTGCCAACTATCCCTCCATCTTTTAGGTGGTCTTCCGGGGGGTCTCGAACCAGGCGGATTGTTTTCTAGGGCAATTTTTGGGAGTCTATTCTCATCCATTCGTCTTACATGGTTGTACCACATCCTCTTGCGCTGTCTTCCCCATCTTACAATATCTTGAATTTTGCACTGCTCTCTAAGGTTTGTATTTCTCACTCTGTCCCTTCTTGTTTTCCCCATTATTGTTCTTAGGGTTTTCATTTCGGCAACCCTTAGCATCTGTTTCGTTTTGTTGGTATCTTCGCGCACTTCTATGCCATATGTCATGATTGGTCGTATGCAAGTCTTATAGATTCTAATTTTACTATCTGTGCGCATATACGGATTAGACCAGAATATCTCCCGCAGACATCCTGACAGTGCAGATGCTTTGTTGATCTGACTCCTCAGGTCCTTTACTGGGTCATGGGTGCTTGATATATCTATGCCCAGATATCTGAATTGCATCACCTGTTCTATGGGGTTGTCCTCAACCACTAACTTACATCTGAGCGGATCTTTTGCTATTGTCATACATTTAGTTTTGTTGGTAGAGATGTTCATATTTAATAGTCGGCTTGTTTGAAAGAACTGAAAGAGCTGCCTTTGGAGATCATCTTC
Source organism: Diabrotica balteata (assembly GCA_918026665.1). Lineage (NCBI taxonomy): Eukaryota > Metazoa > Arthropoda > Insecta > Coleoptera > Chrysomelidae > Diabrotica > Diabrotica balteata. The sequence goes on along the minus strand of OU898277.1, from coordinate 183,820,587 downwards.
TGATTCGGCAATAATTGCTGCATCGTCTGCGTAGCACACCATACCAATTCTTTTGTTGCCCATTCTATATCCGAGATTAAGAGATGTTACTTTGTTGATAATTTTGCCCATGAGAAGATTAAACAAGAAGGGGCTTAAACTGTCGCCTTGTCTAATTCCTCCCGGTGTTGGAATATTTTCAGTGAATTCGTCTCCTGTTCTAACTTTGGTTACGTTGTTGTTATTTAGGTTATGGAGTATCTTTGTTATACTGGTCGGTGTTTCATTTTCTATTAATATATTTAGAATGTCTCCCTTTAGAATAGGTAATAAATACAAACTTCAAAACACATTACACATGATAATTGGAGATTTTAACGCCAAATTCTGATTCAAACAAGATGATGCAGAATCTGTTATTGGAAGCTTAGAATTTGGATAGAGAAATGAGAGAGGTAACAGGCTACTTGACTTCTTACATCAAAAAAATCTCTTTGTGATGAATTAATTCTTCGGAAAGAAACCCCAACGGAAGTGGACATAGAAGAGTCCGAACCAAAGAACAGAAAATGAGACTGATTTTATAATATTAAATCGGAATGATATTGTTCAGGATGTAACAGTCTTGAATAAATTTCAACAGGGAGCTACCATAGACTAATTACAGCAAAAACCACTTTTAACACTGAAGTTGAAAGAACATAAATGATCCTCAAAAAGAAAAGTGGAAGGTGGATGTTCCCAGAAGATATAACACTTTACGAATAAATTGGATACACACTACATAGAGAATATCAGCATAAATGAAATGAACAATAATATTACTCAAATATTAAAAGAAGCTAAAAAGAAATACTGTCCTCGTCCTAAAAACAATAACAAAAAATTAAGCCACAACACAAAACATCTTCTAGAGGAAAGAAGAAAACTTAGGGAAAATCAGGATCATGACCAAAATGAACTAAGAATTGGGATAAGAAAATTAAAAAGAAAGTTAGAAAAGATCTGAGACGATAAAATACGAGAGAAATAACTAGAGTAATAGAAGAAAACAAAAGCTTGAAAGTAGGTACTTAGACAAAGCATGTCCATTAAAACAAAAAACGTCCACAAATTAAAAAATGAACAGGGGTAAATCAATGAGGATAGAGTTCAAATTATGAACACGATAGAGAGTTCTTATAGACAATTATACAAAGAACAGCAATGTAACCAAAGCAGATCATTACCAAAGATAATCAATCAGGGATCTGAAAGTTTACCGGATGTAACAGCCAGTGTTAGAGTGGGTGATCGTCAAACCTAGAAATTCCCGATACAACATGGAGTACGCCAGGGAGACACCATATCGCCGAAACTGTTCACTACTGCTTTTGGAATATATATGTTAAAGAGCAAAACTGACCGACAAGGGCATAAACATAAACAGAGAAAAGCTTAGCCATCTAGGCTAAGCTTTAAAAGGTTTGCAAATGATATTGTACTAAAAGCTGATAGGATAGATGAGGCCAAAGAACTTTTAAATCAGCTCTACCTTTCCTCGCTAGAAAGGGGATTGAAAATAAATATATCTAAAACCCAGATGATGACAAATCTTGTAGTCAGCGAAGATATATGCAATATATGCGAATGATAGGAACAATATCCATAGACCAGGTAATAGCCTATAAATACCTGTCATGAGATCCGCATAGGAAAAGATAACCAAACCGTTAAGCTTCTTCGTCGTATAAGACTGACTTGGGCAACCTTCGAGAAGCTGAACCATATTTTTAAATCGTCTTATATACCAATATGCCTTAAAAGAAAAACCTTTAATCAGTGTTGACTTACGGTGAAGAAACGTTGACTATGACAAGGAGAACAGTTCAGAAGATCCGTGTGTGTCAAAGTGCGATGGAGCGTGCTATGTTGGGTGTTTCACAACGAGACAAGATCCTAAATCGCCAGCTACGACAAAGAACAGGAGTGGCTAATGCAGTAGAGAGAGTAGCAACACTAAAATGGAACTGGACAGGTCACGTGGCTCGAATGACAGATAATAGATAAACAAAGCGGATACTGGAATGGAGACCAAGAGATGATGCCTACCGAAGCAGGGGTCGTCCACCAACACGTTGGACTGACGATCTAAAACGTTGTCATAGGAATTGGATGCAAGAGGCACAATATCGAAATAGATGGAATATTATAAGGAAGATCTATGTCCAGCAGTTGATAAGCGAAGATTAAATGATGATGATGATCCCAAATGCAAGTTTTACGCGGTATAGCCATTAAAAAATTAAGCATTATTGTTTTTTGACCCACCCTAGTGGGGATACTTACCTTGCTTAGGACGGCAGTATTGTTGGTATCATTGTTTTAATATGTTTAGTTTCTTTAGTGCTTTCACATCTCAAAATATTGTATTCAAGTACAGGCCTATATCGTAGGCGTTATCTGAATAATTTTGACCAGGTTTTGATTGGAATTATTGAATTAAACCGTTTTGACACGGTTCGTAGGGCAGCGCGATTAAAATAGCTAGCTAAAATGATAACGTAGAATATCGTTCAGTATTGAAATTTAGAGTCATCAATATAAGCCGCTGGCTAATTAACTTATCTGACGTATCTAATTAAGCATATTTTGAAAAATTGCCCGTTGTCGTTCCACTAATTGAGTTATGGCGTCCAAATTTTGAATTATTACTCTAATTATATAAGTTTTGCTCTAGTTGTTAACCAAAGCAAAATTTCCAGTTTGATAATTATAGTATTTATCACAAATTCGATCAAAAATTGAAACAGTTGATAAATATCATACTTTTAATTACACAAAAATACATTACTTGGTGAAATAACTAAGCCAGGAAGCTTTGTAGTGATTTCAGGAGTTCATTTTTGCTATTTACATTGTACTATGAGTGATAATATAACTATCTGTGGGTTGGTTTAATGTAAAATTTATTTATATAATCCTGTATCGTCCTGTGCGATCCAACCAACAAATCAGGCAAAGATCAGGAGTTCAAGACGTCGTCGAAAGAACCACGACGCTTAAGTGGAACTGGGCAGGGCACTTGGCCAAAACACAAGATGGACGGTGGACAAAACGTATTATGGAATGGAGGCCCAGATACTATAAAAGAAGCCGAGGACGACCACCGACTAGATGGACCGATGATATAAAACGTGTAGCGGAAAACTGGCTACAAGCGGCCCAGTGCAGAGAACACTGGAAAGAACTGAGGGAGGCCTATGCCCAGCAGTAAACGCGATTGGCTGATTGATGATGATGTCTTGTGCGATTAACACATTCACAAAAAAAGTGGTAGTTTTCTTTTTTTTTGGTGAATTTCATTGATTTTTCTTTACTGTCTTTCAAAAATCAGGTCAAATAGAGAAACACTCCATCTAAATATCTTCACCATGCTATGGGTTTTTGGTCATTATCGTATACAATGTTTTGTTTAAATTCTTTCATAAAATTATTTGCTAATAATAAAGATAATGAAAACGCAATGACTAATCCAAAATATTATTTCTATACAAAATTTAAAACCCACAGTATGGTGGATATATGTAGATAATGTATTCTCAATATGGCCTCATGGATCAGAGTTTTTGAACACATTCCTAAATGATATAAACGATAAAGAATAGACAATAATATTTACTATGGAAAATGAATATAACAACACACTACCTTTCCTGGATGTTTTAATCTCTAAGAACGATACTGAATATAAGACTCAGGTATATAGAAAAGTAATACACACCAACAGATATTTAAATATAAAATAAAATCACAATATTAATATTAAAAAGGGAATCATTAAATCCTTATACGATAGAGCCAAAATTGCTTGTTTTAACGAAAATTCGGTCTTGGAAGAAAAACATTTATTAACATTTTATTTACATGATTATCCTTTATCGTTTATAAATAATGAATTTTGAACAATCGACCGAATAAAAGGAAATAACTTAAAAGGATTGGAAAAATCAACATTTTAACACTTCAAAACAATAAACAAATTGAGATCTATTTTGCCCAAAACCAAACCTAACAATGAAGAAGAAAGCACAAAGAATTGTATATAAAATACCGTGTGAATGTAATCAGATTTATTTAGATGTAACATTAAGACCATAAATGTTAGAATAAGTGAACATCAATCTTATATTAAAAATAGAGAATTTGATAGATCTCAAATTATGTAAACACGCATGGGAGAATGAACATAGGGTTCAATGGAATAATTCAAATATAATCCTAAAAGAAACGGATGGTAAAAAAAGAAAAATCAAAGAAGCGGCTCTAATTATGCTAAACGAGACCAATTGTGTAGCAAATATCTCGGTAGAATGTAGTAGGATCTGGTTATCCATATTAAAAGAGGAAGTTATTAAAAGGAGTATACCAGTATTAGTAAGTCAGTAACGTATAGAGGATACATCATTTATGTTTTTAAATAACAAACATATAAAATCGGAATTTGGTGTTTATTGAAAGTAAACTAAATGCAAGATCAAATACTTATCATATCGGGATAGTATTAGGGAGATTTTTTTCCTGGTTTTTCCCTCATAATTTACTATGCAATCACTAACAGGAGAGTTTTACTGTCATTATGGCATGTGTTTGTCTTTTTAAAGACGAATTACATGCTATGATTTTTTCTAACGGATATTCTCAAGTTAAAGTTGATTTCATGTGCTTGAATGAACTATCTTACAAGTAAAGTTGTCCCAGGAACGCAACTCAATAATATTGGCAAAATCATTTTAAAGTCGTCTACTTTAAAATGTGTAATGTATGTCTAAATTGTCAATATAAATGATTCAGATAAAATTTAATTATTAGAAGAATTTTTCTCCAAGTAATAAAAAAACCAAATTTGTCTGTATTTTGAAAACAATTTCCGAAGTGGAAATTAAAACCTTAATAAACGTATTTTAACCTTTAATTGTGGCTTATTTCCATTTAAATAGTAATTACTTTAAAATGCCACAATAAAATAGCTTCAGAACAATATTAATTTTGGAATAACTAATGGTATATTAAATTTTTAACTTATTTTAACCTAGAAATATATTTTTCGTTAAAGAGAATATCTTTGTTCTGACTTTATATTCAATTTTTAAAATATGTAACTGAGTTTTTCAAGAGAATCTGGAATGAATATTGCCCTACAATAAATTTAGCAGCATTCTGATACAAACATTGTCGCTATTAAGTAAAAAAATTGATAGCATCTATTAAAAACTGAAAACTTGAGTGGTAACTTTCTTTTTAAATCATTACTTCTAATTCACATCCTATATTACCATATCCTACAAATAAAATGTTCCATACTAATAAGAAACTATTTTGTAGATGACGTTTTCGTTTTTAAAATGTGACACATCTGGCAACCCTGACAGTTGTGAGTACATGTTGAAGGACCAAAGAATTGAAAATATATGCAAATACCTCCCAATGAAAGATCAGAGCTGGAGTGACTTTCTGAATTGCTTTGACAAACCTTTTTTATGTCCAATGAAACCGGTAAGTTTTAGTTTTTATTAATAAAACTGTTTAAATAGTCATTCGGCGCCAAATTATGCGAAATAATATTAGGAATTTTAATAACTAGAAAAAATACATTACAAACACAACAAATGCATGTCAACAATATCATATACAGCCGTTAATAGTTAAAAATAATTCCTTAAATCTTTCTATCTCTTTTTAAGAGATAAACTCATCTTTTCTTATCCTGAAGGATTCTAGACCTGGACCTGATGATATTCCTTCAGCATTTGTGAAACGTCTTTTTATTTCAGCCATAACGTATCTCTTAAACATATTTAACAAAATTTGGCTCCACCATGGTTAGCTATTTGGTAAAGGCAACAGTAATTCCCCTCCTAAAAACTTTCAAACCCAAAATCATACCGACCCATATCTATAACATCAGCAGCTGGCAAATTACCAAAAAAACATTGTTAATTCCAGGCTCTTATGGGTTTTATAAAATTCCCATTTTTTATCTCCGAGCAAAATGGCTTTAAAAAAGATCGGTCAACCACAGACTTGGAATGTGAGATGAAACTCTTGCTACAAACCAAAACTGCGTTGCTTATTTTTTTAATTTAGAACGTGCATTTAATAAAGCTTGAAAATACAATATTTTAAAACAACTTCATAACTGAAATATTTAAGGTCACTGGCTTGGCAACAGATCTGTTTAAGTAAAAATAAATATTATTTTTTCAAATAGTTATCATTTAGAAAATGACACACTCCAAGGATCCGTAATCAGTCCAAACATTATTTCTAGACGCACTAAATGATATAATAAAAAATATTCAAGCACCCTTACAAGCCCAGTTAAAGCCTAACGACCTAGTGTTATCTATAAAGAGCAAAATTTACTCCTTATTGTCCTGAATTCTTCAAACCTTACAGGTGCATTCTCTTCAAGTTCCTTGCCACAACCCCCAAACCTGAGAATATATGAGAAACAGCTGGAGTTTATCATCACAAATTCTTGGGTTTAATCTTTAACTCAGCTTACATGAAAAGATCACAACCTATCGTTTTCTGAATTAACAGATTTAATGTGTTAAGAGCTCTTTGTAACAAAAACTGTGATTCTGACCAATCCACTTCACTTTTTCTATATAAATATTTAATACGTTCTAAGCTAGATTATGGAGCAACTGCCTATTTCACTGCTAATCAGTCGCTTTTTAAATCATTAAATGTTATCCATAATACAATTTTAAGATTAATTACAGAAGCTTTTCCAACTTCACCGGTACCCAAGCTCTTTTAGGAGAAGCATCTCTATATCACTGCCGCATGTTCCTCGCCCTATCATATTCAGCCTCAGCCTCAGTCACTTGTAATATTTTAAAACCACTATTTGAACTCGAAGTTCGAAGTTCGAAATTCGAAGTTCAAACACTTTGAGTTTGTTAATGGAACTGACCTTTAAAGTCCATGCTTCCATTCCGTACAAGAGAACAGGCCACACGTAACACTTAAGCATCTTGTATCGGAGGTTGAAGTCCAATAAAAAAAAGCATTTCTGGCTTGTTCAACTCTGCTCTTTATTTTATTCTCCTGGTCCCAACCCTTGTTCAGCTCGTTTAATTTCTTTTTCAGATACATATATCTTTACGTTGGTGTAATCATTTCTACTTATAATCATTTGATGGACGTTGTATAGGAACATGATTGTCCATTGCTGGTTATAGATCTCTCTCATAGTTCTCCATCTATTTCGATCTTGTGCTTCTTTTACCTAATTTCTTTCACGTGTTGGTGGATGGCCCCTGATTGGGTAGGCATTATCTCTTGGTCTCCATGCCAGTACCTGCTTTATCGATCTTTTATCTGTCATTCGAGCAACGTGACCTGCCGGGTTCCACTTCAGTGTTGCTAAAATCTCTACAGCCCTTATGTAGCAATTTGGCTGCATAAAGAAAGGTATATAATGAAACTTTTAGGTAGGAGAAATAGCTTTTAGGAAACGAGAAAAAAGATTTCTTGTTTTAAACCTAGGAACACGGTTCAACATGTCTAAAGCTACATTATCTTGCACATATGCCAACAAAGTAATATACTAACATCCCGAAAGTATACGCACCATAAGCATTTATTTGTAACAACATATTTACCCAAAATGTTCAAAATACATGACTTTTGTCAACACGATACATTTGTGTTACTAATCTATATAAAACAATACGAATAAAGTAGTCCGAATTTTTAAGAATCTCAACCATTAGCACCTTTTAAATGGTCACCGAAAGACACTTAAAATAAAATGCAACGAAAACTATGACATAAAAGCCCTTCGTATTCTCTCTCCCACTCAATTCTCGCCCACTCAGACTGCGCCGACAACTTCCGGAAGCAGTTAACAAGGACAATGAAAGAAATTATGACACAATTAAAGTAGGCCTTTAATTAATTTGAATAATTAGTGGAGCAATTAGAGTTACGTGAACGAGAATTTTCATTCTTCGTCCGCAATTTTTTGTTCTTGGGCCGGCTCGCAGCGCGATCCCAGCTGGCCCGTCGTAAATACGAGACGGAGCTCTTAGACGTTTTATGCCGACATACTTTATAGGTTATAAAAGTTTTTATTGTGGGCCCGTGCGTATACGCGCGTATTTCTGGCATATCTTGGTAAATATTCAAAAGGTGTGCAGAAAGGAGAATGGAGTAGCAAGTGTGCTTGCTTGAAGTGCTCTTAACTATTCAGTTTGAAGCAGAAGGTAAAAAAATCTGAATAAAATTAGTACATGTATCATAACTAAAATAAAAAACAAGAGCATTTACAAAGAATTAAATAAATAAATAATTCTAGATCTCGAAAATATGTTAAATTAGTAATTAGTCAAAAGAAAAGGCAAAAAAGTATTTTTGAAGTGTGTATATTTTTTAATAATTCCTAGCTGAGCGCTTTCGGCTTTACAAAGCCATCATCGGAGCTATGCTACAATAAAATGTTTTTATAAGTAACTAATTGGTGAAGATTTTAATTTTATACTTACGTCAATTTATAAATACCACTACAATGGAGAGATCTCATTTCCTTATTTGTTGAAATTTTGATTTTTGTAATTACTTAGTTGTTATAAAATCTAAAACATACAAAAAACCGACGCTGGACTTTACAGACACATTAAAAAATTTTTGTCATGGTACGGGTGTAAGAACCCGACCATTGTTTGCTATGAGGAGGTAGACAGAATAGAACTAATGAAAATCAAATGTCGATCCCTTTAAATGATTTTTCAAAAGTGACAGTTGACAAATGTCATGTATAGGAAATAGAGATTGTTTTTAAATTCTTACAAAATTATTTAATAGTTTGGAATTACTAATAGTCATCAAAGACTTTCAAAAAATTAAGTTTTTAAGTTTTTAAAATTAAATCTTATGTGTTCATCACATCATACAGAATGATATTAGTTTGTAAATTGACTCAAGACATTGATCAAGGTCAATGTATGTTCAATCTGACAGTCATCCCTAAGAAACAAGGGTTCAAGTTGTTCAATAATAATATAAAGAAGAAACATGGTATTAATGTTACATGATCTGATATTTAAGTGTATTGAGAATTGTATCTCTTGATGGAAATTTGTAAGAAATTTGCATAAATTTTTTTTAAAGAATATATTTTCATGTTTCAATTAAGAATAACTTGTCAAATGAATTACAAAATGTTGTAAATTTATAATAAAGTTTAGAATTTTTGTTTAAAAATATAAAATTATGACAAAATGTAATAAGATTGCATGAGGTCACCCTTCTTCCTCTAAAGTCTCCCATAATAATTTAAAAAGAGGTTTATAATTGCAATTGAGGTTGATTTGTGTGTTTAAGCAACAATCAGGGTTTAGTTTCATTTCTTTGGTTATCTCAAGATCTTCCAAGAGATTCATGAGTCTAAAGTTTTTATTGGGAATGTTGTCTAAAATTTTACTGTTTTCAGAAGAAGAAAAGGAATGATTATTAAATTTAATGTGATATCCAAAGTTTGATTTTTCTGGGTTATTGAGGTGTTCTTTGATTCTTTGATTCAGAGTTCTCATTGTTCTACCTACATAAGTCATATTGCAGTCACCACAGACCAGCTTGTAAATACCACTTCTGTTTAGTTTGTCAACTTTGTCTTTGGTCTTGCTGAAGATGGACTTGATGTTATATTTGGTTTTAAAGAGATGTTTAAGTCACTGATTTTATTAACAAGTACTCTTGAAATTTTTTCTGAAATTGGTCCTAAGTAAGATAAGGATCTAATATCTAAGTAGTGTTGGATTTTTTATCAACACTAAAAGCTTGGTTTAGTCTCTTTTTGAGTATAGATGTTCTAATGACTTTATCAACAGTAGTAGAAGGAAAACCATTGTTGTTTGCTATCTGTTTAATGATGGAGATTTCTTTATTGTAATTTTCTTGAGACATAGGGATATTAAGAAGTCTGTGGATATAACATTGAATAGCTGCCATCTTGTGTTGAAAAGGGTGATTTGAGGATGTTGGTATCATATGGTCATTTACTTTCGGTAAACTCAACCACAATTCCCTAGATTTTTTATAGAATTGAATAAAAATTCCTTTTTCCCTAAGCTGACTCAAAATTTTCTAGGTATAGGGAAAATTTCCTAGGTACAAGGAAAATTCCCTAGGTCTGGTAACACTGAGTCACAGTCACAATTCATTAGCTGTGGTTAGCTGTCCTGCGTCTAATGGGGAAAGGGGAGGAGGGTGGCACTGCTTGGAAATGCTTGGTTGTCTAATGCCACATTGAACAACTTACATTTGATTCTTTCAAGCATTCCATTTTAAATTTATGTGTAAAGCTTGATATTACAGTGGTTTGTTTCAATTTTCTAAACATCATGAATAATTTAGAATTTTAGAAAGGCTACCTAAATTAAATTTAATTTTCGACTGATCTACATCCCTGATCTAAATTATTTTTAAGAAAAAGTCTACTTCGTTTTTGACCAAGTATCATAAATTCAAGTTTTTTATAATGGACTGTATATTGAAAAGCATCATTAAAAATCAAACGGTCTATTTAAAATCTAGGACAAAATGTTTTATTTAGATAAAAAGTAAACTAAATAAAACCGAACTAATAAACATACACCCCTGGTTGGCGTATTTACATTTTTTAAGTTGATTTGAATACCGAGAATCCCGATTCGCTCGAAGTCCATCTGCTCATTTATACAGCTCAAAATATTTCGCATTTCCATCCGCCAACTCAGTTGCAAACTTTTGAATAAAACGGTCTTATTTCGCAATTATTCACCGTTTAGACGGCGTGAAAAGTTATAAGAATGCTTTGCATTTTAATTTGTATTTATTTGGGAAGTTCTTTGGGCACGACGCTTCAGGACGTCGTTTAAGCGCCTAGGCGCATTTTCGACGCTTATTATGATTATTCAAAGTAGATTTACCTGTCGTTTTGCACTTTTCTGAGAATTAGCTCGACTAAATTCTACTTACTTGTAGCTAGTTAGCATTCTGGCAAGTAGGGGGAATTAGGAAGTTTAATCTCTATAGGAAGTTAAAACTAAGACGCGTTTTGACTTTACGGCCGATGGGAAATTATTTAAATATTCCTTGGAGGTCACATCTCCGTCAGGATGGAGGTAGAAACTGACAAGAAGTGACACGTGGATTAATGACGTTGCTTTTTTGCATTTTTGTTTATTTCTATTAATAATTATCTTGAGAAGGCGATACGTACGACTGAATAATCTAAAATCTACTTACATTGTTTTTTTCCGAAGGGAAGTACATGTAGACAAATTAAATTTGTTTAATTTCATAAAAGTAGTTATATATTTTTGTTATATCTAAGACATTATTGTCATTAGTTAATCTACTTAATTAAAAATTTTAAGACGACGTTTTTATTGCAATCTGAAATGTAGTTATACTAGGATGATTACAACTACAAATTAATATCGTAAGTGACAAGTTTATAGGCAATCATACATGTGATGATGACGTACAATAAATTTAATCGGATTCACGAACGAGCTCATAAAAATGAGGCGAGTTATAGCGCATTAAAATCTCGATGTTTATGTAAAGTGGTGAAGTATGTGAAGACGGTTGCATTGCATCATTCATATATTCAGATATTAAAATCAGTGTATTGTTCGAAGATGGTTAAACTATTTCTAAATTTGCAGTAACAAAAAGTGATAGGAAGCAACAATTTTTTTATTCCAATTAAGTATTAAGACAGTAGAATAATTAAGTAGGAAAATGATTTACACCAACTGTTTCCAAAAATTCTGCTCTTATTAATTATTTAGTAAAATTAAGATCATTGACAATAAAAGACCCAACAAGGAGCTGGCTTTACGCTGTAGTTCTTGAAAACTGCTTAGTATGGAACCAAAACCTAGTATAAATTTCGAAAAAACCCAAACATCTTTTTCATTTAATTTTTCTTTTTACTATGAGCGATATTTGCTGTTTAGGTATTTTAATAATGTTTCTTTTGATTGTATCGTTTGCAATAATTTTTAATAAATTTTCATTTCTTCTCTAATTTTTAACAAAATTTTTCACTCGTTAAAAACCTGTGTCTTTTTTTCCTAATTGCTTTGTTGTTTGAAATTGTTGTTTATAGATAATTAAAAAAAAATAATTGATTCACTTGGCGATCGTGTAGGCAATCGCTTTGTTTAGGTTGATAAAAAATCTGAGGATGGTGTTTTTACACTCGGAATATAAAATTCTGACTGTTTTGTCTGTTTTATTTGTGTCTAATTTTTGTCTTATAGAAAAATAAAAATAATGAACTATTTCAAAAAAAAAACAAAACCTATATTTTTACGGTTCAAGTTTTTTTTGTATAACTAATACTTTTTAAATTATTTTGAAAAAAAGGCATTTGTTTTTTTTAAATTTGCATATTTTTCTTTTAATTTAAAACCATTTTTTTTTTCAAAAATAAGCATTTTAAACTGGTTTAACTTACATATTTCATATAAACAATATACAAATAAAGTAAATTTTAATACAATAAAGATTAATTTTATTTGGGGTACTAATTTGGGGGGTTAGGGACCAACTTTACTTTGATCGTAACTTGCTTAATTTAGATGGTAAAAACTAAAAAAAAAAAACAGAAATAATCCTTTTTTGAACAATTTTAAAAAGTTTTAATGTGTTTCCCACGAAAAGTGCTTCATTTTTTGGTTACTACACGTTGAAATATTGGAATTTGACGAACCTACTTTTCATGAGCTACTAACTGTTCTTCTACTGAGTCTACAAACCTTATGATTACATTTTTTATATTAGCTATATTGTTTGTAAGAATATTTAAACGTGGTTTTTATTTTGAACAATAAACATTTTCACTTGCAATTAACTCAAAAGTATAAACTGAGTCGAAGTCCAAAAGCGAAGGAGATAGTAAAAGGAACCTAAACTTATATTTTCAAGTAAATCCATCTTGAAAAGTACTAACACAATCCGAATTATCTTACAAAATAATTTAATATTGCTATAAAGAATTATGTTCAATTTGTAACGACAATATTTTGCCTACCACAGAGGGCATTATTATAAGGGGTAGAAAATTGGGGGAAGAAACTAAGGGGGTGGAGATAAGGCAAGCAAAATAATCGCTACTTGTGCGAACGGCACTCAGGGTTTGGTAGGAGAGCTGGGGTCGTCGATAAGTAAAGGATAAGGGCATTGTAATAGGGGAACTACAAAAAAATGAAATAAAGGCCTCTTGGGATAAACAAAATAAAAATAAACAAGAAACACCTCAAGGAATTTAATATAGGGCGCCACTTGAGGTGCCTAATTATGCCTATTACAACCACTAGTTGTAACTAGGGAAATAATTAGAAAACAAAATCAAAACATAAAAACATATCTTTTTCAAATAAACTCAAAAAGGGTTAGCTCAAAAAAAATAAATAAAATGTTAAGACAACAAAATTTAACATTTATTTATGTGTCACCACAAATAGTTACATGGAGAAAAAACAAAACACAAAAAGTTAGATGTGTCATTCGCTTACAAACTCTGTTGCTACAAAACTTACAAAATTGCATGGAGGTTTAAACAAAACAAAGTAAAATCAAAAAATAATAAAACGAGCTGTCATAAATTAACATTAAATTTCAAAAAAACTAAACACATAAATTGACAGCTCAACTCAAAACCAAAAATTTACAATTTTAAATGTAACGAAAGCAATTATTATTTCATAAAAAAAATTGTCTGTCTTTAGTTTAAAATTTGAACACAAAGTTACCTGGATTTTCACTAAGAAAATGCACTAGAATTTGTGGAACCAGACGCCACTGGAATATCCGAAACCATAACTGGAACTAAGGGCTTTACTCTCTGTGCAATGAACACAACTATCTATCTCCATATCTTCATATCTCGAACAAATCTATCTCCATACTGCCAAAAGCCTTGGATAATAACCAGGGAGAAACAAAACGAGGATGGAATCGACGATTCTTCCAATCCTCACTCAAACATTTACTGAACCATTAACTTCACACTGCTACACATTTTCTTCATAAAAAAAGACGAACAAACGTCTTCATAAAAAAACACAAACAACGAGGAACATTTCGAATTTGAAGTCAAATTCGGACATAACGTTGACCGCTTTTCACCGCGGCTCCAACGATAGTGAAGAAATTCTCTATTAAAATTGATCGCATAACTTGAAAATAAACAAACAACGGAAATAAAAACGTAGATATCTTTTTGCGACGCATAAACTTGAAAAGAAATTGCCGAAGTAAAATAAACAACTCTGAAATGGTTTTATTACTCGGCGACGAAACACTTTTGGGTACTTTGAAAGATACGAACTAACAACACGGAAACATTCTTCGTTTCATTTTTTAAAAATATATAAGGAGTTTTTAATATATTTTTTATACGAGGAGGTTTCAATATACTCAAAAGAATTAATGAAATTGAAAATGCTACAAATTTTATACTCAATAGATTATTTTTTCTCTTATTTCTCTTTTTAAACTTAAAAGAAATACAAAAAAGAAAAACTATAATTCTTTTGTTTATTTTAGGATACTTACAAATGCCAAAACTTATCGGTAAACGCAAAATCCTTGAAGAGACTTCCAATAAAAGATGCGGTTTGGAAACTACACATCGGTGGACACGACAAGGGCAAGCAAATATCCTGTGCCGATATTGAAATAAACGTGGTAACACCTCTTGGTCAAAGCGGATAAAAAAAATGTTATAAAATTTGCCAGATATTTTGTACAAAAATTTAAACGCAATAAAGTTGTTGTCTCTTATTAATTATTCTTTGTTTTTGTTAAATATTCTCAACGTCATGAATTTATATTATTCAAGAAGAGTATTTGGAATATATTTATTTTAGAGGAAAAATAATTGTTTTTGTGGTTTATGTCTTATTGGGAGAATTGGCAAAATCGCAACTCCAAAATATTGACAATATTGTCACTTTAAAGTCATCTACTTAAAAATATATAAGTCTGAATTGTCAATGTAAATGGGTCAGATAAAATAAAGTTCTTGAAAGACCAAGGGCGGAGATCTCATCCTTGAAGTAGCAGGGAAAGAACAGGCTGAGCGCCTGAAGAAGACTATTACGGCCCGTACGGAGGGAAACACGGTAGAAGACGTTCGGAGTCATCAGGTTCAGGTTGACATATTTGACATAGACGGAATGTCCCAAACGAAGAAATTCTGAGGCAGGTCCGGAGATATACCGGTATCAGGGGAACTAATGACGTCAGACTTGTCTCTATAAGGCAAAATGGAGACGGAAACACAAACGTCACGGTCGGACTGACGCGGATCGCAGCCAAGAAAGCATTGGAAAGAGAACACATACCTACCCATCGACTGGAACTCGTGCCAGATACGAAAGAGATTGCACATCCAGCGATGCTTTAGATTCCTGCAGTTCGGGCATAGCAAAAACGCATACAAGGGAGAAAACAGAGCGGACTGCTGCTACAGATGTGGCAAAGAGAGTCATCAGGCACGAGAATGCAGTAATTTGGAGGCTTTTTGTCTCACTTGTAAAGAAGCCGGGCACAAAGCCGACAGCGTACGATGCTTACACAGTATAGAAAACTGATATTGAAAAAACGGAAGGTCAAGAGAGACCCTATCAGAAGGGAGGAGGAAAGAGTGGGTAAAAGAACTTAGAACCAGAAATCAGACACATTGTATAAGTACATTGACTCAATTATGCAAGAGGCTAGGATGGAGACTGTACCGGTCGTCATAATTGGTGACCTGAATGCGAAGGATCATCCATGGAACCCACGAGTCCAAGATGGGCGAGAAAAATATCTATCAGAATGGATCCACGCAATGGGGCTTACCGTTTTAAAGGGCGGTAAGGTACCTGCATTCGTGAGAGGTAATAGTAAATCCTTTCTGGACATCACACTGGCTTTAAACAAATTTTTAAACAGGGTCGTAAGCTGGACTGTTTTGGAAGAAGAATCGCTCAGCATACATAAGTATGTAAGTTTTAAAATAGATAGCAAACGACAGAAACGTAAAAATGGGAATATGTTTAAATGAGGAGGTTTTTGTAGATGCTTTTGGCTTAACTGGTCCGGGATGTGAGGATGTGTGTGAGTTAATTGAGGGTCTGAATGATGCTCAGGAGTTGACTTGTGTAAGATCAAATGGACGGTATGAAAGAAAACAACCATACTGGTGGAACGAGCAGCTTGAAAATCTGAAATCAAATTGCATGAGAGTAAAAAGGGAGTGTAAGAGGTTGAGAAGAGTACTGTAGCATTTTAAATTTGATTGATTCTTTGAAGTATATTTAAAGTCGCCTCGTATATGAAATCGTCTTAATAAAACGAAGAATGTTTTCTGTTTTTTAGTTCGTATCTTTCGAAAAGTGTTTTCAATCATTCTAACGTCGTAGAGTAATAAATCCATTTAATTGTTGTTTATTTTACTGCGGCGATTTCTTTTCATGTAAATGCGTTTCAAAGGATATCTACGTCGTTCGTTGTTTTTGCTATTTCAGCAGTTCGTTGATTTTCAAGTTAAGCGAACAAATTTTTAATTTCGTCACTCTCGGTGGAATCGCTGCCGAAGTCAGTCGGTTTCATTGTTTAGTCCGGATTTTCTTTTAATTCGTTATTGCATTTTTGTTATGGAAAAATGTGTAAATAGTAGCAGTGTGGAGTAAACCGAGACAAAGAAAACAGTCAAGTTTTGGAATTGAGATTCGGAATAGCTTGCGGGTGTAGTCTTCCAAGCCGGATTTTTTTTTCAATTTGAAAAGTGAATTTTTACTCAAAATGCGATCTGGCAGTTTTTTTGTTGAGTTAACCACCGATTTGTTCGTGCTGTGTTTTATCTGAGAGATTTGTAAAACGGCGTTTCCAGCCGTTTAAGAGGTTCACATGATTTTGGGAGGAAATTGAGTGGGCGAGTTTTGAAGATTGCAGTTTTTTGTCATTCAGGATGATCCGAAGCCGATTCCAATGGCCAACTTCCAAAGAATTGTCTGTTTGTGTTCATAAGTCACTTCAGACTGAATTGCAGCTTAAGTGGGACACAGTTGTATATTTTGCAGTGTTTTGGTTCAATTCCGATTCCAAAATTTTCTTAAAGGAAATACATCAGTCAGTGATACCAGGTACTTTTAAAATTAAAAATTACTTTTCAAAGTAAAAATAAATAATTTTTCAATAATAAAAAAATTTGCTTTGATGACAAACTAAAAAATTGTAAATAAATGAAATTATAAATTTTATGGATTAGCTAATTGTCCTATTAGTTTTCTTTTAAATAAAGTTGACTGCTATAATTAAAATTAATGTTTCAAAAATGTTTAATATTTCATTTCGATATATGACAGTTAGTATTATCCTTTCTCGACATTAATACATAACCATAAAGTTGAATTGTTTTGTAACTGTTTGTGGTATACATAATAAAGGTTAAATTTTGTTGTCTTAACTTTTTATTTATTTTTTTGAGCTAACCTTTATTGATTTTTATTTGAAAAAGATATGTTTTGATTTTATTTTCTAATTATTTCCCTAGTTACAACTAGTGGTTGTAATAGGCATAATTAGGCACCTCAAGTGGCGCCCTGTATTAAATTCCTTGAGGTGTTTCTTGTTTATTTTGATTTTGTTTATCCCAAGAGCCCTTTATTTCATTTTTTTGTAGTTCCCCCATTCTAACCCCCATTTTACTTATCCACGACCCCTGCTCTCCTACGAAACCCTGAGTGTCCGTTCGCATCAGTAGCGATTATTTTGCTTGCCTTATTTCCACCCCCAATAGTTTCTTCCCCCAATTTTCTACCCCCTTGTATTAATGCCCCCTGTGGTAGGCAAAATATTATCGTTACAGTACAAGCACTAGATTTGAAAAAGAGAATAAATGAATTAAAGCAAATAAAGCATTAATTTAATGAATTTAATTATCATCAAACCATAGACTTATTGAGTTCAGATCATACTACAGTAGGTATCTCAGAGTTCTGAAGAGTTAAAATTTCTCGATCTGCAAGATCTCGAAAAATCTTAAAATCATCTGCAAAAATAGCAGGCTTGTCGAAAACTTCAAACAGTGAGCCAAATCGTTAATAAATATAGCGAAAAAAAGAGGACCCAAGTTGCTACCTTGCGATATACCTGATGTCGACATAAATGGCTTAGATAAACTATTCCCCATTTTAACTTGATTTAACCCATCAGAAAAACACATGCTTCTGAATCAAAATAAAATTTGCTATAAAAGTATAGTGTAACCAATCTTATTATAAGCTTTGGAACAGTCAATAAAAATGCAAAACTTGTAAAAACGCATAAATTTGACACCTTGGACATCCCTGGTAAAAAACCATGTTGTTCTGGAAAGAACATTACCAAAGAAATTCAAAATATTGTTTAAAAGCACATTCTCGAATATCTTAGCAATTGAATTGATGACAGATATAGGCCTATAGTTTTCAACATTACCAGCATTACCAGATTTAAATATAGGTGTTATAACTGCATACTTTCAGCTATCTGGAAATTTACTTTGTTTAATAGACAAATTTAAGATTAGTGTGAGAAGGACATAAAGAGTCTCTGCGCAACCCTTAAAAATGTATGTTGCTATTTATTATCATTACCTGTGGCTTTTTTTGGTTTTAGTCTTTTAAAGTTTTGGAGAAAATTCTCAACTGTTATTTTTAAAGAGTAAAAACCTCCCTCATTTAGTGTTCTATTAGGACTATTTGATCTTTGAAATATAGAGCCAAAGTATTCTGCAAAAACATTGGCAATATCCTGACAGCTACTTATGTCCACACCCCTAATAGACCTCTGTTGGAAATGTATTATTTACACCACCGGATTTTATATAAGGACCAAAAACTACCAGGGTCAGTTTGTACATTATTCTCAAAATTTTTATTGTGACACTTATATGCTTTCCTGTTACTACTACAAGAAACCTCACCGCAGATGGACGTGTAAAAGCCCAGATGGGAACACGACAAACGAGATCGATTACTTATCACTGATAAAAGATACATATTTACAGATGTGACAGTGCTAAATAAATTTGCGAAATCAAGCGACCATCGTATGGTGAGAGCCACCATTGTGTTAAATACCAACTATGAACGACACAATATGATAAAAAAGAAGCAAATAAACAGATGGACACATCCAAACAACGAACAAAATTTTGAAGATCATATCGGTAAACTCCTTCAAGAAAAATCATCAACAAATGATACTAACATTCTAAATGACATAATAGTAGAAGCAATAACAGAAGCTCAAAAGAAATGTTGCCCAAAAAGCGTGAAAGAAGAAAAAATTAGTCTGGAAACACAGAAAAAAATGGAACAAAGAAGAATACTGGGAAGCGACGAAAACTCTAGTAACGACGATATAAATAGAATGAACAAGGAAGTATCAAGAGAAATCAGAAAAGACTTAAGAAAATACAAAGATGAGAAAATCATCAAAACCATTGAGGAAAATAAGAGTATGAAAATAATGAGACGCAAACTCACAAATGGAAATAAACAAATAGTCAAACTCAAGGATAGAAATGGCAACATTACATCAAACAGAGAACATTTGTTACAAATTGTGGAATCATTCTATAAGACATTATATAGCAACCAATCGACTCTAGATATAGTCGAATATCAACAGAGAAAGGTTCAAAATCAGGGTTCCGAAGATATTCCAGAAATCTCCTTGAACGAAATTTACAAGGCCCTAAAAAAGATGAAGAATAACAAAGCTCCGGGGGAGGACGGTGTCGTCACCGAAGCGATAAAGATTGGAGGCTCAGTACTGATAGCCAAAATTCAAAAGCTCTTTAATCTATGTCTATGGAATCAAAATCAAAGTGGAATAATTCAATAACTGTACTCTTACACAAGAAGGGAGATGTAGCAGACCTGGAACGATACAGACCAATCAGTCTCCTTAACCATCTTTATAAATTATACACCCGAATAATAACGAATAGATTAGAGACAAAGCTGGATTTTTACCAACCTCGAAAACAAGCTGGTTTCCGCCCTAATTACGGCACAAACGATCACCTGCAGTGCCTAAAAACCCTAATAGAAAAAACTAACGAATATAACCGTCCCTTGGCATTGATATTTGTAGACTTTAAAAAGGCGTTTGATACAGTGGAACTACCGTCCATCTTAAGAGCACTACAAGATTGCAGGATCGACCACAGATATTGTAATATAGTTAAAAATATATATGAAAATGCCACAACAACCATAAGTCTATATTGTGCAACTAATAAAATAAAGATAAAAAGGGGAGTCAGGCAAGGTGATACCATGTCACCAAACCTGTTCTTTACCGTTCTCGAGTATGCATTTAAAAGACTAACATGGCAACAGAAAGAAATATCCATCGATGGAGAAAGAATAAACCATCTACGTTTTGCGGACGATATCGTGCTTCTGTCAGATAATCTGGGAGAGATCAAAGACATGCTCCAAGAACTGAATGACATACTACAAGAAACTGGGCTGGAGATAAATTTCAGATGGAGATATTAAAAGATACAGATCAATAACAAGGTAGAATTAATCGATAAATACACATACTTGTACACATACAAACCTGCGAGCTAAATAGACGAATCATGTTGGGATGGGCGGCATATGGACGGATGAGATACATTTTTAAAACAAATATACCAATTCACCTGAAAAGGAAGGCATTTAACCAATGCATCTTTCCAGTCTTGACCTACGGAGCAGAGACCTTAACTTTAACGAAAGCTACTGCCGAAAAACTAAGGGTAACACAAAGGCGAATGGAGAGATCAATGCTGGGCCTGACCTTGAAAGATCGCGTAAGAAATGAGGAGATACGCCGACGAACTGGCGTAGACGATATTATACTGCGAATCAATAAACAAAAGTGGAGGTGGGCTGGACATGTTGCTAGAATGGAAGACGAAAGATGGACGAAGAGATTATTGGAGTGGAGACCAAGAGCCGACAAGCGAAGTCGAGGCAGACCATCCACCCGATGGACCGACGACCTAAGGAGGATAGAAACAAACTGGATTGCAGCAGCTAGAGATAGAGAGAAATGGAGACGTTTGGAGGAGGCCTATATCCAACAATGGATGTGCAAATTCGGCTGGATGATGATGATAATAATATATGCTTTCCTATTTAGCTGTTTTACCTCCCATCTCAGTGATCTATATTCAGCTAAAACCAAAGCATTTGCAGATTTATTTACCTGCCCATGAAGACGATTTTTACGTTTAATCTTCGCTATAAGTTCCAAAGTAAAGAAAGTGGGATACCTGTTTGTTGTTCTTAATACATTTCTCGACTGTTTTTTTGGGTACTGACTGATCAATGCATGCATACAGATTTTCTTAAAACAACTGCATAGATACATCCACACCCAAGCAGCCCTCCAGCTCTGCCCAGTCCATATTTTGAATGAGGCCATATAAAACATGAAAATCATCCTTTGCATAGTCACAAAACAATAAATTTTTAATACAATTGAGTTAAAGAGTTAAATACAATGTTGTGTTGGATGTTTTCGTTATCAAAAATTTCATAACTATGTTCTGCTACAGTCCATTAAAGAAATGACTGAACAGATATAATTCCCATAAAACTAAGATGCGCAAGAATTTAGTTTAAAAACAGTAAAAAGAGAAAAATCTGGTGTATAAATTTCGAAGCAGCAGAATCATTTCAATTTTTAAATACTTTACGTGATGGCTAAGTACCGAATAAAGTTGGGTTGTAAATCCCAACACGGAAAGATTTATATCTTTTGTCTAAACAGCCGAAAAGGAAATAAAACTGTTTTAAGAAATGTTCCTTCCTGCTTGCAGCTATAAATTTCCATCATTGGATATTTATAAGAATGTCGGAATGCACGTTTTTGTTTGTTTGTCTAACTTTTTTAAATCTACACAAATAACGATTGCGATTTAACGGCTGTCGATAATTTATTGGAAATTTACTCCAAGCAAATTTTCGTTCCGATTTATTTTATTACTCAGCAACTTCTTTAACCACTATAAAAGAGTTGTATGTTATATTAAAGAGATTTTACGTTACATAACTACACTGGAATAAAATAAATAAAGCGTCATTACCGATTAAATTTCGTCTGTCATTCATTGCTCATTCAGAATTAAATGTGGTGACTATCCAAAGACTTACATCGGTCAAACTGGTTGAACTTTAAACAAACGTAAACGTATCTTGTTTGCTTCTGCCAATATTTGGCAGAAGCAAACAAGATAAGGCAATAATTGATTCCAGTAGTTACATATGGGTAGATACCAACATTGAGAGTGATCATACGCTAATGCTAAGACAATAATCGATTTCAATAATTACAGAGGGGCAGACACCAATAGTGACCATCTTCTTCTGTTTAGCCTTCTATCGTCCATGTTTGGACATAGGCCTCTCCCAACTCCTTCCATTGGTCTTTATCCTGAGCAACATATTTCCAAATTGTTTCGGCTATTCTTTTAATGTCATCAACAGTGACCATACACTAATAAAACTAAATCAAGAACTACCAACAATACCAAAAGCTGTTAGAGATATATTAAACTACCAATTACAGCACCAAG
This sequence comes from Diabrotica balteata, assembly GCA_918026665.1. Lineage (NCBI taxonomy): Eukaryota > Metazoa > Arthropoda > Insecta > Coleoptera > Chrysomelidae > Diabrotica > Diabrotica balteata. The sequence continues at coordinate 183,797,948 of OU898277.1, read as the reverse complement.
TTGTACACAAACTAGAAGAAAAAATAAATAAAAAACTATAGAATTCAGTCAAACAGTATATAGATAAAGAATGGCAGACCATACAGACAGCCATGTCGAAAGCAGCGAAAAGTGTATAGGAAAAGAGCATATAAAAAAACAACAAGACTGGTTCGATGAAGAATGTAGGAAGGTTTTGGCAAGAAGAAACAGGGTAAAACTACAAAATGCGATCGAAAAATATGTGGCAAGAACAAGGAAAGTGAAAATAATTTGCAAAAAAAGAAAAGAGAACAGCTAAAAGAGCAATTTAAAAACGCTGAAGAAGGCTACATAGACAAAGAGGTAAAGAATTTCTAACAAGAAGTTAAGAAATCGAGAAAAACTACAAAGAATAATTCACAGTATTGCAGAAACAAAGAAAACTTACTTCTAGACTTGACAAGAAGATAAAGAAGGAAAGTGCGAGGAACTAACACTGAATAAAATCAAAGAAATAATAAGAGACCTAAAAAATATCCCAGTAATAATATAAAATGCAGGAGAAAGTGTAACCCAGCTGAAATTTTTAAGGAAGGTCGAGAAAGATTGAAGGAAAGGATATTTTTCTTATTTGTGCTCTTATTTGTTCTATCTATAAAAAAGAAGACAAAACGGAGTGCGAAAGGGTCACTAAACTCTTTATTGAAAGCAAAAAATATGTCAAAAACAGCTAAACTGCCAACCGACGAGTCAGTAATCCGACCCACAGTAATGTATGCCAGTGAAACATGGATTATGAATCAGCAGGAACAAAAGGAATTAGAGATCTGAGAAAGAAAGGTGCTCAGAACAATTTTCGGAGAAATAAAGACGACAGAGAATATTTAGAGAAGACGAACGAATAAAGAAATGAGGATGTATGGAACATCAGCAATTATGGCAAAAATGCTTAAAGAGCTAGATAGCTTGGTCACATTATACCTACGAATGCCAGAAAATCTAAATGTTCAATGAAACAATACTGAAGGAGCAAAAAATGGGGAAAAAAGAAGAGGACGTCCAAAGAAAAAGTAGTTGGACGCAGTAAGAGAGAAAGGGACCGAAAAACATGGAGGAAAGTAACAAAGTTATGCCAAAAATAGATCATTTGTGAAAAGCACTCAGCCAAAACAGCTAGAGAGAATCTTCATTTTGATGTTCTTATCCATTACGAATGTTAGCGATTATCATGGCAATCTTGATCTTATCAGATATCAGATTCGGAGGTTTCTTAACCAAGATGTTCTTCTTCTTCCTAGATCTCGTTTTCCAAATATTTTTCCCTGTAAGATGGCTTGACGGAGAGCAGATCTCAAATGGTTCCAGTTTCTGGAAATATCTTCGTTCAAGCTCCATGATTCAACACCATAAAAGGACAGAGAAGACGTAGCATTCTTACTTCTGTATCAAACTAGAGGTTGTAACTCTTGAAGGAGGCCCCCATCCGATTAAATATGGATCTAGCTTTTCTGATGCGTGCCCTAATCTCCTGGTAGTTGGTCCATTCTTCATTTATTATGGTGCCGAGAGAGTTTTAGTGCGTCACTCTTTCTACAGGTGATTGGTTGATGTAGAGTTGACCTTCTGTTATCCTTCTGTTGCTAATTATCATAAGCTTTGTCTTCTTAACGTTTATATTAAGTCCATATTGTGGACTATAATACGTGATTTTGTTCATAAGAACTTGTAGGTCTTCTAGGTTGTCCGCAAATACTTTGGTATCATCTACATATCTGATGTTGTTTAGCCGGTAACCATTTAATAGAATACCTTCTTCAGTTTTGTGCAAAGCTTTGATAAATATTTTTTCTAAGTATAGATTGAGGAGATAAAATACAGTCTTGCCTCACATCACGCATGATTGACATATAGTCAGTATGTTCACCTTCAACTCTGAGATTTGCTGTCTGATTCCAGTAAATATTTCGAATTATTTTCAGCTCTTGGTTGTTAATTTCTGCTTCTTTTTAATCATCTTGGCATGCTGTACTTGATCAAATGCTTTCTCGTAATCCACCAGACATGCGTATGCGTCTCAGTTAACATCTCTGCATTTCTGGAATAAGACTTCTCTCTACTACTAAGAACAAAGCCTCTCTAGTAGCAACAGCATTTGTGAACCCGAACTGGTTGGGAGAAATTTGACTTCCACACAGCCTGTAGATTCTCTTATGAATTATCTTTAGGAATAATTTTAGAAGACGACACATGACGCTCCTGTTTTTTTTTTGGAAGCGCAATAAACTCAGATTTCAGCCATTCTGTTGGTATTTTTGCAGAGTTGTGTATATTATAAAATATATTTGCGGGTATTGCTATTAATTCGTTTTCCAGTAGCTAAAGGAATAATTAGTAATAATAAATTTTGTGGAAGGTTAAAAAAAAAATGTCTTTCCATTTCTTTGTTTATATTATTTTTGGATTTACGATGGAACCAAGGTATACAGGGTGAGTGGGGAGGAATGCACCAAACTTTAAGACTGTATAATATACGTAAAAATAAGTAAAAATAACTCATATGTTGTTATTCGATTTTCATTTGTTTTCGAGTTATAGCGATAATAACACAAAGTTGTAACTTAACATTAATTTAATGTTAAATGTTCTTATAATAAATTTTCAAAAATACCACCATTGACCTGTAAGCATTTTCTGCTTCGTCTATGAACATTCAACGTTGCTCTTCTGATTGCGTCATGGTTTGCTCTAATTGTGGCTGCAACATTTTTAATGCGTCGAATTAGTGCATCGCGAGTGTCGACTTTTACCTTGTAAACTTCATTTTTAAACCAGCCCCATAAAAAATAGTCTAATGGTGTTAGGTCTGGAGACCTCGGAGGCCAACTAATAGGACCATTGCGACCAATCCAATGCCTTGGAAATTTTGTATTTAAATGTTGCCTGACCTGACGAGCAAAATGTGCAGGAGCTCCATCGTGCTGATAATACATTTGTATTCTGATATTTAGTGGAATGTTCTGTAGGAGTCCTGGCAATTCATTCTGTAAAAAAATTCAAGTACTCCTCTCCTGTAAGGCGGTTCTCAAATATGAAAGGGCCAATTAAATAACCGTCGATCACACCACACCACACGTTTACCGAAAATTTGTGCTAAAAACTAGCTTCAATTGTTGCATGTGGATTTTCATCTGACCATACATGAGAGTTGCGGCTATTATTAATACCGTCTCTGGTGAATGTTGCTTCATCGGTAAAAAGTATGCGGGATATAACACGACGATTATTATTTATCCATCGACAAAATTGCATACGGCTGGCATAATCTTCTGGTTGTAGGTGCTGTACACGTTGTAGGTGGTATGGATATAAACCTTGCTCGTGAAGTGTGTTAATTACTCTCGTTTGAGGAATGGCTAAATGAGTACCGATTCTTCGTGAGCTGACCCCTGGATCATCTTCTACTGAATCCAGAATATTTTTTATTTCTTGTAAACTTTGTCGGGGAGCACGTTCCGATATTATTTTATAACTAGGAAGCGTTCCGGTCTCGCATAGTTTGTTGAAAACTCTAATAAATACATTTTTATCTGGAGTTCTCCGATTTGGAAACCGTTGACGATATTCTTCAACAGCAGCTCTACCGTTTTCATTACAAAAGCCATAAACAAACACCATATTTGCATAATCACTATTTGAATAAGTATGTGACATTTTGCAACAACTTTTTTTATACAAACTGTCAAATAGACATTAAATCACGTTGACACTACACTATTATGACAGTTAACTAATTATTAAACGAATCACAGATACCTGTTACAGCAATGTGATAAGTAGCAGTAAAATTACAACTTTGTGTTATTATCGCTATAACTCGAAAACAAATGAAAATCGAATAACAACATATGAGTTATTTTTACTTATTTTTACGTATATTATACAGTCTTAAAGTTTGGTGCGTTCCTCCCCACTCACCCTGTATAAATTAACTATTTATAATTTATTAAGGTTTTTTTTTAAGATAGTCGTATAGTTGCCAAAACCTCATGTATCTATGAAAGTATTACTAAATATTACTGTAGATTTGCTTTTAGTTATAATGTAACAATTTGTATTTACAAAAAGTTGTATGCTCTTCTTAAATATTTTGAAGCCGGTGTTGATTTCAAAAGTTCTTCTAACTGTTTTTAGGGCCAAATTAACTAGAATACAATAGTAGTTATTTTTATCATATTTAACAATATTTTTTTTCTTTAAAAACTGCTAAATATTATCCAAAAAGTTACACAAAACAACAGCTCCTTGTGCTAAAGAAATCAACAATAATTGAATGAATAAATTGTTCGCTTCTTGAACAGAAACTAACTCGAATCTTTACATTGACTTTCGGAAAGTTGGTGTATTTCGCATCGCTCAAAAAGTAAAGAAAACTGAAAAAGTTTCTTGGAAAACTTCAATAATATTTTATACTAATTACATCACTCTTGTACTAATACTACGTTAACAAAGTGCCACTTCGACTTCGACTTTGTCGAAGTGTTTCATTTTCTTATTTCCTCCACGGTTTTCCGACTCATCTTTTACTATAATTAAATTTGTTGGAGATGGTTCTGTCTTTTTTTTATTTAATAATGGGTTTGGCTGATTTACTTTACCTGATGGTATTGATGGCTTAGGGGAAATGGGGGCATTAAAACTATATTTTAAAACTGAAATAATTATAATTAAAAAAGTTCTAAATTGTGGGTGGCAAATTCATTTGGCTCTAAAAAATTAAACAAGCCATATTCTGGCATGAAACAAAAAACACAATACTTACGTTGTAATTGACAAATAAGGTAATGCAAAAATTCGTAAACGGAATTATTCCACAGGGTGTTTTAATCATCATTGTTGGTTGGTCTTGACTGACTGTACAACTTTTTATCAATTTGTTCAGTCTTCCATTAACCTTGGGTCACATAGAATGTTTATTTTTCGGAGATTTGCTTAGGTGTTATATCTCCATCGCATTTTGGGACGTCCAAGTGGTCTCTTACCTGTGGGAATCTCCTCCCATACCAGTTTTACAAGTCTCCCGTTATGCAGTCTGTGTACGTGGCCTGCTCATCTTAGTCGCTCTCATTTAATTTCTTGGACAATATCGGCGTCATTGTAGAGTGTTTTTAATTCGATATTGTTTCTGATCTTATACAGGTTTGTGGTGATGTCATGGTGGGGTCCGAAAATTTTTTCGAAGTATTTTTCGTTCAAAACGTCTGAGCTTTTCTTCGTTTGCTTTGGTCATTGTCCACGTTTTGCATCTGTATATTATTACAGGTCCGACGATGAATCTATAGATTTTTATAGTATTAATTTTACTTTAAGAAATAACGCTTGTGTTGAAAACGTTGCTCTACCACAATACGTAACCAAAGCGAAGTTTCTGGAATGCAGATCTATTTGGATGCAGGATTATTCTGGGAATAACATATAGTTAGTCTATCAAAAAAGCTTTTCTGGCAACTTTTTTTCTTCAGGAACCTTGTACAAGTGACTTCCAGGGAAACTCTTTTAACAGCTTATTATAGTAATTTTCATTCTCATCTGACATATATGCTATTCTCTCTTGGGGTTACTCTTTATTGATAAAGTGTTTACACAACAAAGAAAATGTGTTCGTATTATCTCTGGGCTCGGTTATAGAGCAGACTATAGAGACTCCTTTGGAGCTTTAAAAATTTTAACTTGACCTTGTGTATACATTATGCAGTGTCTGTTGCCAATTAAACAAAATCTTAGCCAATACAATGCACACGTAGATTTTCACAAATTATCCCACCAGATTTTACAATAATCTTAACCAGAATTTGGCCCACTTGAAATACCCAGAAATGGTTCAATGTATTTAGCCATAAAATTCTACAACTTAGTGCCAGCTCGAATAAAAGCTCCTAATTTTCACCAATTTAAGAAAAAAATTAAAAGTAACCTTATAGTGAATGCCTTTTTTATATATGAGTATTTTACTTTCGATTTTAGTTTGTTGTAATTGTTAAAAAGTTAAAACACTGTATCTATATTTTATGTTATATGTTTATATTTTTTTCTTTGACTTTTGTAAAAAATACTTTTGCATTCATTTATTACCAATAAACTATCTATCTATTTATTTGATCTTTGAACTTCTTGTAAGACTTTTTGATTTTATGAGCTATCTAGTGCGAATAGACAGCACTTTGCAGATTAGGTTCTGTCTTTTATTTCTTTAGTAACATCGTTGTCAGCTGCGATTGAAGGTTTTGAGCGTCACATTTTGTCCTAATCTACACATTTCATCGTCTCTTCATTAATCTTAAGCCCTACTTTACTTGTTGCTCCTTCCACCTTGTTGAAGATGTCGTTCGTGGATAGGATGGAATCTCCAACGAGATCTATGTCATCTGCATATGCGAGTAGCAGCTTGGGACCTCTAACCGATAGCAATTCTGTTTTAATTTCAGCCTACCTCATGGCTTTCTCTAATACAAGGTTAAAAAGCAGTGAAGATAACGCATCACCCTGTTTAAGAGTACTGTTGATTTCAAAGCTGCCAGACAGTTTATTATTTACACATACTTTAGACATTCCACTTTCCATACAGACTTTGGTTATTCGAATGAGTTTCTTTGGTATTGAGAACTCCGCCATTGCATTCCATACTTGGCTTCTTTCTACGCTATCATGTACCTGTCGAAAGTCTATTAAACGATTGTGTATGGGTCTGTTATACTTCCATCCCGTTTCTAGAAGTTGTCTTAGAGTGAATAGTTGATCTACTGTTGATCTGTTTGCCCTAAAACTGGCTTGATATTCGCTTAAGGCATTTTCAGTATAAGGGATTAGTCTACTAAGAATGATGTTTAAGAGGGTTTTATATACCGTGTTTAGGAGTGAAATTCCTCTATAAATCGCGCAATTTATTTTGTCACCTTTTTTGTGGATAGACACATATGTGCGTTATTAGCTGGTGGATTTGGCGATGTAGTGCGTCTCCCCCATATTTCGGAAGTTCTGCTGGTATCTCGTCTGTACTCGGCGTGATTTTTCAGCTTATTGAAAGCCTTTTGGGTTTCTTCAAAGAAAAAGCTAGAAAAAAAAGAAGATGGAAAAAAAAGCCTTTTTTTCCTCCAGCAAGAAGATTTTTTAAACAGCGTTCAAATGCAAATACTTTAGGAACCGGTGTGTGTGTGTTGTCCAGGAGATCTATGTAAGTATTTTTTTTGATTTCTTTGTAGTTATCCCATTCAGTCTCTTTTTTATTCACTTACTTACGACCCACCTCTCCAACCAAATCAAGAGAGGCTGTTCGCAAATGTTTCGGCTTGTTTACTTACCCTATCTAAAGCATAGTAATTGCTTAGTCTCCACTTTCAACCCCCTATAAGTAATACCCAATGTGATAGGTAAATTATACCGCTACAAAACGTCAAATATAAAATCTTATCAAAAAACTGACTATACCAATTTAAAATTTATAAATTTTTAAACAGTGTGCTAAAAAAATCATTAAAATATGGCTAAAAATAAAAAAAATTGAAATACTTTAAATTTGACCAAAATTTTCTCCGTTACGTTTTTTTCCTTCTGAGTGTATATGTAATTTATATAACATAATATATTTCATAAAAAGGAACGCAAAAATATCAAAAATAGAAAGGAGAAAAAATAAAAAAGAAAGAACTTCCCTAAAGCGAGCAGTAATGAACTGTGAAGAGAAAAGCTATTTATAAAGTAGTTTAAATATTCATTACCATTTGTTTCTACATGGTTATTTTCTAAGCTTTTTAACTGATCTACTTTTTGCGATACAGAAAACAAGATCGGTCATCTCTAATAATCATAAATTTAATGTTACCAGCTATTTTAAGGTTTCACAAAATTTATCTCCTATCTAACCAAATATTGCTATTTAAATACAGTTTAATCTATTTTTGGTCAATTTTAAATTTGCATAATACGCTCGTCTACGTTTCACTTAATAAATAACGACCAAAATGGCACTTATGAAAGTTTGATGACCAGCTACCTCCAACACCAAACTCTCTTCGTAAATGCAACAATTTGTGACGTGTCGATCATAATTATTTAGAAAGGACGCCGTATATACAATGACATTAATGGTTCTAATACAATTATGAAGCCCTTAATGGATTTTATCCCTCAATTATTGACATTTTACCTTAAGCTCGCAACCATTTAGATACTTTTTTAAAGGGTAACGCAAAATGCAATCAAGAAATGAAGAAATTTACATCAGAAATGAAAAACACTGAGAATGTGGAGCATGGTGTGGAGCAAAATCAGAGATTCTGTTTATAAAAACTCTACAAAAGAACACAGCAAGCCGAAAACCTTGGATCACTCAAGAAATACTGGAAATCATGAAACAAAGAAGAAAATATAGAAATAAAAACCCAAATAAGTACAGAGAAAAACATAAACTAATAAGAAACAAAATAAAAGAGGCTAAGGAAAAGTGGATGCTGGAAACATGCATCGAAGTGGAAGAATTGCAGAAAAAGCAATATCATTATAATTCACATAAAAAAGTGAAAGAATTTATTAAAAAATCACGAACAAATACACCTAACCAATTAATTGACAAAAAGAATAAACCTATTAATAACGAATTGAAATAAAACAAGTATGGACCATGAGAAGATCTTTAATATATTAAGTCACAAGAACGAAATCAACACAAATTGATAACGAGGAAGCTCCAATAATATTAAATACGACGTCTAAATAAGGAGTTAGATTATGAACATCATAAAAAGAAGAAAACTAGAGTATTTGGGTCACATAACCAGAGGAGAAAAATATGAGCTGTTGAGAATTATTATGCAAGGAAGGATCCAAGAAAGAAGAAGCGTAGGAAGAAGACGCATCTACTGACTGAGGAACCTTAGAGAAGGGTTTAACTGTAGTTCACTAAAACTTTTTAGAGGAGCAGCCAACAAAGTGACTATAGCCGTTATGATATCCTACCTCCGATAGGAGATGGAACTTAAAGAAGAAGAAGTTGGTAAAATTACAACATCCTTGTCTGCGTTATCCCATATTATTGTTGCTGAAGTTGCTCAGAAAGTGTGGAGATGGATTGATTCTAGTATTTTTTGCACTACATCATGTTGAATATAACTATTTTTACGGAATGAATTGCGGATAAGACATCAGTGCACAGCTACACTTAGACGTTTGTCAAGACGTTTGTCGAGAGCATTTGAAATGCTAAAGAGTTCTCCTGAAAACACGCTACTTCTTCTTCTTAGTCGTTAACCTGATGCAGGTATCGTGATATCATAAAGCTATTAGCTAAATTTCCCAAATTTCCTCCACGTTTTTCTATCTTCAGCCATTCTAGCACATTCTGACAATGGAGCGCCAATGGTAGCAACAATATGGTCCGTGTATCGTGTGGGAGATCTACCTCTATTTCTTTTGCCTTCTACTTTTTCCTGGATGGTAAGTTTTTTAAGATCATTTGTTCGAAGCACATGTCCTAAATAGCTTATTATTTGTTCTGATATTTGTGTTCTTAGTCTTTTCTTTATGTTTAGCTGGTCCGGTATGGATTTATTTGTTCTTCGGGCCACCCATGGTATTCTCAGCATTCGTCTCCAGTAGTACATCTCAAATACATCTATGCTATTTTTGTCTTTCTCAGTAAGGGTCCTGCATTCCGATGCATAAGTAAAAATTGATAAAACTAGATTTCTTACTAGTCTCATTGTTGTATCGGTAGTTATTTCATTGCTTTTCCAAATTTTTGTTAATTTTGCCATAACGCTTTTTGCGATTGCTGACCGCCGCTTTGTTTCTTCAGTACAGCCTCCTTTGATGGTTATTAATGAGCCCAGATACACAAATTTATCTACAACAGCGATATTGTTTATCATGACCAGATGATTTTGATTGTTGTTAGCTCTGTCAATTATCATGATTCTCGTTTTATCACTGTTTATTTTAAGGCCCATTGTTAAGCTTACGTCTTCTATCCGTTGTAGCAGGTGAATCAATTTAGCTTCAGAACTAGCGAGGATAGTAGAATCATCTGCATATCTCAAGATGCAAATCTTCTTCCCGCCAATGGTGATGCCACCATTCCAGTCGTTATTGTTGATCCAGTTCTAATTGTTATTGTACAGGTTTTTAATTAGGAGTATCAGATGATTGGGGACTCCTATTTCAGACAAGACCTGCCATATTTTACTCCAGTTGACCAAATCAAAAACTTTACTATAATCTATGAAGCACAAATATGCTATAATGTTGAATTCTCTGGATTTTTCTACAATCTGCCGTACCTTTAAAATTTGATCTCTAGTACCACGTCCGGGGACGAAACCTGCTTGTTCCTCCGCAATGTCAGGTAGTAAAAAGGGCTTAATCCTCTCGAGAATTATATGTAAGAGTATCTGACTGCAATGCGCAATTAGACCAATTGTGTGATAGTTGCTACATAAATCTTTCGCTCCCTTTTTATGTATGGGAATATATAGTGATTGTGTCCAGTCCTCAGGCCATTTACCTGTCTCCCACACTCTTTGACAAATTTGATGTATTTTATCCACTCCAACGTCATCTAGGGCCCAAATTATTTCAATAGGTATGTTATCTGGACTGGCAGCTTTCTGAATTTTTTGCCTCATAACTGCTGCTTCAACTTCATTTTTGAGTACGTCAGGTTCCGTCGCAAAACTGGCATCTTCTTGTTGTGATAAGGCGTCTGTGCTTTCCTCCATCATCAGTCGTCCACAGTATTCTTTCCATCTGTGTAAAATATCTTTTTTAGAAGTAAGTAGAGTTCCATTATCATCTTTGATAGCAAGGTAGTTTGTTGTAAAGGAACGTGTCATCCGCTTTATTTTTTTAAACATGTCTCTGGTCTTAGTTTTGGTTTTATGCCCTTCTATTTTCATGCAGATTTTGTTCAAGTGTGTGTTCTTGTCCTTTTTGCAGAGTCGTTTTATTTGAGTGTTCAGCGCTTTATAGGCCTCTTTATCACTTTCACTGTTCAGTCCTGTGGCTTTTAAGCACTTCCTCTCCTGTATTTTAGTCCACGTGGACTCTGTTATCCATTGTTTCCTTCTTTCTTCTCTATCACTCTTAATGTTCTTCGCAGCATTATGCAATATGGATTTTGTTTTTGTTCATATGCTATTTGAGGACTTTTCTGGATTTAATGATTGTTTGAGGTCACATAGCTTTTGCATTGCGGCTTTTTTGTACGGATCGTTATATCTTAGATGCCATTTAGTTGTTGTATTTTCTGTTTTTGGACTGTTTTTTACCTTCACGCGGATAAAAAAGGCTACATTCGTTGGATATTCGATATTGTCCTAATAAATAGTGTATCAACTGTAGTGACAGAACAGCCAAACTCCATCTGCATTTCAGGATGCATTGGTATGAAGCACCTTATCCTAGGAGGAAGTATTTACAATATCGTAACAATAAAACACTGAAAACTTTGTTTTCAAACTTCCACAAAATTTATTTTAAATCTTATCACTACAGCGGTTTCGGCTGATAGCCTTTCTCAAGTGATCTATTTTTCAAACTGAATCCATTAATTATTTACAATATCCTTGAAAGCTGGTCGAAAAATGATTTTTTGTTTGTTGCTTATTAAATTTACAGAGGGAAGTGTTTATAAAAGACTATGGCGGGGATTCTGATTTTATGGATGCAAGGTGTTTGAGATAATTGTGTCTTGGCGCAAGGGTTGTAGGATATGTGAGATTAAAAGTATACATCTGGACGAGTTTACGAGTCCGGGTCTTGGCGAAGTCAGAAGACTACATACAGGCTTAGTCGGATACGATGAAATTTTGCTAGAATACGATAGGGGGTAATTGTTGCCTCCGAAGTTAATTTGTGAGTTCATGAGATTCACAAAAGGGACTTTCAGCGGGACTGAATTGAAATGCTCCTAATGAAGTTCGGAGAGCAGTATTATGAACAGAATTTCACGATTGTATTGAGATTGGCCTAAACGAATTTGGGGAGTTGGAAAGGGAGCTGATTTTTTGTTATAGAAAATATAATGGATTCCCCCCATTTTAAAGAAAATTATTTTACAATTATGTTCTTTTACTTTTTCTGTGTTTATTTCCATACGTTCTTCATCTTCTTTTTTATTTTATTCTGTTTGTTCAATATTGTCTCTTTTCATAAACTTTACCTATCTAATAATCTTTTCACTTTCATAATTCGTAATAAAATTTATTTTTGTAAATGATCATTCCTATAATACATGATCTGTTTTAATAATAATTGTCTTCTACAAAATCATTTTTATTAGCTTAAGTTTTAAAAATATAACATTTTATCTATCTCGTTTCCCTTTTGAGTGACCCCAACTTCAGGAACGTCAGAGTATTAGCAATGTGCCTCTTTCAGATTTTAATTATTGGTCGGTTGGCATTGACGGAAACATCAGAGGGTTGATTTTTGTTGCTTTTTGAGGCTTTTTATGCCTCTTTAGGTATTCAGGGTATTATCGGCAATGTTTACTTTTTCAAAACCTCGCGAATACTGCCGGTAGGTCAGCATCAGAGTACTTTTCGGTATTAAACTTGAATAATACGTAAATAAAAGACTACACGAAACTGCGTTTATCATTTTGCTAAATGAAACGATGCTCTTAGTCGTATGAATCGAAATTTATCGGGTTCAAATTTTGTCTTTTTTATACAATTGTTTTAGAATGGGATCATAAACAACAAATTTTATATATTGGAGATGAATGCATGAAAAAAATGACATCTGTCCACTCTCATATTATATTGTCTATCAACAGATGTAGTTTGATTTCTTCATTGACTTTGATAACATCATTGATCATTACAGTTTACCTTTTTTTCTGCTTAAAAATCAAAACATTAGAAATAAAGAGATAGCCGAATGAAGTAAAAAATAATTTTGCAACTAAAAAAGATTTTTTAAGAAAGATTTATCAAAAGAAGATAAACATTTAAAATCAAATCTTAATAAACTTAAGAAACAAAGAAGAGAAGATATAAACCTTAGATCTTGGGAACTCATCATTATTGGACGTTTTAAAATCACTAACGCACATAGACCTTCCGTCAATAATTATTTTATTTCGTTTGATCTCAACCACCAGTTGATCCAGTTGATCCATTTGATCAAGTTTTGTTGGATGCGCTTGATGTCGTTCTGCTCTCCTCAATTACGTGATAATCAAAATCTAAAGTACTAAAATTCTTCTCCTATCTAATTATACCAGAACTATCCGTTATTAAGTGTTTAAGTTCAAGGCCAATGTTTTTAATGAAACTGATGTAAGACAATTTCGGCTTATGTTGTCGAAATCTCTGTTAAGATTATGATCTTTTTAATACCTTTTGTTTCTACATATTTTTAGCTCATACTTTTACCACATTGTAAGTTCCAGGATATTCCACTGGTAATCCATTTTTATCCTGATTTCGAGTTCAAGTTGTTATCCCCAATCTAAGTATAGCTCACCATTTCATTCTAGGCTTGGCTGGTGCCGAGGTCAACATCCAATTGATCTGAATAAGTAGTGCTACCCAAAATCGTTGGACAACAATGTTGGTCTTATTCTTGCGTTTTCTCAAGACCAAGACCGTCTATTTTTAGCAAGACCAAGACCAAGACTGACCGTGCAAGATTTGAGCAAGAACAAGAGTAAGCCTGCGAAACTCTTGCGTCTTGCAGTTAGGACAGAATATCGTTTTAGGGAGTATACTAGTTCGGGTATATGCTTACAGACTCTATGAGATGCAAAAAAATATGTAATAAAAATTTAAAACCTGGACGTATACGCATTTCAAACAATACCATAAACATAAATACCGAATCAAAATATTTATTGAAAGAAAACATTTGACACGTGCTCAGAGATCATAATTACAATGTAAAAATAAAATATTTTCTACATTCGTTCTAACAAATCGTAATAAAGTATTCGTACTAAAATTAATTGTTCAGATTTTGAGAATAGCTGCCCTCTAATCATACAATAATCTTCTTGCATTGCGACGCCGACAATAATATCATATCGAATTTTTTTAGAAATAATTCTAATAAACCTTAGCTTCTTCTTCTTCTTCTTCGTCTAGCCATTCACGTCCACATCTGAACATAAGCCTCTTCAAGTCTTCCTTTCCATTGGTTTTTATTGTACGCTACTTGTAGCCAATTTTTCCCGGCAGTCCTTTTCAGATCATCTGTCCATCTCATAGGAGGTCTGCCTCTGGGTCTTTTGTGTTGGTATGGTCTCCAGGTTAAAATTGATCTGTGCCATTTGTTTAGATCGCTCCTAGCTACATGTCCAGCTTATTCCCATTTCAGCTTTAATGCTTTTTGCACCACTTTTTTTGTGGTGCAAAAACCTTAGCTAATAAAAAATATAATGCTTATTGTTAAGGACACTCACTTAATAATTACATTTTTTTTCCATTTTAATTAACTTAGGAGGAATCTAAATAAAGAAATCTTATCGATGTAAGAGACTAAACTTTGTTTCTGCTGAGTGTGCGACGAGATCATTGACTTAAACAATTTTTTCTGCTAAAAGAGCGCCGCTTATATTTAAAAGTAGCAAGTCTACTTAATAACAACTAATATTCCCTAACAACGAAGTAACGATATATAATTCTCGGTTTGTTATTCGGTATTTAGGGTATTGGATAATAGTAGTTATTTTTTCGAGATCACTAAACTTCATTCCCAATTGAGCTTTCCTTTGAGTCTAATGTAATTATTGTTTTTCATATCATCCCTGTTGTTCCTGGAGTGATTATAATAGTTCTAGTCGGAGTAGTGATAGTTGGAGTTATAGATCTAAAAGACCTAAAAGCAAATTTAATGAGTTGTTCAAAATAATTCATGCATCCCAAATTGCTTTGTGTAAAGTGTGCCTTCATAAAAAGGTTAAAATAAAAATGAAAAACTGCCACACATCAGGTTTAGGAAAGCATCTAATATCTTTTCACAAAAAGGAATTACAAATATTTCTTCCTGAAAAACCAAAATTTGGTGAAGATATCACAAGCTTTTTAATAACCGCTTGAAAAAGTGGACATATAAAAAAATATACTTATTACCTTATTACCCATTATATATATTATGTACCTACTACTTTATTTTAGTAAATTAATGTATGTGTTAAGTAGGTATCTGCTTAATAGTTAAAATACCTCCCTTTGATGATCATTGAATTTTTACCTATTGTTTATTTTTTTAAGTTAGTTTTTTATATAAAAGTAGAGCTAAGATTGTTAACAACATTTATTTTGCTTTAATAAGCGGATTATACTTTGTGATTTTATCAACTAAAGAATATGTGTCCTTAATACATGTATGTGGATTTTTTGCTACATACCACATGTTTTTTAAGATTTCCATTTCATATATGGTGGGGAGTCCATCAATTTCTTTCTGGACAGATAATATTCTTTAAAATACAGTCAGGTTTATGTCACTAATTTGGTTTTTTCTGTGTTTTAATTATGTTTTGCTTATTAAATGCACAGGTTTATAAAGAAACATATTAACTTCTGTAGTGCATGGTAGATAGCTCAGCTAGTTAGAGTATAGGCACGGATCGCGTGGCTTCAAACTCCACTCGGTGTCAATTGCTTAAGACACTTATTAATTTGGTTGGCCTTTATTATGGCTATGTTAATTCAAGCTTAAAATGTACTTATTCTGTTAAGTTGTTTTAAGATCTAAAGTAGCAATTATTACATAGCAATAGGGTAATGAGTAATTGCAAGACTTGCAAGACTCTTGCTGCAAGACCAAGACCAAGACTAAGACCGGGAGTGCAATACCAAAACCAAGACCCAGACCAGGTGTATTGGCGCAAGACCAAGACCAAGACTGTCTAAGTTTCGTCTTGTTCTTGCATTTGGGCAACACTAATTTTTGGCTTACTCGAAGAAAGCTATTTTCATGTTAAGTGTTACCATTACAATCGTAGAGTTCTGTTTCATTTAAATTATAAATAATCTATGAAGATAGGTTTATAAAATAAGTTTGCTTAAGAACAAAGATGGAAAGATTATTATAGATTTAACAGAGAAAATTAATAGATGGAGTGAATACATAAGAGAATTATTTGAGGACAACAGAAATAACATTGTTCTGATATATGGCGAAACGGGACCTGAAATTCTAAAATGTGAAGTAGAAATGGCACTTAAAAGTTCCAAAACTGGG
Source organism: Diabrotica balteata (assembly GCA_918026665.1). NCBI lineage: Eukaryota > Metazoa > Arthropoda > Insecta > Coleoptera > Chrysomelidae > Diabrotica > Diabrotica balteata. Next base: position 183,781,748 of record OU898277.1, on the reverse strand, counting down.
AAGGCAAATGGACCGGATGAGGTTCCTACCGAATTGCTAAAGCTCTTGAATGATGAATAATAGGTATAATATTGCACTTATTTAATACAATATACAATACTGGCATTATAACTCAAGAGTGGCTGTTGTCTACATTCGTTACACTGCCAAAGAAATCTAATGCTAAAGAATGTTCAGAACATCGAACAATATCTTTAATGAGCCACCTACTAAAGATATTTCTAAAAATCATCCACAACCGAGTTTATCAAAAGTTGGAGTCAGATATTAGTAATACACAGATGGGGTTCAGAAATGGGCTTGGTGCTCGAGAAGCTCTCTTCGGTTTGAATGTTCTCACACAAAGATGCCTAGACGTTAATCAGGAGGTACATACGTGTTTTATCGATTTTGAAAAAGCGTTTGACAGAGCACGCCATGATAAGCTTAGAGAGATACTTGAAAGGAAGGACATAGATAATAAAGATCTGCGAATAATTTTCAATCTATATTGGAATCAGAAAGCTAACATCAAAATAGAAACTGAAACATCACAAGCAATAGAAATACGTAGAGGAGTACGACAGGGTTGCATTTTGTCACCTCTGTTATTTAATGTATATAGTGAAAGCATCTGTCAGGAAGCCCTTTTAGAAGCAAACGGAGGAATCGTAATTAATGGAGAGATTGTAAATAATATTCAATACGCGGACGACACTGTACTAGTTGTAAGAACAGTAGAAGAATATGGTATAAATATCAATATTAAAAAAACCAAGTATATGGTTTTCAGTAAAAACATGACACAACCAGCGTATATTAGTATAAACCGCACTCAAGTTAAAAAAGTATCAAACTACAAATACTTGGGAACTTTAATAAACGAAACTGGAGACCAAAACAGTTAAATAAAAAGACGTATCGAAATTGCCAGGGCCACCTTCATGAAGATGAGAAAATTCTTCTGCAACAGAAATATAAGCATCCCTCTATGATTAAGAATGCTGAGAGGCTATGTATTTAACACGCTATTATACGGTGTAGAGGCCTGGACTCTCAAACAGAACAACATGAAAAATATTGAAAGTTTCGAGATGTGGTGCTACCGTCGAATGCTGAAGATTAGTTGGGTTGAAAGAATAACAAACTGTGAAGTAATACGAAGAATAGGAAAAGACCCAGAGATTTTGTTAACGCTAAAGCGAAGAAAACTCGAATATTTTGGTCACCTGATGAGAGGACATAAATACGCATTACTTCAAAATATAATGCAGGGAAAAATAGAAGGAAAACGGAATCCAGGCCGTAGAAGAATGTCATGGTTGCGGAATTTGAGAGAGTGGTTTGGCTGCACCACTAATGAACTCTTTAGATCAGCCGTAAACAAGGTCAGAATAGCATTGATGATTTCCAATCTCCGATAGGAGTGGCACAAAAAGAAGAAGAAGATGTAGATAGGCCTTCGTAGTAGCATGATTAACAGGGCATCTTAGTGAATATATTCTTCTATTGGGATAACTTCTTGCAGCAAAAGGTGCAGTACTGAAAACAGGGTGAATTTTTGTATAAATGTTGTTACTTCTCTTACAGAAAGTACCTACTCCATATAAATTCTCAGTTTTCTTTTAATTCTTGTTTACGCAATGGGACTAAATCACTTTTATGGAGCCATCTTACGTCTAATTCTTTTGAAGTCGCTTTTTAATCAAAATAATCTGCTTTAGTGTCACCTGAAATACCAGCATGTCTTTTTACCCAAATGAAAAAGACTGGATTATCTTTTTAAGTAGTTTTAGTTGATTTTAACGATAATACTGTTTTTGTATAAATAGGCTCAAGACAGAGCACAATGGAAAAAATGAGGGAGGCCTATGTACAGTAGTGGACACAAGGGGCTGGGGTGATGATGATGATGATGTGTTCTAGATATATATCGAATTGAATATTTATTGCACAACCAACCCTTAAATGGATTTTAACCCAACTGTGAAAATCCTCTATGGCTTATCAAATTTTCTGAAGTTGAATGGCGTTGTTATCATTACAAGTCAGAAAATAAACTTTGGTTTCGGAATAAAGAATTTTTATATAGATATGTCTAAGTTTCTGAGTACTATGTATATTTGTATTCACAAACTGTATACGTCATACGACAAATAAACAAATACTGTATTAAACGAAGAACTTAAATAATGCATGTTTTGTTCATTTTACCACACATAAAACGTTATTGGCGTTTCTTTGTTAATCCCAATTGCAATTTCAATCGACCGCTTAGGGTTAGGCGCTGCATGAGTCTCACGAAACTCGAATCTACATCTGTTCATTGGAAAATTAATGAAGTTCAGTCTCAGCATTCCGTTCTGTTCTTCTGTTTTGCGTCTGATCAACATAAAGTCCCGACGGCTGAGAAACTCTACCTACCTCGGATTCAGTATAAATAATGCTGATCCGGACAGTTTTAAATTGGGAGTTTTTCATCGGTGGATAGAGAGTATTTCTTTGGAAGATTTAATCCTAATCAGTAGTATACTTGGCACGTAAAGTATTTAGAGAGTATTACGGAGAGTATTTGTTGCCTCATATACTTAATTTTATCGTTAAACTACTTCGAATTTTCTTTGATTTTTAATAAGAAATTTAATCTATACATTATTTGCATTTATAGATCACCTAGCTCTGATACTGAACTATTTTTTCAGAGCTTGCTAAATTTGTTAGATATTCTGCCCATTAAAAGCAGAAAAATTTTATGTGGTGATTTTAATATTGACTACGCTGCTGTTTGTGCGACCCAACTGTCTTTGGTAACTATTTTTGAATCATATGGTCTCACAATGCACGTTAATTCTCCAACAAGAATCTCAAAAACATCATCCTCGACAATTGATTATGTGGTTTCCGATTTTCCACCCGCTGACGACCATTCTACAGTTATTAGTGGGGGGCTTTCTGATCATGAAACGGTATATACCAAGTTTAGCAGTTTACAAACACCTCACTTAAAAACCCGACGATTAGGTAGGATTTTTTCCACTCAAAACTTTCGTAAATTCTATAATTCATGCTTGACTTCTGACTGGAGTTTTTCTTCTGGAGACATTGACTGTAATGTTAGTGATTTTCTAAATAGACTTGTATCTATTTTTAATAAAGCATTTCCTCTATTAAACATCAGGCCAAAACATAATAAACCTTGGATTACCAAAGGCATTCGCATATCTGCGAAAAATATGCGGTCTCTGCTATATATTAAAAAATTTAATGACAGTATCCCCATCTCTGATTATATCAACAAGTACAGAAAATGCTATATAAAACTACTCAAAGTAGCCAAAAAATCCTACTTTCATAATCACTTAACAAGCTCCAAAAATATTTCAAAAGAAACTTGGTCAATAATAAACGATTTTCGAAATAAAACCAGTACAGCGGATCAAACCTTTTCTTTTCCTAACCCCGAAAATCTAAATGATTACTTTGTTAATGTGAGTAAAAATATAACCTCAACTATTTCGCCACATCAAGATCCAGTTTCCTATCTCTCTAATTCAAAAAACATTGCTGATACCTTCTTTTTAAGACCAGTTGATAAGACGGAACTCATTTCAACAATTCGTAGTATAAAAAGCACATCGTCCTGTAGTACAGATGGATTATCTATTAAAATTTTCTCAAATCTACCGCATAATGTTTTGGACGTCATGGTCTCGCTAGTAAATGATTCCCTTGAAAAAGGTACATTCCCTAACTGCCTAAAGACTGCCATCGTCATTCCTCTTTATAAAGGTGGAGAAAAATCTGATGCCTGCAACTATAGACCTATTGCCTTGTTACCAGCACTATCAAAAATTATTGAAAGACTTATAAAAGTTCGACTTATGCCCTTTCTCCTTAAATATAATATTTTATCGCAAAATCAGTTAGGCTTTTTGTCTAATAAATGCACTAGTGATGCCATATTTTCTGTGTTACATGATGTATATCTATCACTAAACAGTAACCTCTCCTCCGCCACCGTTTTCTGCGACTATTCCAAAGCCTTTGACTGCGTAAATCACGACATTCTATTAAAAAAATTAACTTTCTATGGAATTCGGGGTGTGTCTTTGAACTGGTTCAAAACTTACTTGGTAGGTAGGAAACAATTGGTTAGAATAAATGACACCGACTCTAGTTGTAAAGATATTGAGTGTGGAGTACCGCAAGGTTCAGTATTAGGTCCCATTCTTTTTTTACTTTTCATTAATGACATCACTTACTTGAAAATTAAAGGGAAAATTTTTCTATTTGCTGATGATACCAGTATTACATGGAGCAGCTCTGATATTTCAACGCTTCATTCAATTATAACCGATGATTTACTTATAATCAAGGCTTGGTCAGACTCCAACTTACTTAGCTTTAACGTGGATAAGACTGTAGCATTATCTTATAAAGGAGTCATGCAACCCTTGCTTTTGAATGAGAGCCAAATCAATATCGTAAATTCCGTGAAATTTCTAGGTATTCTCATTGACAGTGATCTCAAATGGTCCTTCATACTGACTCCTTAAGGAAGAAACTAGCCTCAGCTTGCTTTGCAATAAGATCTGTTTCGAAGGAACTAAATTTATCTTCTGCCAAAATGGCATATTTCTCATTGTTCGAGTCCCATCTTCGATATGGGCTTCCATTTTGGGGTTCTAGTACAGCGGCCCAATTTGATACTATTTTTAAGTTGCAAAAAAGAGCAATCCGTTATCTATTTGGTCTCAAACAAACAACTCATTGCAAGACTTACTTCAAAAATCACGGAATTTTGACGCTTCCCTCTTTATTTATTTTGGAAACGGTTTGTTTGATTCGAAAGCATCTAAACATTTTTCCCGATAGACCTGACCATGGCTACTCCATTAGAAATTCGGATTGTAACGTTTATTTGCCGATCCCGTCCACTCAGCTAGTAAAGAATTCTATTCTATATCGTGCAAAGAAACTTTATAATCACCTTCCAAGAGAAATTAAATCCGCAACATCCTTCATTAAGTTTCGTAAGGTGACAAAAATCTATCTCTCAGAAAGACCATATTACTCAGTTGACGAGTTTCTTAATGTATAACAAAGAAACAAAATTAGTATTGTTTATAATTACATTTGGGTGTCTCAAGCAGTGGCTACAATTTGTCTCATTTGTTGTTGTTTGTACAAATTATGTAGGTTATACAATAATTTTACTAATTTAAAATTGTGTTATTTTGTTTTTTACTATATTGTTTTTGTTTTATACTTTTTGTATTATTTGACTGATTTATTTTTTAGCTTTGTCCATAAAATTGTTCAATAATTTTCAGTGACAATAAAGCATATTTCTATTCTATTCTATTCTATTGATTGTTTTTTTATTATTCTCTTTATAAAGGATAACATTAACGATTATCTTTTATTTTTAAAATGTATAACCCTATATTTTAATTTGTGTCAGATTTGGCCAATTAAGCTTATTAATTGGTCAAGTAAACCTTCTTCAAGTTATTATGAAAGATATTCTTCTTCTTACAGTGCCGTGCTCGTATAGTGCGTTGGCGAATTTTTTTAAGGCCAGACGTCTGTCTTTTGTGGCATGCAAGAGATCGCCAGTGTTATTTATGTCTGTCTAGTTCTTTATGTTTCGTCTTCTTCTTACGGTGCCTTATCCTTAAGGACGTTGGTCATTACATTTGCCCATTTAATCTTATTTGTAGCAGCCCTGAATAGATCTATGGAGGTCATGTTCGTCCATTGCCGTAGGTTTTTAAACCAAGAGTTGCGTCTTCTTCCTGGTCCGCTTTTGCTATTGACTTTGCCTTCGATTATAAGTTGGAGCAGTTCATACTTTTGATTTCTTATGATGTGACCAAAATATTGTGTTTTCCATTCTTTTATTATAAGCATAAGCTCTCTTTCCTTATTTATTATCCGCAAGACTTCCGCATTTGTCGTATGGCTCATGTAGGATATTCTGAGCATGTTACGGTAACACCAGAGTTCGAATGCTTGGATTCTTTTTTGTGTTGCTTTTGTCATTGTCCAGGCTTCAACACCATAGAGCAAGGTGGAGAAAACATAGCACTTAACTATTCTAGTTCTCAATGAGAGGCCCAGTTGGCGGTTGCATAGAACATTTTGCATTTTGTAAAACATTGTACGTGCCTTTTCCAGGCGTATTCTTATCTCTAGTGAGTGGTCCCAAGTTTCATCAAGATTACTTCCAAGGTACGTTGTTCTTGTTACTCTTTCCAGATCTGTTCCGTCGATATTGACCTTCAACCTTCTGTTTTGGTGCTTGCTGATGACCATCGTTTTTGTCTCCTTTGTATTCAATTTCGTTCCAAATTCTCTACAGGCTGTCGTTACTCAGTCCATTAAGCGTTGCAGGGCTTCAGCATTATCTGCCAGTATGACAGTGTCATCAGCATATCGCAGGTTATTTATACATTGCCTGTTTCTAATTATACCATCCGAGGTGCCTTCCAAAGCTTTCTGAAATATCTTCTCAGAGTAAACCTTGAACAGCAAAGGTGATAGGACACATCCCTGTCTTACTCTCTTCTCGATATTGATTTTTCCAGATGTTTCGCTTTTTATTCTTATTTTAGCCTTTTGTTCTTGGTAGAGGTTTGAAATGATCCTTAAGTCTTTATCGTCGATATTACATTAAATATGACCTTAAAATATCTATTAGTTTATCATGTTTCACCAGGTCAAACGCCTTTTGAAAGTCTATAAACACAAGTATACATCAGAATCGACATCTCTACATCTTTCAACTAGCACACGTATTGAAAAAAGTGCTTCTCTTGTTCCGTATGTTATGTTTCGTAGCCGCGATATTTGTTTACATCCTACTCCTCTCTTGCCCTCAATCTTTTGTTGGATAATTATTTGAGGGATTGGCGTATTTTTTTCCTTTCAGTACCTACTCTTTTGGTTCCTAAATTAGGTTAAGTAGTTCTCTCTCAGTAGTTGCACTTCTAAAGACTTCCTCGTTTCTCATCCTATCTGTCCGTGGTATGCGGAATATTCTTCGAAAGGTCCACATTTCGAAGGTCTCCAACGTTTTCATCATTAAAAAATCACTGATTCGGCTGTATTACTTATATCTTTTATTTGTAATTTGCTTCGGTATAATTGTTAATTAGTTCCCATTGTGATTTATTACTATATAGAAAAATTCGGCTCTGGAATTAGAAATGACTGAGGAGAAACCCTGGTTAACTTCCTACACATACTATGTAACTTCCCACAAATGCCATGCAACGAAACACATTCTAAAAGAAAAAACCTCAAAGAAAGTGGAAGTGGCTATTCCCAGACAGAAAAACTCGGAAAGAAATAGATTACATACTGTGTAACAAAACCGATATCATACAGGATAACAGTAATAAATAGGGCATCAGTAAGTAGCGATCACCAAATGGTTAGAGCCAAATTAAAGATAAAACATAATAAAAGCATAAACAAATAAAACCTTTATAAATATTATTACAAACAGGTTAACAATTAAATTTGTCGGATATCAACCAGTAGAACAAGGCGGATTTAGAAAAGGGTACAGTACCTGTAACCATTTATATACTTTAAAAATCCTAATAGAAAAGACTAACGAATACAATATCTTATAATATCTGGCTTTGATAGATTATAAATAAGCTTTATAGCGTAGAACTGTGGGTAATAGAAAAAGAATTAGTCAACAACTGGATCGACTTCAGGTAGAGAATATTAATACATAATATTTATGAACAAGCTGAAATGATAGCGACGTTGTGTAATAGAATCGAAACAAGACCATTAAAAATCAAGCGAGGCGTAAGAAAAGGAGACACAATATCTCTAAAATTATTTACAGCTGCCGTAGAAGATATTTTTAAGTCGATAGACTGGGTAAATAAGGGAATCCCTATTAACGGAAGATACCTGAACCATCTTAGATATGCAGATGATGTATTACTGATAGTCCGACACACGGAATGCACTGAATACGACGACTGAAGAGCTACACACAGAATCCCTAAAAATGGACTGAAAATTAATTTCAACAAAACTTAACTAATACCAAACAAAGATGACACCATTGAATAAACATCCAAGGGCAGCATTAGGGAACCCCTCATACGTACTAAAAAATAAAAACATACCTCAAAGACTGAGAACCAAAGTGTTTAATTCCTGTATCCTACCTGTACTTACATATGGAGCTCAAACCTGGACATTCACTATAATAAACGTGGCAAAAATCAGAAAAACTAAGAGAGCCTATGGAACGACAGATGCTGGGTACCTCACTTAAAGACCATAAACCCATTGAAGACATTCGCAATAGAACAAAAGGAGGAGATGATGTCGAACAAGCAGCTAAACTGAAATGGAAATGGGCTGGCTATAACGAACGTCTTAAGAATATCTGATGGAATTAAGAAATCGGGAATTGGCGGCCCAATATGAAGCTAAAAGATCACGAGTAAGACCGCAAATGCGCTGGAGCGATGATATTAAAAGAACTGCAGGACCAATGTGAAAACGTCTTACAAACAACAGAGATGAATGGCGAGAATTAGGAGAGGTCTATATTCGGCAATCCGAATAGATTTATTTATTTATTTATTTATCGTATGGCAATTACAACACATTTAGAACAAAATTACAAACACTAGTAATATAGGTATATGACAAACTTTAAATAATTACAAACAAACATCAAGTGTATTAACATAATCAATTGACTCTGAAGTTGCAAACAGGAAGTCTTCAGGGCTACCGTTATAGAATCTTGAGGGACACTCTTCAATAATGTGGTCGATCGTTTGGTCCTTCCCACAGTCACATTGATGAGACGGATTCTTTCCCCATTTATGTAGCATGTATGCACATCTGCCATGTCTGGTTCGGATCCTGGTTAGAGTGGACCATGTTTTACGTGGAAGATCAAAACCTGGTGGCTTGTGGGTAATACAGGGCATGTTATTTTGCCATGCATTCCATTCTTGGGACCATGCATTCGTGATGTTGAACTCCTCATGTATCATTCTTGCCGTTTTCATTGGTGGTTTTCTAGAACGTAGACGGGTATTTCGTGCATCCTCGGTATCTTGGTGGATCGGCAGGTTTATATTGTTCATGATCTTTTTGTATTCACGTGTAAGTGCATCAACTCGTCGTAAATGTGGAGGTGAATGTGACTTAATACTGGAAGCCATTGGGTGGGAGTTGATTTAATTGTACCAGCTATCATCCTCATAGTGCTGTGCAGCTGAGTGTCGACCTTTTTTACGTGTGGACTGTGTAGCCAAACTGGGGCACAATATTCAGCGGTCGAGAAAACAAGGGCTAAAGCAGTAGAGCGGAGAGTGGAAGCCGATGCTCCCCAGGTGGTACGCAGTACCGCAGAGCTTCTGTATAATGTTATTTCTTGTACTCAACTTTTGGGCAGTTTTTGTTAAATGCTCTTTAAATGATAGCGTTCTGTCTAGTGTTACGCCCAGGTACTTCGGTGTTTTGTTATGAGAAAGTGTGGTATTTTCAAACCGTATGTTGAGTTCCTTACCAGCAAGTTTATTGTTCAGGTGAAAGCAACTTACTTCTGTTTTGGATGCATTTGGTTGAAGCCGCCACTTGCGAAAATATTTGCTCAATATATATAAGTCTGCCGTCAGAACTTCTTCAGATGTTTCTAGTGTTCTGCATCGTGTAGTGAGGGCCCAGTCATCGGCGTATCCGAACTTTCTTGATTGTGTTTCTGGCATATCTGCTAAATATAAGCTAAAATAGTAATGGAGAGAGCACTGACCCCTGTGGTAGGCTATTCTTAAGTTTCTTTGGTGGGCTGATATCTGTGCCTATCACTACTTGAAACATTCGGTCGTTGAGCATGCTTTCTATTAAACGTGCTATTTGTTTACAGGGAATTGCACGGAGAATTTTGTATATAAGGCCCTCTCTCCATACTGTATCATAAGCTGCCGAGAGATCAATAAATGCCGCTGAAGTTTTAAGTCTTCTTAGAATGAATCCGAATAGAGAAAACGGCTTAAAAGAATATTATTTATTTATTAGTTCCATTTGTTTCAAATACTGCAAGAGTATTTTCCAATATTTTGGATGGAAGCAGTTTCCTAATACCTACTGATCTTTTACCTTTTGCTATAACATAAGTGTAAATAAAAAATAAAAGCATAATATAAGTAATGAATTCATAAATGACTCGAAAGTTAAGGAAAATGTGAAATTAAACTAAATAAATTCAAAGATAAAATATTTTGTGAAACTTTTACTAAATTTAAAGTAGATACAATATATTTTACCGACATTATCAACCGTATCAGACCTTGCCTAATATAAAGCAGTTAGGTAAACCTCGTAAAATATAAACCATTGAAATCGAGCATTTAGGGAATCCGAATTACTTGAAATATTAATGAGGGTTAAAAGCAATAGAAGTAAACAAGCAGTCCTTAAAAAGGCAGAAACTTTAAATCGATACTCCTTGAAAAGGAATAAAAATAAATATTTGATCTTTAAAATAAGCTTAGAAGGAGAAGTTTATAAATTATACTGATATTTGTGAGCAAAATATTAAGAACAAACAAAAATTGTAAAATTGGAATTACTCTATTTAATATTTTTGTCTTCGAGAACGAAAACTGTTTGCAAAAAACTAATTTAAAAACTAAAAGGATTTTGTGTTTTCTTTGTTAATTGAAAATAAAATTATTAGATTTTAGTAGAAGAAGAACTGCTGTTCTCCATTAACTTTTTATCAGTTAAATTTTATCAATTTAATCAATTTATTTGATTTTATCAATTTATTTTATCAATTTTAAAATTTTATCAGTCATCCCGACTTATTCTTTATCTGTCACGTTTTATTCAGTTTGTTTTAAATTATTTGCAATATAGTATCTTTTCAGTTTTTCTATTGCATATTTGCATCCCGACTTTTTGTGTTATAAATTGTAGATTGCAGAAGTTAATGAAGGTTCCACGGTCTATGAATTTTTTCAAAAATATTATCAAAAAAACCTACCAGAAGAAAGTACAAGAATTATGTAGAGGTCTTTTATAGAACGGTAATCACCATTAGAAAAACTGTTGCAGAAGACTGTTGCAGTTTCAAAACTATATATAAACATTGGTAAAATATTAACAGATTTTTAAGCTAGTTTTTGTTCTTCCCATATATTTAGCCAAAATTCCGCGTACAAAAAAACACAGACACTATAGACCAATAACAGGTTGTAATACATTTTTGCAGACAAAAAACTGTTCTTTCATACATTGTAGGTTAACAAAGGACAATAGAAAAATGAATGGCTTTCGTTAAAAATGCAAATCGCTGGGTAATTACCGCTCACGTAGTGTTAGCTTATACAAAAGGACTCTTAGTGCAACGGCCGTATCACTCTGTCACCATCAGTCAGTTAGAGAATGTCATTCCATCCAGTAGGGGTAGACGCTGCTAAGTGAGCTAAAGACAGTCGTTTCAGCTTGTGGAAGTAGTGGCTGCTCAGTCAACAGAGACATGTGTTGGGGATCAGTGGACCCCTGATCCACTTAACCACGTGGAGTGAGTAGTCCACTTAACCACGTGGGTGAAGGTAGCGGGTTTCCGCTAGAGAGAAAACAGAGAAATTTGCTAAATCTTCTGCGTATATTGTGTATTTGACTGAGGAATCAAGAAGTCAAGTCAATTGCGTTTTTACCTAGTTTTAAGCTCTATGCTTCTTGAAGGATGGGTTTGATTATTCGGATGCTTACGCTTGTTTGGTTTAAATGCCGGTTTTCGCTCGTACGACCTCGGATTCCGGATTCCCAAGACTAGGGGCGCCGCCGCTAAAGAAGTGTATAGGAAGAGGAAGAGGGATGGGAAGGATACCGAGAACAAGAAGAAGGCAAGAGTGGAAATCGGATCTTCCGGAAGAGTTAGCCAAGTGAACCAAGCCTGTCACGGAGAACAAGTTCCGTGGAAAAACGATTCCTTTCAGATTGTTGGCCATTTTAGTTTGTTGGAAAACGCGTGGAGGATAGCTGTGGCTATATCCTCACCTAGGATCAGGTATCATTGTGCAATGAGATTGGAAAACCACAGAAAACCAATCTTCCCCTGTCATTGTGATTATTTAAGCGACTCTTAAGGAGTGTATGCGGTGCTCACAGTGTGTGTGATGTGTTGGATGTTTGTGGTGGTTTTGTGTGTTTACTGGTTAGGATTGTGTGTTTATTGGTTGTGGTGTGGCATTTAGGTGTTTATTAATTAGGATTGTGAGCGGAGTGAAGGTAAAGTGTGTATAGGGTGGATGTTGTATGAGTGCATATGCGTGTGTGAGGATGTGTGTGGTGTGTTTTTAGATGTGTAGATGGGTAAAGGTTTGATTGATTAGGTTATTTGTGCATGAAGTGGCTATGGCACATCCATACATTGCATTGGAGATTTGGTTCAGAAATAGGGTTATTGCGCTTATCTTTTCAGGGAAGACGTTGAATAGGAGCATGGATGTTAAGCGGATTAGGGATTTCATATCGGAGGATAGGTCATAGGAAGGGATTTTGCTTCTCTGTGTATACTGGTTGGGTTTGGTTGTAATTAGCGGGATGAGCGCTACGGTGAGGACATCGTGGTGAGAAAGCAAGGTGAGGACCGTTACAGTTGGGACATTTGGGAGCAGATATCGTGGGGCATGCAGAGGATAAGTGGCTGAGCCCGCAAAACAGGTAAATGATTGACTTTTCGGGGCATTCTGTGTTGAAATGTCCGCTTTTGCAACATTTCCATTTCGAGCAATATTTCGATCGAATGGGTACGGAATTGCCTGATCCTGGTATTTCACAACTCTTCACCCTTCCACAACTCTTCCAACTGTTCACCCTTGATCAAAATACCGCTCGAGAGCGCTTCAGCGAACTTTATTTCAGAGTTGGTGAATACTTTAATGTAGGAGGTGGGTTGGTTGGTGGAGCGGGTGATTATTCGAACTACTTTGGTGTATGGAAAATTGTTTTCGGATAAATCATCCTCGATGATTTTTTGGGAGAGGGTTTTTGCCACGCCGCCTATGACTAGGTGGAAGATTGACGAATTGTTTGGATTGGGTTATGGATCATGAGATTTAGGTAGACGAGCGATGATTCGGATGTGGTCGTTTTTGATGACTTTTCGGAGATTTGCCGTGATGTTGGCGATGTCAAGGAGTTTGGTAGTTCGAATTAAGGCTGCCTTTTAACCGGGAAGACTTTTATCAAGTCTAAATAAGGGATAAGGTTGTGTTCTTGGAGGAGGCGATAAAAAGGTCTCTGCTGGCACATATAATCAAGAAGTGTGTCAATATTGTTTATGCTCATAAAAAATAGACTAATACTTATGACTGATCATGGTATGTCATTTTCTGTAGATTCTATAAGACAAATAGTTTTTAAGAAAGTAATATACATTATCATATATTATCATTTTGTGAAGTGGCTCTAGAATTACAGATTTCTGAACTGTATCCAACGCGTTCTACAAATCGAGAGATAAAGCAGTAAGATTATTGTTGCTGGCAAAGTTGTGTGCAATTTCAGATTATAAGATAATGAGATTGTCAAATGTTTAACGATTGTTCCTAAATTATGATTGGGCTTTTTTAAAAAAACACTGCTTTTCAAGATACCAAACAAGTCAAAAATAAACATCTTTTTTAAAAGCAAATTTTATTTAAGATACGTGATATATTTCAAATAGTTTTAAATTCTTTTTTATACAGAATACACCAATGAATACTATTGAAATGTTTTGTTTATATGAAAAGTCTATTATTTTTCCCGTGGATTAGAATTAAGCACTTTTCACTAAAAAACTTTTTAAAACTAGTGTTTATCGAACAATTCGACTTGATTGTCAAGAGCAGGTTAAATACAACTGTTGACGCAATAGTTTCAAAAACCGGAAAATATTTTAACAACACTGGCCCTGGTGAGCCGAATCAACATTTCCCGTATGTTATTCCGCCCATCGTGGAAATAACAATGAAACAGCTAGTACACGTCAAAATTTGGCGACGCGTTAAAACTGCTTTACCTCTTCAATCGTTATCCACTGGATCTACATAATATGAAATTGTATTTATTGGTTGAACATTTTCAGTTTGAATATTTAATGAGTGGAAAATGAAATGCTTATTATACTAAAAGCCTGAAATCTAATTTTGATTTATCGAATTGCACAAAAATTGTTGTTTTTATGTAAAGGAATGCTTAACAAATGAACTGTTTTATTACCCATAGAGAGATATTTTACTTAACTATCAAAATTTAAGTACCTATTTATATTTGATGTCTCCGCCGCAGCAGTTTTTTTTCCCATTTCTTTACGGCGGAGGGAAAAATGTTGTCACTGCAACAATATGAAACATGTCACAAAGCAGCAATACAAATGCCATTAACAACAATTAAACATCATTTTTATTTATAGTAATATTAAAAGTACAATTAGTTAATGAGGCATTTTCAAAATTGAAACCGTGCAAAAATGTTCCCGACTCTTGATACGCATTGGTAATTGGTGATAATACTGATGGTCGAGAACAACTTTCATCAATCATTCCCGATGTTGGCGAATCATGAGGGTTTAAAATTTTTTGAGCATTATCGTTCTTATTAAATCCTCTTATATTCTTCGGCAACCGTGCTTGATTTCCAGCCCCCATGTCGCTTGAGGCATTCGAGATTTCCGCCTCCATCAATTAAAAGTGTTGCTGAAGTTTGTCGTAAAGAGTGATCCGTGTATGCGCTTGCATCGTTTAAATTTAAATAACTAGCTACTTTTTTGTTCTCGGACGCGACTAGTTCACGTTCGAGACGCATCGCCCCGCCCCTTATTTTTCACGTTGGCCCCTCCCTGACCTGGAAATCCCTAATCGCTACTTCAGAAAGTATAAAAATAGGCGATTTTCAGGTCAATAGTTCAGTCCTTCACGGGCTCTCCGAGAGCTTAGTGCTCTCGGGGCTCTGCTTTTCTTGTTTTTAGCTTTCCTATACTCTGTGGCTGAGTATTTTATTTCAACAGTATTTGGTGTTTTTATTTCGACTACCTCCTTTTGTTCATGTAAGGAATATCTTGCCTTTATCAAGGCAAGTCACCGAAGACCAAAACCTGATTTGTTTCGACTTTCTCACATATAAGTCATGTAAGAAATAGCTCGTCTTTCTCAAGACGAGTCATCAGAAGAAAATTTCACAAGTCTATATCCAGTAAATAGACTTGGGTAGAGGTGCATTCGTTGACGTCTCCGAAGCCCTCTACCGAGCACCCGGAGGCAATAGAAGGAGTCCAGAAACCGTTATTTTGTTCCCCCGACGGTGACATTTTGGGCTACTGCGCTGATCGAATGTATTCCCATGACGCTTCGGTAACACTTTCCATTTTGGTACTTGATAAAAAATCGGTTTTGTGTTAAATTTTCAGGCCGCAGTGATGCATACTTTTTATACAGTTTAATGTAGTTTTGACCAAATATCGTAAAATATCTAATTTGTCGTGTTTTACTCTCTGGGATTTTGATTATTATAAATTATTACATTTTCTTTATCCTCAATGTCCACGGTCTTCATTTTTAACCATTTCGTCGCATCGACAGGCGCCGGTAACCCCAATTAACAAAACAATTTGAAATATTTTTATAATTTAGTAGAGTATACTACATGCTTTGCAATATAATTTTTTTACCTTTAATCCTAAATACAACTTATCTGGCGCTTCAAACAAAAATTTATCAAACTCGTCTTTAGTGAAAACTTTAGACTTCTTTGCAGTATATCCTTCGATTGTTTTTTTCAGAAAGGCACGTAACTTTAAAAATTTGCTTTTATCCACAGTTTTTCTAATAACTAACTCGGATTTTATCATAAAGTATCGTGACCACATTGTAGAAGATTTCCATTTATTTTCATTTTCCATTATATCAAAATATGCCAGTAAAACGTCTTCGGTAACTTGCCGTACTCCTCTTGTATCACACCACTTTTGGAAGTGCTTGTACGCTAACCGATACTTTATTCCGGACTTGGAGGGCCCCAAACGTGCTACTGCATCATTAGCCGCGGACTCAATTTCGTTTAGGTTTTCCATTTTCGCACTAAATTTGCGCTTGCGGCTGCAACAACAATAAGCTGTCTTTAATAATTGCAAACAACTGTCAAACAACTGTAACCAGGGAGACGCAAATCCCACCGACGACTTAATTATTTTAATTTCTAACATTTAGACGACTTTGATAGTTGTCACAGTTAATTTCGAGTAATAATAGCGTATGAACTTTTAAAGAAAAACTAGTATACTTTATTTGACAAAAAAGTGACTTTTCTTGACTTGCCCTCTATTACGCGCCTCACTTCGTTCGGCGCGTAATATCGGGCGCGTCAAAAAAAGTCATGCTTCTCCGCCTCCTAAAGTAATACAGTCCGTCCCAAACCCTTCTTTCAGTGCGTCATAGTTGTTCGAATTCTCTCTAACGCATTAAGCTAGAAGTGACAGAAAAAAACGTGAGAGTCTGATTATTATACATAGAACTTAGAAAATGGTATCGTTCACGGGTATTCGCATATTAAAGCGAATTCTACTTACGAACGTATAATTGGTTGGAGTTTAGAATACACTAAATAGATATCCAATCAATTATGCATATAAATATAATTTGATACAGATGATCTTGATAATGACAGTGACAGTACTTTCACAATGTCAACTGATAAAATGATAATTGCCATTCCAGGTTAGTATTTTCAGACATTTTAACTACAGTGAAAATTAAATTTTGTATTTATTGTCATAAAAATATTTTAAATATTCCGAGATATACCGAGAATAAAAAAACACTATTAAAATTAGTAAATTAGTTTCAATTAGAAAAAGAGGCTGAGACATCTTTATTTCAGTTTCTGTCGTTCGCGAATCAGATTGTGAATTCCGGAATGATATTGAGGAAATATCTTAAACTAATACCTTTATGGATATTTATATGTATTAAAACGGTTCTTTTTAGAACCACGACATTTTCTTGAAATGTAGGATATAATTGATACCAGCCACACATCTAGTGTAATCATCGATTTTCAAGAATCAGATTCTGAATGGGATTATAGATTGTTTGAAATATAATATTCATTTTTGTTATTCATAAAAAAAAGGTAAACTTACGTTCGGTATCTTGTTTTTTAACTAAACTCCATGAACACGATTTCATCTGGATATCGGAACTGGTAGATTAACTCAAAAATCAACTGCTTCACCATTTAAACTATTTTCACTATTTAATGACAACTCTTCACAAAATTAAACTATTGGCTGCCACACAAACTTATCAGAAGATTACTTATCCAAATATGACTGATTTAAATCGATATTATTTTATCACAGGAATGTTTACTTTGATGCCTTGCAATTGTCAGTAAATTTTTTTACCTTGCAGTCAACTCTTAAAAGATTCTAGGAGGAAGCGTTATTTTAAATAAACAAACCTTCCAATTCTCTAGTGTTTGTAATAAATATTAATAAATCCATAAACAAATCTTAGCTAATTAAGAACTTTCCATGGAATGTATAAAATAGAACAGAATAGAATAGAATTATGACAAACTGCTATGCATTAAAAAAAATAACCTTTTCACGTTTAGCCGATTACGATCCTGCAACTGTCAGATTTAACTAAAATGTCATGCAATAATTCTCGACATTCTTAAAATCCTATATGACGTCAAAATTAGTGACGCACTGAAAAAAGGGTTTGGGACAGACTGTATACTATTTTTCGTGTACAAATTATTTATTGTTATAGGTAAAAAATAATTATAACAAATTATTTATAGTTATAATAAATATCTCATGATTATGACTAATTGTGAATTATTCAACAAATGGGTAGATTTGGGTTACCTAGATCAAATGTATTATTATTAAATTTCTTCCTTTCATTCTACTGAATTTTTGACTTATCACTTTGTTCATGAAAGTCTAATAAATTACCACTCGTGATTTAATTTAGCTTTTAAGTCTGTCTTTTACTTCTAAACTCAACTGAGTTTCTTCAATAGTGGTATTACTATTGATAAGTTTATTAACTAGTATGAGATCCTATCTATTATGTGCCACGAGATGGTCTGTGAGCACAGTACGGTCCCAGTATAGCTTATAGTTGTCATTTTCAAGCATTCCGTCAGGGTGGTATTGATAATTGGAAACATAGTCGGTTTGGAGAAGTTACAGTTTGTTAACTAGTTCTTGGTGGATAAGAGCTCGGCAGCCTCCGGTAAGATGTTGGATGATTTCTTGAGCTTATCATCCATATCGGCATTTGTCATTTTAAGCTTAAGGATCTTTCACAATATATTTCGGGTAATTTTTAGTTGAAATAACCTGATCCTGAGAGGGAATATTTTTCTGTTACAGTACTGTAATGTGATCTAATTCAATGCTGTATTCTAACGACTTTGTTAAAATATATTGCTTCCTTTAATTTCATAAAATTGTTAAACTGGCTATCTCATTTATTATGTTTTAAGTAGGGAGAATTAGCTTTCTCCTTTGTGTTTTCTGCCACAAATATAAAAAACAAGTGTACAGTTTCGTATTACCGTGACAATTAACTTAAATTATCGCCATTCAAAATCGTCCGACATTCGGTTGACTTATGGCATGCTCTTGAACAAGAGGTGTTAACCACCTAACAGTTAGAGGGTGGTTTTTTGAATTGGCGATCTCAAGACCTACTTCATCATAAGACAGCGAACAAAACACAACCAGTGATCGGTTTTTGTACCTATCGAGCCTCGGCGCCGGACGTTAAAAGATTTCTTTGCGGATGAGCGGTCGAAACATCTCCTCATGTCTTTCAGCCATGAGTTCTGGCGTCTTCCTACTAATCTTTTACCCTGTATTTTTGCTTCCAGTATAACTTGAAGTAATTCATATTTTTTGCTTCTCAACACATGACTCAAGTATTGCATTTTCCTCTCTTTGACTATTTCCAGTAATTCTTTTTGCTTACACATTTGACGAACTACCTCAACATCAGTATTTCTTTGTACCCATGGAATTCTCAACATTCGTCTGTATATATATATATATATATATAATATATATATATATATATATATATATATATATATATATTAATATAATAGATTAATTTTGGTTAAATATCAGAAACATTTGAGTATTTACTGATTACAAATTTAAAAAAAAAATGTTAAAACTGCTCTCCTTAAAAAGTAAGAAAATGGACATAGTGTACTTCACCTCCGAGGTACGGATATGTATATATATACATATATATATATATATATATATATATATAATATATATATATATATATATATATATATATCAAAGACATTTATTATTTTCAGAGTCCATTGTAAAACTTTCACAGTCATACAGTAAGACAGAAAAAACGTAACATCTAATCATTCGGATTTTAATTCTGATAATATCTAAGGTCTGATCTTGTAAAAAATGGTTTCATGCTCATGAATGTTTTCCTTGCTTGCTTGATTCTTTCGACCCTTTATATACATATATGTAAAATTATTATAAACATTCCTTATACAACACAATATTTTCTCTAAAATTTACAGCAAGGCTAATGCCCTGTCGCCCTCTCGTTGCCCTCGTAACACTATGAGGCCCTTGTGTTGATGGCTAATGCGTGTAAGTTGGCTCTAAGTTGTCCCTAATCTAGGATTTTCGAGAAAGGATCAATTAGTGCGTATACAAGTTGCGTGATTGACTGACGATAAATGCGAGTCAAGATCGAAACAGGCTTTATTAGGGCTTAACTACGGAAGCCAAATTGTCAAATTGGGCAATCAAAATTAATAGACAGAGATGGACGTTCATGATGGAGGTTCGGGGGTAGTTACGTTAATGAGGAATATGGTCGAAACCTTAACGTTTTCACTACTGTCGAAACGTTTAATAATAAATCTGAGTAAGAAAAAAAAATGTGTTTCGCACATAATACAAACTGGATTTAAAATTATCTTTATTAAATTTTTTTGACTATATAAAAGTTATTTTTACAAAAAAACTATAGATCTAATTTCTTCTAGTTTTTCGTTATTTGTAATAGTTCTAGATGTGATAAAAGATTACACTTAACTTAAAAATGTTTGATGAAACAATTCAAAGATATAAAATTAAAATCTGTGTCAATAAAAATATTACATGAAATTTACAATGCAAGGAAAACCACAAGCTTGTAGTTCAGATGATCCAGAAGGAAAATTATGATTTTATTAAAACAAAAAGAACCGACCAATAAAAGTGAGGAATAAAAAATGCACATCACATGCAAACTTGATAATATAGATGCTGTTCTCATGAATGCAGGATACAAAATTTTAAAAGGTATTCCTAGGCTAAAATTCAGAACACAGAAACCTCTAAATATATTTATATTATTTTCCCAGAAAAGATAAAGACATGAATAAGGCGATAGACAAATTCAGACTACATATCTAGAAGTTTCCAGGCCAAGAATATCGTTACAGTTTCTTAACATATCTTAAAAAGTATCATTCTTTCTGAATGTGAATGACCAGTTGATTGATTACATTCCTCTCTTCTCTTCATAGCATGTTCATTACTGAACTTTGGTTATCCTATTCTCCTGTTCTTCTTCTTCTTAATGTGCCTATTTGTTACGAATGTTGGCGATCAACATGGCAATCTTAGTCTTATCTGTAGCAGCGCGGAAAGGCTGCACAGATGTTTTATTGAATCAGATCCGTAGTAATTTGGTAGTCATTCTTTGCTTAGTTTTTTGGCACGGAGTCTCTATTTCAATCATTTTTTTGTCCACAAACAATTTGGCATTCTCTTATTGTATCCTGAGTATCTCTAAACTAAAAGAACTCTAAGCTATGTGTCGGAAATCGTCGAAAGTAATCAAATTTTGGGAAAGACCTATGTCCAAATAAATGCAAAAAAATCAAATAGATGATCATTTGTAATTTACAGTAATGATCAAATAAAAATATCTGTTATCCAGTAGTCTTAGCTTAGAAGGTACTAAGAGAATCTATTTGATTATTAGCATTCTTTATATTATGATATATAATTGTATCAAGAATACAATCAAAGTTAAGACTGAGAAATTACGGATGAACTACTACACAGTTTCGATGTAACCAGAAGGTAAAAATGGATGGAAATTGTGGAAAAATTAAACTTTAGTAACTCAAGCAGAAAAGCATGGTCTTATCTCAAGAACACCTAGAAATCGTGACCACGCCACCAAAGTAAAAAAAACTAAAAATAGTAAAGTCTGCTTGCTTGCCTACATCTAAATACTCTGACGAGTATAATCCAGAAAAAATGATTTCAGCAATATCAGAAATTATGTTTGGAAAGGCACCCGGCTCCGATAAAATTCATCCAGAATTTTACTCCACTGTGGCAAATATGCTGACTGGCTGGAAAGGACCGACTGATTTCTATACAGATATGTTAAAATCAGGAGACATAATAAAACTAGGAAAGGCAAATAATTAGCCTTAAAACTACCGATCGATTGCACTGCTGATCTATATCTATAAATTATTGGAACGCTTAATCTACAACAAAATTGGTAGAAATATATTTGAATTGATACCTATTGAGCAAGCAGGTTCAGACCTAATCGCAGCTGTATAGATTAGATCCTATCCATAACAAGACATATTGAAACAGGTTTTCAAAAAAAGCAAAAAACATCCATTGCTTTCATTGAACTATCAGCTGCATAGGATGCTGTCTGGGGACAAGAACTAATCTACAAACCAGTTCGTGCTATCCTGTTTAAAAGGTAGAGACCTTTTTAAGTCACATTGGGCAACTTTAAAAGTGTCCAAATGAAGATCAGTAATGGACTGCCAGAGAGATCTGTTTTAATCACCCTCACTGTTTAATTTATACATCGCGGACTTACCTCGGACAACTTAGCAGAAATTTGGTTACGCTGACGATTGGCCATTGCAGCAAGGCATAATAACATAGATATTAGAGAAACAATACTAACGGATGACTTTACCGTTATGCGACAATATTTTCGCGAATAAAGGCTACGGCTCAATCCAACGGAAACCAAAGTCTAAAATTTTTATCTGAATAATGTCCTTCTTCTTTAAGTTCCGCTCCTATCGGAGATTGGAAATCATTATGGCAATTATAATTTTGTTGGTAACGCGCCCGAATAGTTCAATTGAACTGCATTCAAACCATTCACGGAGATTGCATAGTTATGAGATTTTACGTCTTCCTACGCTTTTTCTGCCTTTGATTTTACCCAGTCAAAGCCAACAAAACAGAATAATGTCCAAGACAACAAAAACTCTCCGTTTACTTTGAAAACAGACTGCTCAACACAAAAATATCTTGGAGTGACTCTGGATAGGACATTTAATTTTAAAGAACACATACAAAGAACGGCAGCAAAACACAAAATAATATAGTCCAAAAGCTATGTGGCACCAGATATAGGTCCTCTGCTTTCGTATTCAGATCATCCGCCCTTTCGGACTTGTATTCCCGGCAGCTGAATATGCTTTCCCCGGCATCACTCTATACCAAACACATAAATTATGTTAAATTACAATACAATACATATGATCTCAGGTACAATATTAGACAAAAACATAACTATTGGCTTCCCATTCTGAGTCACATTCCACCGCCAAAACTGCAAAGAAGTCATGTTAAATTTTTTCACATGCGAAAAATCATGTTATTTTTTCGCTGTATTAATATTAACCCTTTTATCACAATTTTAAATGATTATTTTATTCCAACCCTTGAATCCTCCCTACTTACATTTTAACCCCTCTCCAGTACAAAGACAGACAGTGTTAAGGTAGCAAAGAAGAAAGACTCTCTTGATGGTCGGCTGTCGCTAAGGACAGACCATTCACTCTCTCTTCGCTTATCAAGAAGAACAGCATCTATTTTGGCCGTTTTTCTATCGCAATTACCACTTTCCCGCCTTAGTTACCCGAGAAATACCGAAAATACTGTTTTAAATCGTGTACAGACAAAGTGTGCTCTATCTCGCAAAGTGAAGTACCGCGAAACACGTGTTTAGAAACGCCGCGAGTGTGCCCGGATATATTCCGCATAAGAAAAAAAAAACCCCGAGTGTGTGGAGCCGAAAAAATATTGGTAAGACTTTCTATAAACTTAATTTGCCATTGTCTTGTAATGTGAGCGTAGCAAGTGAGTGAGAAGTTGAATTAAAGGGCTAAGTAGCATAAGAAAAGATAATAATTATTCGAGATAATTATTATATATTCCGAATTAAATAAGGGATAATTATTACAGTAAAATTTGCATTTTAAATCACACAAAGAAATTGACCTAGTTATTGCATTGTTTGATAATTGTTTAAACGTATAAAAAGCACGAAACTATTGTTGTAAAAAAATAACAACACCCGTGACCCAAATAGGAGCAATAACGCCAAAACTACAATTCGGCGAAAACACGACCTTGGCACTATAACCGGTATTGAAAATATGAGCTCGATAAAAACTAGAAAACTGGGACAGCCAAGTCAGTAGTTAGAAGTCAGTATTAGTGATACGGCGGTAGCCGTGAAGGCATCAATTGCCTGCTCCGGGTACTTTCGACGCGGTAGCGTCGGGTACGAAGTATTGGTAATACGACGGAAGCGGTCCGTAGTAGCGGGGCAGCTGTGCCTGCCCGAGGCAGTAATTGCCTCCGGGAGCGTCCAGTACGCGAGACAGTCGGTGATTCTCCCGTGGACGCGTATCATCTGGCATAGTATCGCGTGTAGTCCGGTTATTGTGGCAGCTCGAAAGTTCGCAACCCTCAACTGACCGAGTTCCAGAAGACTGAACGTGTCGTGGTTGAAAGCCCTAATATACACATAAGGTAACAGATTTCTTTATACTAACCTGTGTAATTATATTAGTATAACTGTCAACTCTTCACTATCTTGCTTCGTCATCTCCCGACGCGCAGAATAAAGTGTTAACGATTGTATTTGTAACTTCAGGGTAGATTCAATATATTGTTGACTCTAAATTAGTTTTTTTATGTTCCTTTCGTCCGACTCTCTAGAGACTAGGAGAACACGAGATTCTGCTTATGCATATCTCCGGCTTCAAAAGTAAGCCCATAACCTCTGCTCTTTACAGGACCTGAGACCTAGGAGTCCTTACCCCTATCCCGAAATCCCTTATCTTCTCGTAAATCCACGAAGACGAGCCAGCCCTCCAGACCAGTGTGACCAGTATTCCTTGCAGCCGCTCGCAGGTTAGCATCCCATGAGGATCTATTGTGTATTTCATTTGGTGACAGCGTTTTCCTTACCTTCACATAACGCTCCCATTATTATTATTTTACAGTCTGTATACCCTTTATTACATATCCTAATTTATTTGAACCAGCCCTATATAATACAGTCCACATACACTGAAATTCTACTAATAATTTCCCACATATGTACACTCTTTTTATACAGGCATTCTCTTCTTAAAGAATATCAAAAATCGAGACTACCCATCTACCATGATACGCTTTATATTGAAATAAACACACTGCGCTCCAGATATTATCCTTTGTTAAGAGCCAACTCCTTACATCAAGAACAATTCAACCTTACCTACGTTTGAAGAAGACAATGAAAGAGCGACTTATCACAGTAAGCACACTAAATTGCCTGTATCGATTAGAAATCTCCAATACATTAACAGCACTAAACAAAATAGGAACAAGCAGCGGCAAGCAAGCAAGCAATTTGATTTTGCCTATGAGAGTCTATGAAGCCTATGAGAAATGTTCACCCAGGTAGTACGATCGGGTGTAATAATTCATTGGAGCAAAGTGTGTGGAGGTCCTGGGTAATAGAACCCCAACATGGTTTCCTAACCTAATGCAAAAACTCAGAACATCGCATCTCCGCTATATTCCTGTTTATCTTAATGTGGCTTATCCGCGAACTAAAATTGCTTACTTGGGTCTCAAGTCTCCGCTCTGAGTCCCGCTTAGTTCGGCGACTTGGTGCTCAAGGAGGTTGGGCCCTACGTGCCTGGTTTTGGGGTTTTTGTTAGTTTTTTTGGTGGCCGAAGCCGGTTTTTTGTTAGTATTTTTTTGATTATTTTTTTGGTGGCCGAAGCCGGTTTTTGTGTTTTTTGTAATTTTTTTTTGTAGATGTGCTGACAGCTTATATAGATGGAGAAAAGCCCTTACTCCTGAGTGTGACTGTAGTGCGCAACGACAGACTGTCCGTCACAATGTTGTAGAATGTCCCCGAAGGCGATTCCTTGGAGATTTCTATGAGTTCCTGAATGCGACCGAAAATGTTTTATATTATATTAATAATACCTTGGATATTCGTTTGTAATACTCCATGTAATGTTTTATAATATTGATTTTTAATTATGTGAAGGTCCAGGGGAAAAACGGCATTAGTCCATTTTTTCAACAAACTGAGGTCACCATCGATTTTTGTGGTACTGTTAGGTTACTTTCAAGTAGTGATACCGTTATTCTGTAAAAACAGCGTAGATCATTAAAATAACCATTATAAGATTTACTATACGGGGGAAGAATGGCATGAGTTTGTGCGCCTGTATGGAAAAAGGGCATCAGTCCCTGTTATCAGTTGGTGTCGGTAAGTCAAATGTTGCATCAGTCGTTAGTTTACCACTCATAGCCACGTGCATCTGTTGTATATTGTTACGTTGTGCATATTTCTGTAGTGTAAAAGTTATTAAAAACACAAGAATTGTCATGGATAGTGACTATTCAGTGTCCAGTGAAAGTGAAACTGGTCTATCAAGCAGGGAAACGAAGAAACGTAAAAGAACTGGCAGAGGGCGAGATGTAATGAAAATTTTACGTGCCACAACGCATGAATTGTGCCCCGACTGTTTTTGTAAACGTTTTAAATGTTTTACTGTGGTTCCTGAACCTGAACGGTATAGAATAATTCGTGAATTTATTAAATTAGGTAACACTGATGCACAAAACTCTTACATTAGTGGTTTAATCAGTGTTCTTTCTGTCAACCGCAGGCGACCTAGAAAAAACGCTGAAGAATCTAGACTTAATAATCCTTTAGTTATCGTGTTCGAATAGTTGAGGATGGAATTACTCGTGATGTTTCAGTATGTATCAAAGCTTTTTTATCTTTCCATGGAATCACGGGACGTCGAGTTAGATATGTAGAGACTCCCTGCTTTTACTCATTTTTATCTCATTATTCTTTAGCAGACTCGAATAAAATTTACTTACCTGAAAACTTAAACATAGTGAAATTACACAAAATATATTCCGAAACAAACGTTGACAATAAAATATCCTACGAATCCTTCCGTGACATTTTTGAGTCAAATTTTAATATATCGTTCGGATATCCACGAAAAGACACTTGTAGCACGTGTGACTCCTTAAAAGCCGACATATCATCGATAACTACATTATTAAATTCTACTTCGGACATTGAAACTATGAAAATAGCAAGTAATGATATAGAAAAAAAGACACGTGAAAGGAATCTACATCTAAAAAAAAGTGAGCTATTTTATAGTCTAAAAAGAAGTTACCGCAAACGTGCTTTAAAGTCCTCGACTATGGAAGGTATAAGCATGGATTATCAAAAAAAAACTTACCATGTCCAAATATTAGAACCAACGACGTATACTATAAACGTCAACTAAACTTCATTAGTTTCAACATTCATATTCTGTCGGATTCAAAATCTGTATCTACGATGAATCTGTTGCTAAGAAAGGAGCTGACGATGTTTGTTCCATGCTGAATCACTTTTTTTATAATATTCTGCCCATGGAAGTAAAAGAACTAGCTATTTTTTGTGATTCCTGTGCAGGACAAAATACAAATTTTACTATCACTCGATTCTTGCATTACTTAGTTACAAGAAAAAATCGTTTTGATATTGTGAAAGTAATATTCCCTATTAGAGGGCATTCATATCTTGAATGCGATCGAAACATAAGCCTTGTCAATCAGAAAGCATACATTGAGGTACCAGAGGACTGGAGAGACGAATTGCGAAATTGCCGTTTGAAACCTACACCATTTGAAGTGATTGATTGCAGTAAAAATTTTGATTTTCAAATTGGATTCATTTTGATTGGACTTCATTTTTATCGCCGCTATATCCAACGAAGTCCCCTTTCCCAACTCGGCCAATCAGAATGCTTAAATTTTGCAGCAAGGATAACCGAAGTAGGAACATTACGAAAACTTTATCAAGGCGCAATTCCTATTAAAAAATCCAAATGGAAAGATCTGCAAGATCTAACTGCATTCCTCGAGAAACCAGAATCCAGGTTGTTTTATCAACAATTAACAGTAGTTGTTGTCGAACAATCTGGAGAAAGCGATGACGAATTTGTGGCCAATAGACGTCTAATATAGAAGAAAAGTGGCACGCATCTCTCTGTATTATATTTTTTTTCTACCTCATTTATTTTTATAATAAGGTTATTTTTAACGTTTTTTAATATAAAATATAATATTTACCTAAAAATATTATTTTTGATTATTTTTCTTTATATTTGACTGTATAATAAGTCTATAAATCGTAATTTTCAATTTTCTCGAAATAAATCCAAATGGACTATTGCCGTTCTTACCCTCGACCCTTCATGTGTATTTATTGTAATCCATATGATAAATAAATAAATTGTTCTCTCTATCTCCAGTTTCAGAAAACTTTTTGTCGTTTTATTAAAAAAAATCCGCCCTGTTTGGAATACTCATGTTTCTATTAACCCATATCATTACGTATCTAATCCCTACTAATTACCAAACAATTGAAACGCCAATACCCTCAATTTACAAGTAACACCCCTAATTCCAATTGCTAGGAAATAAAAAAGGGGACCGCCGCACAATACCGTAAATTTTAGGTTTATCATACGTACACTACTCTCCGGCTGTGTTGTGTAAAGTTCGAATGGACGACTAAGTGCATTAGACTAATTGCATTTTAGTTCATTTGTCCCGTTATGCAGCTACGAGCCGCCAACGTATTGTGCTGCTGTAATTCGGGAAGGGAAATTGTAATGGGAAATTAGATACAGAGCTATTTTTCTTGCTTGAATTTTGGGGAACGTCAATAGACGGTGGTGAGTCAGCTAAGAATT
This sequence comes from Diabrotica balteata, assembly GCA_918026665.1. Classification (NCBI taxonomy): domain Eukaryota; kingdom Metazoa; phylum Arthropoda; class Insecta; order Coleoptera; family Chrysomelidae; genus Diabrotica; species Diabrotica balteata. Next base: position 183,753,608 of record OU898277.1, on the reverse strand, counting down.
CGAATGGCAATGAAAGATTCTTAATTGGGTAAGAGTTGTAATAACTTAAAGGGAAATTACTTTACGCGGGGTTGGTTTCTATAGGAAATTGGATGCATTTGTGTAGATAACACTTAATTTAGCAGTAAAGAAAAGGACGTTTTCGACGAGAGTATTAGACAGAGTGGCAAGATTAAAAATATCGCAAATATTAAAAAACAATCTTTATGAAATAACGAATTAATGCCACTGAATATTTCCATTTATACAGTTTCACACAATGGTGGAAATTTTTCTTATTTGTGAATTTTTGTATACCCCATTTTCCAGTAATGTCGATACCCTATTCTAGAGTACCAAAAGAAGAGAAATTTTTTGGATAAAGCGCTTGGCTCTGCTCCGTTTTTAAAATAATTGCTAAAACATTTTTATGTTTGGGTTTCACTTCTTCTTCTTTAAGTTCCATCTTCTATCGAAGGTTGGAAATCATCATGGCTATGCGGACTCTGTTGACTGCCTCTCTAAAAAGTTCTGCACTACTGCATTCAAACCATTCCCTTAAGTTCTTAAGCCAGGATATTCTTCGTCTTCCCACATTTCGCTTTCCTAGGATTTTGCCCTGCATAATAAGTTGTAATAATGCGTATTTTTGCCCTCTCATCACATGTCCCAAGTACTCAAGTTTTCGTCTTTTAATAGTTAATATTATTTCCGCCTCATTTCCTATCCTTCTAGTTACTTCCATGTTTGACATTCTTTGAATCCATGATATTCGTAGGATTCTTCTGTAACACCAAAATTCAAAGGCGGCCAGCTTATTCAGATGAACTTGTTTGAGTGTCCAAGCTTCCAGACCATAAAGAAGAGTAGAGAACACGTAACATCGAAGCATTCTCAGACGTAGTTCTAACCTTATATCCCGACAACAAAGAAACTTTTTAAGTTTAATAAATGGTGTACGTGCTATTTTAATACATGTCTTAATTTCTTTGGTTTGGTCTACATCTGATGTTATCCATGTTCCTAAATATTTATAGTTATTGACCTTCTCAATTGCAGTATCTTCAATAGTCAATTGGATATTTGCATGTGCAGATTTAGTCATGATCATGCATTTAGTTTTCTTTAAATTTATCTTCAGTCCGTACTCATGACAGCGTTCATTAAGGCGTTGCATTACGTTCTGTAAATCATTGTTGTTATCCGTAATTATTATTGTATCGTCTGCAAAACGTAAGTTATTCAAAACTTCTCCATTGATAGATATACCTTCTATTGAGTCTGAGAGCGCTTCTTAAAATACCGCTTCACTGTATACATTGAAAAGTAGTGGGACAGCACGCAACCCTGGCGGCTCCTCTCTGTATTTTGATATTTTCGGTGTACTGGCTGTCAACTCTTACCTTGGCAGTTTGATTCCAATATAAATTAGATATAATTTTCAGATCACGACTGTCAATATTTTTGCTTTTTAATATATCTACAAGCTTTTTATGTTGAACTTTATCAAATGCCTTTTCAAAGTCTACAAAATATAAGTACATATCCTGATTCATGTCCATGCATCTCTTAGCCAGCACATTCAAGCCGAACAAAGCATCTCTTGTACTCATACCATTTCTAAAGCCAAATTGTGTGTCACTAATCTCATATTCAAGAGTTTTAACAATTCTGCTGTGAATTATTTTCAAAAATGTTTTAAGTGTGTGACTCAATAAAACTATTGTTCTGTGGTCTGAGCAAGTTGTTGAACTTGGTTTTTTGGGAATTGCTACAAAGGTTGATTGCAGCCATTGTCTGGGGATTGTGGCAGTATGATATATTAGATTAAATAGTTCAACCATTACATCAATAACATCTTCATCGATGAGTTTTAATAATTCGATGGGCACCTCATCTGGTCCAGTAGCTTTACCCTCTTTTGTGTTTTTGATGGCATAGATGACTTCTTCTCTTAATATTGGTGGTCCAGTATCCTCGGTGATTTCTAATGACAATTCTTCTCTTTCATCATTAAATAGTTGTTGAATGTAATTGGTCCAGTGACATAATCTCTCCTTCATATCAGTAATAATATCCCCTTTATCATTTTTAAGGATATTCGTTTTTGTACGCTTTCTAGAACCTGTCATTTCTTTGACTTTTTTGTGTAAATTAAAGCTATCGTACTTTTTATCCAGATCTTCTATTTCCTTGCATCTATCGGAGAGCCACCTCTCTTTTGCCTCTTGAATTTTCTTTCTGATGTTTCTCTGAATTTCTTTGTATTTATTCAGGTCTTTTGCTTTATGTTTTCTTCGTTCTTCCATGAGTTCAAGAATTTCTACTGTGATCCAAGGTTTTGTTTTTTCTTTAAGTGGTTTGAGGGTTTCTTTTCCAACTGACACAAGGGCATGTTGAATTTTTCCCCATTTTTTTTTTGGTTTCACTAAATCAACATATTTTATGTTTTATTTTGTTCTTATTTGATACCAAAACGTTCAGATATTTATCGCTTGGTACACCTGTTAAGTTTTTGATTTCTCTTCTGCGCCGTTCTTTTACAAGCAGCTTGTTGGAATGTCACAATGCTGACTGGCAATTAATATCTAAAACATGTAACAATCATCAATTTGCTGGTATGCACTTTCAAGTATCAACTACCTTCTAACAATTGATGATTAAATGATTTTTTAATAATCATGTGACAATTTTAACTATAAATTTTTTGTGTTAACTACATTGGTTTTCAATTTAACTTTAAAATATAGCCGTGCTTTGTGTGTCGCTGCCATTACTGGTGTTTAAATCTTCTAATAATTGCCAGGCGTTTCTTTCCAAGTTTAGCATTTTCCATTTGGCAATTCAGATTATTTTTATATTTCAACTATACTTGTTTAAATATGTTTTACATAAATTGAATAAGTGATTGTAAGCGTAGCAATACGATTAGAATATGTGAATTTTTGATTTTTTTGACCAATTATTTAAACACTGGTAGATGTAATTACCATTGATATTATAGTACTTCTCATGTAGGTCATATCTTACATTCTTATTCTCATTTTAATCAACATGACACGTCACTTTTTGGCTTTCTCTTTTAATTTAAAGAGCTTCACTAATCCTTCTAGAAGAGTATTACTCTGGCAGATTTGGATTCTTGCTGTTTTGTAAGTACAAAACAAAACGTTTTCGAGAATATATAAAAACATTAGCATCTTTCTTGTTTTATTTTCTCCTCTTGTTTGATTAAGCGACAGAATAAAGTTGACTTCCAATTATTTTAGCTTTCTGGATTTTTGTTTCACGTGTTCTGTGAACGACAGCTTTTTGTCGAACTTAACGTCAAGATATTTGGCTTAATTTGATAGAACCGCATTTGGTTGCCTCTTTTTTGTTGGTATATAACAGCCTGTGTTTTTTCAGGATTGATAGCTATCCTCCACTGTATATACTAATCTTGTAGTTCGATGAGTGCTCTTTGCAGGTGTTTGTTGCTAGATCTGGGTTGATACTACTAACAGCTATCGCTGTATCGTCTGCGTGTAGACTTAGCAACGATTTGGGTTCGGTTGGGTGTCTGCTGTGTACATGGTGTATAGATAGGACGACAACAACACCGCTTCCTGTAGCACAGCAGCCTCCATGGTTCCAGCTTCGGACGGGTTGGCCCTGTGCAAACACTGAAACTTCTGTCGGCTAGGTATGATGAGAGAAGACATGTCATCGCCTCACTATAACAAAATTGGTTCATTTTATATGTCGAATACTTTACTGACATCTATAAAGGCAGCTGCTGTATATTTATTTTCATTGAACCCTTTTGTAATACATTCTGCTAGACGCAATACCTAAACTTCACATGGGTGTTCGGATCTGAATCCGACCTGTGCTTCAATTATTAGTAAATTTCTTCTGATTGTTCTTTAAGCCTAGCTACTATGACCCGCTCTGCAATTTTGTTTATTGCTAGTAATAAGTTTTAAGCCAATAATTTTGTGGAAATGTGGCATTCTTCCCTAGTTTTTTATCAGTATTACGTGAATTCCTTTCATCTGCCAGTAAAATGTCTTAATCTTATGATGTCGTTGATTAAATTTGTTATGTATGCTATTATTTTTGCTCGCAGATTCTTCAAAGCTCTATTCGTAATATGGTCCGGTCCTGGAGCTTTTTTGGCGTTAGTATGCTTGATCAACTATTTGACATCTTTAGGGAGGTTAGGTAATTTCTATGTTGCTCCTTGTTCCTTTTATTGTCATGTCTTGTTTCCACTACTTCTGTAATATCTAGAATATTTCCTACATCTTCGTTCTGCGTGTTTTTCATAACTTTCGCTTTGTGTTCTTCTGAGCATACAATTCCGTTTTCTCCATTAGCGGACAGTGGAATTGGTTTTTACCTTTTCATAGTAAAAATAACCAAAAAAAAATTATTAATCCTAATGAGATGGAAATCATAATAAATATATCTAAAACAAACTTATGATAAAACATAGCTAAGATAAGCGTGCAGAGAAAGCAAGTAAATTTACAATCCTAAGCTCACTGATAAACGATAACGACTTTATAATAAAAAGGAAAATGCTAGCGACTAACAGATGCTTTCGTGGGCTAGCCTTATTATTAAGGTGAAAATGTATCAGTGATCATATTAATCTTAACCCAGGTAATTCTTTGATATGTGTCCATAACCTCGACAATAAAAAAAAAGGTGAGAAAATTTTATGATGATTTAAAAAAATAATATTGCATATTATACTTGAAAAAAGCGCTAATGGATCCATCTCAGAATTAGCGCTTGTCGAAATCAGTGAGGCCCTTATAATAAAGGGTGAGCCACTTAATAACATAAGATATGCTGACGACACCGTCCTTCTGGCAGGAACACTAGAAGAACGGCAACACCTTGCTGAACAACTAAATATATATTGTAACGATTATGGACTAAAAATCAATTTAAAGAAAACCAAGTTTATGGTATTTACAAAAGCACAAAACATCAAAGTTAAACTAGTACTAGATAATACAGAAATTGAACAAATATCTTCGTACAAATACCTTGGAGCATGGATCACAGAAGATACTGATCAGACAAAAGAAATAAGATGCCGCATTGAAATTGCGCGGTCAACTTTTAATAGAATGAGAAAACTTTTTTGTAATCGCGATATCAATATATCGCTCCGGATAAGAATGCTTCGATGTTATATTTTCTCTACCCTTTTGTATGGAGTTGAAGCTTGGACACTTAAAAAATCCAACATTAAAAACCTAGAAGCATTCGAAATGTGGTGTATCCTACGCATTTTGAAAATATCATGGATGGATCGCAAAACAAACGAACAAGTTCTCGAACAACTACTAGGAAAACAATGCGAAGTTTTAAATTCCATAAAGATCAGGAAATTGGAATACTTGGGGCACATCATGAGAGGTGAAAAGTATGAACTACTAAGGAATATAATGCAGGGTAAAATCAAAGGTAGAAGAAGCGTAGGAAGACGTAAAATCTCGCGGCTACGCAATCTCCGTGAGTGGTTTGGATGCAGTTCAATTGAACTATTCAGGCGAGTAACCAATAAGATTTTAATTGCCAAAATGATTTCCAATCTCCAATACGAGTGGAACTTGAAGAAGAAGAAGACTTGAAAAAAAAGTGATAATGATTTTAGAAGATTTTAGTTTGAATTATATCAAGTATATAAACAGCGTTTGTACCAAGCGCTAAAACGAGACCAGAAAGAAATTTTAGAAACAAGACACATTGAAACACCCGAAGTTTAGACTACAAAACTTCAATGAAGACTACAAAAATGTGCAGGATCTTTTTATTTTAGTGTAGATACTCCCAATGAGCTGCAAGCATTAGAAACGCATCACTAGCTTTAACTTTTTTAAAAAGTGCCTGTGTATTTAACCCAGTCCAGTCAAAAATTTATTTAGTCACGAGATTTCTTTTCTACCAGAACCCCGTTCTCCTTAGATTTGACCATCAATAATTACCCGTACCTGTGGTTAACAACTCTTTTAATTTTTGCATTCTTAATAAAACGTCCTAGTAAGTAACGTGGTTGGTAGGATTCTAAGATAAAGTCACATTTCGAATGCCTAAATTTTTTACAGGTAGTGTCTGTGAGAGTCCATCTTTATGGGTACTGATAAATCGTGGCATTTAAATAATTTAGTTATTTTTTGAAATGCAGGTCTTGCTTTCTCTATCCTAGATTTTATTTCCAGGGAATGGTCCCAGTTTTCATTTACGTTCGTACCAAGGTAGGTGTATGTTTGTCCTCTTTCTATTGGTTGACCATTCACACTGATTCTTTTAATTTCCTGTTCCTTCTTAGAGATTATCATACATTTTTTTTCTTAATGTTCAGTGAATGTTCATATATCTAACACGCTTCTGTGATTCTATCCATTAACTTCTGGAGGTCTTCGTAACTGGGTGATAGTACACATCCCAGTCGGACACCGCGTTTGTTTTTGATATCATCGGATTCTCCTGCCTCTATACGGATAGACAATGCTTGATTTCAGTAGAGATTGCTAATAATTCTCAGATCTATCTATCTCTATCTATCTATACAGCCCTTAAAATCCATCCTTGGATATAGGCCTCCTCCTCCTTCTTCCATGCCTCTCTATCTTGGGCAATTTGCATCCATTTTGACCCGGCGTGTTTCTTCAGGTCATCTGACCATCGCATTTGTGGCCTTCCCCTTTTACGTTTGTGATTCCATGGTCTCCAATGTATAATTGTTTTAGTCCATCTTTCATCTTTCTGCCTTAGGGTGTGTCCGGCGAACTTCCATTTAAGCTTTGCTACTTGGGTTGAGACATCTTTCACTTTTGTTTTATTACGAATCCATTCGTTTCTTTTTTTGTCTGATAGTTTAATGTTCAGCATTTGTCTTTCCATGGATCTTTCTGTCTTTGCTATTTTTTCCATATTTTCCTTTGTAAACGTCCATGTCTGAGAGCCATATGTGAGGACAGGGAGTATACATTGATTGAAGACTCTGGTTTTTAAGTATTGGGGGTATTTTGAATTCTTTAGAATATAAGACATTTTCCGAATGATGCCCAGGCCAATCTTATTCTTCTCTTTATTTCTTCGGTCTGATTTTCTTTATTTAATTTAGTGATTTGGCCTAGATATATATACTCTTTTACTTGTTCTATTTTTGTTTGTGCCACTGTAATCATAAGTTCTTCTGGTTGATTAGTCATGGTTTTTGTTTTACTATAATTCATTTTGAGTCCAATTTTTGTCGATTCTCTATCTAGTTCTTCCATCATTCTTTGTAATTCTTCACTTTTTTCTGTTATTAATACAATATCATCAGCATATCGTAAATGATTCAGATTTTGCCCGTTTATATTAATTCCCAAGTCATCCCAGTGTAGTCGTTTAAAAACATCTTCTAGCGCTTGGTTAAATAACTTGGCGATATGGTATCTCCTTGTCTTACTCCTCGGTTTATTTTAATGGGCTCCGTTTGTTTCATTAGCTTAATAGTTGTTGTTGCCTTGTTGTATATATTTGTAATTAAGTCGGTATATCGTAGTCTATTCTGCTGTTTTGTAGGGAATTCTGTACTGCCCAGTGTTCCACACTATCAAATGCCTTCTCAAAGTCAATAAATGCCATGTATAGCGGGATATGATATTCGTTAGTTTTTTTGATTAAAATCTTCATCGTTAAAAGGTGGTCACTTGTACTGAAGCTCTTTCTAAATCCGGCTTGTTCTCTTGCCTGGTATCCATCTAATTTAGTTGTTAATCTATTTGTTAATATTTTGGTTAATAGTTTGTACATCACATTTAATAAAGTTATGGGTCTGTAATTCTTTAGATCCTTTTTATCTCCTTTCTTAAATAGTAACAGTGTTATTGCTTCGTTCCAACTGTTGGTATTTGTTTTGTCATTAAAATTTTATTCATAAGTATGTACAAAACTTCTCTAGTTGTTTTCCCACCATGTTTTAGCATTTCTACAGTCACCCCCGTCTTTTCCTGGCGATTTATTGTTCTTCATCTCTTTGAGTGCTCTTCTTATCTCGTTCTTACTGATCTCTGGTTGTAAGTCGGAATTAACATTTCTTATTTTATTTGTAGTTGCTTAAGGATTTCTTGGGTTGGTTTCTGTTTTGTATTGTAGAGGTTTTTATAATATTCTTGTGTTATCTGTATAATTTCTTCTACATTATTGGTCTCTGTTCTCAGAGACCAATAATTCTCAGATCACATGTGTTTATTTCAATGTTTGTTAATACCATCATCAGATTGTCATGTTTTACTGTAGTAAATGCTTTATGGTAATTAATAAAGCATGCATAATTATCGCAATTCACATATCTACATCCACCGTTGAAATAGCACTTGCATGCTAAAGAGAGCCTATCTCGTGCCCGTTGGTGTTAAATAGCTTCATGAGTTCAGCTATTTATAATCGCTTAACAAGCTCCAAAAATATTTCAAAAGAAACTTGGTCAATAACAAATGATTTTCGAAATAAAACCAGTACAGTAAATCAAACCTTTTCTCTTCCTAACCACGAAAATCTAAATGATTACTTTGTTAATGTGAGTAAAAATATAACCTCAACTATTTCGCCACAACAAGATCCAGTTTCCTATCTCTCTAATTCAAAAAACATTGCTGATGCCGTCTTTTTAAGACCAATTGATAAGACGGAACTCATTTCAACAATTCGTAGTATAAAAAGCACATCGTCATGTAGTACAGATGAATTATCTATTAAAATTTTCTCAAATCTACCGCATAATGTTTTGGAGGTCATGGTCTCGCTAATAAATGATTCCCATGAAAAGGTACATTCCCTAACTGCCTAAAGACTGCCATCGTCATTCCTCTTCATAAAGGTAGAGAAAAATCTGATGCCTGCAACTATAGACCTATTGCCTTGTTACCAGCACTATCAAAAATTATTGAAAGACTTATAAAAGTTCGACTTATGCCCTTTCTCCTTAAATATAATATTTTATCGCAAAATCAGTTCGGCCTTTTGTCTAATAAATGCACTAGTGATGCCATATTTTCTGTGTTACATGATGTATATCTATCACTAAACAGTAACCTCTCCTCCGTCACCGTTTTCTGCGATTATTCCAAAGCCTTTGACTGCGTAAATCATGACATTCTATTAAAAAAATTAACTTTCTATGGAATTCGGGGTGTGTCTTTGAACTGGTTCAAAACTTACTTGGTAGGTACAAAACAATTGGTTAGAATAAATGACACCGACTCTAGTTGTAAATATATTGAGTGTGAAGTACCGCAAGGTTCAGTATTAGGTTCCATTCTTTTTTTTTACTTTTCATTAATGACATCACTTACTTGAAAATTAAAGGGAAATTTTTCTATTTGCTGATGATATCAGTATTACTTGGAGCAGCTCTGATATTTCAACGCTTCATCTCGACTCCAACTTACTTAGCTTTAACGTGGATAAGACTATAGCATTATTTTATAAAGGAGTCATGCAACCCTTGCTTTTGAATGAGAGCCAAATCAATATCGTAAATTTCGTGAAATTTCTAGGTATTCTCATTGACAGTGATCTCAAATGGTCCTTGCATACTGACTCCTTAAGGAAGAAACCAGCTTGCTTTGCAATAAGATCTGTTTCGAAGGAACCAAGTTGATCTTCTGCCGAAATGGCATATTTATCATTGTTCGAGTCCCATCTTCGATATGGGCTTCCATTTTGGGGTTCTAGTACAGCGGCCCAATTTGATACTATTTTTAAGTTGCAAACAGAGCAATACGTTATCTATTTGGCCTCAAACAAACAACTCATTGCAAGACCTACTTCAAAAATCACGGAATTTTGACGCTTCCCTCTTTATTTATTTTGGAAACGGTTTGTTTGATTCGAAAGCATCTAAACATTTTTCCCGATAGACCTGACCATGGCTACTCCATTAGAAATTCGGATTGTAACGTTTATTTGCCGATCCTGTCCACTCAGCTAGTAAAGAATTCTATTCTATATCGTGCAAAGAAACTTGATAATCACCTTCCAAGAGAAATTAAATCCGCAACATCCTTCATTAAGTTTCGTAAGGTGACAAAAATCTATCTCTCAGAAAGACCACATTATTCAGTTGACGAGTTTCTTCATGTATAACAAAGAAACAAAATTAGTATTGTTTATAATTACATTTGGGTGGCTACAATTTGTCTCATTTGTTGTTGTCTGTACAAATTATGTAGGTTATACAATAATTTTACTAATTTAAAATTGTGTTATTCTGTTTTTTCCTATATTTGTTTTTGTTTTATACTTTTTGTAGTATTTGAATGATTTATTTTTTAGCTTTGTCCATAAAATTGTTCAATAATTTTCAGTGACAATAAAGCATATTTCTATTCTATTCTATTCTATTCTAGCTCATGTATTGTCAGGTCTAGGAGCTTTGTCATCTTTTAGTTGTGATATTGAGTTTTCCACTTCATCTGATGTAATTGGCAAGTGATTATTACATACGTATTACGAAGATTGTTTGGACCTATTATCATCAGAGAGTTCTTGTATGTATTTGGTCAATACGCATATTTATTGATTTTTATCTGTAATGATACTCCCCTGTTAATCTTGCAGCGACAAGATACCAAGCTTCAATATGCAGGATATACAAATTAATGAATAGGTGTCATTTTGAAGAATATAATAGAATAGTTGGATCAGCAGAACTGAAGAAAAAATATTAGTAGGAATAGACTAAGATACGTCACTGCCCCTCTGTAAAGAAGTTAAAAGGCAAAATGAAAGAAAAAGAGACAGTATACCTAAATAAAAATAAAAAAAGAAGAAAAAAAATTTAAACAATAAAATAATTTTTATTTAGTGAATTTAATTGCGCCTCTCTGCTTTAGTCCACCCAAAAAAGAAATCCTGTCTTATTGTAAATTTAAGCCAAAAAACCGTAATATCAGCCCGTATTTCAACATAAAATATCTTTATTGCTTTTTCAAACAAATTCCCACTTTCTCGAACCAAATCCTCGACGGCATATTTACAAAAAAGGAGACGAATGAACTCCTTGTGATTTTTGATGACTAAAGCCAAACCTCAATTTTTTCAACCCTCGAACTTGCGACGTCGAGTGAAAAAATGATCGGCAGTAAAAAAATCCTCCGAAAAGAAAAGTTTCCTAATGAAAGAAATGTGTCAAGTCCTGAAAATAAACCCTTATAATTCGCATTAAAACTACCTCCATTAAATTCGTTTGGCGATTTCGGTTTGAGGAATCGATATTCGACAGGGAAAAATTGAATTGAAAACAGAAGTCAAAAATACTTTTAAACTGTGCAACGTTTATGACTAGATTCGGTTTATTTTAGTTTCGGTAGACTATTTTATTCATATCTTACTATTATATTCAGAACCTGTTAAATTATGCAGAATTTTATTCATAGGCTGACGTTAAATGATGCAAAAATCCAAAAAGCCTCTCATAGTGATTTTAATAAAGCTCAAAATATTTGTTTTTTTGGTAATCAGTACGACATTGTCTATTCAATTTTTTTCCGACTTTCTGGTCTCATCCATGTTATTTTGTGTGTGCCTTTGTGTTTATATTTTGTACTACTTATGTCCATGTTTAATGCTGCTGCTAAATTACATAGTCTTTCTCCATTATTATTTGGGGTGTTAAAGGTTCCTCCATATCCCTGTTTTTCTTCCCCTGTATACCATACTGTATAATTTTCTTTCTCAATTTATCCATATCCCCCCATCTGGTTTCCTGAATTCCTGCAATATCCGTCTTGTTGTTTTAACTGTTTCGCTAGTTCATTTATTTTTCCTGTTTTCAGAAACGGCCTCACGTTTCATAGTCTAACGTTTTTTTATTATTCTCTTAATTTTATTGTATTTTTCTTATCAGGGTTTCCCAATAGGGACGTCCTGTTTTTGAAATGTCATAGCGGCCATTTTGAAAATAGTAGAACTGTCACTTGTTGACGTTTGTATTAAGTATACTCTAACAAATTACCATGGCAAGATATACGCTTGAACAACGTTTGGAAATTATCCTAAAATTTTATGCTAATAATCGTTCTTTTGTGAATACCTATCGCGCATTAAGTGAAAGTTATGGACCAAACTATCGTCCTGATGTGCGTGTAATTCGTCGAATCGTGGCAAAGTTTGAACGTGAATTTACTTTGCAGAATACGAAACCACCTACTAGATGCCAAAATGCAAGAACTCAGGACAATATTGCTGATGTAAGAGCCTAAGATTAAGGCCTACACCCTTACAAGATTGTTCTGACTCAAGAATTGAAGCCACTTGACCATCATAAGCGTCGTTTGATCGCTGATTGGGCTCTAGACAAACTCGAAAATAATGGCGATTTTTTCAAAAAAATAGTCTTTTTCGATGAAGCTCATTTTTGGTTAAACGGCTTTGTGAATAAGCAAAATTGTTACGTGAGATACTTGAGAAACCTTTGCATCCAGAAAAAGTCACTGTGTGGTGTGGTTTATGGCATGGTGGCATCATCGGACCTTATTTTTTCGAACATGGTGTAACCGTTAACAATAGTTAACAATATAAGATCAGAAGCAATATCGAATTAAAAGCACTCTAGGTTGATAGAAGACAAATTAGAAAAAAGTTGTACAGTCAGCTAAGACCCACCCAGGGTTGTAGCGCTACGTGATGATGATGTAACAGTAAATGGTGAAAGGTATCGAACGATGATAACGGTTTTTTTGTAGCCTCAGTTGAATGAAATGGATTTGGATGGCATGTTTTTTCAACAGGACGGTGCCACATGTCTACTGACATGGCTGACACTACTGTCCCAACCATTGATTTATTGAAGGAAAAGTTCCCGGAAACATTGATTTCTCTTAATGCCAGAGATCCCAGGAGAATTCAGCAACTTTGACCAGATGTTTGGCCTCAAAAAAGCTGTGATTTAACACCGTTGGATTATTTTTTATGGGGCTATCTTAAGTCATTTCTTCTTCTTCACGTGCCATCTCCGCTACGAAGGTTGGCTATCATCATGGCAATTTTGACCCTGGAGGCTGCTGCTCGGAACAATTGTATGAAAGTGCAAGCAAACCACTCCCTGAGGTTTCTCAACCATGACATTCTTCTCCTACCTATGCTGCGCCTACCTTCAATATTTCCTTGCATAATTAGTTGTAACAGTTGATATTTATTCCCACGTGTAATATGTCCCAGGTATTGTAGTTTCCTCATTTTAACACTCAATACGACCTCGTTTTGTTTGTTCATCCTGTCTAATACAACTTGGTTAGTTATCTTATCCTTCCAGGAGATTTTTAACATTCTTCGGTACGCCCACATCTCAAATGCCTCCAACTTACCCATACATTGCTTATTTAGTGTTCACGCCTCCACCCCATATAACAGGACCGAGAAAACATAACATTTAAGCATTCGTATTTTCAGCTTTAGGCTTTGGTGTCGGCTACACAACATTTGTTTCATGTGTTAAAGGCACTGCGGGCTTTCTCTATTCCTATTCTTATTTCTCTGGTGTATTCGTTTGACTCGTTAGTATTTGTTCCGAGGTAAATGTAATTTTGTACTCGTTCAATGAGATTCTGTCCTACATGTAAGTTGATATTATTGATACGTTTCTTTGTAATTATCATGAATTTGGTCTTCTTTGTATTCAGTGACAGACCAAATTTTTCACTTGCTTCTACCACTTTGTTTAGTAATCTCTGTAGGTCGTCAATATTTTCTGCTATGAGCGCGGTATCATCAGCATATCGGATATTGCAAATGGGGTGACCGTTGATCTTTACTCCGGCTTTTTCGTTCATAAATTAATTCGTATTCGGCTGTTAATTCCCTGTTAAACAGGGAGATGCACTTTCACCACAACTCTTCAACTTAGCTCTGGAGCACATAATCAGAAGTGCAAGAATCAAAAAACCGAATATAGTATTTCATCGAGAAGGACCAAACTTACTACTGGCATTTGCAGACGATATAGATCTAATAGGAAACACGCGATTAAGGATGAAGGAGACTTTCGTAAGGTTTGAGAAGGAAGCAGAGAAGAAGGGGCTCCAAATCAACGAAAACAAGACGAAATATATGTATATGAGCCGCAATAACCAAAGCAGAGACAGAATCGGTCAGAACATTACCATCGATGACTTTAACTTTGAGCGCGTTAGGGAATTCAAGTATCTTGGATCAACAATAACTGAAGACAATAACGGATCACAAGAAATAAACAACAGGATTCAGGCCGGCAACAGATGTATTTTTGCCCTCCAAAACCTTATAAAATCAAAACAACTTACACGACGTACGAAGATACAGGTCTATAAAACAATCATACGACCCGTTGTGATGTATGGAAGCGAAACGTGGACGATGACAAAGGCAAATGAAGAGAGACTACGTGTTTGGGAAAGAAAAATCCTAAGGAAGATCTTTGGTCCGGTGCTTGATGAAACATCAGGACAATATAGGATAAGAACTAATAAAGAGCTTGAAGAACTTTACCCAGACGCCAACATCATAAAAGAAATAAAGTCCAGAAGACTCCAATGGGCAGGACACCTCAGAAGACATTCTGACGAACGAACAGTAAGACTGGTGTGGCAGGAAGTCCCAACTGGAAGGAGACCACGCGGACGCCCTCGTCTCCGGTGGCGAGATAATATAGCAGGAGACCTAAGCACTATGGGCGTGGAGAATTGGATGGAGGTTGCTCAAGACAGAAAACAGTGGAGGCATGTTGTCGAGTCGGCTAAAACCCACGAAGGGTTGTAACGCCACGGAGTAAGTAAGTAAGTAAGGCTGTTAATTCGTACTGTAGCTTCTTGCTTGTAGTATAGATTCCTTATCACTCGCATGTCCCTTGTTCAATATTTTTATTTTCCAGTATTTTCATCAGTGGCCTATGTTTTACTGTATCAAATGCTTTGTTATAGTCTACACACAAATATGTCCTGATTTACGTCTAAACATCGTTGTGTTTAAAACATTAAAAACATTAAGTCATTGGTCTATGTAAATAAACCACAATCAATTGAAGACTTGAAGAGAAATATAGAGCACACCATTCGTGAGATTAATGCGGATATTTTGCATAAAGTGACCGAAAATTGGGTTCATTGGATTCGCTCCTGCAAACGTAGTCGAGGTGGACATTTGAATAATGTGTTATTCAGAACATAATTGTTATCTATTACATTTTACAATAACGTTTTTTTATTTACAGAAATTTTTACCGTTTTCGTTTAAAAAAAAACTTAAGGACATTCTTATTGGGAGACATCTTACTTTGATTTTATTTTCCGTTTCATTTGCATTTGCTGTTTAATTTTTTTAGTTTTTAGAGAAACTTTTAAGTTCTGTGGTTTTATTTTCTTTTGCATTCCATTTCAGCACCTTGTCGTCTATTCCTAATTTCTGGTATCTGATTTTTACTTTTAATTTCACTATTCACACTTTTAAATTGTATCTCTTTTAGGTCTACCTCAACTCCTGATATGATTATTTTATTGCTTATTTTTGCATTATCGATGTTCTCTAATCTATTTTCCAAAAGTGTATATGTTTTGTTAAATTCTTTGTTTTTTTTCTTCTCCCATTTTTGTTATTTCCTTTTGTAAATTTTTTGTTTCTACTTTGTTTTTTTTTATATCCTTGATTTCATCTTTAATTTCTGTTTTGTTTTCCAAGATATCTTCTTTAATTTCTTGTCTTATTTGGCTCAGCAATTTCTTAATCTTATCCATGTCCGGAAAAGCCAGATTCTCCTTCAATCAGATGGAGCCTGCTTCAAGAGTCACAACCTCTCTCTTAATACAAAAGTAAGATTACTGCGATGCTACGTCTTCTCTGTCCTATTTTTTGGTGTTTAATCGTGGACCTTGAAAGAAGATATGTGCAAAAAACTGAAAGTATTTGAGATATGGCTATTTCGGAGAATACTTGAGATCCGTGAACTGACCGGGTCACAAATGAGGAGGTCCTCAGAAGAATGAATAAGAACCAAAAGTACTGACCGCCATTAAATCTCGAAAGTTACAATTCTTAGGACATATTATACGAAATGAATCCAGATATGCTTTTTTCAAGCCATCCTGCAACGAAGAATATTTGAAAAACGAGATCCAGAAAGAAGAAGAACATCTTATTTGTGCAGCTTTTTTGCACTGCTGCAGATAAGAAAAAGATTGCCATGATAATCGCCAACATTTATAACGGATAAGCACATCAAGAAGAAGAAGAATCCATGTCCGTTAATATTGTACTTACTTTATGCATGTGTCTTGAGTTTTCTTACTTTTATATTACTCCTTTTTGTCATGTACCGGTTTGTACCTTTTTCATCTCCTTTTATTTTCTTCGGTATTTATCTATTTGTATTGTTGTTTGATTTCTAGACTTCTAGAACTCCTATTCTTATAATTTTCCTTCTAATAAATTTGATTTTAGCAAAATATAGCTATTTTTATCAAAAGTCTACAGCTTCACTGTTGCCTTTTTACCAACTAATTTGTTCTCGTAAGACTAAGTTTTGGTACAAACAATAGATACAAGCTCTTGTGTAACTTTCTTATTTTAAGCGATTACCACAACTGTATCCTAAACAATCAAGCTAATTTTATTAAACTATTAACTAACCAAAACGATATACAAACATTAATTTCCATAGGTAAGAAATAAATTAAACGGAATTACTTCAGATATAAATTTTACGACCTACTTAAGATGCTTTAAGACCATCCGTGAACAATTACTGGTCTCAAACTTGTAAGTTACAAATCTTGCTCCCTTACAAAGTCTGCAGTATTCTTCGGCCAAAAACCCTTTAAATTGCACACTTTATTAGATGGTGAGTCTCCGACCGTTTAATTATGACAAAATGCACCTCTTGGATCGCACTCTTACCTTTATTTTTCTCCCTCGAAAGACGATGACTCAGGAACGGACTGGTATTGATACTTGGAGCTGAAAATAATGAAAAACGTTTAAATTTCTTACGATACAAAAAAAAACTGTAATAGAATCATGTTATACAAGGTTTAACAATAATTTAAAAATGAAGTTTAATTTTATGCAATTAAGGGAATATTATTTATTTTTGATTGTGGTGGCTAGCTCATAGGAAAGTATTGAAGCAGCATTAAAAGGCAAAATAGGAACAGAAACGTGTGTCCGCAAAACTTATTTAATTGACGATGAACACAAAAAAATCCTGCGAAATTGAGTCCCACACTAGATTCTATATATATATTATATATATATATATATATATATATATATATATATATATATATATATATATATATATATATATATATACATAGATATACATATATATATATATATATATATATATATATATATATATTATATATATATATATATATATATATATATTGGTAGCTACAAAATGTAACGAAGATGTAAAGCCGACAAAAAACAGTACTATCAAAGTATATGCAAAGAAATTGAGAGACATGGTCAAAATAATCAGCCGAGAGATCTATTTAGAAAAATACGCTACCTGACAAGAGACTTCAGAGCCAGAACTTGGGCCATTAAAGATAACACTGGAACCCTGAGAACAAACAGAGAAGACATAGCAGAGACATGGAGATCGTATTGCAGGGACCTATATAAAGATAATCAACGCCAAGAGCTTATTAGCCAAAACTCTGACGAGGTGGAAGAAGAACCTGATGTACTCGAAAACGAAGTAAGACTGGCTATCAACAAGCTCAAATATAACAAAGCACCAGGTCCAGATATGATAACAGGAGAAATGCTTAAAGCCACAGAAGAAACCGGCGTAAAGTTACTTCATCTACTCTGTAACCAAATATGGCATTCCAAACAATGGCCTGAAGACTGGACAAAATCTACAATAACGACCATACATAAAAAAGCAGCTTCCATAAATGCGACAATTATAGAACTATTACTCTTATATCCCATGCCAGCAAGATAATGCTACTACATATAATCAATGAAAGACTGAAAACATTCCTTCAAAGAGAAATTACACAAGAGCAAACTGGATTTACCAAAGGTAGAGGCACTCGAGAACACCTGCTGAATATAAGACAGATAATCGAGAAATCTAGGGAATTTACCATCCTACTATACACCTGTTTTATAGATTATCGTAAAGCGTTCGACAGTGTCAAGTGGAGACACTTATGGCAAATACTAAAACAAGTAGGCTTACCACAACATCTAATTACGCTTATACCTGAACTATATGAACACACTACTGGATCAGTTAAAGTACTTGACACACTTTCGAACGAGTTTCATCCAGAACGGGGTGTCAGACAAGGATGTATACTATCTCCACAATTATTCAACATATATGGGGAGTATATTATGCGAAGAGCACTTGAAGGATGGGAAAAGGGCATCTCAATAAATGGTCATAAACTAAACAACCTACGTTTCGCAGATGACACAGCCCTTCTTGAAAATAGTCAAGCAGAGCTGATAGAACTTATACGACTGATCGAAAACAAAGACAAAGATCATGATAGTGGATAGACTACACAACAATCATCCGCACATAACCACAATTGACCGGTTCGAATTTGTGAGCTCATACTTATATCTGGGATCATTATTCACAAACACAGGGTCATTACAAGAAGAGATTAAACATAGATGTGATCTAGCAAAAGTTGCCACAGCAAAAATGACCAAAATATTGAAGGACTGTCAAATTTCAAGAGCGATAAAGATGAGGTTGATCAACTGCTTAATATTCCTAATACTGACCTGCGGATGTGAATCTTGGACTCTGAGATAATCGGAGAGAAGAAAGATAGACGCCACTGAAATGTTCTGTTGGAGACGAATGTTACGAATTCCTTGGACCGACCGTAGAACAAATAATTCAATTTTAAGAGAGCTAAAAGTTAGCCAACGACTCTCTAGTAAAGTCCATCTCCAACAATTAAAATATTTTGGTCATGTTATGAGAGCCAACACAGAAAACATGGAAAGACTCATAATACAAGGCAAGGTAGAAGGCCGAAGATCACGAGGAAGATCCCCAACAAGATGGATAGATCAAATTACAGGAATATGCCAAAGACCTATGCATGAATTAAAAGAAATGACCAGAGACAGAGATCTCTGGAGACGGACAATACACGACATCACGTCGACCACTACACTCCCCCTGGGAGGTCAGGAGTGAAGAGAGAGAGCTACAAAATGTCAAAGTGCAATTTCCGTTAAAGCTGCAACAAGAAATTGACGAAATAATAAGTGGGGATGATTATAATAAACCATTCGATAACAGTAAAAAGAAATCACTTTGTTCTAAGCAACTTATAGGAACAAAAAAATAATGACAATGTAAAAAGTCCAGATCCAGTAGAAGTAGTAGACCCATCAATTTTCATGAAAAACCGTAGCCAAACTTTATCGTCCAAATCTAAATATAGCGTTTACAAAACAAGTAAATATAAAAGGTAAAATTGGTTACAACATTCAAACATTCAAACATTCAAACAACCAAATTTGTCAATAAGGGACAGGTCAAGGAACAAGTACATTTTATATCTAATTTGAGGGATGAATCTCACAAATACTTGTCTCTAATAGAACACTTTCTGCACTACTTTTACGATAACATACTTCACATAATTATTCATTATTCTAGTGACGAGATTATTAGACAGTCTTTTAAATAGAACATTCTGGTACGGTATCAAAAATTTGTAAAGATGAGGTACTCTTCTTGCTTGGAATATTAATTTTTTCTAAATCCAAAAAAAAAATCAATCATCTCAATACTAAACAAATGTTTGACGGCATCATATCAAAATTCTTGTGTCCAGTCTGTATTAGTAGAGAACATTTTATGTTTTAAGTTAACTGTCTCAGGTTTAACCAGAAAGTTACAAGAGACGACCGGAGAAAAAACGACTCATTCATTCCCATTCGCGATATTTTTAATATGCTTATGGATGTATGCAGAAGTTCCTATGTTTCATTACCTTATCTGACAAATAAACAACTTTTAGGAATCAAAGAAAATGCCACGTTTAGATATATATTCCTACTAAGCCGTAAGAGATACAAGATCTTCACAGAACAAATACGACCAATTTAACCTACATAAAAAGGTTAAAAGAATACCAGGGCTGCAAAAAAACCACAACACAACTCTTTTAGCAAAAATAAAAATATTATAATAACGACTGAAGAAAATCTACAACGATGAAAAGAATATATGGCAGAGCTCTTCGACGACGAAAGAGAAAACCTTTAAGATATATCTTTCAAGGACAGAGAAACAAGTATAGAAATTACAAAAAAAAATTATATCGTATGCACTAAAGAAACACCAGAAATGGAAAAAGCCTGGGGCCAGATCAACGCCTATTGATATCCTTAAAGTAATAAAAAATAAGTACATCTATAACCATAACCATAACTGGAACTATACTGGAACTGGATGCTTCACTCTCTCTGTGTAAAGAACACACAAACAAATCCATCTCCAAACTGCCAAAAAGCCTTGGATGACAACCAGGAAGAAACAAAACGTGGATGGAAGCGACGATTCTTCCAATCCTCACTCAAAACATTAACTGAACCATTAACTGCTACAAAACTACGTTTCACTGCCACATATTTCCATAAAAAGGGGCCAAAAACAGAAAATTTTACAAATTCGACATGAATTTGGATCCACACTTGAGCCTACAACGACCCAAGTAAGAATGAAAAATCATCTTAAAAATTCGTTGAGATTGAAACTTGAAATAACAAACATTTGACAGGAATTAAAACGCAAATTTTCTCCAACGCATTACATCGGGCGGCTTAAATCAAAGAAATATCGACAGGAAAATCACAGACACGAAATAAATAAACAACTCTAAAATAGTTTTTATTACTTAGCAACGCTAAAATGCATTGAAAGAATTCGGTGTTTTAATACGTATGAATCGGAAATTAAAACACATTAAAAAATATTCTGTGATTCTCAAACATATATGAGGGGATTTCAATATATTACATATACGAGAGGATTTTAATATACACCAAAAAAATCAATGAATTGCAAATGCTACAATACACGTATGTGATAATGAAATATTCCTTCCGTAAACATTCTGTGATGTAACGCGAAAGAGACTTGTTTTTAAATAAACCTAACCTTTTATAAAGAATTTTTCAGTTAAAGTTTTTCTATATTTGTGTCACATTCTATAAAATATACAATACATCCAAAAAAAATTATAAAGGGCAAAATAAAAGGACGAACATGCGCAGGATCAAGAAAAATTCAGCGAAATGCATGTCGTACCAGATATACTGGACAAGGCACATAAAAAAGGATTGATAATTTTATTTGTGACCAGAATTACTTTCCTTATTAATTATTGAAGAATTTATACTCAAAGAGACTTCTGTGACGGTCCTGTTCAAAGTGGGGTTTTGACTCCGCTTTCATAAACAAAACTTTATACGGAACTTAAATCAACATTTAGTTATATCAGCCAACATAGAGCCCTCCTTTTCGTGCAAACAAAATTTATTTTCAAATTACGAATTATGTCGTTGATGCCATTTTGTTTCGGGAAATATGGCAATCGGCTTTTCGCGAAATTGCATACGGTTGGTGTTCTTTTTGGACGGTTTCCTTTTGTTCTACGGTTTGTTTCTGCTGCAATAGTTATACCTTCAAGAATGAATTTGTATGTGTACATACAAGTGTTTATGTCGGTTTGGTAAATTTTACTTTTTTAATAAAAGAGTATAGGAAAAGCGTGCAAAATATTTCGAGTGTGTTAAGAATTTAGTGGTGTTATTTTTCGATGTGATTTAAAATCTTAAATCCAGTAAACAATAAAATATTGTTCTAATAATATGTATGACCTTCTTCAATACTATAAAATAAGCACAATATGCTGCAGATCTAATAGTTTTTTTTTTATTTACAGTTAAGTCGCATCAACCTAACTGGTTATTAGCGCCGCTTGGTATTACATTTTTTTGCATTTTTAGATACTTGATACATACAGATTTTGACATAAGTAGAATAGGAAGCGGTTTGGCCACCTTCCTCCACTCCTACTCTGACGTCACAAATTTCGTCTAAATTCGTTCACGCAAACCTGATCAAACCTTATCAAACCTGATCAAACCTGATCAAACCTGAGTAAACTTGATCAAACCTGTTCAAACCTGATCAAACCTGCTCAAAACCTGATCAAAACCTGATCAAAACCTAATCAAAACCTGATCAAGACCAAATAATTCCAGAACATTTATTCATCATAATTTAATCAGGTTTGATCAGGTTTGCGTGGACGAATTTAGACGAAATTTGTGACTCAGAGTAGGAGTGGAGGGGGGTGGCCAAACTGCCTCCTATTCTACTGACATACATAAATTTTTACATACATAAATCTGAGTTAAACTAAGTACTTTGGTTATTACAAGCATTGACTATTACACATTTATTTGTACACGCACTGATGTTTATATTTGGTTGTATATTCCTATTGATTCTAGAAAACTTAAAACTTTTCTTCAGACACTCGCGTTGCGTTGTCAGTAGGTTACACTTTTTCCTCTCATTTGAATATGCAGGGCATTCGATTAAGCAATGTTGGACACTTAAAACACTTACAGAACATTGGATGAACACTTCCAGTAATATGGTATTCATGTGTTAAGCCTGTATGTCCTAATCTCAGTCTGTTTATTCTAGTTTGGTCCTTTCCTATTGCTACACTCAATATTTCATCTTCTAACTGTTGATTTTATGTCTCATAGTCTTTATTGAGATTGATTCCATTCTTGAAGTCACCGTTCTTTCAATATTAATCCAGTGATGAAAATCTTTCGTATAGGTAGGTTCATTACCATGTATAGGGAAGCGTGGAAACGTCATTATATGTGACAGACTATATGTGGCAAAATTCACATAAATTTTACAATCGCATTCTTTTACTGAAGTTGGTACAAATGATTCTTTATTAATCCCAACAATAGGTGAGTGGGGTAAATGGTACCTAAGCTACTCATGGAACTTAAGGAATATGTAATTATAAGGCATCTGTCTTAATTGGCGTTTAGAGCATATTCTAATGATTTGTAAATTACGAATAGTTCTCCTGTATATACTGTGCTAACATTTTAGATTCTGCTTGAAGCAGTGTAGTCATTGTGTATGAGGGCACTCCCCACTCCTTTTTCTAATTTGGGGGCATTAGTATAAACATGTTGGTAATTCATCATCAATATTACTGTAAAATTGTTTAACTATACAGGAAGGAAGTTAAAAGGGTAATTTGGTATATTTTCATCATAATCTTTGGCTCGACAATCATCTGTGGATCTTGGCCTGCTCTAAGATTCGTCACCATTCTATTCGGTTTCTGGCAACATGTTGCCAGATTTTTAATATCCGTAAGTCAGTTTCAACTCCATCTAATCACCTAATTCGCGGTCGGCCTTTGTTTCTTCTTCCTACAGGTGTTCCTGTGGTTAACTTTTTAGCAATCGTATTTTTTGGCATTCGTATTATGTGTCCATCCCATCTAACTCGTTGTGTTTAAATGAACGTTATGACAGCTGGCTCATCAAAGAGCTGATACAATTCAAAATCTTCTGCGCCACTACCCTTGGTCGTTTATAGCTCCAAATATTTTGCGGAGTATTTTACGCTTAAATATTCCCAAAAGTCGTTTACCTTTCTGCGTTTGAGTCCATGTTTCTGCTCCATATATGAGGATCGGCCTTAGCAATGTTTTGTATATAATAATTTTAGTTTTTCTTTGAATGTTTCTAAAGTGGAAATACTTTTGGAGTCCATAGCATGCCCTATTTGTTTTCTTCGCCCTTTGATTTCTTCGCTTGTTTTATTGGTAGCAGTCAATAGCGACCCAAGGTATGTGAAATTGTCAGCACGTCCAAAGGTATGACTTCCAAAGACTGTTTCTCGTTCCTCATTTGCTATCGGATCCTTTGTAACCAACATGTACTTGGTTTTGTCTTCGTTGATGACTAGACCGACCTGTTTCGCCGCTGTTTCCAATTCTAGGAGATATTGCTTAACATCTCTCTTGCTACGCCCTATTATGTCAATGTCATCAGCAATGCTAAAACATGTATCGATCTATTGTAAATAGTACCGCCATCCCTAATTCGTGTATCTCGGACTGCCTTTTCTAAGGCAATATTAAATAGGAGGCAAGCCAGAGCATCCCCTTGTCTGAGTCCATCCTTTGAGTCCCTCAAAGGATCTAGAATTCTCTAAGCTCTGGCTTCTAAAATAGATATTGTCATCTTGTTAATCAGATAAGTTTCTCTGGTATACCAAACTCATGCATTGATTGGTATAGCCCTGTTCTCTTGACACTGTCATATGCGGCCTTGAAGTTGACGAATAGATGATGGGTTTCAATATTAAATTCTAATGTTTTTTCAAGAATCTGTCTTATTGAATGAATCTGGTCAATTGTTGATTTTTCTGGAGTGAATCCAGCTTGATATTTACCAACTATGCCCACTGTGTAAACTTGCAGCCTTTCGTAGAGAATATTTGCTAGTATTTTGTAAGCGGTTATTAACAGGGTTATACCTCTATAGTTGTCACACTGGAGCTGGTCACCTTTTTTATGTAACGTGCATATCACGCCTTAAGACTATTCACAAGGCATGGTCTCATTATGCCAAACAAGAAATAAAAGCTTATGCAATGTCTGTAGTAGGGCATCGCCACCATTTTTGTAGAGCTAGCTGCAAATTTGATCAATTCCTCGTGATTTATTATTTTTAAGCTTTCTGATGGCTTGGGCAACGTTTTCGATGGTAGGTGGTCTTTCGTTTAGGTTGAAAGGATTCCAATCATTTCGATTTGCTAGGGTGTTATCTGCTTCTGCGATATGATGGCCATTAAATTTTACATCGAAAAATTCAACCCATCTGTTTAGGATTGAGGCCGTATCATTTGGGAAGTTTCCTTCTACATCCTTACAGCTCCTTATTCTTGGCTTAAACTCTTTACGCATTTTGTTTAGATTTTTCTAGAACTTTTGAGTTTCATTTTGATTTCTTAGCCATTCTGTGCTTTCCAACTGCTTTTGCTCAAATTGCCTTTTTTTTCTTCTATGTATTTGTTTTTCTTCTCTTCTTAGGGTCCGGTATTCTTTCTTTGCTCTTCTTGTGCATACAGCTTGATTTGTCTTTAGGTATGCCCTGTTTTTGTTATCTGTTGCTTCTTGGCACTCGTTGTCAAACCATTCGATTTCTTTAACTGGTTTAGTTTTCCGCAATATTTTTGTTGCTTTCTCAGTTATTATGTTTTTACATTTTGTCCGCAGTTCCTCTACATTTCGGTATATTTTAGGGTCATGTATTTATTACTGGTCATGTATCTTTTAAGTCTTTCATAAAAAGGAGGTTTAGAATTTTTTCGTTAAAATTTGTTGTGTGTAAACAAGAAGCAAATACATTGTGTCTGACGGGATTTTCACTATTTGCTATAACGTTTGCAGCATATCCTAGGCTAACATATTGTCTTCTTAATTCCAGAGGCATTTCTGCTACTACACATAGTAAGCTATCTGTGGGTGTGATACAAAAAGCTTCTAAGGCTATTCTTACAGGGAAATTTTAGATTGGTTGCAACTCTCTTAAAAATAATTGACTGGTAAACCCATACACTTCTTCTTCTTCGCGTGCCATATCAGAACTATCCGACGTTGGCTATCACCATTGCGAAGGCTTCTCGATCTTCTGCAATATGGAATAATTGTCCTGCATTTGGTATCTGAGTCCATTCACGAATGTCTTTTAAACCAGGAAACTTGTTTTTTTCCTACACCTCTACAGCCCTCTATTTTGCCTTTAAGGATCAGTTGTAAAATTTTATATCGACTTCCCCTTACTATACGTCCCAGATAAGACATTGACGCTCCTTAGTACTTCTTCATTAGTTTTTCTTGCTGTCCAAGGTATCTTCAGCATTCGTCTATGAACCCACATTTCCGACCCATATACTATTTAACCGTAATCGACTTTAGATCTAATAAGACTTTTATATACTGTCAATAGAATATCTTGATCACATCCCCAATTTTTAGTAGATAGGACTTTCGTTATGCTCCAATATTGTTGTCAAGAGGTTTTTAAGATGATAAATATGCTTAAAATTTAAATGTTTGTCAAAATTAATTGCGAGTAATTTAATACAATCAACATATTCTATTTTTGTAAGTTCTGGACTACTAACATTACGTTTACTAGTGAAATAGATACATTTACTTTTGTTGGAACAAAATTTCATTCCAGATTTTCATTGACCATTTTTCTAATGCAGAAATAGTATCTTGCAAGGTTTGTTTAATTAGTTCTAGGTTTCTTCCTTTGCAATAAATTATAAGATCATCTGCTCTTCTTCTTCAGATGCAAATCCACTAATGGATGTTAGCGATCACATTTTCCATTAATTCTCTATTTCTTGCAATATGTATCAAAGATTGTATGTCGGTAATCCCTGTCCATTGCCTTATGTTTCGGAGCCAGGACATTTTCTTGCGTCCCATTCCTCTCTTGCCTTCAATTTTACCCTCGATTATAAGTTGGATGTTCAATCACAAATTAACCCCTTAATTTGTAATCTCACATTATTCTTAACGTCTTAATCTTTTATAGTTTCACCGTGTATAAGTTTGCATTATACATATTGCAAAACCATATCGTATGATAATTTAATAATTAGTTCATTTACCTACAACTAAATAAATTGCCGAATAACAATATTTTCTAATTGAACTTCCTAAGTGTCGCAATTAAGGCGTAGATTAAATTGTATTATAAGCAAAAGTTAGGTGGTGTGATATGAACGAAGCAATGACCTAAGGTGCTTATGTATCTATTATGTGTGAGATTATAAATTGGGGATTTGAGTTCATATGAACACAGTCAATATTGAGTAGTTACCGAACGAACACCATATTGTGTAATTACGAGTTGCTGTCAATAAATCATCACTTTTTACAAAGGAGCATTACGAACCGAACCGAACTTCACTACTAAGTTCGATATTTTTTCATTGGACGATCTGGTATTTTTCATTTCGCATGATGTGACCTAGCTACGCCCTTTTCCTTTTCTTTATGGTTTCGAAAAATTGGCGTCCTTGGTTTATTTTTTTAAGGACATCTATAGTTGTGGTTTTCGCTGTCCATGGTATTTTTAGGATACGGCAATGGAGCCACATTTCGAAAGCTTCTAATCTGATTATATCCCTCGTTTTAAGTGTCCAGCCCTCTACGCCATATAGTAGCACTGAACACACGTAGCACTTAGTAGTCCTTAGTCTCAGTTGAAGATCGAACTCTGAACAAGTTAGTACCTTCTTGAATTTTACGAAAGCTTGTCGAGCTTGCTCAATGCGACATTTTACTTCCCTATCCGATGCCCAGTCTTCAAAAAGCCACGATCCCAGGTATTTAAATTTACTCAGTCTTTTAATGGACTGAGTATTCAGTGTTATAGTGGAGTTTTCAAGTGCATCCAAGTTTCTGGAGATGATCATAAATTTAGTTTTTTTGGTATTAATCTCTAATCCCATTCCGCTTATTGTATTCTCCGATTATAGTGACATCTGCTTATAGCCTACTCTTTACTGATGGAGAATCGCTTTCCACTGTAGATCTAATAGTCTTTTGCAAGGGAAATCCATTAATATTTTTTTCCCAACATGTTTAATTCAACTGATCATTTTTTAACAAAATAAAAAAACTTTTATGGTTTATCATTTGCTTTTACAAAAGAGCTCTGCTCTTTTTAGCATTGATGATAACGACTACAGGATTATGTCAAGAAACAAAATTAAATTTAGGTTCATTTTTGTACCTTTTGCAATGCTAGTTCCAACTATTGATTTCTTTGTTGACTATATGTAAAATTTATTTTAAAATTTTTACATTAAAAGTAATTTTTGTCCCTTTAGTGTCTTTCTACAAGTTTTTCTAATAACCTCACACTCACACAACTCTTATTACTTTCCAAACTCCCCTTATACTCCTCTGCTCCACCGCGGCGAAAATCTTATTTAACTTCGTCTAGCTTAGAGAGCACGACTTGTCGCATTATCAGTACAAATCGTTGTAGAGGGAAAGGAGTTCGACATTAGAAACTTCGCTGGGACGTAGTTAACGGTTCAAACGCTACAAATTTCCATGTAAAAGAACAGCCCCGCTGTTTTCCTGCCCCTTTTTGACGCTCGGCTGATTCTACTACAACTTTTTGGTTTGGAACGTACCAAGGGGATGCAAAAACAAGAATATGGATCTACTGGAGATAGTCCCTGATGAATATAAATAAATTTTATGTACACACAGTATTTATTATGTTACATTTTTTATAAACGAAGCCTTTTACTTAATAAATTTACACAACTTTTTTGGCAAATTTTTTAAATCATATTGGAAAAGACTAGTTTTATATATAGATATGTAAAAAAAATAGAAATGTCTAAGTTAAATAGTATTATCTCCTTCCATTGTTTTCGTGGTCTTTCGACTGAGTTTTTTCCTATTGCCGAACCTTTCTCCGGTTGTCTTTGTTGCTGATATCTTGACTATAACACCAGAAATTTTTTCCAAATCCATATCTTCATCGGCTGGTTGAAATTCCTGCTCACTATCGTTGTCAGAAGAACTTTCGATTTCTTTTTTATGCCGCCTCTCTGACTTTTATGCCGCCGTTATGTGTTGTTTTACCACTTGTACATTTAATTTTTTTCTGTTTTGCCTCTCTAATGCTTCCTTTTAAGGTGAAGAAGTTATTACCGTTGATTTCGATGAATTCTTCCACGATTTGTATATTTTTTCCTGATCGGCGGCACTGGCGATATTTCAAATAGACTAACGAACTTCGGCAAACCAGAAGGACCTGGTTCACTGATATTGCTGGCTTCTCGTGTTTTTAGTAGAATATCAGGTTCAACATGTTCAACAATAGGTGCTTAAGATTCTACATGGCTGTAGTTGTTATTCTCAATTTTGCTGCAATAAAATCTGCATCTGAGAACAAAGTTTTATTTAATAGATAAATTCCAGTGGCGCGAAAAGTTTTGTCTAACGGTTGCAGTTTATGTGTTGAATGTGGAGGTAATAAAATTGTAACTATGTTATTCTCCCTTGGCAGATTGAGTACATCTAAATTGCGAGTATGGCTCTAGTATCCATACAATATAAGAAGTACAGGAAACTCTTTAAAGAGTCTAACGGTGTCTATGAAGTGTTTAAACCACTGTGTAAATAAATTGGACTGCATTCAACCACTAGGATGACAGGCTAATATCGATCCAGGAGAAGTACCTTTCATGAGTTTCCAGATGATCAAAAAATATTTGAACATTCTTTTTGTTAAAGCTAGCTACCCGTCCAAAAGACGTTCCGGTTGGTCTCCTTAAAGCCAATCTAGCCAACCTCTAATAGCTTTTTTTAAATTCATAAAGGGATAATTTAATCCATTTGATTCAGCCAAAATTAATGCCATTCGTTTGATATCACTCCGCATTAAACCATAGAATTTCGCTTTCATTTGAAGGATATAGTCCACCAAACATTTTTTTAAATCTCGACCAAGAATAGTTTCTCTTTCCAGTTTCCTAAATACTGCTTAATCTGGACTCAGTTCAGTCATTTTTGCTAACCGTTGTTCTGTCGATCTCGGGACATTATAAGTTTTAGCTGCTTTTAATGTACCCATCGTTTGTCTCTCACAGCCTGAATAGCAGATTTCTGTTATCTGGATCCCAGGACTTTCGTTGTTTTGGACTTACCATATTTTTTCTAGGCATTCTGAATAGACTGTCCCTTTAGACTAAACTGATACAAATATGGGCTAGCTCATATATGTAGCACCACGCTAGGCCATATAGCAACATAACAAAACATATATTCAAATAATAATAACTAAAATACAGCACAAATTAAAAGAAAACGTCAAAAATCTTATAAAAATATCACCGTTCGCTTACAATGTTTGATAAAATATTAAATTTATTCTTAGTTTTCACCGAAAAAAAATTGAAATTAAAACATACGTGAAATATTTCTTGAACATCGTCAATACTAACATGTGATTGTTTCAACAGTCACTGGACCTAGGTCACTGTAAGCTTTATTAGTTATTATTTTAGACTAAAGAGTGTCTAGTCAAGCTATTGACGTATAATATGGTAATGTGTATTTATAGGATTTTTTTCTTTTATTCACTTCTTGATGTTCACTTTACATTTCCATCGTATTTTCGCAATTCTAAAACTAGTAGTCTTAGCTCAGCATTCTCTGAAAAATGACCATTCTTTTGATTTTAAAAATGTACAGATTTTAAAAAAAGCACAAAACTACAACAAAAGCGGTATATTTCAGATGATTTACATAAAGAAGGATTAAAATTCTATTTATAATAAGACCGATATAAGGGATCTTTTGTGAAGTATCTGCCACGTAGCTTAGACCTAAATATCTCTTTTTTATTTCATTACAAACTAGAAAAAAGTGCAGACAAAAAATATAAAGTGTATTATGTAATGCTAATATAATTTAAGTGCTTATTAAAAACGGCAAATAGCCCAAACGTTTAAGCAATAGTGGCCAGGATAATCATTTGTTTATAAAATATGTTAATTAATTAAGAAAATATATTAATTACTTGAGTTACTGTATTTTGTAGGCCAAAACTAGCATTATTAATATCGTCCTTTTTAATCAGTAAGTTGCGAAAGCAAAACGAGAGTGGGATTTCGAGACTTGTGCAAAAATAATAAATGAATGTTGAAATTGAAGAGGGGCGGACGCATCAAATTTTCTTATTTTCATAATAAATGAAACAGAGAAAATGAAAAAAAGCTCACGTATATGCGTCCATAACGTTTCTTTCTTTTCGCTCTCTTTTCAGATTGCTCAATTGTTGCAAGATATATATGATATAAATATTATTTATTTATTAAAGAAAAAATATATCATAAAATAAAATATTTTTGACGTTTAGATTTCCAAATCAGTATCGTTTTCTAAAATATTGTGTAATAACATTTAAAACAATTCATTTAATCCAAAAAAGTTAATTGTGAATTAGATCACTTAAGTCTGCGACAACGTACTTCACCAAAAGTCGTGAAAAGTATTGAAACTAAGAAATATTAACATTAAAATCATTAAAATAAAAAACCACATCTTCACATCGAAGCCAAAATAAAAATTGGGCATGAAATGACGCAAAATTTCACAGTTATTAAGGAATGCTGCTTCTACACACTTTTAAAGGTAATACCCGAAGACGTATATACCTACAGATAGAAAATATTAACAAATTAAGCAATGTGAAAAATACGATTATATAAGAAATAAAAATACCAAATAAGGGAGCATTCGACGACGCCATACACTATAGAC